>OY764962.1:120203519-120858127 GCA_963668005.1 Melieria crassipennis | reverse complement strand
AACTGGCTGCAAGCGTTGAACGGGCAGCGGCTGACATGCTCATGTCAAAAAATCACAAAATTAAATCAAACTAAAGCAATCGATGCGGAGCAGAAATAATTGCAGCGTCGCCGAGCGCAAAGATGTGGCGCTGCGGCGGGCGTAATGGCGACGGCGGCTGCAACATGTCTGCATGCCACAAACTCGTTTCGCGCTCGTTGCTATCTCAAATGGAAAATAAAATTTAATTTCGCTGTCTGTCTATCGGTCGATCAGTCTGTGGGTCTATCGGCTCGCTGATTAAGTTATTAAAAAGCCATTACCGCATTTGCGCCAATCGCGCACCGGCCACAGATGTTGCTGCGTCGCGTCGTTGCACCCGTTCTCGTTAAATTTTCGGATTTTCGAATTGTTAATGGCGCGCGCAATTGGTTGATAAATTTTTCAAATTGTTTTGTCAGCTTTTTAACAACTTTTGCGTTCGCTGCGACTGTTCCTGTGCGCCACAATGTGTGCACATTGCAAGTGCGAAAATTTCAAAAACTATTTTAATTACGGTTGGTTTGCTGCTTGCAAACACTTTCAGCGTAATCCTGGCAGTGCCTTATGCGTGTGTGTGTGTATGTGAACGGGCTGCTGTATGTCTGATTGGCGCAATTGAGCGTTTTGCGCAGCAACATTTTTATGCTGATAGCAAATTATTTAATAAACATGCATAATGCATGTACTTGAAGTGCGCGTAAATCATAATTTACGCCGCGTATGATTTGTTGCTGGCCAGCCTGAGCTGGTATTAAACATCGACACAGCTTGTAAAGCGATCAGTGTGCAATTTGAGTTCACCACTTAACGGATTTGCACCATGAAATGAATCCGAAAATTTGCAGTGAATGAACAAATTTTTGATGGCGTTGTTAATGAACTGAAAAGCTGATGGAAAATAAAGAAAATTTAATAGTTTAATAGTAGAAAGAAAGTTGAATCTTGTACAGTGGAAATTACCCATTAGAAGAAATTCGATAAAAGAGATTCAAATAACAACAGTTTGAATAAAAAAAATTATCCAAAAAATAAATAAATAAGACAAAAAGTAATGCTTTGCACAGACAAATGTGAGCATAATGAAATTTTAACTTAATATATGTATTTAAATAAGTTGCAAAGTGGCACCGGAACACAAAACTTACTTTTTGATTGAAAGCTGAATATTCTTTATATTGATTTAAATGCTCTTGTGTTGGATATGTTTCACCTTTTGACTTAAAATTGTATGCCCCATTTCGGTGGAAATGTTCTTTTTTACATACTTCAGTAAATATCAGACATGGGGGTTGTGCACTAAATTCATAGTGCACTATGCTTTTCACTACCACTAAATAAATTTAGTGATAACTGAATTTTCTCAACTAATCATTGATCTTTTTTATTTACTGATCTAAATTTATTTAGTGGTAATGGAAAATGTCCCGCCGACCTCGTAGTGGTAGTGGAGTTGTAGTGCAAAACCCCCATGTCTGGTAAATATAAATCTAAATAAACTCGACATTGCGCCTAAGAAAATATGTGATACTTCAGACGGTGCCCAAAAGAAATATAAGGAAATATATAGGTTATTGTGTATAGAACTTTGCCATTGATATGTTTACGGAACGTTATGCTCTTGTAAATATTTTTACACTTCGATCTGACTGTTTCACTGGCGTCCAGTTCAAGTCACTGAAACTTGTAAGCATGAAAATCGACAGTAGTTCTAAATAAAAATGTATTATATATACATAAAATATATAAAAAATTAGTTTTAAAATTAAAAAGGCATAGTGTATAAACTGGGTTACCAGTTTTTATGGAAAAACATACAACTTGCCAGTAGTTTTATTTACAAAGTATACCGAAATCCAGCTTTCGAGAATTAAAAGGAAAAGATTAGCAAATAAGTCAAAAATTGCTATGTAAAAAAATAAGAAAGTATGGAAGAACGCTCCTTCAGAGATTTGACAGAGGAGTGAAAAAAAAATGTAATGTAAATGTGACATCCTTAATGTTATTTGAAAGACATGGATGACTGACTTTGATAGGAATCTCAGTAAGAGGACTGAAAATCGTTTTGGCACACTTAAAAGGCACTCATAACACTACCCGACACGACAATGCACCTAAAAAGAAAATTGTTTTCTATACTAACTTTGGGCCGCTGAACACGAAACTGAAAATCAAAAAATTTGTTTAAGAAGGGTTTTCGAAAAATCTTTGAAAAAAAACCAGTTTTTTCCTGTTTTTTCAGTTATGAGCGCATATCTCGTAAACGAATCATCCAACTAACAAAAACCGTCCGTCGGTCAGAACATAATATCTTAGTCTTTCCAGCGATAGACAGATTGTCCAAATCAGATGAGATTTGGGGAAGTTAATGACGGTGCATTTTTCGACCAATTTAAAAAAACAGAAATTTTTGAATGTTTTTTATAGATAAAATAAAATGTCTTCGCTGGTTTCAAAATCTAAGATGAAAGATATATTATTTGAGCAAATACTGAGCCTAACGTCAATAGAATTGAAAGAAAAATTACAAAGTTATGATGCACTCAGTGAAAACACCAACCTTACATTTATTACACCGCGCGAAAATTTTTTTTAATTTTTCCGAGACCCATCCAAATGTTGGTATAGACGTGAAACTAGAGGTAATTTATACTATCCTGGCATAGTCAGTTTTTAATTTTCTGACCCAAAAACCTTCTTAAAGGACTCTAAAATTCTAAGGACATACACATTTTTTAATATTTGCGGTCTCGCAATGATGAAGATATGGATATCAAATGAAAGAGGAATATTGTCTCCTTTAAACTAAATTTTCTATTTTGAACTTCCAAAATTTTCTCATTTACGAATTCCAAAACTAACCGCATGAAGACCTAAAAGACCTCATATGAAAACTTGAACTGTTCAAATCAAAACATAATTCAGCACATTTTCTGAAAATCTACCCTTGAAGTAGTCAACGAAGTTCAAAATTTTATATACAGACAATAATTTATTGTGACTATATGTGAGATTCAATGAAAGTGCCGAAAATTTAATACAAATAATTTCAAAGAGCGTTGCTTGTGACACAGAAAAATTTTGTTGCATGTTTTCGAGTGGGTACTGCCAAAGTTCTGGTGATTCTAATTCTTCTTAATTCAGTAAGTGAGAACTCAGTGCATCTTTTATTGCAATTTAGGTATCCAGGCAGCACAGACACAACGATTGAAATGTGAGCAAACATTCTTAAAAATTATATAAAAGATATTCAAACATTTATATAAAACTGTTCATGCCGGCATGTCATTCGTTAAGATATTTTTTCCGCTTTAATTAATTTCGCAACTGTGTCTTGTTCAAGTGTTGTTTTGCGATTCCTACTTAATTATTTGTATTAAATTTATAACAAATTTTTTTCCTCATTTTCCACACACTTCTAGGATACTTAACAACTGCACACAGTTGCCGCCAACAAACAAAGCAATAGAAACCGCTCTGCCCGGCAGCGGGTTAATTGGTCTGCCATAAATTTCGACTCGAATCGAATCGGAATCTATCAACTGTCGCCAGCCACACGGCGCATGTACATATGTGCGCAATAATAATTGAAGCATAATCGCCGCGTCATGAACTCGATTAAAATTCCAGCAACAATTGCTGCCATCAACGTCAATGCAAAATGCCGCAAAACGAGCCAAGCCATATCACAAAAGGCAAACAAATAAAAGCACAACAATAACAACTATGACAACTAGTGCAGCCCTGCACAACAATAAATATTAATAAATTTAATTTATTATGTGTGTAAAATGTCACATGAACAAAGTGACACGCGCGGCAAAAGAATAAAAAAAAAATCAATGGAAAATGTGAAAATGCAGTGTGCCAAACAAAAAAAATGTCAAACGCTTTGACACATGTGCCGGCCACCCGCCCGGCGTGTTCTCGATCCATATATGGACAATGTATTAGCTGGACTGGGGTGTTTGTGTTTGTGTGTGTGTGTGTGCAAGGCGTGACCGTAAGCTAATTGATAAGATCAGCGACAGCGAATCAAACAGCACAAGTGACAAAAATGACAAACGTGCCAAATGTGCTTGAACCATTTTCTTGAAGTGACAATTGACAATGGAATTGGCGAATTGCACAAATTTCATTTCGAGCATGTGCCAAGCTACAACAACACGAACAGCCCGGCCTGAGGTTAATTTGGGACAAAAGTTATTGAACGTGGGAATTATTGAGGAAGGTGAATACAATAACAACATTAAAAACAACAACAACTTTGACAAAACCAACAATAACATTACAAAAAGAACAACAAAGTTAAAACAAAAACCAAATTAACCAAAAATAAAAAATAGAAACAACAACAACAACATTAAAACGACGACAACAACAACATTGACAAAATCAACAAGAACATTACAAAAAGAACAACAAGGTTAAAACAAAAACAAAATTAACAACAACAATAACATTAAAAAACAACAACAATAATAATACTAACAACAACATTAAAAACAACATTAACAAAACCAACAATAAAGTTTAAACAAAAACAAAATTAACAACAACAGCAACATTAAAAACAACAACAATAACAATACCACCAACAATCACAATACCAACAAAACATTAAAACAACAACAACCACATTGACTAAACCAACAATAACATTACAAAAAAACAACCAAGTTAAAACAAAAACCAAATTAACAACAACAATAACAACAACAATCTATACCACTATGAACCACTACTTGGTCCATGTGAGACCCCTCCGTGGGTCAGCCAGCCTAACCTAACCTAACCTAACAACAACAATAACAACAACAACAACAACATTAAAATGACAACAAAAACATTAAAAAAACCAACAATAACATTACAAAAACAAAATGAACAACAACAATTACATTAAAAAACAACAACAATAATAATATCAACACCAACAAGGAAAACTCTCACACCAACGCCAAACATTGGCGTTCATCATCGACACCAACAACCCAACATTTATGGCCAATAACGACACCAACAACAATGCAACAACGCAGCGCACCGATTGTGATTCATTTTCCAAGCGTGCGCGTATTTGCATTTGCATGCAAAAACAACAACAAATGTGTGCAACAAATGGCAACAACTTAACCCAATTTCAGTTGGCCACAAAATGTGCAACAGCCAAAAATCGTTTAAAGCGAAAATCACAACAACAACTGCAACAATACAACAACCAGTACACACAAAGCGCAAAAACAATGCAAAAGCCACAGAAAATCAATTTAAGAAAAATAAAAAATTAAAGTAAAATTAAAAAAAAAAAATTGCTAAACCGCAGTGCGCAGGCGTCACGTTGACGTACCGCCGAAAATGTTCAATATTATTGAGCAATTGAATTCGCACGCTCGCCACAAAGTGCGGTGCGGCTAATGGCTGCTAGCTGCCGCTGCCGATGCGGCGGATGTTGCACCGCAGACGACATCAGCAACGGAAGTTCTACTGTCGCTGTCGACTGACTCAGCAAAAACAATTACCGACACCCCATCAGACGTTTTAACGAGGCTGCGTGGCAGCTAATCGCAACACAACAACAACAATAACAACAACAACAAATGCGAATGCAAACAATAACAGCATTAACGACGACAGCGAACCGAAATCATATCAACGATGAGCGTGCGGCACAGTAAAACAACAACAGCATTAGTGCAGCATTAGACTAAATCATAAATGTAAAATGTGCGCAATGGAAATAGGAAAAAAACACACACACAAACAACAACAAAAAGCTCATTTGCGCAATTGCGCCAACAACAACAAACTCAACAAAAAAAATTCGCATTAACCACAGAGGAGGCAGCAACAAGACGCGCCAAGTCAGTGCAAGGAGCGACTGCTGTCGTTGCTGTTGTTGTTGTCGTTGCTGTTGCTTGGTGTTGCTGCTGATGCTGCTGATGACGCTCGCTCGCGCTGGCGGTGGCGACGATAGCTGCGCCGCACGCTGATAGCCAAACAAGGCAAATGAAAATTGATGGAAAACACACGCGTGGGTTGTCAACCCACCCGCCCGCTGCTTTTTGACTTCAACTACTCGTACTTGCAAAACAGACACATATCGGCTGATTGTTGTTGCTGTTGGCGTTTGCATATGTGCGCGCAGGCGCGTGCAGTCGCCGCGTGTGAGTGTGAGAAATTACAGAAGTTGCATTTGACACTTTGGCTTCGAAGGCGGAAAATGCCGTTTTTTTATTTAAGTTTTGTTTTTTTACTTTAGATATTGGAAAACGTAATGGGAATTGCTGCCATTAGTGATTATTTAGGGATTTCGTATATTTCTTGGGCGTAGCAAAAAGTTATATAAGCGACTTGAAGATGCGTTGCACAGTGTTGCAAATAGGGACAAAAATCTGAGTATGACGTTTTGTTGAAAATATTTCAATTAAAAGAAATCCCATGTTTTCAGAAAAAATATTGATTAATATAGAAGTTATGAGCTCTTAAAGTACACTCTCACAGCGTTGAAAAAAAATGTGTACAAACAGCACATTTTATCTTTCACTTTGAGGTTCAATATATCAGAATCAATTATGAGTGGGTCCTTAAAACTGTTGTCTTATATTTAATACAATTTAGGTCTGGCAAGACCGAAATTCCGCTGATTCTTTTCCCCTCTGTGCAGTACCGTTCTAAAGAATATGAAACAAAAAAAAAACAAGTGAATAAAAATTGAGTTAAAAATTTTGGACACTTTCGAAATTTTTTGATATTTTGTTTTTGCAAGTATGTACAGCCGCCGTGGCTCAGTTGGTTAGTGCGTTGGACCGCGAGTCGCAGGCAGCAACCTCAGGTTCAAATACTGCCTGTAATAACACCTAAAAAAATAACGGGAAAACTCGTTTTCTCTTTCGGTGGCTGTCCTCTCAGCTGGAAATGCCAAACCTCTGAGAGTAAAAAATTGCTTATGAAAAAGCTCCCAACCTGCCGTTCGGAACCGGCATAAAACTGTAGGTCCCTTCAACCCGCGTACAAATTCACACGCACAACACGGGTAGTTGCGGGAAGCTAGGCCTTAGTCTCGCGTAAGCGGGCTGTCGTGCCAGTCAATTAATTATTAATTAAGTATGTACAAAATGCTATAAAATTTTCAGCTGCGCATACTTGCATTTTTCGGTGAAGACTTGAGTGCAAATTCGCGATATTTTCAACGTTTGGTTGAATGCCCATAGCAATCGGTCAAATAATGCTCGGCTGCTGATGGAAACATTTGTTGAAGATAGCTTCGGAAAATCAATTAAGATTATTATTATATTCGGAATAGAGGGGCTAAGGGAGTTTCGGCACTACACTTTGATTTTTTTTTCGTACAAGCCCAAAAGTTGACAACTTAACTACTTCACTTGTATGGGAGGCGCCCTCTGTTGGAGAATTTTTAAACTCTTATTAATTTTGTATTTTTTGCACTCAGGAATGTTGACGATTGTTGAATAAATCATTCAAATCGGTTCATTAGTTTCGCAGATACGATGTTTCCTCGCTTCCTTTACTACATTTAAAAGTCTGGAGCCAGTTCCATTGAAAATGACTAGTTTTGTATGGCAGCCACCTTTAGAGTTGGATATAGCGGTTAGGTGTGTATAAAAAAACATTTGGAAGGGAAAATAATGGGGGTCAGTCTTACATGTGGTATGTCTGGGATCAACCTGAGAGCAGCGGGAGCCCACTTTCTAAAAACGATGATTTTGTATGGGAGCTTTATTAAAGGTTGGAGATAGGGGGTAGGTATGTTCGAGACAAATATTCAGGAGCAAAAATTACTGAGAGTCAGTCTAAGATTTTAACCCTCTAGGAGCAACTCTGATCAGCTGTGGAGCAATTTGTCGAGATCTTATTTTCAATCGCTTTTGAAAAGAGCGCATTTTATCTATGTATATACACATTTATAAATAAATTCATATTAAAATACAAATATTATGAACGTAGCTTTTATGAACTAAGATAATTTTCAACTATTAAGAAGTTTTTCAAATCTGTTTGTATGGGAGGTGGTCGAAGTTTTGGTCTGCTTGAAATTGAAATTTTGCACAGTAAGTTCTTTATTCATACAATAATTGTATACTAAATTTCATTTATGTACGACCACTTTTTCTATTTTTGTCACTCCGCTATATGAACTGGCAACACTGTGCGTTGGCTCTTGAATTTCAGTTTCGCCATTATGATTGAGTGTTATGAATCGGGAATACCAAACTGTAAATAACAAATTGTATATTCCCAACTCAATTCAGGCCAGTAACTATGTACTGGATATTTCTGTTGGTCTCTGACCTTTGCCTACAAATAGAACAGCACCGAAGTTTGTTAGAGCGAAGTTTGTCGCCCAAACGGATAAGTTGCTCCAACCCAAAGTAATTGTGAAGCTTTTGTCAATCTTTCAAACCAATTCAGAAAACGATGTTTCAGTATTTAAGTGCACAGTTTGAAGAAAGTGGCCTTTAAATTGAGCATTGAACCTATCAACATTTCGCACACCCACTTCAAAAGTGACAGAACTAATAATTTTTAATTTTTGGGTTTATGTGTTAATACTGTGCACAATGTATGTATCTATCTAGCAATAAGCAAAAGCGCAGTATATTTTGTTGTTGTAAACTGTTGAAAAAATACAGTTAGGTCTCTCTTCATGTCGAGAAGTTTGATGCTATTTGATCGCTGCAGCTCAATGCAAAAGAGTTCTAATTCAAATTGTGACACTTTTGACGAAGTAAATTTTTGTTGAAGTTAATTTTAAGTAAATTTGTGACAATTTTAGTGTATATTTTCGAATAAAAAAATTAATTTCGAATTTGCAAAATTTTTTTTTCATTTTTTTTAACTGTCATTTATAAGTATTAAATTCAGCAAAAGTGACATAACTTGAAATAATTCGGTAATTATTGAATTGAAATATCATCAAAAAAGTCACAACTACAAATTTTGGATTTTCTAGTGTAAAATAATAATATAAAAAAATCTTTGTAACTTATCCTAAAGCATGATCTGTGGAGATTTTGTATTAAACGGTCAATGCATTATTTGAAAAAAGTTTATTCAGCTCAGAAAGAGTTTTTTGCGTTTCCTGAAAAATTAAAAATTTTGAGTTGTGTCACTTTTGTAGTGGGTGTGCGATTTGTTCTTACTTTTTACTGTTTCCTCCTTCATTGTAATCCTCCTTTATTTTAATCTGTGCGTGATTCCTTCTTGACATTCTGAATTGAATC
Source organism: Melieria crassipennis (assembly GCA_963668005.1). Taxonomy (NCBI): domain Eukaryota; kingdom Metazoa; phylum Arthropoda; class Insecta; order Diptera; family Ulidiidae; genus Melieria; species Melieria crassipennis. The sequence goes on along the minus strand of OY764962.1, from coordinate 120,848,864 downwards.
ACTCAGCTATATGCCGTCTTCAACTTTAGCCGCTTTCCAATAAAATACGCATCCAACACTTTCAACTCTACGCAATAAACAAAATCTAAATATTTCTCCCTTCAGGGCACCTGTAAGCCGCCACCGCTGCCACCGCCGCCAGCGCAGGCGCAGGGAGGTTAAAAGCGTTGCATCTTTGCCACGCTCGTGCAGTCGTCGAAGCGTGTAGACTGGAGCATTAGGTCAAAGCTGTCACGTTGCATGTGACGCGGGTCCAAAGCGTTGGCTGGCATTCCTCATGGCAACGGCCACAGCAGCAACAACGAAGCTGTCGTTGACTTGTAAAAAATAAAAAAAACACAACAACAAAAATCCCACTGTTTATGTACGAGCATTTTCGCTTTTTCTCAACATAAACAACAACAACAAATAATTTCCAATAAATATTTACAAATCAACCGTAAGCGTTCACTGCCGTTCGCTGTTTGTGACTTGTATTGATTTTCTTGTGTTGTATGTATGTGTGTGTGTGTGTGTGTGTTTGTTGGTGTATTTTCCGGCTAAATTGTTGTACATGACTGCCGCTGCCTGTTATAGAATATTTTGACTGCGAATGCGCGCACTTTGAACTCTATTTGCGATCAATTCGCCATGATTGCAATTGTTCAATAATCGTGTTTGAGTTTGTTGAGTGGCGGTGGCTGCTGCTGGCTGCTGGCTGGTGAGTGCCTATGGACGCGCATGTGGCATGCAATAGTATTGTTGTTGTTGTTGTTGCAATTGCATGACGGCATAAATAATGCAGGCAAATTTAGTTTGCAGCACTTTTTTATGTAATTTCACTTTCATTGGTCGTTTTCATTGTTGCCAGACGATTTGCAGCTATTGTTGTTGTTGCTGGTGATGCTGTTGCAGTTGTCGATGATGGTGGCGCTGTTGGTGGCGTTGGCGCGCGGGCCCGCAGGCCAACACCAGCCACTCGTTGCATAACGTTTGCCGTTCGTTGCGGGGGCGAACGTTGTAGCCGATGGACTGCAGCGACAGGTTCCAATTATTCGCCGCATTTTCCTGGCCATTTTTAACTGTTTTATTTATATTTTCGCAAGCAATTTTATTTCGTCTTTAATAAACCAACTGTGACATTTCGTTGACATTCGCCGGCTGCAAATGCAAATTCGCCTGCAAGCGGCCAATGGAAAATTGCATAATTTCGGTGAGCGGTGCGCGGCGTGCAATCATCACTGCTGTCCACGCAGCCATCGATTCACCATTATTTCGCAAACGGCACATTAGGAAATTAAGTATTTAATTGAGTCTGATTGGCGCATGTTGAACATGCCACAAACAATTGCAGCCAGAATGGAGACAGAAATGTCACGCTGTGCGTTGGTCTTGCTTGTCGTCTGTTGCCTTTCAAGTGCTCTGACCGCGTCCGCGCATTGGCTGCTGCGTACACAAACACAGACACACACACACAGACTGACTCACCCATACACACCTGTGTCGCTTTGCAGCAAATAAATGAATATATAAACGCAAACGATAAACGTGACGCTATCGCGGCCACAAAACGCTTGCGGAGCGTTTCGAAAGCGCCAATGATAATGTGAAAACGCTTTGGCAAGTCATAACTCATAAATCCCATCATTAAGTGCCACCACAATGGTGTCGAACATAGTTTGTACAACAAACTACGCGACGCCGCAACGCCATCCGCAGCCGGCACAACAACACAAATGGCAACTCCATAAACCATACTAGCGCCATTTAAATAAAGGCCGCGATTGCGCGCTGGCACGGCATGCAGCCGCAGCTTCGGCTCGGCTTTTGGCGGCTGTGGCCTGTTGGCTGCCAGCTGCTGACTGCTCCACATTTTAATTTGTGCCGCTGAAGTTTAAGGTTTCCATTGTCAGCCACAATGCCGCACGGTGCGCCAACAATCACAGCGCTCGGCCCGCTTAGCGCCGATTTCTGCTGGTGTAATAGAATTGTCAATCGTTGGCCGTGAATAAGAATAATTTTTTGGATTTATTTGCATTTAATTTAATGGTCAAGCACAATGCAATTTTATTATTTGTAGCAATTAAATTGTCAATAACACGTAAAGCCATTGAGGAATGCTTACACAAAGAATCGGTTGGCATTAAATATATGAAAAGGCGGCAGAGACTCGCAGAAGGCAAACGGAGGCCAAAGGAATTTGTGGTGGAAATAATTGAAATATAGAAATACCAACTGCACTTAATTATAATTAAATTTAATTTTCTATTAAATTCAAGTCAGTTTAAGTCAGTTCACTTCAAATCAATTCCAATCAATTAAAATCAACTGATATAAGTTAAATTCAATTCAATTCAAATCGAATTGATTCAATTTAATCAAATTAATTGAATTGCATTTATTTGAATTTAGTTGTATTCAATTCAATTGAACTCAACTCAATTCAATTCAATTCAATTTTTTAAATTAAATTAAACTCAATTAAATTAAATACGATAAAATTTTATTAAAGTAAATTTAATTAAACTCAATTAAATTCAATAAAACTAAACTAATGTTGATTCAATTAAATTCAATTTAACTCAAGTAAGTTTGAATTTTCTTTTAAATTTGCTTTTAAACTTGAATAAAATTTCATTAATTGAATTGAAAATTTAGTTCAAAATTGAATTTGAAATTTGATTGGAAGTTGAATTCAACTAAAGTATTAATAAAATTTAATAAAATTACTGAGCTTGTCTGTTGATATGGTGATATAAAATTTGATCTAAATTTTGAATGGCATCACAAGTCATTAAAAAATGGCATCACATGCCAATTTTTCTATCAAATTTTCAGTATAATTTTTAATTTAATTTTAATTTTAAAAATTTGTGTTTGTTAATTCAGTTACAATTTCACTTCAATTTTCGTAATTTAATAGGAAAATCATTTGAAATCAATTTGAACCTTATTTATATCACTTCTTAGTTTCATTTAAACCATACCATTTAATTTCAAGTTGCAATTGAATTCCATTTGAATTGCATATCAATTTTAAAACAGTGGTATTTTAGTTTTTGATTATTTCATTAATTGATCAATGATTATTGATTATTTGATTATTTTTAAATTGAATTTATTTTTAATTTAGTTTAAAGTGAATTTTTGTTTAATTTTTTTTCAATTTCATTGAATTTATTTATTTTACTGAATTGAATTGAATTCGAATGAATTGAATTAAATGGAATTGAATTGAATTCAATGAAACTCCAAATTCATTTAAATTTAATTTCAATTTTATTTGAATTGTTTTTTATTAAATTTCGCTGATTTAAATTTCATGTCGTTATTGTTTAATTCTTAATATTTTAGTTCTTATATCTTTTATACTTATATTATTTTACTTCTTATTAATTTGTTTTTTTTAATTTAAATTACATTTCTTTATTTAATTTTTATATCCATTTCATTTCAGTTTTATTTTAATTTAATTTCAATTTTATTTGATTTCAATTTTTTGAATTTTTTTTCAATTTAAGTTTATTTTTTTTTAGCAATATTTTAATTCTTGTATATTCAAATATATTCTTAACATTTTAATTCTTATTAAACTGATTATTTTCATTTTAATTTAATTCAAATTTCATTTCAGTGAATTTTATTTGAATTAATTTTCAATGAATTTAAGTAACATTTCAATATATTTGAACATTTCATTTGTATTACAATTATAGAATAATTGAACACATTTCTTTATTTCATACAAATATCTCTTCCTTTCTTTTAACCTTAATTTGTATGGCTCTTAACGCTTCTACACACAGCCGAACATCAGTCAATACACCCACTAAAGCCAAACACAGGACATTTCTTCAAACCTCTCCCACTTGTTTGTCGTTCATCTCGCCAGACGCTTCACTTGTCCACACTGCCGCCAAGCAAAACCTCATTTCAATACAGCAGTTTTCACTGCCCTCGAATCGGGCTGTTTTTATGGCTCCATAAAAACAAAAGACTTAAGCAACGAACTGCCTTCCGAAGACCAAGTCATCGACTACTGTCCGCAACCCAAAGCCCAGTTGTAAACAAGTTTAAATGGGTTTTCCTTTGCTCCAGTCTTACGCTTCTCTCCCCGCCCCACAACAAATTGGCAGCAGCGCTTTCCTGCTTTCGTTTGTAATGTGACATTGTTTCGGTGGCGATCTTTGCTCCCGGCACTCTTCTTTAAGCGCGACCAAGTAATTTCCTCAGTTGGTAGTCAGCTGCGACGAGCGCCGAGTTGCGCCGTATGAATGAAGTGTTAACTCGTTAACGCAACATGAGCATAAATTACAGTTTTTTAATTACATTTTGCCAGCCATTAAAACCCAGCCAATATTTATTTGCCTTTTGGCTGATTTTGTGCACGCGACACTTTACTTTATGCTCATTGCCATGTTGCACTTACATACAATGTTGATTTTAATGTTTGGTGACAAAATAACATTTTCAACAAATCTGTTGCCTGTCGCCTGCTGCTGCGGCCATACACATGCACAAATGTACTTATTACTAAGTTCAATACATATGCAGAAGTGTGTGTGTGTGCGAATGTTGCACGTTCTACTAAATTCAGGGACACATACGACACTCCTTTACGGAGTCCCTCCCATGTACGATTGTCTGTATTTGGTGTTCGCATTCGTTGGACACTTGTTGTTGTGTTGTATTTGTTGCTGTTGTTGTTGTTGTTGGTTGGCTGAGCGTTTGTGGCTGGCATGCAGGACGCTTTTGTGGTGTGCGACGCTAATTAAAAAACACTCGTTTCATAACGATGCGCATTAATTATGACATTTACGAGTGCCATACTCGCAGCTGCGACTCTCTGCGTCTCTGCGTCTGTCCGACTGTACGCCGGTCTTTTTGTTTGTCTATCTATTTGTGGCTGCTGACTGTGGCGTTGCTATGCAGCGGACGACGAGCAATGAAGTTGTCGCCGTCGAGGAAGTGGCTGAGAATGGAGTGAGGTGCTAATTGCAACATAAAAATGTTGGGTGACAAAATGAATTTAAGTGTGATGGAAATATGCGGTGTTGGGTTTATTAATGGCCAGCTATGAATATTGAGTGTTGTTTGTGTGCGTTTGTGTCTGTGTGTTTGTTCGCTATGTTGGCATAATTTTCTTGCGTTAAAAGAGTCGATTTTTGTGATTTTTTAAATGTGACTAAAAATGATTTACATGCACAAAAATTCATAAAACTTCAGCATAAAGAAGTTTTCACTGCCCTTGAATCGAATTGCTTTTATGACTTTGTAAAATAAAAGACTTAAACAGCAAACTTTCCTGCAAACATTGATATTCTTTTATTTTAGTTGACTAAGTTGTGCCTGATATATTTTTTCAAGGACTATTTACTGCAGCAACGTCTTGGGTCGAGCTTCAACTTTTTCATTCAACATTAAAACGAATGATCTGGTTGTCTCGTTGCTCGTGTGACGACATTGTTGGTAGTGGAATGTTTATGAAGACTTTTGAGCTCAATGAGTTTCAGCGATGAAAATGAGATTTACAAGACCAAACATTAAGTGGTGCACTTACATGTTGGCACGCAGCGAGACGCATTTTCATTCAACACTTTGCCAACAACAACAAAAACACCACCAATAATGTTAAAAGAATTTAAAATCTCAGCTAAAAAGGCACGAACAAGTCCAGATAAAGTTAAGTAAAGGCGCAAAACAAAAACAAACTTGGTGAATTCTGTGGCATAAAACAAGGTGAACGCAACGCAGCGCAACCAGCCGCCAACGATAACGATCGGGAAAACACAAATAGTGCATAAATAAACACGAGTGTAGATGCAAATTGATAAGCGCCACGCCAGGCCGCGCTGAGCCATTTCGAGCCATTTGGGGCCGTTCGGCAGACGGCGGCCGCAATAGCATCGCTGTATGGTATGGCAGCGATACGCAGCCAGATACACTCGGCCAGATAGGCGAGCGCCTGCTGCAGCGTGCACTGCGCTGGCGATATCGCGTTTGAGCGCGCGCGAGCGCAATACTTAAGGATAACAGCAATAAATTTGCACTATGCAAATTAAATTATCAACGTAAACGAGTTTAGTTTAACAAATTATTGTCAACGAATGATGTGGTGGTGCCTGGCACCGGCACCGGCACCGGCAACACCAACCACTTCGTGCTGTGGCTGGCGTCCGTGTTGGTGGCAACGGCAGCACTGGCAGTCGCCAATTGCGCTGCTCTTAAACCAATTGAAGTCACCTGACTGCCGACCAGCGCCGCTGCACTTTGATTTAATGCCACCCCACACGCAGCCGCACGTTGCTCGTTGCACAGGCTCACGTTGTGGGCAGTTGTGTGCGCCGGACGTGCGGCTTGTCGCTGTCGAGGTCAATCACTGCTTAATGCATGCGACTGGCGCTGTTCGGCACCGAAGATGCACGGCCAGCGTTCTCTAAGTATGTGTTGATGGCTTTTTAAAATATTTCCTTAATCACTTAATTGCCGTTTTTATGCGCCCAAATAGCTCGAGGGGCGCGACCGGCTGCCAACGAGGCGGCCGAAATTATGGGGTAGTGGAGCAGCGCATAAAATAAGAGTTAATTGCGCGTTTCCGCGGCAGCGATGGCCACGGTTATGGCGACGGCGTCTACAATGTGCGCTGCAGTGATCACATGAATTTATTTAATTGCCAAAGCAGCATTTCGCAAATGAATTTGGCACTTTTAGGTGGGTTTTTAATGATGTATATAATCGTCACTAGATCTGACTCTGGAACTGATTGGTCCAAGTGAAACATGCTTCAAGGACTGGAGTGCAAACTTTGAAATACTGAAATGAATATGAAACAGTTGTCGTATATATGAAAATGAACAGTGTTCATTTTCCATTAGATCAAAGAAAGAGTTCTTCATTAGGCGTGAATTTTAGAATTAAAAAAAGAGTGGTGTGTCAGATAAGTCTAAGTCTAAGTATGAGTCTAAGTTTGAGTCTAAGTTTGAGTCTAAGTTTGAGTCCAACTTTGAGTCTAAGTCTAAGTCTAAGTCTAAGTCTAAGTCTAAGTCTAAGTCTAAGTCTAAGTCTAAGTCTAAGTCTAAGTCTAAGTCTAAGTCTAAGTCTAAGTCTAAGTCTAAGTCTAAGTCTAAGTCTCAGTCTAAGTCTAAGTCTAAGTCTAAGTCTAAGTCTAAGTCTAAGTCTAAGTCTAAGTCTAAGTCTAAGTCTAAGTCTAAGTCTAAGTCTAAGTCTAAGTCTAAGTCTAAGTCTAAGTCTAAGTCTAAGTCTAAGTCTAAGTCTAAGTCTAAGTCTAAGTCTAAGTCTAAGTCTAAGTCTAAGTCTAAGTCTAAGTCTAAGTCTAAGTCTAAGTCTAAGTCTAAGTCTAAGTCTAAGTCTAAGTCTAAGTCTAAGTCTAAGTCTAAGTCTAAGTCTAAGTCTAAGTCTAAGTCTAAGTCTAAGTCTAAGTCTAAGTCTAAGTCTAAGTCTAAGTCTAAGTCTAAGTCTAAGTCTAAGTCTAAGTCTAAGTCTAAGTCTAAATCTAAGTCTAAGTCTAAGTCTAAGTCTAAGTCTAAGTCTAAGTCTAAGTCTAAGTCTAAGTCTAAGTCTAAGTCTAAGTCTAAGTCTAAGTCTAAGTCTAAGTCTAAGTCTAAGTCTAAGTCTAAGTCTAAGTCTAAGTCTAAGTCTAAGTCTAAGTCTAAGTCTAAGTCTAAGTCTAAGTCTAAGTCTAAGTCTAAGTCTAAGTCTAAGTCTAAGTCTAAGTCTAAGTCTAAGTCTAAGTCTAAGTCTAAGTCTAAGTCTAAGTCTAAGTCTAAGTCTAAGTCTAAGTCTAAGTCTAAGTCTAAGTCTAAGTCTAAGTCTAAGTCTAAGTCTAAGTCTAAGTCTAAGTCTAAGTCTAAGTCTAAGCCTAAGCCTAAGTCTAAGTCTAAGTCTAAGTCTAAGTCTAAGTCTAAGTCTAAGTCTAAGTCTAAGTCTAAGTCTAAGTCTAAGTCTAAGTCTAAGTCTAAGTCTAAGTCTAAGTCTTAACCAAAATAACCAAAAATAAGTTTTACGCAATGATTTCATGTACAAAAACTATATTTTAAAAAAATCCTTTCAACCCATAAACAAATCCACTCGTCGCACATATGAATGCAATTTTCGCCGCACTAAGCGTTCGCATAAATATTGCCGCATTCGACAAACGCAACAGCACAATTACGCCTCGGCGCAACTCTAATGAAGTGATTCGATTTGCCGCTTTCAATCGCTGCCACAAAAATAACTTATTTTCAATTGCGATTCTCAATCGCGGCGTCTTCCTGCGCCGTTGCCGCAAAAGTGTTGCATGCATGCAACATGCAACGCGCTCGTTGTATAATGCAAATAAGCATTGGCCTTTGCACACTTCCTTCGGCCGGCTGCACTTCCTTCAACGAAACTTGCATAAGCAAATAACAGCGGCAAACTGGCAACTTTTGATAAAACGCAAAATACAAAACCAATGCAAAAATAAATAAAACGCTCAGCGCACAGGCAGGCGGCAGCAAATCGGCAATGGGCGTTGAGGCGATTGTCTTGCATGGATAATCTGTGATTTAGCAACTCCTACAGGTCAGGCAAACGCATCAATTATTACTCGGTGCAGCGTGCAGCGTGCAGTCACCGGCGGACTTGCATCAAGATCATCAAGCCGCTCATTTGCGGCTTATATGGTCGCTGCGTGTGCGTGTGTGGGTGCGCGTGCGCGTGCGTGTGAGTCGGTTGCATATTTAATAATACGAAAATAATGCTGACCTTTCGCCAGCGGTCTGTCCCGCTCGCCAATAAATGGCATACTTAGCATGGCAAATGTGCCCAAAACACGAAATCGCGCGCGAACCTCTCGCAGCCATTGGCACTGATGTGTTAATCGCTTGGCGCTTGGCATCGACACACACACAAACAGCCTAATAGCTCCAAAGAAAGATTTACTTAGGAAAAACTATCAAGTCAGGCCACAAATATTTGCGCTGTTCAAATGTTGGTTTGAGTCGAGATTCAATCGGTTCCGGGCTGTGTCTTGATTTGTCACAGTTCATTGTCACACATTCTAATATTCGTAGTTGTTTGGGCCAAAATGTGATACTTTGCTTTAACAAAATTCCATTCACTTGCACAACACACACACACACAGAGAAGAGAAAAGCTTCACGTAATAACTTAATTTCCTGTGGGGCTGTACCGGTAATGAAACTCTTTGAACATTAGGCCAGCATATGCAGATATGTACACACTTATATCTACTTTTTTTTATACATATCATATGTGAGTATTATAAAAGCATACTTACATATTAAAAATGATAAACATTGAAGCAAAACTGGTCATCAACTTGGCACAGTCTTACCAGATTGTAGTTTATTAACTCATGAATTGGGAGACATGGGAGAATTAATCAGGCAGTAAGCAGACATACCTATAGGTCGGTCAGTCAGTTTTTAAGATAAAAGGATTTATGTATCTACGAGTATTTATCTAACTAGTCATCATCACTTCCTGGAATTAAACTGAGACTTAGGGCATCAACTGTGTCTAAGCGCCGCTCAGTTTGGTTTTTGGCTTGATTCGGTTTGATTCTGGATCAATTTCATAGCTTTCTTTGCAATGCTGTTGTCTTACTGCTTACAAACAGTGCGATTTTTCCACTTTCATTTCTATCTTCGGATTCAGATATTTAGCAACTCTATTTACGCAACTCCTTGAGCAACTCTTTAGATTGACCATGGTACATCTACTTCTACTTCTACTTCTACTTCTACTTCTACTTCTACTTCTACTTCTACTTCTACTTCTACTTCTATCTCTATCTCTATCTCTATCTCTATCTCTATCTCTATCTCTATCTCTATCTCTATCTCTATCTCTATCTCCATCTCTATCTCTATCTCTATCTCTATCTCTATCTCTATCTCTATCTCTATCTCTATCTCTATCTCTATCTCCATCTCCATCTCCATCTCCATCTCCATCTCTATCTCTATCTCTATCTCTATCTCTATCTCTATCTCTATCTCTATCTCTATCTCTATCTCTATCTCTATCTCTATCTCTATCTCTATCTCTATCTCTATCTCTATCTCTATCTCTATCTCTATCTCTATCTCTATCTCTATCTCTATCTCTATCTCTATCTCTATCTCTATCTCTATCTCTATCTCTATCTCTATCTCTATCTCTATCTCTATCTCTATCTCTATCTCTATCTCTATCTCTATCTCTATCTCTATCTCTATCTCTATCTCTATCTCTATCTCTATCTCTATCTCTATCTCTATCTCTATCTCTATCTCTATCTCTATCTCTATCTCTATCTCTATCTCTATCTCTATCTCTATCTCTATCTCTATCTCTATCTCTATCTCTATCTCTATCTCTATCTCTATCTCTATCTCTATCTCTATCTCTATCTCTATCTCTATCTCTATCTCTATCTCTATCTCTATCTCTATCTCTATCTCTATCTCTATCTCTATCTCTATCTCTATCTCTATCTCTATCTCTATCTCTATCTCTATCTCTATCTCTATCTCTATCTCTATCTCTATCTCTATCTCTATCTCTATCTCTATCTCTATCTCTATCTCTATCTCTATCTCTATCTCTATCTCTATCTCTATCTCTATCTCTATCTCTATCTCTATCTCTATCTCTATCTCTATCTCTATCTCTATCTCTATCTCTATCTCTATCTCTATCTCTATCTCTATCTCTATCTCTATCTCTATCTCTATCTCTATCTCTATCTCTATCTCTATCTCTATCTCTATCTCTATCTCTATCTCTATCTCTATCTCTATCTCTATCTCTATCTCTATCTCTATCTCTATCTCTATCTCTATCTCTATCTCTATCTCTATCTCTATCTCTATCTCTATCTCTATCTCTATCTCTATCTCTATCTCTATCTCTATCTCTATCTCTATCTCTATCTCTATCTCTATCTCTATCTCTATCTCTATCTCTATCTCTATCTCTATCTCTATCTCTATCTCTATCTCTATCTCTATCTCTATCTCTATCTCTATCTCTATCTCTATCTCTATCTCTATCTCTATCTCTATCTCTATCTCTATCTCTATCTCTATCTCTATCTCTATCTCTATCTCTATCTCTATCTCTATCTCTATCTCTATCTCTATCTCTACTTCTACTTCTACTTCTACTACTACTTCTTCTTCTTCTTCTACTTCTACTTCTACTTCTACTTCTACTTCTACTTCTACTTCTACTTCTACTTCTACTTCTACTTCTACTTCTACTTCTTCTTCTACTTCTACTTTTACTTCCACTTCTATTACTATACTTCCAAGTCCCAAGACATCTCTTACTGAGACATTAAAATTCTAGAATGCTAAAAGTTTTCAAATGCGTAGTCTTGACTGGTCCCTGAAATAATCATTAGATATCGAAACATCTTATATCCCCCAGTTTCCCATCTATTCGAAAGGCTTTTAATGTATGAGTGACCCGTTTTCAGACAATCTGGCAACGTTGGTAGGTAACAATTTGGCACACAGCCCACGCATTGATTCATTGCATTATCCATGCTGGACAGAAAAAAATCGCGCTGATGCGCGCCACATGAACGCAGTGTCGAGTGTTGGCAACAAATTTCAGTTCTCCCAAATAAAATAACAAAAAAAAAATATCTATACAAGTAAAGAAATAAAGCAAAGCAATTTTTAATGAAGACATTCAACTAACCAACCCATTTTGTGTGGCAGAGTTGAGCGTAGCAAAGACGAAATTACACGTTGAATCGAAAGGTGGCAACAATGCATAAGGAGCGACAGTGTTGGCGGACAATGAAGAAAGCAGCAGAGGACGTAACGGTATGAGTGCAATTTGTGACAAAGCGCCCAAGGCCCACAGACCATTAGACTAACTCTTTAAAGGTCTCATCAGTTAATAAACCAGAGGAATGAAATTTTGTCAACAATTTCAATATAAATTAGCAAAGTGCATGCAGCTCATTAGTGGCAAATCAGCAAATCATTGTAATTTGTGACAAAAACAGCTGACAGCTGCAGGCCATTTTGTTTAACTAACAATTTTGTGACTCAATGTGCCGTTCGTTGGGTTTTTGGGCTCTTTCACTTTTCGCCACAAGTTGCAGCGTTACTTGAGTCCTATTTGTTGCTTTTCCTGCTATTTGATAACAAAATAAAAAAATTGCAAAAGAAACCAAGTTGAGTAGAAACGTACAAAATAAATAATTGCTGCACAGCACTGTCGCTGGCATTTTACGATTAGGCGAACGCATTTATTATCAAAGCGGCTTTATCGCAAACGCCAACACCGCCATCACCGATCGCCATCGCCATGGCCATCCACAACAACAACAACATCAGCCACAGCCGCGGCAACAGTCACAGCATCAACGTCACCGTCACCAGCGTCCTAAGTCGTGGCGGCGGTGGCGGCAACACCTCAACCAACCAACCGGCCGACCAGTTCACGTCACGCTACGCTGTGAGCATTTCGCGCTGCGGACGCATTTGCCACAGATTCAGCGCGCCACCGCGTGCGTTCGGCGTTCGGCGTGCGGCACATTCACCGCCTGCCGCATTGATCAAGTGAATATGTCGCCGCAATTGACATTTTGACAAATATTGACACTTTGAGTGTACCGTAGACGGTCGCGCTGCTTCTGCAGTAAATGCGCCACTCGCACCAACCGCAGCCACACTCAGCTTCGGCTGCTGCCGTTGCTGCGCCACAGGTGCTCCACTTTGAAACAGGAGCAAATGCTACGCTCGCATGCGGCCATGCCGGTAGTCTTATCGCACTTAACGGCTGCTACCGTTTGTTTACCACAACAACAACAACAACAACAACATTAACAATAGCTGCAACAATAACAACAACACAACTACTCAGAGTAAATAAGTAGCCGTAAGAAAGTGCAGATAAGTGCAAATAAAATGCAGGCAGCGAAAAAATCTGACAATTTTTGTGGGTGCTGAACGACTGCAAGTGGACGGTACTGATTCCTTTGGGTTTGGGTTAACAGCTCAAAGCATTTAAAGTATGTTTTGAACCAGGGACTTAACTATTATAAGTTTTTTAAGAAAATAATTGCAATCTAACTATTACAATGCAACATAAATATTATTTGTTGATTATAATTATTATTTGTGACAATTAATTTTTACGTTGCGTAATAACTGTTATGAGAAACAAATTCTTTTTTCGTTCTCGATAATTATTATTTTGGGATTTTTGTTGTTTACGTTGCTTCATAACTTTTATTTATGATTTTTTTTATTTACGTTACCGATAACTTTTTTTTTGAAAAAATTTTTTTTACATTGCTTCATAATTTTTATTTTTGATTTTTTTGATTTACGTTGCCGATAACTATTATTTGAAAGAAGATTTTTTTTACGTTGCTTCATAACTTTTATGCAAGAAATATTTTTTTACGTTGCCTTACCACATTTTGAGTATGAATTGTGAATTTCGTTTGAACAATATTTTATTTTTTTTCATTTTGACAAAATTGTTTTTTCTAGAACTAGATTTTCATTTCAATTGAATTGAACAATATATGTATATAGTAAAAACAAGCAAAGTAGGAACTACATAATATCACCGTTAACAAATTGATTTTTAATTGTTTAGTTGTTGGTGGAAATTATGTTTCTGCAGTTAATTTGCGTTTGTCAATTTAAAACAATTAAAAATTAATTCATATCCAAAATGTGGTAATTCAACGTAACATTTTTTTTTTAATATAATAGTTATCGGCAACGTAAATGAAAAAAAAAATCATAAATAAAAGTTATTAAGCATCGTAAAAAAAATGTCTCAAAATAATAGTTATCGGTAAAAAGTAAATTAAAAAATCATAAATAAAAGTTATGAAGTAATGTAAAAAACAAAAATTCCAAAATAATAATTATCGACGACGAAAAATATACTTTTTACTTATATAAGTTATTATGCAACTCAAAAATATTTATTACATGATAATAGTTATAGGCAACGTAAAAAATTTATTTATTTATTTATTATTTTTAATTACAATTAAAATTATAATTAAAAAAAAGCACTAGCTGCCAGGGCTATCGGCTTTTGATATATCGACGTATTTATTTTAGGTTATTAAATAAGGCTGTTTATGTGATTAAATTTTAAAAAATTATATATGGCTATAATATTTTCTGTCTTAGGTTCTTTTAATAAATCTAGTGGATTTTGATGGGAAAAGAAGGTATTTCTGGAGTAAAAAATTTCTTATTAGGAATATTAATTATAGAGAATTTATTATAAAAATTTCTTAAATTAGGGCAATTTTTTTATTCCCAAAAATGTGGATAATAATTATTTTAGGTCTATGTTTTGAACATATTTCCTTTCAAATACTTAGATTGTAAATTACAGTAGAAACTGATAGGCGAACGTAAAAGACTTACAAGGATTAAAAAAAATATAAAAAAATATAAGAAATATCAAAAATGTAAAAGGATTAAAAATAAATATTTTAAAAAATCCAAAAAATAATAAAATTCTTTTCAATTTATTCCTTTTATAAAGGGCACATTTTTTATAATTTTTGCAGTGCCAATGCACCGCACCCGCAAGAAATAGCGTCCACCGAAAACGACGACAGGAAAGCACAAAGATCGGCCACAAAAAACTGGCTCAAAAGCGCGACACATTGTGCCCGTCGCGACGTTCGGCTACTGTAACGTCAAGTGTGCTGCAACGTGGCAGCTGAGCCGGCTCGAGTATTCCCCACGGGGTAATTAGTAGGTACAAAGTTTTGCGCTTCGTTTTGGACGTTTTGAAACGGTGCGCGGCGCACTTCTAACCCAGAGCGCTTGTATGCGGAAAGAGAAAATGATGGAGCAGTTCGGGGGTGGTGAGGTGGACCGGAGATTGTACAAAAATGTCGCCGCCTGTGGTGGCTGTTTGCGGCGCTCGGACGGCCGTCCGCCAAGTGGATAGCAAAAACTGGCATTAGAAAGAGCTGCAGAGCTGTTGTGGGGCGAGAAAGCGGGCACGCAGTGGTGAAGGTTGTAACGGTGGAAAGGCAACAAAATTACGCAACGATCGGGGCGGACAATGATAGCAATGGTGTCGTTGTCGCCGCTGGCCGCAGCACAGCGCTGACACCGCGTCATGTGTGACTCTGTTCTGTGAGTGTGTGTGTGTGTGTGTGTGTGTTACATATCTGTGGCAAGTGTGCTGTTGCTTTTGTTGGTTTAGTTATGTTTGTTTGTTTTCTTCAGGCCTTTCATATCGTGTTTGTGGTGCCATATTGTGGCCGCCGCTGATGCTATCGCTGCTAGTTGCCAGCCACAAAAAGTCTAAAAGTCCCTCTTCGTGTGTGTGTGTGTGTGAGTGCGTAGTGCAACTTTTTTGCCACTTGCGCTCGCCGTTTGAAGTGCCTGCACGCCGCCATATCGGCCGATAAGCGTCGAGTCTCGAGCCTGGACGCTCTCAGGCGATATATCGCTACGTTAGTCTGTGACGGCATCGCAGTGCCCGCGGCGTCCATATGCCAGCATGTCACTGTATCTTATCGCGCGACCTGCTCTTTTTTACATTGCCTGCCCATAATTTGTTAACAAATTGGATGCTTTGTGCGCAGTAATGTGTTGTGCGCCGCTTTTTGCGCCTCACATTTTATGCAGATTGTTTTTCGCCATAAAATCGAAATGTGCTTTTCATTGGAAATGCCAACAACAAAACAAAAAAAACTAAAGTGAAAATTTAATTGCCGCTTAATTCACCAGTCACCAGTTGAGTGCTGTTGGCGGTGGCCAACAGAAGCCGCAATAGTGGCCACCGCTTGCAGTTGTTTAATGTTTCTTTAAAAATTGTCTAACAATTTTACAAGCAACATGCGATGTGCATGCAACTGTTGCTGCTGCCAACAACCAGCAAACAAGTTAGCAACAGGCAACACACAACACACAGCAACAGCAACAGCTACATGGCCAACACACCAAAACATTGCAGTGCATTATAAAAAAAAAAACAGACACAATCGCAACAACTACAACACAACGAACGAAAACGCGCCGCCAACTTGCATAAAATACCAAAATCGTGACCAATTTGGTTTATTTACACGTATTGAACATGAATCTTTAGTGTTGAATTTGGACAGATTGTTCAGACATTCAAATATTTGCCGTTTTTTTTCAGCATAGTTTTCGCTTTGATTTTTGCCAATTTTTGCTAGTTGCGCGTTCCTTCGACGCTGCAAAAATTGAAATGGACAGTAAGGCCCGAACTTAAATGGCAATAAAACTACATGATTGCATGTATGGCTATTGAATATATAAATAATGGCCACGTTGCCGGCTGGCGTGCGCAAATCATTTAAAATTGCATGGCCAGCGTGAAACATTCGAATCGCGTCGACTCCAACTCCAACTTCGACTGCGAATTGCGACTGCGAGTGCGAATGCGAGTGTCTTGTTTTATAGGAAAAATGGCGTAAAATATGAGAGTGCCAAAATTTTCCGATATTTATTTGTAATACTAGCAGCGCTTGTGCCTGCTTGGCGGCAGCAGATCAATGAAATCAATGGCCGCAATGACTTCAAAGAAATTTCAGTTTTCCAATAAACCGGCAATTATTCGCTTTGGTTTTTTTTCGTTGATTTTTATGTATAACAGTTTAATTTTGTTATTTGTAATTGATTTTTGGATTTTTTCTTTTAAGTGTTTCTAATTGATAAAAATTGTATATTGATTTTAAGTCACTGCGGCTGTGAAAGGATGTTGCACTGCGAAACTAAGAATTCTCAACTCAATCTACACCAAAATATGCCAACAATTTATTCCACCTACTGCTTCGGCAAGCAGTGGTCAACTTCAGAGGGTTTAATTGTTCATAAAAAGCTCCCAACACGCCGTTCTAAATAAGTATAGCATTGTAATCTGTGTGAAGCTATAAAACGTTCTCAAAATCTAATGAATCACACTTGAATTACTTTTTAGATATAATTTTTTTATTCAATAATCGACTAAAGTTACAAATACTTATTGGCACAATTTAACTCGTGATTTAGCCGAGATTTTACAAATATTGTTCTTTAAATGTTCAGGAGTGAGTGAGATTGTTGCAGGAAAACGATCTTTCGCGTAACTCGAGTAAAAAAAATCCAAGGACATCAGGATGCCTAATTTTGTAGGCCAGTTGATATGGAAAAATCTTGAATTTACACTCTGAAAAGAAACCAAGTTCCACTAGAACTACGATTAAGTGCTGGAAGATGAAGAGCCAGCGGGTTTTAAGTGGTTCATATTTCAGTTCCAGAGCAAAAGCCAGAAATGTATACAGTTGACTATTCTCCATTTAAATATTCTCCCACTTATACACAAAAACTGGATATGTGGAATTGCCCAGCAAGACTTTCCAACATGCAAATAGATCGCGTGAAGTGTTCTATCGACATTCTAATCACAATTTCTGTTATAGAGACTCCAAGCCATCTCGAACTGCATCTAAAGTAGTGATGAGCAAAACGGTGATTTTCAAATCACAGTGTGATTTGCGATTGCGATATAAATATCACTGTGATTGAAAACTGCGATTTTGAATCACTGTGATTTTGAATCACAGTTCTATTGCAAGAATTTATCTATCGCACACGGCAGCTCGCGGACTTGTTTGAATACGAAAAAATGAACATTGGTTTTCCATTCAAATGTTAGCCGGAAGAAAATGTCTAATATTAAGGAAGTTACACATCCAGTTCTTAGCAATTTACACCCAAAACATATTAACTTTATGACTTTATGTTACTACAGTTTTGCATTATATATGAGCAACTTTCCATACAAATTTCACTTTGATGATGGGGTTGTAATTCGCGGTGGAAACGAAATAGTAATATCAGCTGTTTCTTGCTTGCGAAAATTTCCGCGACTGGAAGTTGGGCCATAGAATTTTCTTTTATATTAAAATCTGTGCCGGAAGCAGATTATATGTTATTTTTCAAACTTAAGAGAAAAGGTAAGGAGTTTATCATCATTAAATTTTAGCCATTGGTCCTTGTATTGTTACAATTCTGCATTCTTCCTACGGCTTTTCTCATACAATTTTCATGCTGCCAATGTGCAAATAGATATGCTGGATGGAGACATGCGTGCAAGTAAAAAAGATATACATAGTCTCTCAAAGCGATATCCATCATTTGCCTGTAGTGGAAAAGGGAGGACTAGAAAGTAAAATAAATGTTAGCAGCATTGTCACAAAGCAGAGAAACGAGTGATGAAATCGCTGTATGTGTAGGTGCATTTCGCTTCTCATTTGTTCACAGCGATTATTGTAAAACAGTGATTTGGAAAACAGTGATTTACAATCGCTCTTTTCGTTGCCAGTCAAGGTGCGTTTCGCTTCTCATTTGTTTACAGCGATTTTGGCAAAACAGTGATTTGCAATCGCTGTTTTCGTTGCCAGTCCAGGTGCGATTCGCTTCTCATTTGTTCACAGCGATTTTGGCAAAACTGACTTTTAATCGCTGTTTTCGTTGCCAGTCAATGTGCGATTCGCTTCTCATTTGTTCACAGCGATTTTGGCAAAACAGTGATTTGGAAAACAGTGATTTACAATCGCTGTTTTCGTTGCCAGTCAATCGCAGTGTGACACTGTGATTACAAAATCACAGTGAAAAAATCACCGGTTGCGATTTTTTGCTCAACACTAATCTAAAGGATATAGTGTCATAGAAAAGATTTACTGAAACTAAAAATCTTTAAAAGATAAATAAATAGTAAAATAAATAAATAAATAAAAACTAAATAAATAATTAATTAAAATATGAACGTGTCAACCATGGAGACTTTTATGTTCCCTTCTAAAGTATTGAATAAGAAGAAGACATAGAAGACTAGAACACAGAATATTAAAGAAGACGACATAAATAGTAGAAGCCTTCTAAAGTATTAAAGAAGAAGAAGACATAGCAAACTAGTGTGTTCCATTCTAGAGTATTGAAGAAGAAGAATAAGACGTTGAAATTAAGTGTGTTCCATTCAGGAGTATTGAAGAAGAAGACATAGAAGACTAGTGTATTCCCTTCTAGAGTATTGAAGAAGAAGAATACATAGAGGACTAGTGTATTCCATTCTAGAGTATTGAAGAAGAAGAAGAAGAAGAAGAAGACGTAGAAATTAAGTGTGTTCCACTCAGGAGTATTGAATTCTTCTTCAAGAGGCATAGAAAACTAGTGTGTTCCATTCTAGAGTATAGAAGAAGAAGACATAGAAGACCAGTGTGTTTCCTTCTAAAATATTAAAGAAGAAGACGAGATGGAAGACTAGTGTCTTCTCTTCTAGAGTATTGAAGAAGAAGACATAGAAGACTAGTGTGTTTCCTTCTTGAATATTAAAGAAGAAGAAGACATAGACGCATTCGTGTGTGTTCTCTTCTAGAGTATTCAAGAAGAAGAATTAGATGACTTATGTTTTCTCTTCTACAGTATTGAAGAAGAAGACATAGAAGACTAGTGTGTTCCCTTCTTCCGTAGAAGACACGGAAGACTAGTATGCACCCTTTTAGAATATTCAAGAAGAAGACGTAGAAGACTAGTGTGTTCCCTTCTAAAATAATGAAAAACAAGACATAGAAGACTAGGGTGTTCTCTTCTAGAATATTCAAGAAGAAGAAGACATAGTAGCCTATTGTGTTTCCTTCTAGAATAATAAAGAAGAAGAAGAAGACATGTAAGCCTATTGTGTTCCCTTCTAGAATAATAAAGAAGAAGAAGATACGGAAGACTAGTCTGTTCCCTTCTAGAATATTCAAGAAAAAGAAAAAAATAGAAGACTAGTGCGTTCTATTCTAGAATATTCAAGAAGAAGAAGACATAAACCAAGCGAACCTGAACTGTAAAAATGCCACATACAAAAATTAATAGTAACAAAAATAACTCTTCATGAGTCATCGAAATTTTTCAGAATTTGCCTACTCTGCGCCACAATTTGCTAGGAGTGAATAGCACTAAGACAAAAAATAAGTAAACAGTTCAAATGCAAAAAAAAAATCACTATCAAATCGAAAAAAAACGAAAATATAAACTGGCGAAAAATGTTTAACGCAGCGACAGGCAGAGTTATCAGGTGCGCCAATCAAAGTGGCAGCGCGGCATGGCAAATTTTCTCACATAAACCAAAAAAGTAAACAGCATCACCCCAGTGATCTTTGCTACTTAACGCTTGTCACTAGCTCGCTGCCGCGCCGGTTGGCTGGCTGACTGGCTGGCTGACACAATGGGCGCTGCGCTTGACTTGGCTCGGTGTGGAAAAATGGCGTTGCATAAAAGTAACACCAACACGCGCCCCCGCCAAATCGCGCCTAATGCGAAACCTTTAATGTTTGGCAAATAAACTAAATCTAAAGACACACACACACACACAGCTGCATAAATTCGAACAAATATAAATTTGCAAGCAGCCGCAATGGAAAATTTGCAACGGCGCGCAAGTGTGCTGCACTGCGACGCGTTAATTTCCACACATTTTCTATGGAAAAGCGTACAACAACAACAACACCAACAACAAATAGAAAATAAAACTACAACGTGTATGCGGCGCATGTTGCCACAGCCGCAACGATGCTATCACATCGCAAACACAGCAACAAATCCGACTAAATAGACAACAACAATAACAACAAAAAATTAAAAAAAAAATTGTAAAAACTAAACAAATTGAAATGAGAAGCCGCTGCCAACAAGTAAAAATCAAAGCAAAGCATTGGCGACTGCAACCAATTGCGTTTTATTTGTTATTGTTGGTGGTTGGTTGGTGGCGGCGGCCAACACATAAATCGATTCCGGTGCTACACGATGCTGTATGCAGAAAAATTTGCCCGCAGTTAAAAAGCGTTTTAGATTAAATGTAGCAGATTTGTGATTTGTGGGGCGCTGCGGTTGTAGCTAATGTTGTTGCTTATTGTTGTTATTGCTGTTGGTGGCCAACTGGCCAAATGCAATATTCATAAAAATGTTGTACGCGACTGTGTGTGTGTGTGTGCACCCTACGTGCTTTGACCCATAAAACACGGCGCAAAAGGTCAACATTGTCATTGGCATTATTTGTGTGCGCGCATTGTTGTTATGTTGCCTGTTCTTGTTGTTGTTGTTGTTATTATTATAATTATTGGTATTGTTGCACATTTGCGCAATCGAGCTGCATCGCGCATACTTTTTGTGTGCCAAAACGATCTGACCATTTATCTCTTTCGCTTCTGTCAAATTTGACATGCGACGCGCATTCAACTGTCAACAATTACTACCGTCGTTCCATTGCCATTTGGCTTGCCGCTGCTGCTGTTGGTGCTGCTGTTATTGCTACTGCCTAGCATTGTTGTTGTTGTTGTTGTTCCTGCTGCCACTAACACAAAGTTCAGAAAATGTTAGACAAAAAATGCAGCGCTCAAAATTGTTGTTGTACATTGTTGTTGCTTCTAATGTTGTTGTAAGCAAATTGTTCGACTACAACAACAACAAATACCAACCTCATTCCGCCACCTACCACCTCCACCCAGTTGAGCAAATTACCGCTAACAATTTCGATGTTTATTGACTCACCTGGTGCCGCGTCGTCAGTCGTCAGCCGATTGAGCAGTGCTGCCAAGTCGCTGGCAATATTGGTGCTCCTATAATTTTTGGTTCATTAGGTTAAATTTGTCACGAATTCGACGCGTCGATAGGCAATTCTCGGCCATTGGCCTTTCGATTCAAACGCACCGAATACACTTTGGCATGCGATTTGTGTTTTTGTTGTTGTTAAAAGTTGTGGTTAATGTTCGTTTATAATAGCTTCAAGTTAGTTATTTCTTAGCTTTGTGATTGGGCGCTCACTTGTTGCTCGCCCATTGACCGAGTTTTATTTTATTTATGTATGGAAGAGTGTGACGAAATAAAGTTTATATAATCGAGTAGTAATGGAGAGTACTTAACATTTGTTAAAAGTATGTAATAATGTGAGTAGAGTAATAAAAGTAGCTTTGCTGTGGTGTATTTGACTTCTCATTGAGACGCTATGGGTTCGAATCGCATGAAAAGGACAGTTCAATGCTTTTTTCCAATTCCAATGCAGTTTTCCCTTTTCAATCAGCTTTGACTGATTGCAGTGATAGAGGTTCGAAATAACAAGGAAATATATAAAAAACGGAAGCCTCATTACCAACAACAGTTTTTTTATATAGGTTAATCGATTACACCATGCGACAGCATTTTTCACCCCGGGAAAAATCCATATGGGTGTGAAACTGGAAACAAAATATAGTAATACTGCGTAGTCAGTTTTTAATTTCTACATCCTTTGTCTTTGAAAAGGACTTGAAAATTTTACAGAGTATAAAAAATAAAAAAATATATAAAATACTTTACCTCGTTAGAATATGGCTATTTGTAACATATATCAAATGGGTAAAACTGGAGTAAAAAAATAAATTATCATAGAATTTTTGTACTTCATTAGAATTGCAGCTTCCTCCTTTTTTTTTTGATAACTTTGGAACCAACGAAGTTAAAATAAAGAAATTTTGACACGTGATCAAGGAGATTCTGAGTTTTAACATACTTACTTTTCAAGGAAATTCTATATAAATTTTCAAGGATATAAAGGATTCAAATTTTCAAAGAACCTTTTTCATATCCTATTTTTACAAATAGATACAAATTCAATTTTATTTAAATTCTTGAGCCTTTTCTCTTTCATTTGATATAAATATCGCCATATTCTAACGACGTGAAGTATTTTTGATATTTTTTATATTTTGTTATTTTGTATACCCTTCAAAATTTTGAAGTCCTTTTAAAAGGACAAACGATGTAGAAATGAAAAACTGAGTACGCAGTATTACTATGTTTGGTCTTTAGTTGCACGCCCATATGGATTTTTTCCGGTGTGAAATTTTTTTTAATTATTGTCGCACTGTGCTATCGTAGCCAGCACAAGCTTTGATGAGGCCCTGAAGTAGCTCAGAGTATTGAACAAGAAAATCAATTATCATTAAACTGCCATATAACAATATAGAACAAAAATAGTTATACAAAAAATTAGAATTTTTTGTTAGTCTGTCCAATTGAAGTTGCAGCTAATACAATCAACAACAACAACAACGCAACACATTTCCATATATTCGACAACGTAGTCAAGGCGATTTGCGAAATTTTCAGCACAAATGTCATCAAGGTCTCTGTGTTGCCAAAACTATTGTGCAACCACGACAAATTAATTCCAAAAAATTGACTAAACGGGCCGTGAAAAAATGCGGCTCTACTTATGCTAAAATTAATTCATGGTTTCATGTCAGAGCGTGGCTAATGCAAATTCGAGTGCAATGGCTGGCAGACCCTTTTGCAGAAATTGCTGGTTCTATGTGTGTGTGTGTGTGTGTGCCGCGGAGTGGCAACAATTGTGAATTGAGCGATTTGTCACAGCTGCCAATATGGCAGCGCACGGCGCTTCATTGCGATACTAGCTTTCGGCTGTCTGCATGCTGACGGCAGCTGAGTGTTGTGCTGTGGCTGTGGTTGGCGCTGATGCTGTCGTACACGCTGGTGACACGCTTGTAGGTCACCGAAAGGTCCTGGCGTGAATTGTCATTGTCGTGAGTTGCATAACATGCCAAGGTTCGGTTCGGCGGTGGCGCGTCGTTGCCACCAAAGCCGGCAGCCAAAGCATCAAACTATGACGAATGAGTGAGGCGCAGATTCAAACGTTTTTTTTCGGGTTTGGGTGATTTTTTTAATAGTTGGCTGCAGCAGCAATAATTGTTGATGTTGTTGTTGTTTTGATGCTTCATAATTAGTGGGTACTGGGTAGTGGGTACTGTTCTGGTGTTTCTTCTTCTTCTTCTACTGTTGCTGTTGTCGATTGCAATGCTTTGTGGCGCTTTGTCGCCTTGGTTGCTTCAATTTAACTTAATACTAGTCGCACTAAATCAACTCATTTCGACACTTTCAACACACACACACACACATACATGCGCCATTGTGACCTTGCAAATAGCGCAGCAACTGCAATTGTTGCCAGCCAACCGACAATGCTGCTAAGCCTCTAATTTATGACTGCCGCATTGATGACGGTTATTGCGAATGGCAAAAACAACAACAACAACAACATCGTCATCAGTTTTACAAATTAGAAACCAATTTTCAAGAATCCCACAAGCCACTCAACTCCATAGCAGCAACAAAATATGTGCCAAATAAAATTGCAAAAAAAAAATTAACTACAACAGTCAACTTTTGCTTACAGTCTTCCTCGCTCCATGTGCGCTGCTTCAATTCTAAGCAATTTAAAGACCAATTTATTTGTAGTGTATACTCCAAACACATTGGCAACACACTAGTTGTTGTTGTTGTTGTTTTTGCTGCAGTGGCGACCTCTTGTTTGTGGCTTGTCTCACTGAATGGCTGACAAATTTCCAGTAATTCACCGAAAATTTGCCGCTGCTGACGCGAGTTCAGGAATCAAGGTCGTCGGTTTTGTGTGCAACAAATGTGCTGGTAATTTTTTTCAGCCTTCTTCTGCTCCGCCTACTGCCCCTCTGTCTGGCTAGTTTGTTGAAAATGTGTTCATAAGCCGCGAGTTGGCTGCATACAGTAGCAACTTGATTGGCATCTGCAGCACCAGCAGCCCAAACATTAACGCTGCCCTCTTCAGCTCTGCTGCAGCAATTCTTCCAAGTGGCAACAATGGCAATCAGCGCCAACAATAGCCGTCCACATCAGTCTTCTGGACCGCCATTGCGCAATTCGTTGCCGCCGACCCTGACATCGACGCTGCCACCGAGTTGCGCGCACTCAAAGCTGCACAGCGCCATTTGGAGTGCCAAATTTTTCATGTTCACTATCAGCGCCGGCTCGGGCGAATCGTGAGTTTTCGATTTTTTAATGAGATCGATTAGAATATAATGAGCCGCCTTAAAATGGCCCACAAAAAATCGCTGCCAACCGAAAATCGCTTGCAAATTTGCATCGCTCGAAGTGGATCGTTTAAATGGGGTTAGAGGCAGTTTTCGGCAGCGATTTGCTGGCTGCCGGTGTTGATGACTAAGTGGCAATTAATTGCGTCTCATGCAGCGTGCCCTTATTAGACCCCCGCCCCGCAATGCGCTTCCCTTCTCATCTAAATTCTACTTGTTTAGCTGGCATTATGTCAGCGCTGTGAACTTGTCAATTGGCAGCGCATTCTTTCGGGCACTTCACTTTGACATTACTGCATGACATTTGCCAGTGACAGCTGTTGCAACATTTTCCCAAGCCTTCGAGCTGCCTCGAAGAGTTGTGCTTGTGTAGAACAAGGCTCACCAACCTGACGGCACACTCGCACATGCAAAGCGGCAGCAACGCAAATGTGGCGCATTCTAATTGCAAAATCAAATAAAGTGTCACTGTGGGAATTGCAATAAATTTGTCACCAAGAGCAAACATTTTTATTGTTGTTGTTGTTTTTGCTGCGTTAAGTGCTTGCAACAAATTTGTATCGTCGATGCCTCGCTGTATGCTTGGAGCGCTACACGCTGCGCGTTGGCTGTGGTGGCCACAGCTTAATTAAAATGTTCATTGAAAAATATTCGATTTATTTATTTGTATTGAAGAGATAATTTGAATTGTATCTAAATAAAAAATATTGAAAAACATTCTATTTATATATTTGATTTAAAGAGGTTATTGGAAATCTGAAATCTATCGAAATGAAAATGTATTGAAAAATATTCGATTTATTTATTTGAATTAAAGACGTTAATTGAAATCTAAAGTCTGTCTAAATAAAAAAAATATTGAAAAATATTCGATTTTTTTTTTAACTAAAGAGGTTAATGGAAATCTGAATTGTGTCAAAATAAAAAATATTGAAAAATATTTTATTTATTTATTTGAATTAAAGAGGTTAATGGAAATCTGAAATCTGGCTAAATAAAAAAATATTCAAAAATATTCTATTTATTTATTTGAATTAAAGAGGTTAATGGAAATCTGAAATCTGGCTAAATAAAAAAAATATTAAAAAATATTCTATTTATTTATTTGAATTAAAGAGGTTAATGGAAATCTGAAATCTGGCTAAATAAAAAAAATATTGAAAAATATTCTATTTATTTATTTGAATTAAAGAGGTTAATCGAAATCTGAAATCTGGCTAAATAAAAAAAATATTGAAAAATATTCTATTTATTTATTTGAATTAAAGAGGTTAATGGAAATCTGAAATCTGGCTAAATAAAAAAAATATTGAAAAATATTCTATTTATTTATTTGAATTAAAGAGGTTAAGGGGGAAAGCCACTGTGACGGGTCAAAAAATTAGTGATTTTAAACATTTTTTGACCGAGTAAATATAGGAATTTTTGGATCGGGTTTTTTTCTTTTATTAAGCAGACATCTAATAATATTTCCACAAATTTTTATTAAAAAATATTACATAGTTTAAACAATAGAGATGATCCCGTAGTGCCTGAAAAAAAATTCCCCCTCCATGGCGGCATCGATTTCTCAAAAACCCGTACTCAAGAAAAAAAAAGAAAATTTTATTGTAATCTGTATGAATGTAGCTATCTTTGTACGTAGCCGGTTTTTTTTATTTTGATTTTTCACAAAATGGTGACCGATTGAAAATATTTCCATGTTTTCGACCTTGTTTTTTTGGTTTTGAGACAGTTTAAAAAATAGTAAAAAACAAAATTTTCCAAATCGGCAACGCTTAACCTTAACCACTACTAAGACGAACAAAACAAAAAAAAAATTAGAAATCGGTTCATAATTGTTCAAGTTATTGATGCCGCCAGTTCAAAAAAAGTCGTTTCGAGAAAAACGCGTTTAAAGTTTTGAGTCCATTTCTCTCGTAATGAAATCATGTATCTTTTAAAATGTTCATACCTATATTAAACTATCGAGTCCTGGACCATATGACGTGAAATTTTGTACACATCTTTGTGAATATATAAGCTTTGATTTAAAACAAAAAAAAATTTTTTTTTTTACCCGTCACAGTGGCTTTCCCCCTTAATGGAAATCTGAAATCTGGCTAAATAAAAAAAATATTGAAAAATATTCTATTTATTTATTTGAATTAAAGAGGTTAATGGAAATCTGAAATCTGGCTAAATAAAAAAAATATTGAAAAATATTCTATTTATTTATTTGAATTAAAGAGGTTAAGGGAAATCTGAAATCTGGCTAAATAAAAATAATATTGAAAAATATTCTATTTATTTATTTGAATTGACGAGGTTAATGGAAATCTGAAATCTGGCTAAAAAAAAATATTGAAATATATTCGATTTATTTTTTTGAATTGAAGAAGTTAATGGAAATCTGAACTCTGTCTAAATAAAAATATTGAAAATATTCTATTTATTTATTTGTATTAAAGAGGTTATTGGAAATCTGAATTGTGTCTAAATTAAAAAATATTGAAAAATATTGCATTTATTTATTTGAATTAAAGAGGTTAATGGAAAAGTGAAATCTGTCTAAATGGGAAGAGATTCGAGTGAAGAATTTATTTATTATTTTATTTGAATTGAAGAGCTTATTGGAAATCTGAAATCTGTCACATTAAAAAAATATTTAAAAATATTCTATTTATTTATTTGAATTAAAGAGGTTAATGGAAATCTGAAATCTGGCTAAATAAAAATAATATTGAAAAATATTCTATTTATTTATTTGAATTGACGAGGTTAATGGAAATCTGAAATCTGGCTAAAAAAAAGTATTGAAATATATTCGATTTATTTTTTTGAATTGAAGAAGTTAATGGAAATCTGAACTCTGTCTAAATAAAAATATTGAAAATATTCTATTTATTTATTTGTATTAAAGAGGTTATTGGAAATCTGAATTGTGTCTAAATTAAAAAATATTGAAAAATATTGCATTTATTTATTTGAATTAAAGAGGTTAATGGAAAAGTGAAATCTGTCTAAATGGGAAGAGATTCGAGTGCAGAATTTATTTATTATTTTATTTGAATTGAAGAGGTTATTGCAAATCTAAATTGCGTCTAAATAAAAAGAATATTGAAATATATTCTATTTATTTATTTGAATTAAAGAGGTTAATGGAAATCTGAAATCTGTCTGAATGAAAAGAGATTCAAGTGAAGACAAGAAGTAAACTTATTATTCGAAAGCAAAATTTGATTTTTGTTTCTGTTTATTTATTCAGAGAAATTTCAAACTGCGTTGAGCTCTATTACTGTTGAAGTTCTAGAGAAAACAGTCAAAAATTCCACTGACCACATCAAAAATAAATGTCATTAAGATAACAGATCTACTTTTGAGGGGTTTTAACCTCAACAAAGGACAGTGTGATCTGTAAGAAGATGGGCTCAGAAAAATGTGGAACAAAATTTAGAAAATATTTTTGAATACTTGTAGGAAAAGTTTATAAGTTCTTTTATAATAAATTATAAAATCTATTCAGTTAACAAAGTCGAGCGCACTTGCGATCATGTTCTCTATTTGACGGCTGAATTGCCTTTTTGATGAACGTTTTGTTCGCTTATTAGGGTTGCCAAGTTTCCTAAGGCAATACATACATTACACGTTAATGATTTTAGTTCGCAATGGGGAAAGGACTCTATAGATAGAAGAAGCATATTGCAGCTTCGCAAAATCTTAGTCCCTCTTTGTATTGGCGACGGTTGTCAAATACGAACAAACAACGAATTGTATGAACTTTTTAGGGACATAAGGATATAGCAAAGCCATTCACATTTAGCGGCTATGCTGGGTTGGCTCCCATATGGACAATAAAACTCTCTATAATCTCTTGGTGTGACCAGCTGGAGGAGGCGCAAAGTAGAGGTCCCTAAGGAGTACTTTTGCAGCAAGACGTAACTCGGCAACGGGTTATAAAGCTGGTGAAAAAGTTTTAATTTTAAAAGTTTGTAACAATCGTCTTAATAAATCCCAAAAATATGAATATCCTTTAAGGTATATAACACAATATGTCTCATACATTTTGGCTCTTTAACAACTCCAACGATTCAACGTTCTCAGCAGTCGCTGTGAATTGCCTAAACACATTGTTTTTCCCTTCCATACCAGATCACTACAAAGCAAACCAACAAGCAAACAAACAAACAGCAACAACAACAACTACAATAGACATTATGAGTATTGCACCGCACAATTACTCATTCGCTCATTTGTGCGGCCTCCAGTGTGACGTGGGCGGAGCGCAGCGCGTTGCTTTGAATGTTGCCAACCGAAAAAAAGAGTAGCCTCCACCGCATTATTTTGGCCACTGTGCAGCAGCATCAGCAGCTGCCATAGAGCAAAGCGAACACCACTTCGACGCCACAAAGCGCCTAACAAACACTTTAGAAATGAGGCGAAATAAATAATTTTCATAGCCAAGTTTTTATGTGTGTGTGTTGTTGTTGTTCTACACGGCAAACCGAATTAAATATGCAGAATGTGGCATATTTATGTGTTTGATGTTGCATCCAATGTTGAAATGATTTTTATGGTGTGCTTTTTAATTTATAATTTTGCGCATTTCATTGTTGTTGTTGTTGGTGTTGTGCTGCGAGCGAGCGAGTGTCTGCCGCTGTGTCTGCGTGTGGGATGGATTAAGCGCTTTTAACGCATTTGCATAAACTGATGTAGCCAACTCGTTTTTATTTTTATTTTAAGTTTATGTTCTTTGTTTTTGCTGTTGTTGTTGTTGCCATTTGTCGTGTCATTTGCTTACGCAAATCCAAAGAGTTTTTTATGTGGCGCTCGTTTTTTGGGTCTATATTTGTTATGCATTGGAATTTATAGAATTGGCTCGTTATTAAAATTCTGTTTGACAAATCGCAAAATTAATTTGGCAGCACATTTGATTCGCTGCGGTTGGCTATTTTGATGCTGCTTTTTATATATGCAGTGATTTGTTTTTTTTTGTTACGCCGGCCGTTGTGTTGCTGCTGCTGATGACTAATGCACGGTGCTTGTTGTTGTTATTGTTAGTGCTGTTGCCTGCGCTGTCGGTGGCAATTGGGTGAAACAGCTGCGTTGCCGCATGCTGTGCGTTGAGCGTCGAGATTGCTGGCTGATGCGCCCGACTTGGAGATGGTTAGAGTCGACTATCGTTGTTGTTGTTGTTGAAAATGTTGTCACCATTTCGAGTACATGTACAATGTTGCTTTAGTTGGTGTTGCTGACAGCAGCAATAAGTTGAAAGTGGCTTTGCATTTTAGTCGCTCACTTTTCGCTGAGAGTGGTCCGAGTGTCGCAAACTGCCATCCGGGGAAAATGTCAAGCGGCCAAAGTAGTTTTTCTTGTGTTGCAGCTAATTAAACTGCCTGAAATATGTTTGCTTGGCGGTTTGCAACGGACATGACACTCGGCAATGTTACATGTTGGCCCTAAACTAACATAACAACAACTGGCAACAGGCAACATGCAACCGGCGCTGGCAACATGCAAATGACAGCAGCCAATGCGCCGATAATAGTGTGGCAAACGAGCAGTTTCAATACATACGCACACACACACACACACACTCATTCACATTAGCACTTACAGTTAAACACACATGCATACATATGCACATAAAACTGCTTCGTTCACTTCAAGCTATTGGCAAATTCAAGTTCGTTGCTTGAGTCTTTTGTTTGGTCTTTGGTGCATTTTATTGCGCGGTGGCGGCGGCTGCACTAATTTGTGGGTATTGTTGTTATGCTATTGAGCCGCTATGTATTCTATATAGTATTTGTTGTTGCATTGTTGTTGTTTCACTGGAATTCCTTTTTTGTTTTTGCTGCGCGCTTTGGGATTTCTTGCGTTTAACTTGTTGCTATTTTTGCCCACTTCTGCTACCTTTAAGTGTTGCCATTGTTTTTGTTGCTGTTGTTGTTGCTATTGTTGTTGCTATTGTTGTTGCTGTTGTTGTTGTTGTTTCAAGCATTAGCATGGCACATTTTATCCGTAGCATTTTTATTTTTATGTCTCAATTGCATTTTTTGTTGCAACATGTTGCATAACATGTTAGCATTTTATGTGTACATGTTGTTGTTGTTATTGTAGCTGTTGTTGTCTGCTCGCTAGCGCGCATGTTTTGTTTGGTTTCGTTTGTTGTTATTTGCATTTGCAATTGATACATTTTTTTCCTCTCTGATGGCGAAATTTATGGCAAACTAATTTCGCCGCCGCGCTGCCGTTGTTGTTATTGCTATTGCGATTGTAGTTGTTGCCACGTTGCGAACGCTTTCCTTCGTCAACAACAATTACTTTATTGGCAACACGTGTTGCCGGCACAATTTGGCTTGTGACCGTGAGTGCGCCCCACTCGACGCGCGATGGCTTGCTTGCTTGCTTGCGGCAGGCGTGTGTTGGCTTTATTTGAACTGCATTTGCATTTTAAGTGCAATGTTGTACGCGGCAAATGGACGCTGTTAGACGTAGAGGCAAACAATTGTCGCTGCCGCCAGTGACGTTGCAATCAAATATCACCAAATTGCCATGGCAAAAGTTCACACACACACTAACACACACTTGAGTGGCTGCGGGTGTGTGCGTTCGTCTGCAGCCATCAATTGAATGGTGCAGTTGGACAGTGAATGACAATGTGGCCAGCAATGTGCGAACAAGATTTTAATTATCTACAAAGATATTTAGCGCATGTGGCTCTAATTGGTGTTGTTGTCGGTGTTGTTGATGTCGTTGTTGTGGTTGTTGTTGTAAGTAAAGCTATTGTTGTGTCCAACGTGCTTGCGATACGTGCGCATTTGCGTGTGGGTGTTGTTAACAACGCAGTCAATCAGTCGTCGGCAGTTAGCTGACATTAGACAAAAGACTTAAGCAACAAACCAGCAACATATTTGTTTTAGTATTTTGTTGTGGAAAACCAATTTACATTCGAAATAATTTGGTCACTGGTTGAAGCACAAAACAGCAGACAAAACACAACAAGAACAACAGCAACAACAAGTACAACAAAAGCAATCTCCACAATAATGGTTAGCTGGATGTGAGAAAACAGTTTTTGAGAAGCGAGTGAAAAATTAGGTGACAGCATAAAATCGCCAAATATTAATCACCAGTCGGGCACAATGGCCAAAGCGACTTGAAGCTACTGCAAAATGCAAACATTTTGGAATTTCGTATTCTTTGAGAATAAAGTTTTTGCAATGCCGCTTGACGGCACTTACTAATTGCAGTTGATATGTTTCTGGCATTCCGCGTAAATCCGCTTAATGCGTTGCCGAATTTGCGTGCTTTTGTTTTGCTCTTTGGGTCGAAATGAATTTTTCACTGCACTAATTGAGTAGCAGCGCTCCAAAAGTCAACGACTATTTCTTATTTATTGCGTTTTTCTGTCAAAAAAGTAATTTTTCTTGGCTCATTTGCGCTGGAGGCGTCGCACTGCCACCACAAGGACACAAAGCGCACACACAGCCAGCCAAATTTTTGCGCATATCACCGGCTGTGGTCGCAATGTCACCGAACTTGATTTTAATTAATTTGCGGCATTCATTTTGTGCGGTTGTGTCTGTGGCAAAATTGAACGCTGTCTGCTTTGCTGATTTGTGTGTGTGTGTGTGTGTTGTTTTTGTTTTTGTGTTTGTTTGGTACGCTTCAGTTTGTGGGTTGATTTTCAACTTTGACGTTTTATTAGTCGCCTTGGTGCATATGTCGCCAGCAACTGATTCAAATGTTGCTGCAAAATCCATAAATTTATGTGTGCGCTCTCCGGCTGCCCGCACGAGTGTGCAACACCGCCGCATGCTAATAGTCGCGCACACTTATTAATTTATGGCAATTTAAATGCCTTCAGGAATTCCATGAAACGGAATGTGGTCGCGACTGTGCCGCGGTCGTGTGGAGCGGAGCCAGAGCGGGCTGTTGCTCTTCCTGCCTGCTCGTGCACAGCCGCACACATGCCGCCGCTGCGTATATTAAATTTACACCTGAAACGCTAAGCCACCAAAAACACAAAACGACCAGCTGAACGCAGCCGCGTATCGCAGCAATAAACTGCAGCTAAATGCTGGAAATTAAAGCTGCGCTTATCTGTCTGCCTGACTGACTGCCTGGCCGGGCCCGGTGCGCCGGCCTGAACTTGAGCCCGATTCGTGTTTTGTTTGTCCACCGGCGCACGTACAACCTCCACACGGCTCCAGCATCGAGCTGCACGTAAGCGCGTGTTTGTGTCTGTCTGTGCGCCTTTTTGACATCACCTACAAATTATGTGCCACCATTAATGAACTAAAAAACAACAAAAAAAAAAGGATGAAAAAGCTTAAAACTGCCCTGCCTCCTGTGTCCAAAATGAAAAAAAAAAGAAAACATAAATAAAATGAAATCGCCAACTGAAACGTTGCTCATAAATTAGCATTCAGCATTGAAATTAAATCACAAAAACAAACAAAAGCCCCAGCACACAAAAGCGCAACGGCGTTCATCGGTCGACGTTCGACGTTCGTTTTCGTTTTCGATTGCATGAAATTGAAACATTTGTTTTGTGCTTGTAGCAAATTTCGTTTTCGTTTGAAAAACGAAACTTTGCTCTTGTCTCGTGTTGCTTGTACCCAAACTTTATGTGTACACATGTTGTGGACTTAAGGTACACTGTGTTGCAATTGGAAGAGTCAATTGGAAGAAGTTAAAGAAAGAAAAAATATGAAAATATATAAAAATGCAGAATATGAGAAAAATAAATATTTAATACTTTCTTCAGGTTCTAAAAAAACTGAAGAAAAGGACAATTTGTTTTTGTTACAATATTTTGTATGGCATAAAAGAATATTTATGTTATATGTAATCATATAAGAATGAATCTTCATTATGTTTCAATATTTAAAAAAAATCCTATACAGAGATCTCACAACAAAAAAGTTTGTGACGGTAGAGTTTTCAACTTTGAAGCAGCCTTTTGACTCCTGTTGCAAATTGTTTTTTTTTTGCAATGTATTGAAGGCTTAAAAATATATTTATATTGCTTTCATTCATATAAGAATGAATCCTGAACATGTTTAAATATTTTTTAAATACCTTTATAGAGATTTTCCAACAGAAAGCTTACAACAATAAAGTTTTCAGCACTGAAACAGCCATCATTCGAACCCACAGCCCTTCGACACCTGTTCCAACTCATTAACCACAACTTTTATATATAAAAATATAATTTTAAATGACTGCCGAACTCAACGTTTGTTGCACAGTGTTATGCTTTATGCGCTTTTGAATTGCTCCTTGGCAAGCAGCGTGTGTCACACCAGGTGTTGTGGCAACTTGAAATTTTAATTGTTCATTGTCGCACCTTTTTTTCGTAGTAAATTGAAAATTTCGTTTAAATCAAAAGTGAATTTATCGCAATGATTAGTTGAAACCGAAATTCAGCAATTCAATGAATAATGCATTAACCACATGAAAAAACAAAAAACCAAAAGTCATTTATGACCACATTTGCCTGACTAATCAACTAATAAAAGTTGTCCATTGTTCGGCGCGACCACCCAAACGCCAACAGCAGCCGACTGCCAATGCTGCGCGAGTACCTAACATCTCCATTGATTGATTGCAAACAATCAAAAGACTCAACACACGAACTGCGCGCACTTTTTCGTTTGCTGCTCGCAAAAAGCTCAACTTTTCGACTTACATAATTTCCATAATACTTGTAAAAAGGCCGCACATTAGGCAAACAACCGGCAATGATAATCTTTAAAGAAATAATTTTCCACTTAGCGATTTTGGGCAAAATGAAAAGATTTGCAAAACTGAAAGACTGCAAAACTGCAACCACACAAGTTGCAACAAACACCCACACACACACACAGGCATGCATATAGCTGCTACAACAACAACAACAAATAATAGTATATGTTGAAAAAGTTAAAAGAAAAGCTGACCACTGTTAGTTTAAAAAAATAAAATAAACATAAAAAGTCCGCCGAAAAGCTATTGAATTTTTATAAGAAAGTAAATGAAAGAAAGATTGCTGACAAGAAAAAAGGGAAAATCAAATCGTTCGACCAAAATCATTATGGCAAATCTCTATTATTTGCCGCAAATGCCGCAATGGCAGCAACAACAACAAAATGGTCAGCAGCAAATCGCTGGCGGCTGCGCTCAAACAATTTGCCAAAGTTTAAGAGTTATTGTCCATTCTTTTGGCAAGTTGGCTGCACATTTGCCAAGGCGGCAGTAACAGCAGCGGCGGCCGTTGGTCGTCGCCGAAAACTCGCTTAAATGG
Source organism: Melieria crassipennis (assembly GCA_963668005.1). Taxonomy (NCBI): domain Eukaryota; kingdom Metazoa; phylum Arthropoda; class Insecta; order Diptera; family Ulidiidae; genus Melieria; species Melieria crassipennis. The sequence continues at coordinate 120,813,714 of OY764962.1, read as the reverse complement.
TTTGTTTGTTTGTTTTTGTAGCGGAAAATGCTCTTTTGGGGGAAGCATAACAGGCAAAACTAAAGATAGAAAAAATTGGTTGCTGTGTTGTGGTGTTGTTGCACAATGCTTACACTCCGGCTTAAAGTTGTTGCTTTAGACATTGTAAGTAATTGCTGCATGGGTGGCTGAAGTTTTACACAAAATATTGGAGATCACAATGAAATGCAAAAAAATCCAAAAATATATATATTATATAAGTATAAAGGTGGTATCTTGAAACATGGAAAAAATAAAAAAATTCTAAAAATTATCGCTGTTTGCTTATAAAAAAAAAAACAAAAAGGCTTTGTTCATTGTCATTTTATTACCTTCAATCGAAGATAATATAATTTATATTAAATAGTATAATTTATAATTAATATAATTTATATTATCTTTGCTTCAATGTAAATCCAATAGTTCAGAATAGGTGGCAATGAAAGACTTTTCACGTAGGCTCACGTAATCACAAAGAAATTTGCTTACTTATTCCTTATGACTTTATTGACTAGTAACTCTCCCATTCACTGAAATCTATAAGAATTGCAATATAAATTTTGCTATATCTCTGATGTGTAGAGAAGAAAGCTCTCTGAGGTTACACACCTTTTAACGATAAGGCTATAATTTTTAGTATTTTTTTTGTAAGAGAAGTGTAAGACCGAAACACACTTCATCCATGTAGATTCTATAGAGCTCGGTCCAAATACGTTGGATATGGATAGCGTCCGCCATATAATACTTACTTTCCTTTATCCAATAAAGTTGTGAATTTCAGCTTCTCCACTTAAGCATTATCCATGGACTCAACCAGGGTTTCATTGTGGAGAAGGTTTGAAACCTCGGATTTTTGTAACAAACAAAGATCTACGATCTTAAGTTGTAATTCAATAAATAATTAAAATAAAATAAAATAAAATAAAATAAAATAAAATAAAATAAAATAAAATAAAATAAAATAAAATAAAATAAAATAAAATAAAATAAAATAAAATAAAATAAAATAAAATAAAAATAAAATAAAAAATAAAATAAAATAATATAAAATTAAATTAAATTAAAAAAGAAAGCAAAATAAAATAAAATAAAATAAAATAAAATAAAATAAAATAAAATTAAATAAAATAAAATAAAATAAAATAAAATAAAATCAAATAAAATAAAACAAAATAAAATATATTAAATAAAAAATCAAATATTATAATGAGAATTTGAATCTCCAAAACACCCATTGTTGCTCAATAAACAATGCTTTTCTCAAAGTGTTGAATTTAACATTGAGATTAGGACAAAAAGAGCTGCGGTCACTTTTCGGTTGAAGAGTCATTCTGGTTCAGTAATTTATGTACGAAGACCTAAGATAAAAAATTGCAGCCCACTCACAGTCACATACTGATGATGATTGATGTATACGAACTGAAAGAAAAAATACTTTAGTCAACTCTGTTATGAGTTGAATATGAAAGGAAAAGTCCCAAATTAATATTAATTTTATTCACTGTACTTTATTGCATTTGTTTGGCCCTAATCAGGAAAAGTTTGTAAACGTTGTGGAAACCAATCTCCAAGGACATCGAAGAGTTCTCTAGAAGCAAAATCGGTGTTCTACTGATGTTTCTAGATGCCTCGAACTAGCTAAATATCAGACTTAAACATTCATAACGAGAGAGTGACATCAAAACTGCAAACTGACGCTAATTGAATCCCAACAAAACCAAACCACCAACCAAAATCTGTTATTTTAATTTAAAATTTTTTTTATAATACTTAAACCGATTTCTATCGGTAATGCTGATTTCGGTGACTTAAAAAAAAAATATATAAATATTAAAATTTTTTTATAATACTGAAACCGATTTCTATCGCTAATGCTGATTTCGGTGACTTAAGAAAATACTCCAAAGCAGAACTCATCTTGTTTGCCGCTACAGGGCATCACACATTGGCGCCTCGTAAGCACTTCACTAAATCTTCGCCATTGTCTTATCGGCGCGCACACGAAGTGCACACAATATAAATTATCTAAGTTCGCTGCAATCACGTTACACCCACTCACATTGCCGGCCGAAAGTGCTGAGAATCTCAAGCAAATCACGGTGGTCCTGCTGCGGCTCTTTCCTTTCTTGCTTCCTCTATACTCGATTTACTCCACACTCATACACACACACACACACTCACTGCCAATGCACATTGCAACGTTGGCCGCACGTTGGGTGATGAACAATTGGTGATTAAATTCCGCTATCAATGCAATCGCAGCCGGCTCAGTGCTGCACTCGTAATCTGCATTGGCATTTCATCGTTGCTGTTGTTGTTGTTGCTGTCGAAGCAATTTTGATTGTCTGCTGGTTTGTTTGACTGGCAGTCTGGCAGTCCGCGTGCTTAAGCCACTTCCTGAGCCGGCGGCGATTTTGCTTGAAGGCAGCGTTGGCGAACGCATTTCGCGCAGACGTTTGGTACTCGCATCGTTTCGACGTCTGTTTCCAGGGGTCACATGAGGCACTCAGCTGGCTTGTTTGACTGGTAATGAAGAAAACTGAAAAAGAAAATGTTCTCACTAATCACATGTTGCATGTTGTTGATGATTTTGCAAGTCAGCAAATTTATCAGCTTAAATTTTTTGTATTATTTTGGATAAAATTAGTGACAATACAATTCGCACTCACTTGAAAAAACATAAAAGCCGAAATTTCTTAATATTTCTAGTGCTAAATAATACAGCAACAAACATAGCTGCAAAGTAAAATAACTCGAATTTATTGCATATAGAATGGCTGCATAAAACCGCTAATGGATCCATTACTTGCCACATAAATCATCTCTAACACTGACAGACTGTGAGCCATTCTTTCGTCTGCCTGCTGCAGCCATTAAAATTATGGCAAGAGAGCTATTAAAGTTGGCAACAACATCCTCAGTCCAAATGCCGAATCAAGAAAAACATTTTGAGCTTTGATGGCAACAACAAATACTGCTTTGAAATAGCCTCCAAAAAATTTTTTTTTAATTTTTTATTTTCTAAGGTGTGAAAAATCCTGTTGCAAATTTTTGTTGAAGTTTATTTTCATTTGAATGTGTTTTTGAATTTATTTTCAAATTTGCTTGCCAACATTTTGTAGCAAATGTAACAAAAAACAACAACAACAACATTCGACTATTCAAATTGTTGCTTGTTGCATGGGTCGCCAGTTGGTTGTGGCACATTAGCGAAAAAAAAAAAAATTTTAGTTTCTCAGACAAGTTGCAGCCCACACGCGCATTTTTAATGATTTTAATGCTGTTTGCATAATTTACCGTTGAATCAGCAGCCGCTGCTCAGTCTGCCGCAATGGCAGATTTAATATGTTAAGCAAACTTTGACTTTGGCTGTTGGCTGCTGTGCAATTTAAAGCTCGCCTTGTTGCGTCTCATAAACCTAATCCCGACTGTAATTTTCATTGCTGCATTTTACTGCTGCCGCAATTTTTGTTTTACAAAACTTTTATTTATTTAAATTTGCTTGCATTGCCCGACATGCGATTGCAGTGGCGGGCGCGATTATTAATGAACTGTCAGTGGCGACAAAATGCTCTGCACCAAAGTGTCTTGTTTGGTTGGGCTAAAAGCCGAATAAAAAATAAAAACAGTTGAAACAAATTCGAAAAACCCATTTAAGCGCATACAAGTCCAAACATGAAAACCAAATCAAGGAAATTAATTTTGTGCTGTTTTTGTTTGGCTACTTGCGATTTTGTTTATAAATTTTAAGTTGCACTGCAACGTGACAAACTCACGTCGGCAGTCACTCACTCAGCCGCAGTCAACCAGTCAACCAGCCATACAGACGCCGTAAATACGCTTCCTCGGCCTCGGCGCACAATCATTCATCATGTCGCGTCGGGTTTTGCCAAAATTCGGCCAAATATAAAAAATCGAAAAGCGCTGCAGTAGCGCTCACGCTCACTACCGATATGGAGTAGATGAATGACGGATAAATTGCCAGCGGGCAGCGCATCAACTTTGCAATATGAGCTAATCAATCAGTTTTGCATGCCGTCTATAGCGAAGCTAAGTCATTTTCGGTTCTATTGATGTTGGCGTTTGTTCTATGAAGTCAAGTTAAGTGAATAACTAACAAAAACGTTGATGATTTTCAGATGCTTTCAATTCGGAAATAAGTTTGTAAGCATGATTGTTTAATTGATTTTCGTCGTTTAATGTTTTTTTTATTATTTTATTTATTATTATTTTTTTTATTATTTTTTTTATTATTTTTTTTTATTAATATTATTTTTGAAAAATGTTAAAATATTGCAAAAAATATATGTAGAGATATAGCATTCTGTGTAGAAAGTAGTCGAATATTGAATTTCGCTTAAAAGCAGCCGGATATTGCATTCTATATAAAAAGTAACTGGATACGATATTCTATATAAAACGCAGCCGAACAATGCATTCATCATGAAAAGCAGCCGAATATTTAATTTCAAAACAAAATGTAACCGAACATGGTATTCAACCAAATACTACATTCCCAATAAAATGTAACCGTATACAAAGTACCATATAAAAAGTAATCACATATTTCATTCTGTATTGAATATGGTATTCTATATAAGGAGTAACCGAATATTGTAATCAACCAAATATTACATTCCCAATGAAATGTAACCGTATATGGAAGTCTATATAAAAAGTAACCGACTATTGCATTCTGTGAAAAAGCTAATTGAATATTGTATTCTATATAACAAGTAATCACATATTTCACTCTGTATTAAAAGGAACTGAATATTGCATTCTGTTTCAAAACAAGCGGATTTTACATTCCCAACAAAATGTAACCAAATAATAAGTAACCGTATATAATAAGTAACCGAATATTGCATCCTCTGTAAAAACAACCGCATATTACATACTCAACAAAATGTAACCGCATATGGTATTCTATATAAAAAAGAACCGAATATAGAATTCTGTGTAAAAACTCACCAAATGTTGGAATTTGCATAAAAAGATATTCTGTGAAAAAAAGTCGAATATTGAATTTTGTATAAAAGCAACCGGATATTGCATTCTATACAAAAATTAACTGGATACGGTATTTTGTATAAAATGTAACCGAATAATGCATTCTGTTCATAATGTAATCAGACAAGGTAATGCACTCTGTACAGAAATCAATCGTATATTTAAGTCCAGACAAAATATAACCGGACATGGGAATCTATATAAAAGTAACCGAATATTGTATTCAACCACATATTACATTCACAATAATATGTAACCGTATATGGAATTCTATATAAAAAGTAATCGACTATTGCACTCTGTGAAAAAACTAGCTAAATATTGCAATCCGTATAAAAAGTAATCACATATTTCACTATGTGATTACTTATGTGATTACTTTTCAATCACATATTTCACTCTGTATTTGAAAAAACAAAAAAAAAACAGTGTTGCATACGCATTTCAAACGGGTGGAATCTGTGGTATCACAAAGGGCCCGTTAAGAGGCCTAAGTGTATCTCATACATAGGCAGCCACCGCAACCTAACCTTACCTAACCTTCACTCTGTATTAAAATGTACTGAATACTGCATTCTGTGGATATTATATTCCCAAAAAAATGTAACCAAGTATTGTAGCATTCTATGTAATAAGTAACCGAATATTACATTCTGTGTAAAACAACCGCATATTACATTCTCAACAAAATGTAACCGAATATGGTTTTCTATATAAAAAGTAACCGGCTATTGCATTCTGTGTAAAAACTAACTGAATATTGGATTCAATATTCAAAATAATCACATATTTCATTCTGTATAAAAGGCAAGCGAATATTGCATTCTTTACAAAAAGTAACTATATATTGAATTCTGTGTAAAAACTTACCAAATGTAGCGTTTTGTATAAAAATAAACGGATATAGCATTCTGTTGAAAAAGTAACTGAACATAGCATTCTGTGGGAATACTAACCGATTATTTCTTTCTGTACTTTCATCTATCTCTACTCCATGTTAACCTGCTACCATCTAACCCTACTTCCATCTATACATATATCCATCTACTCTACTTCAATCTATCCATTCTTCTGTCTGTCCATTTCTCCATCTATCAATAGTTCAATCTATCCATACATCCATCTATCTGTATTCCCATCTACCTGTACTTTCATCTAACCCCAAACTTCCATCCACCCATATCTTCATACCATATCTTCCATACTTCCATATATCCCTGCTTCCCTCTAACCCTACTTCAATCTGTTCAATCTCCTATCTATCCATATCTCCATCTATCAATACTTCAATCTATCCATACTTCCATATATCCGTACTTCAATCTTTTCAAACTTCCATCTATCTATATATCCATCTATCAATACTTCAATCTATCCATACTTCCATATATCCCTACTTCCATCTACCCCTACTTCAATCTGTTCAAACTTCCATCCACCCATATCTCCATCTATCAATACTTCAATCTCACCCTACTTCCATCTAACCCTACTTCAATCTGTTCAAACTTCCATCCACCCATATCTCCATCTATCAATACTTCAATCTTTTCAAAATTCCATCTATCTATATATCCATCTATCAATACTTCAATCTATCCATACTTCCATATATCCCTACTTCCATCGAACCCTACTTCAATCTGTTCAATCTCCCATCTATCCATATCTCCATCTATCAATACTTCAATCTATCCATACTTCCATCTGTTCATGCTTCCATCTATCCCTACTTCCATCTAACCCTACTTCAATCTGTTCAAACTCCCATCTATCTATATCTCCATCTATCAATACTTCAATCAATCCATACTTACATATATCCCTACTTCCTTCTAACCCTACTTCAATCTGTTCAAACTCCAATCTATCCATATCTCCATCTATCAATACTTCAATCTATCCATACTTCCATATATCCCTACTTCCATCTAACCCTACTTCAATCTGTTCAAACTCCCTTTTATCCATATCTCCATCTATCAATTCTTCAATATAAGAATTTTTTAGCATTTCCCCATTTCCAAAATTTTTGCTTCCATTTCCTCTCCAATCCAATAATTTTAAATAAAAAACCTTTGAGAATTTTGATTTTTAAAAATATTTGTGCCAGCACTTTGGTGGTTTATTCATTTTATTTGCTTCAATTTTCATGCTTCACTTCATTTTTCTTCGGCAACAGCTCGCAAGTGATGCGGCCGCTGTCGGCGCTTCGGATTCAATTCCATTCAATTTTCACGCTAACAAGAACAAGAAGTGATTCTTGAGTGATTTTACTGCATCAAATGTTTTCCAATAATTTACAACTAAGAAATTACAAACGTTTCGGCTTGGATTAATTTCGTCGTTTCATTTCATTTGATTACTTATTTCATGAGTTCATTCACATTCACTAATGAAATTCACACTACGCACTAAACATGGAACGTATACACAAAAGAATTCGCTTAAACGCTATTCAAATATTTAAGTAGTTGAGGATTTCCTTTTGCTAGGTTTTAATTAAAATTGTCCACTAAACTAGTAAACGGTTAGCTTATACAAAATAGTTGTAAATTTAAGTACAATACTAGAATTTAGTTAGAGTTACTACAAATCGACTAATAAGGATACGAATTGGTGTGGTCTTAATTAACAACAACAAAAAACGAAAATATGTAGAAAATAGCAAGAGAACTCTCGGCAAATGCACTGGGCGCGTTAGTAGAGTGAAGAAATTTTAAGTTAGGAAATTATATAAATTTGCAAACTTGGCTAAGTAAATATTTAGTAAATTCATAGAGTTAACGGTGTGTTTCACAACTTAGTGGGGGGGTGTAGCAATTACAAAAACAAATAACAATGGACGTAGGCGCAGGAGGTGCGAGTACACGATTCTTGTTTGCTTGTTGCCTTCCACAGCAAATAAATTACAAATCCATTTAACAAAAATATGTAAAAAATAAACAAAAAAAACTGTTTTGTGTTTGAGTCACTTTTCGGTACAAATACAAAAACTGGTACAGACACTGGTCGACGTTACGAACTTGAAGTGTGCTCAATGCTACAATAAAAATAATTACAGGCAAATTTGTGTTCAAGTTTAAAACTAATTAAAAGAATTTACTTAAAAATTGAGGCGGCGGCAATGGCGACACAAATCGATTGGGCAATCAATTCAAGCTGCATTCAATCAATGTTTACAATTAATCGTATGTGTGTGTGTGTGTTTTTAATTCATAATAACTAAAGTCCTTTGGAATTGTTGTTGATATTTGTTTAAGTTTTTTCAGTTTGCTTTTGAGTGTAGAATTTTTTTGCTTTTCTCATCTCACTTTTCACAATTTCCCTCATTTGCTCTGCTGATCTCTTAATGTATGCAAATTACTCTTTAGCTATTTCCATTTAAATGAACTTAAATGCTAATAGTTGCAATTTCGGTTAGTTGCTTTGCTGTGTGCGTTGATGTGGCTGTGTCTGTGGCTCGCTCTATGAATTTGCGCTCATTTGTTTTTGGGCAAATGGCGCTTCATGTGCAGCGCCAAATGGTCGGAGCGCGCAAAGCTGCGCTCGCAGACGACACACTTGAAGGGCTTGGCGCCGGTGTGCTTGCGATAGTGGCGCGTCAGCTCGTCGGAGCGTGCGAAGCGCCACTCGCATTCGGGCCACTGGCAGGTGTAGGGCTTCTCGCCTGAAAGTAGACAGCAAAATAAAGAGAAACGATTTAGTAAAATTTTGATGCGGTGCAAAGAGAGTTTGTATTTTTTTATTAAGATACGATTTTTATAATAAATGAGTTTTTTGTTATAAGATTCAGAGAATACAAAGGTTTGGAAAAAAATAAAATATTTCTGGAACGGTTTAGCAAAATGTTGATGGGTTGCAAATATGCAGTTTAAATTTTGTGATTGAGATAAAATTCACAAACAAATGAGTTTCTTATTATAAAATTCAAGAAATAAAGACTTTTGAAAAAGAAAATATTTATGGAATGATTCAGTAAAACTTAGATGGGTGCAAAGAGAGAGTTTAAATTTTTTTTACTAAGATAAGATTTTAAAAACAAATGAGTTTCTTGCTCTAAAATTCAAGAAATAAAAACTTTTGAAAAAAAATATTTCTAGAACGTTTTAGCAAAACTTAGATGGGCGCAAAGTGAGAGTTTATATTTTTTTTATTAAGATAAGATTTAAAAACAAATGAGTTTTTTGTTAAAACTTTTGTTAAAAAAAAAGAAAATATTTCTGAAACGATTCATAAACTTTGATGTGGTGCAAAGATAAAGTTTACATTATTTTATTAAGATAAGGTTTTAAAAACAAATAAGTTTTTTTTTTTAAATTCAGTGAATAAAAAGTTTTGAAAAAAAGGAAAATATTTTTGGAACGATTCAGTAAAACTTTGATGGGCTGCAAATATGCAGTTTAAATTTTATGATCTCAATCAAAATGAATGAAAAACAAATGAGTATCTTGTTATAAAATTCAAGAAAAACAACTTTTAAAAAAAATATTTCTGGAACGACTTAGGAAAACTTTAATGATATGCGAAGATAGAGTTTACATTTTTTTATTAAGATAAGATTTTAAAAACAAACTAGTTTTTTGTTGTAAAATTCAGTGAAATGTTGGAAAAAAATAAAATATTTCTGGAACGATTTAGTAAAACTTTAATGGGTTGCAAATATGCAGTTTCAACTTTATGATTGAGATACATTTTTAAAAAGAAATGAGTTCCTTGTTATAAAATTCAAGAAATAAAAACTTTTGAAAAAAGAAAATATTTCTGGAACGATTTAGGAAAACTTTAATGATATGCAAAGATATAGTTTAAATTTTTTTTATTAAGATACGCCATTAAAAACAAATTAGTTTATTATAAAATAAAAATTAAAAATGTTTTGGGAAAAAATAAAATATTATTGGAACGATTCAGTAAAACTTTGATAGGTTGCAAAGACGCAGTTTGCATTTTATGATTGAGATAAAATTAAAAAAACATGAGTTTTTTGCTATCAATTTCAGGGAATAAAAGGATTTAGTAAAACTTTGATGGGTTGGAAACACAAATGAGTTTTTGTTACAAAATTCATGAACTAAAAACGTTTGAAAAAAGAGAATATTTCTGGAACGATTTAGCAAAATGTTGATGGGTTGCAAAGACACATCTTAAATTTTATGACTGAGATAAAATTTTTAAAATAAATGAATTTTTGTTCGCTTATAAAATTCTTAGAGGGGGGCAAAGATAGTTTAAATTTTTTTATTTAAACATTTCGTTAAACTGTATGTTTTTCTTTTAATTTTTTCTTATAAAATTCATGAACAATAAATTTTTTGCAAAAATTCAAACATTTTAAGAAAAAACACAAATAAAATTTAATAGAAATTTATATAAAAATATAAATTTTTTAAAATTTTTTTTTATATTTAAGTTATTTGGTAAACTAAATATTTCATGAAAAACCAGAATCACTCAAATTTAATATAAAAACTGTTAAAAATTAAAAATAACAAAATTTTATTTTTAACAACTTTTTATCAAAAGCTACAATAAATCTCTGCATAACTTAAAAGTTCTGTGTTCATAGTGTTTCTTGGAGCATATTTGATATGTCATTCAAACATGTTCGGGCAACATATGCAATGAGTTTGGAATTTGTACAACGCAAATTTATAATCCTATGCAAATGTTGCCCTCTTCGGCGGCTACAGTTGTGCGCGCACGCGCCGCGCAAATGTTTACCTTCGCATGCCTGCAACATTGGCGGCGGTGTTCTCAATTGCCGCAGTTGTGCAATTGTCAATTCTTGAGCGCAAATTTATGATTTGCTGTTATTTAGCTGCGTGCCATTGTCATAATTTAGCATTTTTCAGCTTTGTTGCCGTTGCTGCTGCGTTGCTGACAAATGCTTTTCTGCTTCGATTTTGCAAAAGCCGAATGCCGAATGCCAAATGCTGTGCGAAGCATGACAGACATGCCGCCAAAATATTTATAGGCTGTAATGGTAACCACAACAGCAACAACACTAATAATAATGACAATAAGCAATTGCCGCAGCGACAGCAACAGTTGCAAACGTTGCTGTCACAATCGCCGTCGCTGCAAGTCAGCGGCGCGTTGTTGTACAGCGACATTGCGTGGCGCATGTCATCAACACCTGGAGTGCTGAGCGACTGACGCGGTGACGCGGTGACGCCGTGACGAGTGAACGTTTCTCGACGGGCAAATGCCAGACAGAATTTCAGCAACACCGAAGCCAAGCGAAAAAAAGCTAAAGTCAAAGCAAAAGTCAACAATAACAACAACGACAACAGCTCTCGTCTCAAGAATTTCATAGTCAACGTGCAGCGAGTTTAATTATTTGAATATTCGAAATTGCCAACAACAATTGCAATGCTAATAAGAAGTATGCAATGCAGTCTTTCCCATAATTTGTGCGACAATTACAGAAGTCAACATTGTTGATGGCAACACCCCCGCAAGCGTTGCACGACGCACCGCATTGCTGGACACTAAAAACGCTTTGAACAGCCACAGCGGTCGAAGTGAGGTCGAGCACGCATGCGCCGCCAATCGAGAAAAAATTACAAGAATGAAAAACATATAAGCCAACAGTTGCGCTAAACATTCGCGCAACATTGTTGCTGCCGCTCGGAGGGATTTGCTGCAATTTGCCGCATAAACCAAGTTGAGTTGTTCTGTGCGCTGCAGTCGAGCTGTAATTAAGTTTGCGCCAAAATGGCATTCTCCATAAATACCAATAAATCTATCATCGCCACAGACACACGCACAGTAACACACACATACACTCACACACATACAGTTGAGCGCAGCACATTGTTGCATGCCACATTTACATTTTCATTGGCTCTAATTTATTTTGCCATCCAAAGTGCACGTTTTTCGCGTTGTCTTTGCTTTTTTATTGCAATTTTTTGGTACTACAATATTTTTATTTTTTTACTTATTTTATTTATTTTCATTTGTAACTTTGTTCTTGTATTTATTTTTGTATTCTTTGAGTATTTGTATTTTTGTTTTATTCAATTTTATATTTTTATTTTTTGATTTGGTTTTGTTTTGTCTTTGTTGTGATTATGATTGGTTAGACGGCGGCACACGACATTTGTGTCCACATTTATGTTTGACAGCATCGCTCGAGTGCGGCTTGCGCAATGTGCCACTAACTATGACTAATATGATTAATGTTGTTGTGGTGCGACATAGAATCTGTCATGCTGTACGCCATTTATGTGCACGTAAGATTTGTGATTGATTTGCGTTACAAATGACAACAAAGCAACGGCAGCAGAACAGAACAGAACAGAGACAGGCGCCATGGCCTGCAGTCAATTTTTTTTTTAAATACATAAAATACGTAAAATATCTATATGTATATATGTATGCAAATTTGTCTTATGTATTCTTTGTAAATTGCATATTTATTGCAATGAATTTTAAATTTGAAGTTTTTGCAGTTGAAGTATCTGAAGTCTTATAGAAAAGGCCAACAAATACTTTGGATTTTTAATGGCAGTATTTACATATTTACTAAGTATGAGTACTAGAAGAGTTTTATGGAGTACTAGAGAGTTCTATGGAGTACTAAAGACTTTTATAGAGTACTAGAAGACAGTGTTGCCTGATGTTCAGATTCCTGAAATTATTTTCTCCTTAATCTTAAAAAAAGACTGAAATTTCCTCCCAAAAGTTAAAAAAATCTCCAAAAATTGTATTATAATTTGTGTCATTTTAAAGGAATAAAACTTCTCAAGAAAAAATAAAAATGTTTAAATAAAAATTTTTTTTAATGCAGCCTTTTTTATTCATCTTCAGCTTAACAACAAAAACTATAAAAAACAAACAAAATATATAACAAATGAATGAATTTAAATGTTTAAATTTAAATTTTTTTTAATGCAGCCTTTTTTATTCATCTTCAGCTTAACAACAAAAACTATAAAAAACAAACAAAATATATAACAAATGAATTAAATAAAAAGTGCAATTTTTGGCGGGATTTCATTGTAACAGAAATAAGTGAGAACGAGATAGAATGAGCTTACATTTTGTAAGCTTAATAATTTTTAACACAATAGGATGCTTTGACCATTTTTTGTTGTTTGTGTTCACAATACATCAAAATTCGTTATTCAAAAATCTCCAAAAAATCGACTAAGGATCAGAAAAATCCTCTAACATAAAATATAAATCTCCTAAACTTTCTCCTAAACCATTCTTCCTCCTAAAAATTCTCCTAAAAGACCAAGAATCTCCTAAATCTAGGAGGAAATCTCCGCTGGCAACACTGCTAGAAGAAACCATAGTTTTGCGTATTTCACTTCTCTGATCTATAAAAGCTTTGAGTTGAAAAGGGTAGCAAGAATTAGATCTTATCATAAAGTACACACATAGGTAGGTAGGTGTGGCTGCCCCAAGGAGAAGCACATTATTGCCTTGAAGGCCCATTGTGATACCACAAGCGGTCAAGCATTCAACTGCTCACTCATTGAACCAGTTTAAGCTACAAACAAAGCCTGGTAGACAACGAAAGGTCTTATCGGCTGGATCCCCTAGACTGTTCCCTACATCACTGACACGACAACCCTTTTATAAGATTTGATTTAAAATCTGAATTCAGAACAGATATTTCCCAAAGGTCTCATTATGATTGAGTGCACATTGTACCCGTAAATTTCAGCCTTCAAATGTATTAGACGGCCATGTTCTAGAGGCCTTCTGACCACTAAATTTTTATATATTGAAAAAACATTTGCTAAGAATTGGAACCTGGTCCTAGTAGACAGCTGTTAGTGCAACAGGATATCCAATGTTTTCTATGCTACACAGGCAGTGCAGTGCTACAGTGCCCCGTTGGGAAATCTAGGAAAGTCGATTAGTATGTAAACTTCAGTAACATCACTAACTGCCTGGAACACTGCTAGGATATTTCTGGCAAAAATAACATGTCCAGCTTCATAGCCTTAATGCTTCTTTATTAATATTTGACTTCATTATAAAGCAAAATCTCTAAGCTGTGCCTTACGAAGCTTCACCACAATGCACAAAATGGTCCAACAAAGTTGTACGTAGCCAGTTTCTTGCTGAGCTCGTCTGCTCTCTTGTTGCCTGCACTTTAACTATGACCCAGTGGCACCCATACCAGTTGAACAAAAGGCATCTAGATGTAGGTCAAGTTAGGTTTGGTTACAGAAGAGGTGTGTGAAACATGCTTCCCGGTCCTTTCCATTTTCCCGGTGTCCTTTCCTATATGTACCGTTCCCTGTAAATTCAGAAACGATGCTCTATGAACCATTTGAAACGTTCAAGTTAACCAATAAAACTTTTAATTCCAATATAATGGAAAATCAAACTAAAAGTCGAGCGTCGCTTACAATTCCTGGTCTCACTAACTAACTAGTCAGCTGAATCACAGCAGTCATTTCTATGCTTCCATATATCATTTTATTTGAACTGCATCAAACAAACAGCTTTAGATTGCAAAAAAACCAATTCGAAAACCAAGAACAAATTTATGCAACATTTATGCAATTCAGCTACTGGCTCGCACAATGATTCAACAATGTACGCTGCTATTTTTTTTGTATGCTTCAACTAAACTATTGATTGGACCTAATCGAATCGAATCGAAGCGAAACTGAGCAGTGCACAGATCATTTTGTTGTACGCCAGCGCGCGCGCCCATAAATGTCTCGCCAAGTGTACCATCCACTCGTTCAAGGGGCTTTCAATCATCCAACGAGCCAAGCAAACATTTTGCGCCGCCAACCAGCACCAGTCATCGCTCGGTGTGCACCCACCACAAGCCAACGCGACGGCCACCACCCGCATCGGGTTGCATGTGCCACCAATCAACCGCACAATCAACCGACCAACAGGCCAGCAATCAAACAATGCCAGTTTGGTTGTTGTTGTGATTTTTACTATTTAAAATTTTCCATAGATGCGAAGTGAAGTTTGTTAATTTTATTATTATGATTATGGACTCATTATGGTGACTGCCTGTCTGCCTCTCCATTCGTCTGGCTATGTGTATGTCTCTCTGCCGCTTTAACTGACAGACTGTTGGCCCGTGTGGCTGTTTGATTTGTCTGTGTGGTTGTGGTCGAGTTCCGCTGCCCCGCCGCATGATTGCCACACCATCAGCTACCGTTGATTGTTTGCTGCCACCGCAACGACTGATGTTGATGTTTGTTATGGTTTGTTGTTGCGGCTTGTACGACGTACGCCTGTTGCAGTCGCTGTTCGATCGCTGCAATTATGCGCCTATTAATGCACTAAATATGGCGCGCACAAAACGCTGACAGCATCAATCGCGCTTTTCGCCATTGTTGCGCTGTGATTTTTCCTTTGATTTGGGACTTTTTGCTTTTGATGTTGTTGTTGTTGTTACTTTTGGGTTATCGCCTGCCGCTCATTGAGTATTTGCACACTAACGAGCCGGCGCGGCACACAGCCAGGCATTGTTGTTGTTGTATGTTACAGCAGCACAATTCCGGGATATGTGGGCGGCACATTAGCTTCAATCACAATCAGCAAAAGCTGAATGAAGCCAAAATGGAAAATTGAAAGAAAAAATTGGCCCCAAAATTGTGAGGCAAACACTTCGAAACAACAAAAGAACAAATTTTAAATAAAAATACTATATGTTGAAAAGAATATATAAAAATGTGAATATATTTAAAAAAAAATATTTGAAAAAAATAATATGCAAATAGTTAAAATATGAAAAAATGTTGCCCAAAATTAAAAAGAACTTAAAAGTTGTAAAAACTATTCGAACAGTTTATTTAAATAAAAATATTTTTTATTTTAAAATATTGCAAAAAATAAAGAGAAATAAAAAAATGCTAAATTTAGTTTAGTTTCATTGAAGTAAGGAAATATTGCAAAAGTAAAAAAAATATAATATACCAAAATATATCTGAACAGTTAACAAATTTTGAGAAAGACAAAACTTAAAAAATTATAATTTTCAAAAAACCATAGGTTACAAGAATTGGTGGAATTTAACAAAAATGTTAAAACTAACAAAATTAAAAGCAAAATTACAATTACAAAAAAACATTGGTAAAAAATTAAAAAAGTTTAATAGAATAACAAAAAAATAAAAAATCCCAACATTTAAAATTTACAATATTAAAAAACCAAACTTTAAAAACCATTGTAAAAAATGGAAAAAAATAGAAAAAATTAATAATAAATATATATAAAAAATAAATGAAATACTAAAAAAATTAAGTCAATATTAAAAAATTAGAAATGTAAATAATGTATAAAAAATGAATTGAAATATTAAAAAATATAGAGAAAATAAACAATTTTTTAAATAAAAACACAAGTCAAGTCAAAATAAATAAATAAAAAAATTAAAAAATTAATAAATGCATTTTAAAATTAAAAGAAATATTATTTAAGAAAAAAATTATACTGAATATTAAAAAAATAAGAAAATAATAAAATTAAAATACGGTCAATATATAAGAACTACAAAAATTGAAAACTTGTAGAAAAACTAACATTAGACATTGTCGATTTTTGCACACAAAAATATGAATCAACATAAAGACACAATTTTTTTTTGTTTTATTTAAAATTAACATTTTTTTTATTGTTTAAAAAATTTTATAAAGAAATTAAAAAAAATAAAGGAAAACTAATAGGAAAAATTACAGATATTGCCGTTTTTTTTAATAAATAAATAACTAATATTGCAATACATAATAAAAAAACAACAACACAAATTTGGAAAAAATCAAATAAAAAAATTCAAAATTCAAAACATTTTTTATAACTTAGAATATTTTAGAAAAAAATCAATGCATGCCGCCGCATTGCAGTGGCAGCCGGCAGCTGTTTCCTTTTGGGTTAAGACGGCTTTTAAGCCATTTTGGGATTAATTTGCAATTTACCCAAAAAAGACAACAACAACAACAGACAATGCATTGAAGCTGTGCTAACGAGCCGGCGTTGTCAGCGTCGCGCCGCTGGTGTGGGCTGTCTGCCGAGGGGGCGACAGCGCGACCGGCTGTTGCGGTGCATTATTAAAAAAATGTTAAAGTTGCAGCGTTTTTTGACATTTTCCTGGCAGCTGTGATGACTGCGCTGCAGATTACTTTGATTTGTTTTGATTTGCGTCGTTTAATGAGGTTTCGCGCAGACCGAAGGAGACTGCACACACACACACACACGTGGCACATTGTCGCCACAGTCACGGCTGGGCACAGTGGCCGTCGAATGGGCCGCCACTTGGTCGCTGGCCTAAATCAGTTTGATGCTAATACTTTTGTAACGGCTTGCGGAGCACTTAATTGCCGGCTGGCGAGTATTGAAGCTGGCGCACAAATTGCTGGAAATGAGGAGAAAATTGCTGCTGGCAACGTTTGGGCGGCCGTTGTGGCAGGTTGTGGCCACAAGCCGAAATATGCAAATATTGACATGACTTATGACAGGAAGACGGCTGAATATGGGTTAAAATGTGACAGACAGACAGCGGGACAGCGCGCAGGGGCGGCCGATTAATCAACGAAAGTTCACGCCAACTCAGATAACAACATCTCATGCCGACTGACACGCACTCGAAGCACAAATCTGTGAATGGAAATGAATTTGCATTCGTTGTGTGCACTCTTCGCACCGCATGTTGCATGCAACCAATAGACGCCGCTAGCATTGCACTTGCCACGCACGCACAACACATTCCAAAGTCAGCGAAAGGCTGCCTGCGCTCTGGTTGTTGGGTTGTTGGTTGTTGTGGCTGCAGCGTGAACTCAACTTTATCGCTTTGATTAGGAAAACCGCCTCGTAACTTATCTTTATGCATGCGCAAACACATAAATTGGGCAAAAAGCATTTCAGCGCGAGCGCCTGCGTGCCACATTGACTCACATACGCAGCCAACGTTGCACGATTGCATGAGTGGCGCGAAGAAAACTCATTGCTGCGACCATCACAACGCTGCTGGCAGTGCGTTTTATGCCAATGCGGCGCTGAAAGGTGGCACAATGCGCCAACGTTGCGCTGCGTCGCCGATTTGTAGTTAATAGACGCGATCGAGCGCCATAGATAAGCTGTGCGTCAAGCGGCGACGCGCCTAAATCGAGTGCGGAAACTCGCATTTGCGTATGTCAGCGTTTTATGGTTTTGTTGGCGTTATTAACAGCGATCTGAAGTTATCGAATTTTTGCTGTTCGCTGCCACACATAAATATTTCGCTTTTTCTTGCTGTTGGCTGTTGTACAGCTTTTTGCTTAAATGCTGTAATAATTTTTACGACTGCGAGTGCAAAAAAGGAGGCAACCATGGAAGGCCAATAAATATGTGGAGTGGAGAAATGTAGGCGCACACATTGCTGCGCTGTAAAATTATTTATTATTGATTCGATTGCTAATATGTTCGCACTGCCATAAATTAGTTGGGGCTGTAATAGGCTTTGAATAGGCAGCAGGCGCTACGGGCGCCTTCGTTCAGGATGCGTGTGATGTAAGTGGCAATGCTTTGCAAATGTATGTATAGCTAATTTTTCGGAGAAGGAAAAACAATGCATTTAGAGCAAATGCCAATGTGTCAATTTTGTTGGGACTTGACCAACATTAACCGGTTAAACTTCAGGTTGATCTAAGCGATGCTTGCATATTAGAATTGAGTTGACGTTGACTTAAACGTTAGCAGTGGAATATAGTAAAGGAATATATTATGGGAGCTTGGTTTAACAAATTTAAACCAAAAAAGTGTGCAGTAATAATATTTGTACTGAAAGGACCTCAGGTTACTTTAGATTCAAGTGGCCAACTTCACCTGAAAAAACCGTTCAAATGTCTCTTTCTTGATACCACATTGGGATGGTGATGGAACTACAAAGAATTTATTATGAACCTTGCTATATATGTACTTGAAAGCTGTGTTAGAGACAACAATGAAATTTCTGCGCGCTAAGAATCATCAACTTTCGTCTTTCTAGAGAATTTTTCTCACTAAAACTGAATCAGATGAGAACTATGATTGGCACGCAAGAACGTTCGGTTTGTTTTCTAATTACATCTCTCGAAGAGAAGATGGAAGAGAAAGAAAAACACTTCACTAAGGAGTGAACCAGAAAAAATTTAGAATTTTTAAGGACACATTAAAAAAAAAGTAATGGTCTGATTTTACTAAAATAAACTGCAGCTTATTATAAATTTCCTAAACTCTAAGTCACAAAAAAATGTAATGAAATATAATTAGTGGTTACAAAATTTGTTATATTTTTCTTAACGTTCTTAGTTAAAGACTGGACAGTACATTCGGTGACTATTGCATAGGCTTGCTTCCATCGATTTCACTTCAACTGTACATCATTTTTGCAAACTTTGTTTGTTTTTCTTAAGGTTTGCTTCATTACAGCCCAATATCTTTCAATAGGCCGAAGTTACAAGCATTTGGGAGGATTTGCCTCTTTTGGGATCACCGTGACACAATTTCCTTCATACCTTTCCATAGTTGACCTGGAGTAGTGGCTTGTCGCTAGGTCTGGCCAAAATAAAACTGTTCCTTTGTGCTATTCAATAAATGGTATAAAGCGGTTTCGCAGACATTCTTTTATATAAATTCTAGAGTTAATTGTTCCTGTCGTAATGAATGCCTTGGTCCGCAGACCGCAGGAGCAAATAGCTTGCTAACCATCAAGCGTTTTGGAAATTTGGTGTATTTCACTTCGGAGTATTTTCTTTGTGTTCCATTCTTATTATTTGTGGTGAAATAGGCATTCCCAGGCAACTGCTTGAAGTCTATTTAGAGTAGGTTTCATCATCGAGCATCACGCAATCGAACCAAGTTCGCAATCGTCATACAGTTTTCGAGGCCACGTCTTCGCTATTTTTCTCTTTTGCTTTCGACCGGCCGGGCACTTTCTGCTATTCGTAGGTCCTTAATTCTTGACTTTGCTTATATCACATCTCAGTTGATTGCGATGTGCCTGCTGCAGCTGCAACATCTCGAGTCCGAAATATGTGCTAACAACCCCTTTCAGCACTTCTGGGTTACTTGAACGCCTTTTTCTGCCTGATTCTTCGGCTCTGTAGATGGAGCTTCCCGCATTGTAGTTGTTTATAACATTATAAACCGTCGCTACGCTCGCTTTGCTTTCCCGTGCAATGCTTAGTCTAGACTTCGATTTATCAGTCAAGTAAATGTCCAGTATTAATTTTCGGGAGCACTTTTGCGGGCTGGACATGTTGACTAAAGTAGATCCAAGATGCAATTGAGTAATATAGCAAGAAACTGCAATATTTGTAGATACTTTCACTCGCAAATACCAGCCTCTTAACTCTTGGCATTTTCGTATGCTGGATGCGTAAAAATCCTAACATTTTGCTGGTTCACTCCTTATCTACTTTCAAATAAAATTTATATATTTTCATTCAGTACTATCAACAAAAAGTAACTTAATTTTTAAAATATTTATTTCATTCTGTTAATTCTGTTTTACCTTTAAAACAAAAAACCTTTGAAAATGCATTAAAAATGTAGAGAACAGTCCCAAGTTTAAGTCGAAATTATGTACACACTCTCAACTCCTCTGATCTCTGACCATATAGGTATATTATTTAAATTGAAATACTTTTACACTATTTTGACTCAGTTTCGCTGCTGCAATCAATAACACACGAAACTTTCTTTTTTGATTTTGTTTATGTTGCCGCTCAAACGTATCGCCAAAACAATCTTGTAAGCTTTACAAAACAAACATTAGCCGCCTATCGCCAGATCGATCTACAGAAGTGATTATGTAATTTCTGAAATAGAAACTATTAGCAAAATACGAAAATCACAGCCACAATGGCGCTACAGCCATAAATGGCCACCATAAGCGCCTTATCACAGCCACCAAATGACATTTGCATAAAATGTTGTTTATTTGTTGCTGAGCTGCGCTGCGCTGCGCTGCGCTGCGGCCACGTCATGCCACACAATGTGCGAGCGTGTTGTAAAAGCCAATAATGCCGCGGCACACCATTCAATATCTCCGACTGAGTATTTATGCGTGCGGCGAGAGATTTGATTATCGCTGCGCCGAACGCTTTTAATTATTTCATAAAAACTAATATACACAGTTCCCACGCTCGGGCTGCGCGCAGCTGAGAAATGTGGCCGAGGGCCGACTGGCGGTAAAATGGTAAAAATATTTATCGATGTTAGATTAAAGTTATATGGTCTGTTTCTGTTGTTGTTGTTGTTGTTGTTGATGATGTTTTTGTTTTTGTTGGTGTTGTGTTGGCAGCGTTAAATCACAAGCAAACAACCCAGCGATTACTTAGCTGACCAACGCTTTTACACAGCGGACCACTTGCGGCCGCATGGCGATTATGCCGATTGCGCGTCAGTTGCGGTGGCGGTTTGTGGCCGCAAACTCTTTTGATTATATTATGACAAATATTAAATCGTTAGTTCGGAAATTTCGGCCAGAAACCCACAGATCGCCATCGCCATGGCCAGCGACAACGCTGCCGCAATGGCCGCTAGCAGCATTTCGTAGTCAAATTTTTTGACAGCATTATTTGCGCTTTGCTGCGGTTGTCCGCTTTATCGTCGCACAGAAGAATGCTGCGCACTTTAGCGGCTTAGCGAGCGATTTCGGTGTCAACATGTTTGTTTTGCCTGGCCAACATTGTGTCAACAGTGCGGCGGCCGGAGCGTATCTGCTTAGTGGAGCATTGCAAAATGTTCCGCCCGCTCGCAACTAGCGCGACGGCGATTGGTCACTGCGAAATTGCGCTCTTTTCTGCTTTAATTAAGAATTTATTTGCACGCGTATTAATTTTATTTTTCATGCACTCAAGTGTGCAAAATGTGCAGTGGGTCGAGTGGCTAGTTGGCTGGTTGGTTGGCTGTTGCATGGCCATCGATCGTTGCGGCAAGTGCATGTTCTGAGACATTAAATTAGCCGCTCGTTGGCTTTTATTGCGCTTGTAGGCTGCTTGAAGTTGCTGCTTTGGTTGCTCGATGTTTTGCGTTTTCTTGTTTCATGTAGCTGCAGCAGAACATTTTGAATTTGTTGTATGTAACAAAGGCAGCAATTTTCAGCAATAATTGATTTATGATAAATGCCGGTTGTTCGTGGAAATATGATAAGTGTATGCGCTATCGCACGAATTTATGGCGAAAATTAGACTGTAAAATAAAATAGTGCCGCACATAAAGCGCAACTCGCAAAGTGAGTGTTCGTACACTGTGGCCACGGAGAACAAACGACTTAAGCAACGAACTTGCGGGCATCGTAAATAACACTGATCAATATTATTGAGATGGGAGATAAAAGTAGTTTGCTAGAAGGGGGACAGACAGGGGGAATTTAAGTGCATTAAGGGGGTTGGGGGGAGAGGGGGGTAAAATTAAGTTTATTTTTTTTTATAAAATTTATAATGCCTTCGACTCAATATTTGTGCATAAAATAAAAACAAAACTATTGGAAAAAATCAAACTAAATAAGGAAAAATAATGCAGGTGGTTTATGATCTCAATATAAATTAATTTTAATTTTAAACCCAAATTTTCGGTACTAAAATTACAATAAAAGTGTAAATCAAGTCAGGTGTTTAACCCTTATTCTCATACCCAAACTTACTAACGTCGTTTGGCACCCGGGGTACCCGGGTACCCATTTCATGAAATTTTTAAGTTTTCAATATTTTGTTAATTAAAAAGTGCTTATAAAATTTTTTTTCTAAAATATACATTGTTGTTGAGTATTTGAGAGAGTTTTAAAACAGAAAATGCTGTAGAAATGTATATAACTTCTGGTGCAACTTCTGGTTCTGGTGCAAATAATTCCAACATCGACCATTCTTCTGATATGTGGCATTCCAATTCATATCCACTGTATCGTGCGACAATGGGAATTAACAGATTCCACAACATCATGCGTTTTTTAAGATTTGACGACGCTAATACTCGCCGTGAACGCAAGAAAGAGGATAAAGTAGCTCCAATTCGGGATTTGTGGACAATGCTGAATGCAAATTTATCGCAGATGTACAAGCCTACGGAAAATTTGACTATTGATGAACAATTATATCCATTTCGAGGTCGTACAGGATTTACTCAGTATTTACCTTCGAAGCCAGCTAAGTATGGTATAAAAATCTGGTGGAATTGTGATGCTGAAAACGCTTATCCTTTACACGGGATAATTTATACTGGCAAAATAAACGATACCCGCGAAAAAAATCAGGGAGAGAGAGTGGTAAAAGAATTAGCAGCTCTCTACCGAGGAAGTGGAAGAAATATCTGCATGGATAATTTTTTTACAACTCTACCCGTTGCAAAGCACTTGCTATCTTGGAATCTCACCATTGTTGGAACAATAAAGAAAAATAAACCATACATCCCTGGTATCATGGCAACAAATAAGTCACGAGAGCAATACTCGACAGTTTTTGGATTTCACGACAGAGTAACGATGTGTTCTCACGTACCTAAAAAGAATAAAGCAGTAATTCTGATATCGACTATGCATTCGGATATGTCTGTGGGTGATGATGCAAAGAAGAAGCCTGATATCATCAGTTATTATAATAAATACAAAACAGGCGTTGACACTATGGACCAAATGCTCAGGAGATATACAAGTCAGCGGCGCTGTTCAAGATGGCCAATGGCAATGTTTTTCAACATATTATACATCGCTGCACTCGCGGCATATCGAATTTATTATGAAAATAATAAAATTATTAAAAAGAAATCAACGGAACGACGTCTGTTTCTACGAAAACTCAGTGAAGAACTTGCCAAGCCAATGATTGAAGAACGTATGACGAATCCTCAAGTGATGCGTAATTATCCCACGAAAATTGCTATTGAGAGTATCATAGGTCGTGAAATAACGAGGATAACGCAAGACCCTGGTCCATCGGTTGCAACGGACAAAACTGGAATAAAGAAAATTACTGGATCCTGTTACTTATGTTACAAAATGACAATAAAAAGACGACGAAAAACGCGGAAGAGCTGCAGTGATTGTGAACGACCGGTTTGCGATGAGCACACAGCTCATGTTATAAAATGTATAGAATGCAATCAACCGTATTTCATACAAATACTGTTGTGGGCACCCGGGTACCCTGGGTGCGCATGATACGATGGCTCAAGTTTAAGCCAATGAAAAAAATAAAAAAATAGAAAACAAAATTTTTTAAATATATGATTTGTTCGCTTTTCACCTAAATAACGAGGATCCGGAAGGTAAAAAAAAAATTTTCATTATTTGTCAGTTTTTTTCACGAAAATACATCGCAGTGGGCACCCGGGTACCCGGGTATGAGAATAAGGGTTAAACTGCTATGCAAACATTTTCATAAAGGCTCATAAAAAACGAAAATGTAATGTAATACAAATAAATTAAATAAAAAAGCATTAAAATATTACAAAAGAAACCAACTCAAATCAGATCAAATTTAATGCAACGAAATGGAGTGAAATAAAAAAGTCAATTAAAATGTGAGTTTAAAACTAACAAAAAAAAGCCAAATAAATATGAAAAACAAAAAATATAAAATTATTTATATAAGTAATTTTAAATAAATAAAAATCTATATTTACACTCTTCTCCTCTCATACTTCAATCCTTCTTTATTTCCCATTTTACAATTGAAATTGCATTTATTCGCATTTCAGATACCAATCGCACTGAAATTGCTAATCGATTTGCCAATAATTAAGTTAATGAAAATGCCGCGCTGGCGCCCACCGGTTATTGTTTGCTGTTAGCACCAACATAAAATGCTATGCCAAGTGGGCCTGCAGAAAGCGGCCCACAGCTGCGCCAGCGGCAGCGGCACGACATGGCAAGTTGGGCGATGTGCGCATAAAATTCATATAAATCACAAATGCCAACATTTGAACGCACACTTTAATTAGGAATTTGTTGCAGTTTGCCGCTGCTGCTGCTGTGCTGTGTTGTGCTGAGTAATTTGTGTGGAGTTGCAGGCGTAATGCTAAATTGGCGCTGAAGCCGAGCAGACACAAGTGGCGCATACACTGAGCCAACGAGTTGATTTGTGATTTTGTTTTATTTATAATTTCTAAAGAAGTGTAGGGCAGAATAGCATAAAGGAACATTTAAAGTGCGCGCATATGAACAAAAATATTAAAGGAATGAAATTTAGAATTAATTAGTGATGAAAGAGTTACAAACCTAGATTTAGGAGTAGAAAAGATCGAGAGGATGAACAGTTTATGCAGTCAATATAAATATTAAATTATTTTCTAAACATTAGAGAGCAACAGTGAGTATCATTCACTTTGCTCGTTGCACGCTCGATGCCACTTTTCTTCAACTAAAATAATTGCCTAATGGTAATCTCGGTTTTTTCGCATGTATTCGCTGCATTGGCAATTGATGTAGAGACACTCAAACAAATGGACAGAAAGTTTACTCGTAATATGTATGTAGACACAACGCATAGGAGTTCGGTGGCGTTTTGTACAGACACACATTGAGTCTTTGCACATGATGCTGCAACAGTTGCTGCCGCCATGGCCCGCACATCAATTCGCATTCGCTCGCTTCGGCCGCAGTGGTGGCAGTGGCAGTGGCAGTTTGTATGTTTGAATGTTTATGGTGTGCATTTAGTACAATTTATGGTATGATCACAGTTGATAGATTGCAATTTGAGAAGTTATAATTTTCCAATTATCATTCACTGTTTGATTTGATGACTTGTGCGCAGCACAGCAACCAACCACACTGGCTGTGATGATTGCGACGGAAAATAAAATCGATACATGTAATGTTTTTGCGCAGTAAATTAATACAAAGAAACATTAATTTAATTATAGATTAAATAATGAGTTGAGCAAGAAAAAAAATCAATGATAATATAAAAAATATACACAAAATCTTAAAATAAATAAAATAAATCAATAAAATATGTAAACAACTTTGAAAGGTGGTTTTCAATTTCAGTATTATTTTTATTTGTTTAATTTTTTGTTTAATTTTATTTGTTTATTTTTATTTGTTGTTGCCCCTTATTGGCAAAATCATTTTCGGAGACGACAAATGGGTATTGAAATGCGCCCTCTTTTGGCAAGACGGGTCAGCTGATTCGTTGCCTTCATGACCCTCGTGTCCTGGGATGCATTGCAAGTTTATAAAACTGCGGACTTTCGGTTCATTCGTTAAATTACAGCAATTCTTGACAACTTTTGATGAGACAAGGTAGCCTTATAAAGCTTTTAGAAATATATTTAGTTAGAAAAAAAAACTAAAAAAATACCTAAAATTGCTTAAGACGTGAATATAAACTCTGTTTGGGCTCAAATTCTATAACATTTTCAATGTAATATATTGTTTAATTTTTCAAAATTTATTGAAAACTAATCCTTTTCTATTGATTATTACAAACTCAATTTAACGCTGAAAAAATATATATTTGTGTTTATTAAAAATACAAAATAATCAAAAATATTTTCAGAAATAAATTTGGCCTCGAATTCTGCCCCACTTTCAAAGTCGCCCTGCAACAAATGAAGTCGCAATGGCGCCATAAAAAAGCAGTCAGCACGTACTGGCAGCAATAGGCAAACAACAACTACAATAACAACAGCAATGAAATCAAACAGTTACTGTTTTTTTCTGAACTTTTTAAGGCCCTTTGGCTCTTCGTACTTTGTTCAATTTTTTTTTTTGTAATTCTGTTGATTTCACTTTAATGATTATAAAACTTCCAGTATGAGGCCCGAAAAAAGAACACAACAAAACAATAAACAAAAAGCACAAAGGATTTTTAATAATTGTGTCATTGCTCAAATAAAACGTACAACAGACAAAACGAGCGCAAACAATGTGCTGCATGTGGCACATTTTGTACGAACAACGCAGTCGACATGGCCACATATTGAATTTCTACGAAATCTCCAAAAGGCTGTGTCCATGTGTATGTGTGTATGTGTGTGTGTATTGTGCTTAATTTCCACCTGGGGTGACATAAAACTGAAATTCGTCATGCTGAACATGAAACGAAATGAACGACAAATCTGAAGCGGCCAACAAACGCGCAGCAGACAAGCGCGACAGTTGAGATGCTCGCTCGTCGCTGTGGCGTTTGCGGCGCGAGTCGTGCTGGAATTTTGATTGGATCATAAACTGTCATTGTGCGCTTAAAGCTTTTAATCAGCCTGATGATTGTGCGCCTAAATGGCTGTGTACGGCCGTTCGGCAGCCAACTGGCAACTGTCGCCTGTCGCCCTGTTGCCATCGTCTGTGTGTGGTGTGTGTGTGTGTGAGTTCGCTGTTCACATGTGTTACGTGTGGCTTTTGTTTTTAGCCATTTTTGTATGTGTTGAATGTTTTTTGTTATTGTTTTTGAAAATTGGATTAATAAAGCGCCGCCATGCTGCCGCACAGAGATAAAGAGTACAGTTTTAAGTGTATTTGTTAGGAGATGTGACATTGTGTAGGAGCACGAATGCGAAACAACTTAATGAAAGTTTTTTGTTTTGTTATAAATTTTGGGTCACATTTCTGGGGAATTGTTGAGAGAGAAATAATGAAAGATTGTACATACAGTCGAGTACGCTTAACTGTAAGTGGATTTTTTCGGCCTTTTAGTTGCAGTTAATCGGTGTTTTCACTTAAGCGAACTTCGGTTAAATAAAATTCGTTTCAATTAAGCCTACTTCAGAAGAATGAACTGAAAATAAGTTCAAAATCCGAAATGTTCTAATGTCGCTGCAATTTCAAAAGCCAACTGCACCAACTATCGAAATCAGCTGACCCAATTAACAGGGATGTAATAATAGGCCAAATAATAGCAGTGCAGTATGTTTGAATTATGAAATGTGGCACCAAATTTTTTCACTTAGGCTTTGTTTTAAATCCAAAACTTTTTCTTCTTTCTTCCACTTAACCGAATTTTTCAGTTATAAGAAGTTTCAGTTGAACGAACCAATTTTGAGGAAAAATACCAAATCAATTTCATTTACGCAGATATTTTAGTAAAGCCGTTTCGACTGTACAAACATTTTTGTTAAACAGAAGAATGACAACAATTTTCAGCGGTTATAGTTAAAGATTTAAATGTGGTTACTGTGTGGCTATTTTTCTATATTTATGAGTGTTTAATTTCTCTTGAATAATCCTTTCTGGTCAATTTCCGCATTTCTTGAGATACAAAATTTTTCTTTAAAAATATCAACTCTCATTGATAATTTTAGCAATAAAATACATCAAAATATCAAAAAATTATTTAGGTTGAGAATTGTAGCTCAATCAATTTTGTACGATATATAGAAAGGATAAAATAAGAGGGTTGAATAACAACAACAACTTATCTTGGAGCCGCTCAAATTTAAATACAATATAGCCTTGGTTCAATAAGTCAGTAAAGTTTGTCAGTAAGTTTGTCTAGAAGGCAAATTTAAGCACATCGGGATGTCTTGTTGTGATAGCACATTGAAATGGCATGGCTCTCTCTTCTGCAATGTTCGGAACCATGAGGATTTCAATAAGAACCTCGACATGTTCCTTTAACTGAACTCGATCATTATTACTTTTTGGAAATCATTGAGCACCAGGACCAACAGTAAGCCAACAGTTTTCAAGCCTTGATTTAAATTTCTTAGTTGAGAAACTTTTATCTGTTTATTACTCTCTGAAGTACTTAGTTTCAAATTTACTCAAGGGTTACCATCACAATCCCCTACCTGAAGAAATCGCTGGCTGCTGAACGCAAAGCTTTCACTGAAAACTTGAAATAATACTTCTTTTTCTTGATAACACTTTCAGAGAATATGAATTCTAGAAGTTTTTGTCATTTTCCGGCCAGAAATGGACATTGTGTTGGACCGTTTCAACTTCTTCTTCAGAACAAAAAGGATGTCAGAAGTTGTTGTGTGGCATTCTCAGAATTTCTCCTTTCTCCTCTCTCTTCTTCATTCTTCTGCATTACGTTGTATTTCGTGAGCATAACTTAGTGCTTATAGAATTATGGCCCATCTTACGAAACTATTTTGATCATCTCTAGTTTAGTCATGTGTTAACACTAAAATGACCAAAGTGGTCAAAATTACTCAATTGAGGGTTTTTATATAAAACCGTGCGACAAAAATTACAAAAAAATTTTCACACCGGAAAAAATCCATATGAGCGTGAAACTAGAGATCAACCATAGAGTACTGCGTACTCAGTTTTTCATTTCTACATCTTTTGTCGTTTTAAAAGGACTTTAAAATTTTGATCGGGATACAAAATAAAAAAATATTAAAAATACTTAAACGCGTTAGAATATGGCGATTTGTATAGGGTCAAGAATTGAAATAAAATTGATTTTTTATCTATTTGTAAAAAAGGATATTAAAAAGGTCCTTTGAAAACTTTAATCCTTTATATCCTTGAAAATTCATACAGAATTTTCTTGAAAAGTAAGTATGTTATAACCCAAAATCTCTTTGATTACGTGTCAAAATTCCATTACTCTCGCTTCATTGATTTTGTATCTTTTTATTATTTAAAATACTGATATTCAAATAAATTAGAATTTTTGTACTTCATTAGAATTGAAGCTTCCGCCCTTTTTTAATAACTTTCGAACGAATATAGTTAGAGTATAGTTAGAGTTAGAAGATTTGAAAGCTTTTTGAACGGCCTACAACGCAAATCACACAACAAGCATTGCGTCCCGAAAATTGCTTTCCCTCAATCTCCACACAGCATAGAATTTCCAAAAAAAAAAATAAAAAAATGTTTCTAATTTTCAAACTGTCAATTATATTCAATGGAACCCGCATGCTATGTCGAGCAATCACTCCGACTCCATGTATGGCGACCTCCATTTAATCATTACGCCGAAACCAATGTTCACTTTAATTGCTGCCGTGTGGCCAAAAAATTTGTCGCAACACCTTTCCATTTACATACATTTGTTGCCAAAAACTACAAGAAGCACAACAAAGCAAAAGCATGGCCCGTCTGGCATTTTTGTGCCCTGCCAACACTCGACCAAGACAAGAGCAAGACAAATTATTTGTTTGGTCGCATTGGCAACGGCCACAGCTCGCAAACGGGCGCGTGTCAATTAATGTGTCCAAAAACTGCCGGACAATGAGTGTGGCGGGCGCAGTGAAAGAGCCGCCGTTGCATTAAGTGAAGTGGAAAACAATAAAAAGCGCGCAAGAGTGCTTAATTGTGTAGCGATATCCAGCGAGCGAGCGGCCGCCGAGTATCCAAAACGTTCACTTGCCGAACGCTCGAAGCGGGCTGACGGGCGCCGCACAAAATCACTGACACAAATTTCAGCGCAAGGCACACACGTTAACCTAATTGAAACGCTAATGCATGTCCTCGACTGCGGCAGCGTTCGTTAAAGTTTGACAGCCTTTTGATTCGCCACGGCGACGGCGACGGCCACTCGGCCGAGTTAGGCGAGTGCGCGTCTGCAAGCGATGCTTTGCTACTGTGCCGGTAGCGCATGCGCTGTCGTTGTCGCTCGCTGGTCAACATGGCCCACAGCAAATTGTAGCAAAGTGTGCACATTTGCAGTTTATTTGTATTTAAATGCCATAAATACCACTGGGCCGTGCAAATATTTGCCGCCTGGCAAGCGAACAACGAACAAACACACCGATTGGCCAACAGCGGCGGCTGGAGACGCCACCAAGCGAGATCTGTCTATGTGTATGTGTGTGTGTGTGCGCGCGACACTCTAAGCTACTCAAGTGCCTGTCATAGAAGTGAAAAGCAAAACAACAACAAACAAACGCCCATCAACTGTTGGACAAAATATGCAAAAGAGCACATCACTCTGTGTGTGTGTGTGTGTGTTGTGTCAGCGTACAAACATTTCGCGGAGACAAGCGACTGGCCACATAGACGCTGCCAAATGTGGCTGCAAGTGCGGTATTAATAACCACTTAAGTGCGACTTGAATTGCACTTTAAGTGCAGTTTCAGTTGATTTGCGCTGAATTTGGCTGACTGGCTGGTTGGGGGAAAAAACCGCTTGAGTGACTAACTTATGGCTTGCTTTTCTTTACATATGTTTGTGTGTGTGTTTGTGAGTTAATGTGTGGGCGTTTAATGATAGATTTTGTGGTAAATATTGATTTTTTTCATAGTGCTTTTGCTTTTCAGGCTGGACCACCCGCATCAGCTAAGAGCTTCGAAGAGTCGACTTCAGAAGTCAGTGTCGATTAGTGGTTATTGCTTGTGTTATCTGCTTACTTTTTAAACTTAAAGACAATAAAACAACACATCTCAAACATTTTTAGTAAGCTTTTTAATTGCTATCTAAGGGGCCAGAATATTAGACGACTTGAGTCTTGTTTGTATTGCGTCACTGAAGAACATTGCCAGGTTCGTTTGACGCTCAGATTGGTTTCAGCTAGCAGCGAAAACAGTATAAGAGGGGCTTTTCTACACTCTCTGCGGGTATCACAATGGGCATTTTGAGCAGGGACCGGAAATAACAGTTACTTAGTTATTTATGAAAACTATATTTGAAAAAATTACTATGAAGGAAATGTCATAAAAGTAATTGAAATATACCAAAAAATTTCTTTTCGCACCGAGAATCAAACTTGGTAATAAACTTTTTTTTTGTAATTTGTATGGAAAAATTAAAAAATAAGAATTATTTTTTATTTATGTTTTAAAAATTTTATATTAACAATTATTTTTCATTTTTGTCATATTAGTCTACAAATAGTTTTTTCGATTTTTCCTTTTTTAATTTTTTTTTTTATTTAAAAAAGTCATGAATAAAAATCAGTAAGTGACTTTTATTTTTTAAGTCATCAATAAAAATCATTCCGTGACTTTTATTTATAAAAGTCATCATTAAAAATCAGTCAGCGACTTTTATTTATAAAAGTCATCAATCAAAATCATTTTTATTTATAAACTTTTATTTTTTAAGTCATCAATAAAAATCATTCAATGACTTTTATTTTTTAAGTCATCAATAAAAATCATTCAGTGACTTTTATTTATAAAAGTCATCAATAAAAATCAGTCAGCGACTTTTATTTATAAAAGTCATCAATAAAAATCAGTAAGTGACTTTTATTTATAAAAGTCATCAATAAAAATCAGCCAGTAACTTTATTTATAAAAGTCATCAATAAAAATCAGTAAGTGACTTTTATTTATAAGTTTAAGTCATCAATAAAAATCAGTCAGCGACTTTTATTTATAAAAGTCATCAATACAAATCAGTAAGTGACTTTTATTGATAAAAGTCATCAATAAAAATCAGCCAGTAACTTTATTTATAAAAGTCATCAATAAAAATCAGTAAGTGACTTTTATTTATAAGTTTAAGTCATCAATAAAAATCAGTCAGCGACTTTTATTTATAAAAGTCATCAATACAAATCAGTAAGTGACTTTTATTTATAAAAGTTATCAATAAAAATCAATAAGTGACTTTTATTTATAAAAGTCATCAAAAAAATTATTCAATGACTTTTATTTTTTTATGTCATCAATAAAATTCATTCAGTTACTTATCATAGGAAAACTAAAAGAAAAATCGAAAAATCTGTTATTTGTAGACTACTAAGAAAAAAAATCAAAAATAATTGTTATTAAAGGATTTTCAAAATATAAATACAAATAACTGTTTTTTGTTGAGTCAAAAAAAAAAAGTTTAAAAAAACTGTTAAACATTGATTTTTATAATAAAACTTATAACTGTTACAGTCTCTGCTTTTGAGGCCTCCGAGTGTACTTGCTGAGAAACTAGAAAGCTGTCTGTCTTATCTAACCTAATCTAAGCTTGTTAACAAAATGTATTCAACATATACCAAAGGCGCAAATTTCACTGATGTTGACAATTTTTCTTCCTCTCTTCGATTCTTTGCTTTTAGGGTTAAGAATAAAGAAGTCACAGCACTAAAAAAACTTGACTTCTTTATGTTCATTAATCTTTTGTGAGCCACGGCAGCCGCCGTGGCTCAGTTGGTTAGTGCGTTGGACCGCGAGTCGAAGGCAGCGACCCAGGTTCAAATACTGCCTGTAATAACACCTGAAAAAATAACGGGAAAACTCGTTTTCTCTTTCGGTGGCTGTCCTCTCAGCTGGAAATGGCAAACCTCTGAGAGTAAAAATTGCTTATGAAAAAGCTCCCAACCTGCCGTTCGGAACCGGCATAAAACTGTAGGTCCCTTCAACCCGAGTACAAATTCACACGCACAACACGGGTGGTTGCGGGAAGCTAGGCCTTAGTCTCGCGTAAGCGGGCTGTCGTGCCAGTCAATTATTATTATTATTAATCTTTTGTTTAATCGAACAACTTAAGAAGAAAGAATTCAAAGCATTAGAAAAAAATGGACTTCTTTATATTAATTATTCTTTTGTTAAATCCAACAACTTTGTTCATTTGTATTACAGAGAGTTCCATCTTTTTTTTTCCTATTCCATAAATCTTTCTTTTTCACTTAACCTTCAAATTGCTTCGAATTCTCTCCCTTTCAGCAGTTCAGCCAAATATTTGTAATTCTCAGTTAATCAATTTTAGTTTTTTTATATCACATTTTTAACAACTTTTCTTCTCGTTAGGTTCAGTTGTCAACGACTTACTCGGTCCGCTAGTCAACAAGATGCGTGTCAATATTTGCGCGTTTGCATGCTGCATGCTTCGCTTAAGTGGTCACTTGGTCACCAGCAGCACCAACAACAACAACAACATCAACTTAGACAACAGCAACACAGGTAAAACGACTGAGCATACATTTTAAAATGCCAACGACAACCAGCACCCCGCACACTACACCATACCGCCCGCCCGGCCGCCCACATGTGACCACAAAAAAGCGCCACCGCAACGCAACGCCACGCAGCGCAGCATGTACAATAAATTCCGCAAAATTACTTAAGCGCATACAATTAAGTCGCTCGGATTGAAATAAATGGAAGCTTAGGCAAATATTTGCTTAATTATGAGACGTTTTAAAGCGCTCACCATGGCTGCGTCGTAAATCAAGCGAATAAACACGGCGGCGGCCGGCGGCGGCGAACCGATGCCGGTGGCCATAAGTCGAACGTTTTTCATAAGCGCGCACATAATTTCAACTTGGAATATAATTGCGCCAAAGTGTGACTTGAATTTAGGAAATTATGCGAAAATATTGAAAGCATAATTGAGCGCATAATTGAGCGCTCAACGCGCAGTCGCACAACAATAATCAGCCGAATTTTGCTTTTCAATAAAATTTCATGCACTAATCGATGACATTATCGGCCTTTCAAATGTAATAAAAGCGCATTTAAAATCAATAATATTTTGGCAGTTGCAACAATTAAATAAAAAAAAAAACACCGCGGCACCAATGACGCACACAGCACGACACCTGCACTGACCAACCGAGGCGCGATCAACGAGGGCGCCAAAAGGCGGCGCGTTCGCATTCGATTGCGACAGACTCGATTTGAATGGCCGCATTGTGGCACAATTGTGGCTGACGAACGACGGCCGTCGGTAATCGGCGCTGGTGCGGCGATATCAATTGCGGCATCATTGCAGAGCGCCGCCGTCGTCGTCGTCGCCATTGCCAGCAGAAACGTCCAATTCGGTCACTCAGGCGTTTTAAATTTCCCGCCAAGCGATATGTGAGTGTGTATGTATGTGTGGCGGTTTATACTTTGACATATAGTATAAACCAAGCCTTTTGCCATGTCAATATGCTAAAATATTCTCCCAAAAAAATGGCAGCAAATAAAAAGCCAAATATACAAAATTTGACAAATAAAATTAAGCAAAAAAATACAAATACTGCACTCTATGGCGAATAGTTGAAACTGTCAATTGCCGCAGAAGGGGCAGTCGCGTTGATTGAGTTATGTATTCGCGCTTTTTATACACTGAGAGAAATCAGTAAGCGACAAGTTGTTGAATATTTAATGGTTGTAGAAAAAATTGTTCTTTCAGACATTATTTTGAAAAATCATAAAAAACAATAAAACAACAATGAAACATAGACTATTTTGATTTAAAGTGGGAGAAAAATAACTTATTATTATTAGTTAAATATTTAATTAAATTAGTTAATCTAAATTTAAGACAAAATTTAGTGCTCCAACTCTTGTAACATAAAAACAAATTTTTGAGATTTTTTTGGTTAATGTTTAGTACCAATTTTTTGTTTATCCTGTAGGAATATTTTCAAAATATTTTAAACAAATTTTAAAATTTTAAAAATAAATGTACATCAATTTTGAATACTATTGGAAAACCATGATGTTCCAAAAGATAATTAAATATTTAATTAACTTGTCATCTAAATTTAAGACCAAATTTAGTACTCCAACTCTTGTAAAGTGATATGAAAGAAGATTTTTGAGATGTTTTGGTAATGTTTAATACCAATGTTTGGTTTAACTTGTAGGAATATTTTCTTAAAAATTTAAAAATTTTTTTAAAATAAATTTAAATCAATTCAAAACCATCATGTTCCAAAAGATAATTAAATATTTAATTAACTTGTCATCTAAATTTAAAACCAAATTTTGTGCATCAACTATTGTAAAAATTACATGAAAGAAGATTTTTGAGATTTTTTCGGTTAATGTTTGATACCAATTTTTAGTTTGTATTATCTTAGGAATATTTTCAAAATATTTTAAACAAATTTAAAAATTAAAAAAAAAAAATTTAAATCAGTTTCGAATACAAAAAAAAACCATCGTGTTTCAAAAGACAATTAAATATTTAATTAATTTAATACTTCATCTAAATTTAAGACGAAATTTTGTGTTCAAGTCTTGTAAAAATTACACGAAAGAAGATTTTTGAGATGTTTTGGTAATGTTTGCTTTATCTTGTAGGAATATTTTCAAAAAATTTTACACAAATTTTAAAATTTTAAAAAGAAATTTAAATTAATCTTAAATACAAATGGAAAACCATCGTGTTGCAAAGGATGACAAAAACAGTAGTCAAATGCTGCTCTGAACTGATAAGTTGAAGCCGAGTGACGTGAAGCGGCATGTTTCTCTACGCTAGCAGCTTCTTCGGTTAAAAAACATTGGGTTTTACGGACATTGAAAATTTGATCCATAATCTAAATAATCCAAAATCCAAACAATAATTAAAAAAGAAACAAATCCTAGGAACAACGTAGTCATTCATTCATTTTAAACAGGAATTTTCTGTGCAGTTAAACATTTTTTCTTATCAAAGTTCATCTATACCAAAGAAATCAGCAATTTTGTTTGGATATGTAAACTTCCCATATCACAATTTTCATACTTTATTAAAATATAAAAAATTTGATCTTTTATAAAAATCCCAATCTTGACCAAAATCTATTCATATTTCCTCAACATTGATTGTGATTTTTCTAACAGTGCATTTAATGTGTCAAGCATTCGCCGTCACCGAGTGCCCCAACTGTATTTTTCAATAGCCATTTTGGTAATTGTTTTTGTTGTTTTTATTTTGCTTTACTTGATATTAAATGTGCGGAATTTAACCTTTTGCCAGCCGTGTTGCCATGGCTCTGGCAAATGCATTTGAATATTTGCGAATCGTATTTAATTTTTGCATCCATTGCAGCGGAACGCAGATACGGCAAAGTTTGGCCGATGTGATAGCGCCAGCTTTGTAATTTTTATTTATTTACTTATTTTGTTTCTTTTTGTGTATTTTAGTTGAATTTTGGTTTATTTCAGTTGGAAGTATTTGGCAAGTTTTGCATGCAAGCACGCATGTGTTTTTCTCATAAATTCAAATGCGGGCTGAGTTCAGCAGGTTCGCGCGCTGTCTGCTGGGGTGAAGACTCTGCGTGTCTCTGTGTGTGTGTGCCTTGAGCCAACATGCGAGTTGATAGTTGCGCGCAGATTTTTATATACGCCAGGATTAAATTACATGATTGCTGAGAGCTGCAACAAGTGGTGTGGTAGTGTTGTGTATTTACGAAAAATAAACTAAATGGCGAATGTTTGATTAACTGGCGCAAATTTTTGATTACTGACAAAAAAAAGCAAAACACGTAATTGGCGAGAAAATGTTGCATATTTTTGCCACAATATCAAATGACAATTAAGTTAAATGCTGAGCAACTTTTAGGCAGACTCAATTAGTTTTACTTGTTTACAGGGGAGCTTTGAGTAAACTGGCGCACACAAGTAATAACAAAAAAATAATTAATAAAAATATTTTCCATCAAAAATCAACTTTTCAAGGTTAGCACGATTATCTCTCCTCATATGTCTTACTACATAATTAAAGTGTTTATAAAATAAATCTGTTTCAGCACTGCAGTTGGCGCAACTCGGCACCTCACTGCTGCCACCTGAAGCCTTCAATTTGTATTTAGTTGATTTCATTGTTTTACACATAATTTGGCACTTGAGCGCAATATTTCTTTTATTGTATTTAATTGTTTGTAATTTAAGTTGTTCAGTTTTTATCTCAATTAATTCATTTAATTGTTTGGCTGCATTATTTTTGCTACTTCAATTAAAAAAGTTCGTTTCCTGAGTCTTTTGTTCCTGACCCAAACAATTCTTCTGAATTTGCCATTTACTGTCATTTATCTGCAGTTTTATGACTTCAATATGCAATACGCAAATCGGCAGTCAGCAGCATTTTCGTACGCCCGGACACGCCCCTTCGCGCTGTTAATTAGTTTGCTGATTTATTGCTTTATTGCTTTTTGTGGGCGCATTTCACATACAATTCAAGCGCGCAAAAGCATTATATATGAAATGGCAAAGGCTGCCACATAATGCGCGTCAGAAACGCCGCAATCGGCTCCTCGATTTCTGCGCAACAAGTGTACGCGTACGGCGGCGTCGGCAAATGGCTGCCGCACTCGTGTCTTGCAGCTCGTAAAATCGCAATCAACATCATCACAAAAGCAACAAATAACTAAGAGACGCGAAAAATTCACCGCGCAGCCACAATTAAATGGCGTGCAAGAGCATTACACCAAACTAATATCAACAACAGCCAACAACAATGCGGCGCGCCATAATAAAAATGTTTTTAGTGCAGACAATAAATTTGCGCGCATAAAGCACGATGGCATGCCCGATTAATTATAAGCCTGCACTGCGCACAATGGAATCGGGCAGCGAGGGGCAATGGTGGCGGCAAATCAGTGCCACACAAAACTTTTGCCGAACCAAAATAAAAACCCATTGAAATATTCCCGCTTTGCATTTTTAACTTTGAACCACTTGGCGAGTGTAGTTTGATGTTGGGCTGCTGCGCTAAAATGACAGCCCGAAATGTGCAGAAGCAAGTAAAACATTTCCAAAAAAAATTATATAAAATTGTTTTCTTAAAAACCCGAATATGCAAACTTGAGTCACTGCCAGCATGTGGAAACGCTTTGATTGCGGTTTATTTACCGAGGCTGCGGTATCGGTGCTGATAGCGTCGTCGTTGTTTAGTGCTGGTGGTGGTTGCTGTTGTTGTTGTTGTTGTAGTGGTTGTTGCTAGCGATGCTATAAAATTACGACGCGGCGATAATCATGCTCGCGTTTTATGCCAACAGCGTTGCCAGAATTGTTTACTGACAGTGTTGTTGTTGTTGGTTTTAAATGTGTTCAGATGTTGTATGCTGCTGATGGATAGGTGATTGCGTTTAATTTTTTGGCAGCTGTTGATGATGCAATTTTTCACTACTAAAGTTGGTGCTATTAAAATCTTTTACTCTTATTACAGCTTTGGATGTAATTAAAGGTAGAAATTGTTGTTGTAGTTTTTGTTATTAACTAAAGTTTTCTTATCGCTATTGGGCTGTTATTGTATTGTTGAATTTTGTAATTTTTAAAAATTTGTTTGTAGCTATTTTTATTTTTTGTTGTTGTTGTTGTTTTTTTTGTTTACTTGGCTTTCTATGAGGTTCTTTCTTAATCCTTTCGGGACGGAGTTTAATTTTAAAAATCAAAAAACTTTTAGTAGAAATGTTCCCATGCTAAGAAAGTTGAGGCTAGAAAATTATATTGCAAACTCACAAATTCTGAAATCATCCTTTTATAATTAATTCGAATATTAATTAATTCGAATATATAACTCGAATAAATATTTTACGTGGGTCATAAAATATGCATAATTGTTTTGAGGGGCATTAAAAACTTGGTGGGACGTATTATCCCAGTAGTCCCGAAAGGGTTTAGTAAACTAGGAACAAATGCTGCAGAAGGTTTGAAAGCTATTCTGTACTGTGGATCCTCTGGCTCTTTAAATCTACTTAAATGATTTTTCTACTTTTATCGAGGGCTCTAAATGATTGTCTCGAGTCTCCTAAAGAAGACTTTATATCACTTCTTGAGTGCTTAGCTGTTGCTTTTGCTGGTTTGTTGATATCCTCTTACTTTGAACTCATTCTTTAGTACTTATAACTTACTGACATTTGATGTTCCGACCGATTTTTTACTTGTACTTGTTTAAAAACCTCTAAAAACTCTTCACTGATGACTTCATTAGTTGCTTTCATAATTTTGTTTTATTTAATTAAACTTAATTTGTGATTTGTTATTTTGATTCTGGCTTGTCTGTTGCTAATTTGCTTAACTATGCTTCTGGTTTGATTATGAAGCCTGGTCTACTTTTCTTAGGACCTTTTACCTTCGTCCTTACTCTTAGTGATCTTCCAAACATTTTCTACTCAGACTAAAATAAATTCCTCTTAAGCCCCTAAATGGTCTTAGAGGGCTCTCCAGGTCTTCATTTGGCTCAAAGGAAATATACTTCGTTTCCTTCGAATCACATTTCTAGTCAATTTTGCTGTTTTTTGATTCATTCAAGACTCTAAGCAATATCCCCTTCTGACTAGAAAGATTGGTCATGTAGAGTTAGTCTGGTTTGCCTAAAATTTTCTATAGTCTAAAAATTAGCGTTGTAGGTACATAATTCCAGTGCTTATTAGAAGCAGAGTTTTAGGAGCAGTGCCTTAAAAGAAAGTGTGTTCCCTGCCCTCTGATATTCTCTTCCGAGCACTCAAATAAGAATATTTATTCACAGCAATTCTCAGTCATTTGTTCTGTTCTTCTTTCTTGTGTTTCCTGCTTGATTCTTCTTTGACGAAGAGGTGTTTATCTTTCCTTATACAAAATTTATCAAAATTCAACATGGATTCATGAATGAATGAATGAAATTTAATTAAATGAATGAATTCAATAATGTTCAAAAGAACTTTATTCATATTTGTAATCACTTGATTTGTGGTGGATTTTAGATTTCTTATTATTTTTTCTCATAGATTTTTTCTTGCTTTTAGTTATTGTTATAAACATTATTGAAAATTATCCTCAAAATTATTTTTCTTGTTGTTATTTTCCAAAACACGAGATCCCAATTAATTCAGTCAACCGCACACCAGCCGAATAAATCAGCACATGAACTGCTCACCACCAGACGAACTCTTCAATCATTTCGGTGCGCGCGCGCCTGACCACAAAATCGCAACTCACGATGCATCGTGGCGTTGCGCAAGAATTGAAATTGAAAATGAATTGAATTGCGCAGCGCACGAACAGCGGTGTGCGAGTGTGAGCGGAACAATGAAGCTGCCACAGCGGCCACTGATGCCTGTCTGACTGCCCAGAGCCTGCCACGCCACAGTGCACGGTGCCTGGTCGACACGAGCACGCGCGACACAGCCTTTTTGTGGGTCAGTGTGTTAAGCTGTTGTTGTTGTTGTTGTTGTTGGTTGCTGCTTTAGCGCGCACAAGTGGCAGTTTAAGTGACGCTTATAAATTGGGTTAAGCGCTGCGCAGGAGCCAAGCAACGACAGCACTGGAAACAAAGAAGAGCAACGACAGCATGCCAGGCAATTGAGTTGAGATATTGGCGAACCATACACAGACACACATGCACAGTGGATGAAGATTGCTGCAAGTGGTAGCGATTATTTATAAAAAATTTTACAGCGCTGATGGTTCATCATTTCACAATCACAATGCTGAAAAGTGAAAAATTAATAATCGGTCGCCCGTTTTCATTCATTTAATTTCGCCAGGTTTCTTTTGTTTATTCAGTTTTGAGGTTAAGACAATTTAGATGTTGTTGTTGATTGTATTGCATTTCAATTACCACTGCACCGCATTGGTGTTGTGTGTTTTGATTTATGGTGCGCTGCAAGTGTGTGCAAAATACAAATAATTGAAAACAGAAAAGAAATACAAAAGACTGCAGCAACGAACTTGCGCACACATTGAGATCTCGTGTTTGATTTATTGAATATCCTGTTGCGGTTCCTTGTAAGCAATATTGCTTTGTTTTTGTAGTTGTTGTTGTCACTGCATGCGAAATCCGTGTTTATGACTCGATGTGTGTGTGTGTGTCGTTTTATGTGTTTGAACAACACTATTAACAAATATTAATCACTCAGGCAAATATCAGTTTCCATATTAAGGCGGCGCTAATAAATCAAAACAACAAATATATGTACGTACGTATGTACATATGTGTGTGTGTGTGTGTGTGTGTGAGTGTTGGTAATATTGACGCGATTTTAACGACTTGTTTAAGTGCATTTTAGTGCATGAAACGTCAGCCAATTGGAGCAGTTTTACTGGTGGCAGCTGCTTCAGTATTTGCAGTTTTGCTGCCAGTTGCAGCAGTTGTAGGTGCTTTTTGTTGAGTTTTGTTGTTGTTGTTTTTTGTTGTTGCTGTGAATGTTGCTATAAGTTGTGAGTTGTATTTGAGGCAAGAATTCTTCATTGTTCGACTGGTCGCCATTATTCAGCTGGTGAGTGCGTTGGACGGTGAGTAGGTTGGTTCGATTCGCTCGAAAAATAGGAAAACTAATAGTTTTGTTTATGAGTATTTTGATTGCTTTTGTTTTTTGATGTTTGTGTTGTAAATTATTTTGCTTTAATACTGTTTTTTGTCGACTAACATCCTGAAAAATCGCTACTTCAATTCATTCTTAATAGAACTCTGACCGGCTTTGTTTAGGACCCAATAAGATACCTGTATCAGTATAACTTAACCTAACCTACCAATCTTTGTTGCAGTTTCTTTTGGCTACTTATCTGGCTACTGATCTCTCAGCAAGAATTGGCAGATTTCAATCACACCTAAACGGAACTCTGACTTGTATGGCTAAGTACCCAATAAGGTCCATGCTTGGCCTTACTGGCAGCAGGTATAACCAAACCTATTTTAATACTCGTTGTTGTAGTTTCTTTTGGCTACTGATCTCTCAGCAACAAATGGCAGATTTCTAAGCTTAACATCACTAATGGAAAAGCTCTCAACTTATTGCTGGGAATCAACTTAAAACTGTAAATACAATTAAAATACAATTTTGCTAGCACAAAATGGGCTTGATGCAAGAAACTTGGCCCTAGTCTCCTCGTTGTTCTCAGCCACTTCTCAAGAAGGAAACAGAAAACTACAGCAAAACCTTTATCATTGTTTCTTTTATGTTCTGCTTCAATAACTGATTTCCATTCATCCTTTACCCATTCATTCTTTTCCAATCTATTAAGTGATATTCCTGAAAGCTGCTGTTTTCGCCAATTTAAATTTTTTTATAAATTGCATTCGACAGTGGCAACAACTTCATTAGCCAGTGGGAGAATATTAATAAAATTGCATGAAATGCAACTTGATTTTTCACTTAAACATTTGCAAGCATATATCAAGTTTTTCGGCTATGAATTGATCGATTTTCAGTTTTCTGCAATTTTTTATGTTAAGCTTTTTTTGTGCCAAAGCTAAAAGCCATATTTCAAAATTAATCCAAGTGCCAACAATGAGCTCAAGCGAATTGTTGTACCACACACACACTCTCACACACACACACACACACATACACATGCGCATATCTGCGCGTATGGCGTACAGCGGCTCGTATGTACTCGTACATGCAACATGCGGCGCTAACTAAAATAAATCAATTGTCCATGCTGCAGCAGTTAGCGGAGTTATTACTCAATTGATAGCCTAAAGGCAGGCGGGCAGCCAGCCAGGCAGGCAGTCAGTCAGTCAGTCAGCGGCGGCGGCAACATTTTATGCCGCAGCATGCAGCATGACTAAACAACCAGACACATGGATTCGAGTGCGGCAAAAAGTAAATAAAAAATGTTAAAAAAGGTTTAGAAAATTAAAAAAAAACTCTCTGGCGTTCTTAGACTTTAAGTTATCTTAAAATAAAACAACAAATTGTGTTTAAAAAAATTGGCAAATCGTTGACGCTGCCCACGCAAGAACGCTGCCGCAAGGCGCAAATTCGTATTTTCGCCAAGCCGAAAGTGCGCCCTGGAGGAGCTGCCACTGCCGCACAGCCAGCACAGCCGAGACGGCTCGGGGTATGTGCGCTGCCGGCGGCTGTGCTTTTGCTGTTGCTGGTGCGCGGTGTTGGGGCGTTGGCATATTAGCATAATCTGTGGCACGTTTTTAATGTTTGCCACTTTTTTCCGTCCAATGTTGGGGTTTTTTCTTGAATGTTTTCCATTTTTTTGTTGTTGCTTTTTTGTGATATTTTTCATTTTCTTTATGCTGCTAGTGCGCCAAATTTGGGCCGTTAGACAAATGTTTATATATCATTTTTTTTTTCGCTCCCGATAGACGTGTAAGTTTTTCGTGCGGCATTTTAACATATTTTCGTAATAAAAATTGCTTAATTTAAATTAATTAAGCAGGCAAATTGAGCATAAATTATGCGTTGCTCCCGAGGCGGTGGGTAAATGTGCACAAAAACAGCAATAAAAACAAGACTTGGGCTATTTGATTAAAAAAAACGATACAGGAAGGTTTTCACGATTTGTGATCGTTGTTCAGGTAAAATAGTAAATTGTAACAAAATTCATTGGTGTACATTTTTTTACATTCTACAAAATTTGCTGTTTTAAACTGATCTTGAGCGCACTTTAATTAGTTTTGCATTTGCTTGGCTAAAACACTTGGCTTCACTTAGTCAGAATTAGCCGAATTTGTTATCTGTTTTCTATATTCATGCCAATGCATTTTTCACAGACAGTGACTACCCCCAATGGGTTTTTATAGGTTTGTTCATGGGTGAACGTGCTTACCGGTGTGTATGCGCTGGTGAGCCTTTAGGTGTGAGCTCTTGGTGTAGACTTTGGTACAACCTGCAATCATAATTGAAAAAAAATTCATATTAGTAAAATGATAGAAAAATTTTACAAGGCAAAAATCTTGAAATGTGTAAGGAACATAATGAAAATTCCTATTAGAATTCGAAAAATATTTAAATACAGAGTAAGTAATATAAATGAAATGAATTCAAAACTTAAAATTAATGCATATTTATAGAAAAAAATTAAAAAAAATATATATTAAAATGAATGCTTAATTTTTCCGCGTTGTTTATGTAGTCAGTTTTTCATTTACTTGACTACAATACTTGAATTAACTTCATATAAAATAAAAAATATTTTTAATAAAATACAAAAAATATTAAATAAAAAA
The DNA here is from genome assembly GCA_963668005.1 of Melieria crassipennis. NCBI lineage: Eukaryota > Metazoa > Arthropoda > Insecta > Diptera > Ulidiidae > Melieria > Melieria crassipennis. The sequence goes on along the minus strand of OY764962.1, from coordinate 120,769,313 downwards.
GTAACAATAATAATCTTTGGTTAATACACAAATATTAATAATTAAGTGCAAAAAAATATAACTCACTCAAATTAACTTTAAATAAATTATATTTATAAAAAAAGATATGATATGAATTTTTAATATAAATAAATTACATGAACGGCTGCCAATGCAAGTAAGTAAGTAAATTACTATTGAACTTTATTAAAAATAAAAAAATATCGAAAATAATCTTTAGTTTAAATAAAAAAGTTAATAATTAATTAAAAATAAACAGAAAACACTTGAATTAATTTTATTTAAAATTAAAAAATATTTATAATAAAATAAAAAAAATCATAAAAAAACAAAATTAAATGAACGGCAGCCGATGCAGCAACACGCTGCGACTGTTGCTACACATTCGATTGGTGGCAGGGAACACCAATCTTTACTTAAAATAATAAATTTTTAATCTTTATTTAAAATAAAAATATTAATAATTAAGTAAAAAAAATTGAAAACACTTAAAAAAAATATTAAATACGAATAAATTATTAAATGACTTTATTTAAAATAAGAACAAATATTAATTATAATCTTTAGTTAATATTTAATTTAATTAATTTAATTTAATTAATAAAAAAAATTTATAAAAAACTCTGAATTAACTTTATTTAAAATCAAAAAATTTTTATAATAAAATAATAAAAAAATATAAGTAAATTATTATTGAACTTTATTTAAAATAAAAAAATATCAAAAATAATCTTTAGGTAAAATAAAAAAATTAATAATAAAAATAATAATAATAAAAAAACAGAAAACACTTGAATTAACTTTATTTAAAATTAAAAAATATTTATAATAAAATAAAAAGAAAATAATAAATATAAAAATAAATTAAATGAACGGCTGCCAATGTGTTGCTGACGCTGGGTGCCACACATTCGATTGGTGGCAGCGAACACAACTCGCTGCACACTTGCCGCTTGTACGCGGCCGGCTACTTGTCGACTGCGCGCAAAGAAGTGCACCCAACATTTTGCAGCTTTATGTGCAACTGTTGTGTACTTGACGCTGCTGCAGCGGCCAAGTTGGCTGTTGGATTTCTGGCCGAAATGCAATTTATGTTCAGGCAGGCAAATGTGGTGTGTCTGTCTGGCAGTCAGCCAGCCAGCCAAGCAGCCACCCCAGCCTCCAACTAGCCGACAAATGCATATCGCAACAACCGACCAGCCTGCAATCTGCTATGTGCAATGTGCAACCTGTTGCTGTCGTGTTTTATGCCATTGCAATGGATTTATTTCGTCGGCTGACAGCATTTTGGCCGCCTTATTTTATTTCACTTTTTCCATTCAACTGCGGCGATTTTCCTTTTTCTATTGCCACAGGATCAGGCATCTTGATATGTGGCAGCTATTTGTTGCTGTTTTATGTTGGCTGTAATTGTTTTTAGTTTTATTTTATTTAAGCTTTTTTTTAATTTTTTTAATCTTATTTAATTTTATTTTTTTATATTTTTTTTATTTGATTTTAGTGCATTAACAAAATGCGCTAAAATAACACAAATTAAGTCTGTTATTAGGTCAATTGGGTGGTTGAAGTGAATGTGCATGTTGGCCGCTGCAGTTGAGGCTCTTTGGCTTCAGTTTGTTGTTGTTGGTTTTGTGTTATACATATATACGGGTAGATGTTTTTTTGGTGGCAGCGTGTCGACCGCTGCCTAATTTGTGGCTTAACATTTGTGGCTTTCGGTGAGGGCATGAAAATTGTTATTTGTTGGCTAATCACAGCGGCGGCAATGGAAGAGAAAGGGAAGCCAAGCAAATTGCCAACAAGCAACACGGAAGATATTGAAAAGCCAACTTTTTTAGTCGCACAAGCATTGAGAGAAAAGTTGTGAAGTATTTGAATTTGGCTCTGTGCGCTTAAAGGTGCTCATTCTAATAGGATTTGTGTTAAATTCTATTTTCTTTTATTTTACGATGACAATAAATTGAATGTTTTACTAGAGAAGAGAAAATTGTGTTGTTATCTAATAAAATGTAATTAATTGCAATAAACTTAATGTTCTAAAAGTGGAAGGAATCTTTGCTCAGTGCATTGGAGTACAAGTCAGAGGGCCATGGGTTCGAATCCTAATTCAGTTGGCTTGAAAAAAATGAAGTGGGATATCTAGAGGACTAATTGAGTATTTTTTATTATTTGATGTTTAAAACAAAAATGTAATTAGTATCTTCAGCTAATTTTATAGTCAATAAAGTAGAAGAAAAATTTAATCAGTGCATTGGAAAAATTCCAAGTCAGAGGGTCTAGTGTTTGAATCCTAGTTGGCTTGAAAAACATGAAGTGAGACATCTAGACAACCAATGTAATATTTTCATTTTTTTTATTATTTTTTACTTTTTATTATTTTTTTATTATACAAGGTGCAACCCAAAGTAAACAGGACTTTTATAAAATAAAGAAAACGGATGATTATTTTTGTATAATTCTTTTTATTTATTCAAAATACTCTCCTTCTGCTTCGATACAACGTTTTGCACGGTCCAAAAGCATTTGGAATGAGTGTTTTAGGTCATCGGCCGGCATCGCCTTCAGAATGTTGGTACAAGCCTTTTGGATGTCCTCAACGTCCTTATAACGGTTTCCTTTCATCGGCAAATGCAACTGACCGAATAAGTAGAAGTCACAGGGAGCCATATCAGGCGAATACGGTGAATGATTGATGGTAAAAATGCGATTTTTGGTCAAATAATCGGTCGTAACTAGGGCTCTGTGAGCCGGTGCATTATCATGCAATAAACGCCAACTTCCTTCCTCGCGATATTCTGGCCGAATACGACGAATGCGATACACCAAACGCTTCAAAACTTCAACATAAAACAAAGCGTTAATTGTTTTTCCCGGTTGAACAAACTCTCGATGAATTATTCCCTTTGAATCGTAGAAACAAATGAGACGAGTTTTGATTTTTGACTTCTCACGGCGGGTTTTTTTCGGATTTGGCTCATCTGGGTGCTTCCATTCGGCACTTTGACGCTTTGTTTCGGGATCATATTGAAAGCACCACGTTTCGTCACCGGTTACGATGTTGAACAAGAAATTTGGATCACGTCTGGCTTTCCGAACGATGTCTTTTGCGTGCTCAATTCTCTGCGCTTTTTGGTCGTCGGTTAAAGTGTGCGGAATGAAGCGAGAACACACTTTACGGAGACCCAAATGTTCGGTTAAAATGCGATCAATTGATGTTTTGGAGATGTTCAATTCCATTTCCATCAATTCCAATGATGATTTTGGCTGCATTTTGATAAAATCACGCACAGTTTTGATGGCATCGTCAGTAATCACAAATTTCGACTGGCCGACGTGTTCGTCGTCATTCAAGTCTTCACGACCATTCTTGAATCGATTCAACCACTCATTAACACGGCCACGGGATAAACAATCATCACCATAAACTTGCTTTAACAATTTAAACGTTTCGGTAAAAGTTTTACCAAGTTTAAAACAGAACTTAATATTAGCTCTTTGTTCGATCGACATTCTCGTACCAAAGTTAAAAACATACTGTCACATTGAGCGGGATATTTCGGCGTCTACTAGACCAAATGTCATGAAATTTAGACAGTATGTGAATGAAAGATGTACCTTTCCAACGCATGTCCTCACACATAGATGGCGCCACCACAAACGTCCCTATTGCAAAAGTCCTGTTTACTTTGGGACGCACCTTGTATATTATTTTTTCAATTTTTTATTATTCATTATTTATATTTATATTTATTTTTTGTTATTTATTTTTTATTATTTAGATTTTATTATTTATTATTTTTTATTTATTATTTATTATTTATAATTTATAATTTCTAATTTATTATTTACTATTTATTTTTTATTTTTTATTATTTATTATTTACTATTTGTTATTTATTACTTATTATTTGTTATTTATTATTTCTTATTTATTAATTATTATTTATTATTTTTTTTTTATTTTTTATTATTTATTATTTTTTATTTATATTTCTTATTTATTATTTCTTATTAATTATTTAGTGTTTTTTATTTTTATATATTAGTTAGTTTATATATTATTTTTATGTTATATATATATATATATATTTTCTATATATTTTATAGTTTTCATATATAATTTATTAATTACTTTTTATTTTTTATTTTTTATAATTTCTTATTTTGTATTTGTTATTTATTATTTAATATTTAAAACCAAAATTACAATATTATCTGAAGTTAATTAAATAGTTATTAAAGTAGAACAAATTACAGAGGGTCATGGGTTTGAATCCCATTTCAGTTGGCTTAAAACATGAAGTGAGACATCTTAATTTTTTTATTTTTTATTATTTAAAGCAGAAATTAAAACATTATCTTAAAATAGGAGCACAAGCTACCAGAAAATTAAAAAAAAAATAATAAAATGTTTGTCTGATAACTGTATGAAAGAAGAATTAGTTAGCTTTCATATCAAGTAAACCAAATTCCAGACACAGAAGAACTTATCTAGTTTAAGGCCTAAAGACCAGACTAAAAGACCAGACCTAAAGAAAGACCAAACTAAAGTTGCCTTCTTCCTATTTGCAACGCGTGTGACAAGTTGTCACACATAAATCATAGCCTTGGCTGGTCGGCTTTTCGCGCAGTGTAGCTGCCGATCTATGGGCGCTACAGTAGCACATCCTTATTAGCCTCCATTAATGTCAAACACACATACACACACACACAATATATCAATTTCTTGCACCTTTTAGTTGTGTTCTTCCTGCTCTGCTGTCGTTGTTGTTGTTGTTGTTGTTGTTGTTGCTGCTGTTGCTCTAAATGAATAATAATAATTTCGCAAACATGTCTGCTTAAGCGAGCTGAGCCGACAAGCAGGAACCGACATAGACACTCGGCGCAACGGCAGGCGCCACATCAATAAGAAAAACAAAAAAGCGCAACAAAACACGAGGCGGGCCCTGGAGGCGCACAGAAAGGCAACGACTGAGCGGCCACGGCCAGTTGCTGGTCGGTCGGTCGGTCGGCCGGGCAGATGATGCATGGCTGGTAATACATTTTGCGCAGCAGCAAGGCGCTGCATTAAATGCAGTCGAGCGCTTTATTTGCATATGCGGCGAGTGCGCCGTGCGCCCATTTAGATTACAAAATCGCGCAGTTTAAGATGCGCAACGCAGCGCCGCGGGCCGTGCAGCACGACGTTGATGATGATGACGATGATTTGTGGGTTTGTGCCGCACAAGCGGGCCTAATATGAAGGCGGGCGGCCGCTATCCGCTGAGTGATGAGCCATCAATTAGCCAAATTAATGGCCGATTGCGGGCGGCCGCTGCGACCATTCGCCGATGTGCACAGATCTTTTCACTCGCTGAGTGAATTTATTTAATAATACTGATTTGTTTGTGTTGTTTTTGCACAACAATAAAGCGACACAGCCGGGGAATAATTAACAACGAATGCAACGAGCGTTTCGCTGAATTGTTGCTGTCCGGCTGCTGGTGATTAGCAATTCATAAATTAAACGTGATTAAAATAAGTTGAACGTGCCACGCATGATTTTCTCGCCATAAAAGCGCACAAGCACAGCCGCAACAGTGCAAACAATGCGCGCCAAGCGGCGACGAGCGAACGTACGCACGCGCAGCGAACGCGCTGCTAGTGACACTTTTAACTTGGCTCGAATGACTTACACGAATGGTAATAAACGAGCAAACTATTTGCTAACACACGAGTATGAAAAACGCGGACGAAGCGGGTGTAGCAAATATTGGAAAAACGATTTTTGTAGCACGTATTGAAAGAAATAAACGCTGATCAGCGCACAAACTGAGCGACGGACAGACACAAAGCAACGCATATAGTAGTTGGTTGGACAGACAGGCGAACAGTTGGGCGGGCAAGACGAACACTTGGACGAAAAAGCCGACACATAGTTTGATGGACGGACGGGTCGTGCTGGCGTTGAGCTGTTCAAAGCACTGAACTGATAGATGGCTGGCTGGCTGACTGACTGAATGGACAGACGCTTGGCCGACGAGTGACAGCGTGCTGTCGTCGATAAATAGACATTTGAGCAGCTAGTGGCATGGCTTGGCAGACGGGCACTGGGACAGACTGATGGCCTAACAAAAGACATTTCTGTATAGACAAAAGTTTATACAGTACAGTAAATACCGTAATAATGTTTTGCTACAATATTTTGCCACTTGCTTTTTTGCCTTCGAGTCGAGCGTGTGTACACTGAGAATTATTTGAAACTAAAGCTAAATCTCAACAAAAGCAAACAATATGAAAAATTCCAATGTTGTGTTTACTGTTGCGCCATAACATTCAACTATCTTTTATCAATCATAGACGCGATCAAGTGAGCTCAAACTCAAAGAATGTTCTATTAAACGAAAACATATATTCGAGTGCTTAAAGAACATTTTTTAAACGCAGCCCTGGAAGGAGGTCAGAAATATTTCGCGCCAGAAGGTTTTAAAGGCCCAAAATAATAGTATTCTTAAATTATTTTAATTATTTAGAGGAGTATAAATCAATAAATCAAGTTTCTTCATACAACACTGTATGGGTGATGCCACGCCTCTTTTAGGTAATGACCAATCCAATCGTTCAGTCGAAGAGTGTGACCCAGTTTCATTAATGTGCGACTTACAGTTCCAAAATTATGCTGAAAATTTTAGTTACAAAAAATTTTCCAGGCCCCTTGTACAACGCCCATAAAATTTTAGCAGTAGAATAAAACATCTATGGGACCACGGTATACAAAAATGCAATGCTGTCCGACTCATAATTCCGAAGTTATTCCACATTACAAATTTGGGTTGTATGGACGTTGACAAGGGGACACCTTGTCCAATACCCCCCCCCATTCCCCCTGTCGAAAGGCACGTCTAAATCGTAAATCTCTGCCAAATGTCATTAATGTGTGATCTGTAGTTCTAAAATTATTCAAAACATTTGGGTCGCCTGTCCAATGCTCATGAAATTTTACCATTGAAACCCTGAAACCCTGTGAAGAGAAAATCTTTTTCAGCTAGATCCAGTAATAATAGATCGAGTCGCCGTCTACGAGACTCGGACTTTACTTCGTTAGAAACTCAAACGCATTCTGTTAGCAGGAGATTGTGAGTCAAACAAATTGTGAAATCATGAATGAAATCAATGAAATTGTGAAATCGAGCAGCTACTAAAATTAGGTCTTAAGAGCAGTGGCGGATTCAGGGGGGGCGGTGGGGGTTGAAACCGCCCGAAATATTAGGATCGACTTTAAAACTACATACAAATTAAAAGGCATTTTTGGCATTTTATGAATATTAAAGAATTACTTTTTGAAAACCCCCAAAATATTTTTCTGAATCCGCTCCTCCCCGGGTTCGCATTTTCTCTTTATGGCTCCGATAAAATGGCGGAAAAAAGTAATTCAACAACTACTTTCCAATTAGAGCAGATGGGAACGATTAATGAGATTGGATGGGATGGGATCAAGGCTTCTCTGGCTAATGGACAGAAGTGAGCTAGTCTTGTTGGTGGTGGATAACTTTCAGTGACCTTAGCATATGTAAAGGGTTAGCATTAGACATTGAACTCATTCCACATTGCAGAGAAAACTATGGATTGTGTTTTTGTCGAATCAGGCTAAAGATTGCTTATGCTTGAGCAATTAACAGCGAATACTTTGGCTCATTGCTTTCAAAGGATCTGTACAGAATTTTGTGGAAAGTGGCTAAATATAATAAATGTTGATTTAAACGAAACATACAACTGAAGACAATAAATGCATCTACACACTCAGTTCATCAAAACAAATTAAGAGGAATCAATTAACCCTTCGGTTATTTTGTTACCATATGGCAACATGCTACTTTGTGGACGTCCCTCAATGGTTGCAAGAATACATTTTTTTGTTGGTCTTTAGAATAGTTTGAAGTTTCTGGAAAAATACGAAATTAATAAACTGAATATTTAAGTTTAAAGAAGAGAAGTATACACGTTTTTTAATGGTATATCTTGACATAGTAATGGAAGAAGAAGCAGAAAAATTAGATACCTTTTTAATTTGACGTTTTCTTTCAATTCAGATACATTTTCTTTTGAAATTTTGGCTGAAGTAAATGAAGAAATATTCAAATTTTTGTTATGCGTAAAAAGTTTTATGTTTAAGTAATTATTACAGCCACAACGATGTGGTTGCTCTCTTAGAAAAACACTAAAATACAGGGTCCAAGTTTAAAATTAAAAAATTTCTTATGGAATGTTGCTAAAATAACCACATAGAGGCCTAAAACGTAAAATTTAAAATTTTAACTTTCCCCAGTAAAAATCTGTAGCGAAAGGGTTAAGAAAAAGAATCAAAACGTAATCAGAAATTAGCAGTGCAAGCGTTAATTGGAGGTCGTTTGCAAACAGTAGAAGCCTCAAGAAGTAATATCGATACTTTTTAATTGAAAATTGAACTTTAACTATTTAAACTATTTAATTAATTATTTATTTTTTAACTATATTTGGACTATATTTGAACATGTATTAAATTTAATATTAGTGCCATAGATTGATAAATCAATATTGCAGGCCTTAAGTTTGAGCTGTTGAGCTTAAAGTCAGAAAAAAAATGTCTCACGGCCTTTTGAGAAAATATTGAACCAACGTACAATGGTGCCAATGACCATATTTTCTGGCCAAAATTCAAAAAGTGGGGACATCAATTTGGCCAAAACATCTGGTGAGAGGGCCCATAGAGCAACGATAGAAAAAGGAACAGTTAAACAATTAAAATTAAAGTGTAATTTAAGTTCAAATGATATAAGAAATCCGAACTATGATAATTTCAAACTATGATAAATCGGATGTATCATAAATTCCACTTTCGGTTACCCTTACAACTGCGAGAAAAAAATGTGAATAAAATGAAATGAAATGTATGCTATGGTCTTTTCTAAGTTCTTAACCCAGTTAGTGTTCATGTCATGTTCATGAATAATCCTGGCTGTATGTAAAGCTCAGTGTTATCTATGCTTTCAATTTGATCATTCAAATCTACTTTGATCCATGTTTTATGTTTGTTATGTTATGTTTCTCTCAGTGCACGGCCATAACTTGAGCCTTTATTGGCTGCCTGCATGTTAGAGCACAAACGTAGAGATTTCTATGTGTGCGTGTGTGTGTTTGCGTGTTCGCTGGGTTATTTCTGCTGTTCATATGTCAATCATGTAGCTGAGCAATCTGATGCGTGCGTTTATGGCATAATAACTTCATTTGGCAGCGCAGTTGGCCTGTCTTGGCTTTGGCTACGGTTACGCATTTGTTGGCCAACTATAACAAATACAACAACAACAACAACACACAAATACTCGTAGCATTTCTGCTACGTTTTAGGTCTTTCAGTTGTTTAGTTGTTTTATTGTTGTTATTGAGGGTTTTTTTGTTGTTATTTGTTGTTGTTGTAGTTGTTGTACGAAACTTTACCGGCTTTTTGTGCTAAAATTGGATATTTGAACGTGTTGCAGTAGCGTTCAACATTCATTAACAACATTTGCGCTTGCCACCGTTTGTTGCTGCTGCTGTTTGTTGTTGTTGTTGCTGCCGTTGTCATTATTGCCCGTTGTTAAGATGTCGTCTGCGTCGCTTTTGGACACAGGTGCGTGCTCATACACACGCGCAGTCCCCTCAGCCTCAACTTCAACGCCACCACAGGCCGCGCCAACGTTGAGTGCGGGCGTTGCAAAGAAATTAACCCAAATTAGTAGTGAAAACATTTTTGAGATTTCTCTGGCCGCTGCCACTGTTGCCACCATGATTCCGGCGAAAACAATTTGCTGCATTATGGCCGGTGTTTTTTTTTTGTGTGTGTGAGCGCGCCAATTTTCATGGCTGTTGACAATGTTTGACCTCAACCTTTGTGTAAGCAAATGTTCGATTTTACGCTTAAGGCGCCGCAACAATGAAAACAACAGCAAAAACAACAACAATAACAATAACAACGCCAATAAAAATTTGCATTTATGTTTGTGGCAACAGTGCAGGCCGTGTGTGGCACCAGCGTGCGGCAGATGTGGCTGCCCGTTGCAACAACAACAACAACAACAACAAAAAAATAAAACAACCAACAAAATGTGACATTTTCATATTTGCGCCGTTGTTAGCATGAAAATTTGTCAACAGTTTAGTTTGGTTTTTATATTTGAATTTTCTTGTTTATTGTTTGTTTGCTTTGGTTGCGTCGAAAGCGGAAGCGGCCGACAGGGGGCAGCAATTGCTGTGCAACAGCGTGTAAACAATGGCAACGTGCAACATGTTGACAGGTGGCGTTGTTGCTGTAATGTGCTACATGCGAATATGTCAGCCATCTTGTTGCGTTGGATGGCAGGAAAAGGGTCACTTGTGTGTGTGTGTGTGTGTGTGGTTGAACATGACACTAATGTGTAGCGGCAACAACTTGAACAATCACAACAACAACAACAATGAATTGAGTAAGTAGTAAAAGCAGCAAACCTAAAGCACTGTCGGCAGCGTTATTGCAGGTTGGCAGGTTTAATGTGACAGCGCAACACAAACGACGACAGAGCAACAGAAACTTCAGCAATAACCGGCACAAACGCCGCGCGACAATGCGCTGGGAAAGTGCAAATGCAACACTTTGTTGCTCAGGTGCGAAATGGGTGGGTGGCAACAAATAAAAGCAACAATCGGTGACAGCCGTCTAAGACGCTTTGCCGCTCATGAATGGCAATAAAGCTGAGAAGGAAAATGGTTGCTGTGTAAAGAAAATTAAAAATTCAAATAAAAATATTATAGAAAGAAACTTTTTTTCTATTAACTGAAACGACGGAAATGACAGTGTCACATTGGCATATTGCAGCCAATTCGCAGGAAAATGTCTGCACACGATAAGAAAACGAAAAACTAGAGAGGGAATGAAGTAGTAGAAGTGCGAAGAAAAGCAAGAATTGTGTGCTTGGAATTTCTGAAATTCTGGAAAAACTGCTTACAACGACGATTGACAATTTGGCCGCCGGCCAGCGACAGTTGCGCCACGCATTGCAATGCAACGCAGAATATGCTCAATTGAAATATTTAAACGTTCTATTCTAGTAGAGTGAAAATAAGTGTATGAAAGAATCGCTTAGAAGCAGTTAAACAATAAACATTTTTGCAATTTTGAACTCAACTCTGAGAGTAAATGCAAACTATGAGAAAAAGATTTCTGATCTGCTACTTGAATTTAGTGGGAATTTAAAGTTTTTTTGCTCCGTTTTCTTTAATACTTAGGTTTACAATGAAAATTTAGACTCATACTGACTTGAAGCAGAAGATTGGGGAACTTTTCAATAGACAAACTTCTTCTTATAGCGAAAGGAACTGAAAGTTTTTGAGACCGTTTTATAAACAAATTGTTAGATAGAAATGATGCACTTTTCAAGTTTTATTTCTGTTCATATTTATGTTTCCAAAAAGCTTTAGATTCATACGGACTGCAAGCAGAAGATGAGGAAGCGTTTTCTATAGCCAAACTTCTTGAATCCTGCACGGAAACAGAAAATCAGAAAATCAGCAAAACAGAAAGTTAAGTGATGTTTTATCAAAATTAATTTAAAGTAATTAATAACACTGTACAACACAAAATAAAATAACAAGGTTCTGACAACGGATTCTGGTAGATAGTACCAATTTTGAATAAGTACGAAATAAACACTTAAACACATTTTCAGTTTCGGCTTAATTCTGGCGTTCAAATTAATTTCTGAGCTTTTATGTATTCAGAGACCTATAGTAGAATTTTATGGTGAACATTTTCGTGGTACATTTTGTCCTTAAAAAGTCCTGTTTTACAGGACATTTTTGGCATTTTAGAAAAAAAGGGTCAAATTGGCCCATACAAATAGGAGGTACAGGGTTAAAGTGCTCCACAAAAATGTTCTTCGTAGTATTTTACATCAAATTGCTGATCACATTATATACCTAAAATGTGATGTTACATGGTTTTCGTATGCCGATTCACCATAAGAATGTGTAAAAAGGGGAAAACTTTGACTCCCCTTAAAAAAAATTCAGACGTAAACTTTCAAAACGTCGACAGACGTATAATTTTTTTTTGGTCCCCTCTACCAGAATCCGTTAACAGAACCTTGTTATTTAAAAAACAATTTATTTTGTTGTGCAGTGTAATCATAGTTTGAAATACACTCGGCTAATTGGATCATTGAAAACAGGGAATCTACGATCTAAATTATTAATTAAAGAAACCAGAGAGTCTCGTTTGGTTTCTTTATTTTTTTTACGTTACTTTTAACTTTCGGGAATAACTTTCAACTTTCGGGAATCACTTCTTAGCTGTTAATTTTTCTATCGTTGCACTGTGGTCTCTTTGATTGGATGTTTTCCTGCAAAATTTATACGATCTAGAAAAAAAATTGATCTATGAAAATTATGTACAAGGATATCAAAAGGCATCAAAATCAGAACGAAAAACTGTGCTCCTGATATCAATTCGAAGAAGAAAGAGTTTCCTTGTACAGAAGTGGATTAAAGGTGACTGCAGTATAATTTAAGTATTTTTCATTCTTTTTGTACCGTAAACAAAATTCGTTCGCGTCATTGTATAGAAGCTCTTCATTGAGTTTAGAAGTTCAACTATTCGGATTGAAAATGTTTGATCCTTTCTTAATCAAATCTCTTGAAATTTTCTTCTCAACCCCCAATTGTTCGAGATTTGTGTGCTCGACTTTGCAGCAGCAGTCAGCTCTCGATTGCGTGTACTTAATTTGAAGCCGCCGCTGTCGCATGGCGAATTCATAATCGACAGCACAGCACGCAGCGCAGCAATCAAAACGCACCAAAAAACTCATTGACAATTTTGACATTAGCTTCATTTTGCCACCTGCGTCTGCGTCAGTAACGTGGCGTGGCGTAGCGTGGCAACCAAAAAGGCTTTTAGCATTTAATGCGTGCCGCGTGCACACAACTCAGCCGAGCGACGAACAGCGGCAGTCAGTCAACGGCAAAGTGCCAATTGCTTTGGTCACTTGTGACTTGCAACGTGACATTTTTCACAAAAACCTTGTCCGCTCGCAAAGACGATTTTGTCTGCATTTTAATTTTTGTCTTTTTTTGTTTACTTTGTTGCTAAATTTTCTACAACTCGAATGTGCCAGCGTGAAAAAGTGACAGCAATTAAAGATTTGAATTTTTTTGCACGCTGTCGCTGTCGAAGCAGCATTTATGAATTATTAACTCGTTTGAAAAGCGTAACAGCGGCAGCAACATTTTTGCTACACTTCATTGCCGATGGCGCGATAAATGGTGCACCGGCAAGCGGCTTATTAATTATAATCAGAGTGTCGTAATTAGTCGCCGGTGCAATCGACATTGTGACAGCCGTTTAAGAAAACCTCAACTAATGCCATAATTGCTTGATGCTTGCGCCGTTCGAGCGTGTAATCGCGGCACTTGGCAAAACGACACACACAAACTAAAGACTTAAGCGCCGAACTCACCCTCAAAGTCGCAGTGATGTATGCGGCGCTTCTCCAGTTCGGGGTTGTTGCGCCGATTGTAGCGCACCGTGCGCATGGTGGGCACTATCAGGTTGGCGAGGTGGGCGGGCGTTGCGCCCCGTCCGCGGCCCGGATGCGGCGCGCCGTTCGCACCGCCACTGACGCTGCCCATTGACGCGCCGCTGCTCGCTGCGCTGAGCGTGGTGAGCGTGCGTCCCGCGCTCAGCTGATGCACCGCACTGTGGCCGGCGGGGTGTAGCGTGATGATGTTGGGGCAAATGCTCGACAGCGGGTGGCTCTGTTGTTGCTGCTGCTGCTGCTGTTGCAGTTGTTGCTGCTGGTATGGCGGTGGCGGGGTCGTGCGACGTGGTTGTGGCTGCTGATTGGCCGCTGCTGCTGCTGCCGCTGCGGCCTGTGCGGCAGCAGCTGCTGCCACCATTGAACTGCCCGGACTGCCCGGGTCCGAGCTGGGCGGCGTCAGCGGCGGCACGAACATGTGACGCGCCGACATTGAAGCAGCGCCCGGTGCAGCTGGCGGACAAAGTTGCAGATTCGACTGGTGCTGTTGTTGTGGTTGCTGCTGGTGTTGTTGTTGTTGTTGTTGTTGTTGGTGATGTTGCTGCTGCTGCTGCGATTGTGCCGTTGAGGTTAGCGGTGGCTGCGGTATTTGGTATTTGGTGTGATACGACTGCAACGGGGGATAAGAGAGAGAGAGAGAAAGAGCAAAGCAAAGAAGCATTGATTAATTTTACAAATTAAAAAAAAAATTCATTTTACAAATCCAACTATTTAATTCAGTTTCAATGAATGGATTTGCTCACCTGACTGCTGTGCCAGCTGCCGTAGCCGTAACTCGCGTTCAGGTTGTTGTTCATTGTTGCACTATTGTTGTTGTTGTTGTTGTGCGCATTGCCGCCATTGGTCGTCACCGCCGTCAGATTGGTGAGCGTCACCGATGTGCTGATGGCCACATTCGCCACCGATGCCACCACGCTGCCGTTGAGATAATTATTGCTGTTGCTACTGCTTAAGTGTTGCTGAGATGCGTATTGTTGATAGGAAATATTGCTATTGTTGTTATCACTGTTGCTGCTGCTGCTGTTGCTGCCGTTCACAACTGCTTGGCTGCCATTGTTGTTGGTGTTGTTGCTGCCGCACAGGTCGGCATTGTGGCTGCTGGCGGTGCTGCTGCAGCGATTTGGTTGATTAGGACTATTGCTATTGCTACTGAGTGAGTGTTGGTGCGGTTGCTGCTGCTGTTGCTGATGTTGCTGGTGCAGCTGCAGCAGCGTCATGTTGTCGTCGCCACCTAAACTGGGATGATGTTGGTACAAATGTTGTTGCTGCTGTTGCTGATGGAGTTGCTGTTGCTGTTGCTGCTGCTGATGTTGCTGCTGATGCTGTTGTTGATGCAGCTGATAGTGCGCGTAGTGTTGCTGCTGCTGATGGTGTTGCTGCTGCTGCTGCTGTTGTTGTTGTTGCTGATGCAGGTGATGTTGTTGCTGTTGTTGTTGCTGCTGCTGCTGCTGCTGATGATGCGCATGCAGCGTGGGCTTTTCCGTCTTAATCTCCATGGGACTGAGCAATGGGGTCGACAGTGTTTCGAGCAAAGTGTCATCGATTGCTTCCATCTTGACTTGTGGCAACAATGTGCCGCCGGCAGTGTTGGCACCGAGCGCCAGATGCGCACTGGACGCGCTTGAGCTTAACATGAGCGCATTCTCCGGATCGATGTTCTGTATGGAGGTGGCGATGTCCTCCCACAGCGCCGGCCGCTGATAGGGATCGTCGAGTTCGGCGTACGGATTGCAGAGAGCCTCTTTATTTTTGGTTTCTGAGTGAGTGAAACAAAGGCAAAAGAAAAAAAGAGAGCAAGAGAAATTGAAGATTAAAGAAATTGGTGAGCTTTTCCGCAAACGACAACAATTGGCCTTCGTTAGCGTCGACAGCATAGAGTCGCTGCTGAACGCCTCAGCTTTGGCGGTTCGATGCGATTTATGTGCGCTTCACCGCCCGCCGCCGACTCCACTTTTAATCGTATTCCAATGTAAATTGTGTTAACGACATCTACAAACAACTTGAGCTGCGCAACAGCAAATGCCGTTGCGGCATGACGACTGGCGTTGAATTCACCAAAGTGTACAACATCAAAACCCTATTTGCAGACGCCAATAATAAGCGGAGATTTCTATTTTTTGTCAAGATTTGGTCTCATGTTTCACAGCTGAATAAATTAAATGTTTTTTAACTTGGCTGCTGGCAGCACAAAACGTCGAAAACAATGTAAATAACCAGCGATTTCTTGTGCTGGTTATTTATTTAAGAAATGTTGTTGTGTTGTGCGCTGTTGTTGCCTGTTTCACAAATCAACAGCAATGTGAAAAAAATCCATTCAAAAAAACCACAACAACAAATGAAACCAAACACGCCGTTCGAGTGTTTAGAAAATGAAACAAACCACCAACAACGAATATCGATTTCAGCTGTCAGCGCCAAGTCGCAGCAATCAGTTTAAAATTTGAGACGACTGGTGCGGCGGGCGCGATGAAAGCAACAGTTGCACAATAACAACAACAAAACTCACCGAACAGATATTCCTTTTCGTGCGCGGACGCGTTCGCCGTCGTCGCCACCGTCTCCACCGTTGCGGCGTACGCACTGTAGACGGCAGTCGCGCTGCCGTCAGCGAAGGCCGCATAGGCGGCGGCGCCGGGCGATGTGGCAGGATTATCACTGAGTGCGCTGCTGGTGGGTGCTGTGGCGGCCGCTGCAGCTGACGCGGGCGCCGACTGCGCGGCCGCTGATGCCGGCTGCGCTGCTGATGGCGGTGGCTGTTGCGGTGCGTGTGCGTACGCCGCATGCTCGTGATTGCTGCTGTGGTGTTGTTGTTGTATTTGTTGTTGCTGTTGATGCCAGTGCTCCAATGTGTTGCTGCTGTTGCTGCTCTGCGGCGAGTAGGCTTGCTGATGCAGGTGCTGGTGCTGATGGTGATGCTGATGATGGTGCAGATGATGGTGGTGGTGATGATGGTGGGGCGCTGCTAATACTTCTAGTTCAACGTCGGGCTCGATTTTGTGCAGGCGACCCATCAGCTCGTGCCGATAATCCAATTCCGGGGACTGAAAGAATGAAATGTCAACGAGAAGAAACGACGTTAGTTGGGTTTGATTTGAAAAAAAGAAGAAAACATAACCTCAATTATAAAAATTAATTTGCTTATGTCTACATTAAACATGAGATAAATTTAAAAAAGAATTGAAATTAATATAATAAACTTATAAAATTTATTAATTTAAATATTTAAGAATTATTTTTTTTAAATTAAAAAAAAATAAAATTTTTTATTTTTAAATTTATATTAAACATAAAATTAACTCAAACAAATTTTAAATTAATTTATAAACTTTATTAATTTTAATATTTAAAAATTTTTTAAAAATATTAAAAAATAAAGGACAACATAACCTAAATTATGAGAATAAATTTTCTCTACATTAAACATGAAATACATTTCACAAAAATTTTAAATTAATTTATAAACTTTATTAATTTAAATATTTAAATAGAATTAGAATTATTTTAGAATTATTATATTTAGTTTTTTATTTGTTTGTTATTTAGAATTATTTTTTTAAACCCTGAAAAAGTATTTTTTTTTATTTTTAAATTTACATTAAATATGAAATAAATGTAAAAAAATTTTAAATTAATTTATAAACTTTATTAGTTTGAGTATTTAAAATTCTTTTTTACAAACTGAAAATTAATATTTTTTAATTTTAAATTTTTTTGAAATTAAAATTATTTTTTTTTAATAAAATATGTCCATTATGACATTCTAAAATAACAATAATTTTTCAATCATTTTCTCACATGTAACAACAGTTCAACTACACATCCTGAACATAACCTCAATTGGAATTAACTTCTGCGAACATAACCTCAACATTGCAAAAAGTGCTTGCATGATATGACGTACAAACAAACCAAAGCAAAACGATTAACATTTCCGCTGTTAATGGCCGCAGTGAGTGGCAAATTAAGAATAAGCAAAAACAAGAAACCACATCAGAAAACAAGGAAGCAACAGTCGAGGTGTTAAACTTCTTGCCGCCAACAGAAGTCAGCACAAATCAGCCAAAACAACAACGACAACAACAACAACATATAAATAAACAACGCCAATGCACCGTAAGCGTGCAAGTCGCGTGTTCAGCCACATCATTGACGCCGCAACCGACAACGTCATCGTTGTGGCAGTCGGTTTTTGTTGTTGCTGTTGTCGCTGTTGCTCCTCTGCAATCGCTGCTGCTTCTTCTTGTTGTGATGTTTTTTTTTCTCAGCAATTTTGTTGCTGTCATGGACAAAGCGCAATTTGTGCGTTTCGCCGGCTGCGCGCATCGTTTTCATTTCGTTTTGACGCCTTTTGGGTGCTGCACTTGCTGCACGCGCCGCACAACGCACATGCAACACGCGGCCATTAAGCAACACCAACACCGACTGTCAGTTGTCATGCGTGCAACAACAACAACAATAACAACAGCGACACGGCCAACGGCAGCCAGCCACGAGATCGGATCGGCTTAGCTGAAGCTTTGCGCCCATGTCACAGCCACTTCTTGTGATTGCACTGTTGTTGTTGCATAGTAATGTTGTTGGCATTGCTGTTGTGATTGTTGTGGCTTCTAATTGATTTCCAATGCGCGCATCATTATAAATTTTAATTTTTATCTCTGCGTTCGGCGGTTTTATCTGCGCGCATGCGTGCCGTGTCGTAGCCGCGAATGCACTCAATTGTGACTGCGGTCGTTGTTGTTGGTATTGTAAACACATACATTCATACATACATATATGAATGTTTGTGTTTGATATGCGTGTTCTTGTTGTTGTTGTTGTTTGCAGTTGGTATGTATTTAATTTCGTAATTTAGTTGAACTGTTGCTTTCAAGTGTTAAGAATTTAATTTGGCTGTCACGTAGCATATTAAATGTGTCTGTTTATGCGTCGCGCCAAAATTACAACAAGTGGCAGCATGAAAGATGCGAATGCAATACGCTTGCGATGCGCTGCTCCTGAGCGCTTAAGTAGCGAAGTGGTGTTGAAGCGGAAGGCTGCTTGATTTAATTAGCGATATTAATTGACGCTGTGCCAGTAGGCAGTTTGACAGTTGCTAAAGTGAAGGAGCTGCAGTGGATTACACTGTGCTACAGCAATTTATGCGCATGGAAAAATCAACTGAAGTACAGAGTAAAGGAAACAATTTATATGTGGCCTGCTCAGTGTTTTATGTTTAACGAGAGCGAAGTTTTGTCATGTTAGGTTAAACTTTTTGAGCAGATAATTTTATTTTCCTTATTTTATTTATTTTTAATTTTATTTAATTTTATATTATTTTATTTAATTTTATTTAATTTAATTTAATTTAATTTAATTTAATTTTATTTTATTTTATTTTATTTTATTTTATTTTATTTTATTCTATTTTATTTCATATTATTTTATTTTATTTTTATTTTATTTTATTTTATTTTATTTTATTTTATTTTATTTTATTTTATTTTATTTTATTTTATTTTATTTTATTTAATTTTATTTAATTTTATTTTATTTTATTTTATTTTATTTTATTTCATCTTATTTTATTTTATTTTATTTTATTTTATTTTATTTTATTTTATTTTATTTTATTTTATTTTGTTTTATTTTATTTTATTTTATTTTATTTTATTTTATTTTATTTTATTTTATTTTATTTTATTTTATTTTATTTTATTTTATTTTATTTTATTTTATTTTATTTTATTTTATGTTATTTTATTTTTTATTTTTATTTTATTTTATTTTATTTTATTTTATTTTATTTTATTTTATTTTATTTTATTTTACTTTATTTTATTTTGTTTTATTTTATTTTATTTTATTTTATTTTATTTTATTTTATTTTATTTTATTTTATTTTATTTTATTTTATTTTATTTTATTTTATTTTATTTTATTTTATTTTATTTTATTTTATTTTATTTTATTTTATTTTATTTTATTTTATTTTATTTTATTTTATTTTATTTTATTTTATTTTATTTTATTTTATTGTATTTGATTTTATTTGATTTCAGTTGATTTTATTTTATTTTATTTTTTTTATTTTATTTTATTTTTTTTTATTTTATTTTATTTTATTTTATTTTATTTTATTTTATTTTATTTTATTTATTTATTTTATTTTATTTTATTTATGACCTGTTACTTTGTAATGTTGATAAGGTTTAAGATTTAAACGCTAAAAGGTCACTGAGTGAAAAGGGAAAACTTTACTATATTCCTACCCTTCATCAGCAGTTTGTGATATTTTAAAAAATTTACAAAAATAAAAAATTCGTGCAACACGCCTTTTTAAGAAAATACACCCTTCTTCGAAGTCAGGAAAGGTCAACTGCTGAGCTCAACTGCTGAGAAAATGTTGGAACAAAGTGAAGTTTAAACTCTTCACTGAAGGACTTTTCAGCTAATAAAAATATGAAACCTATTAAAATATGATTTTATATTTATGTATAATTTTATATTTATTTATACCTATATGAAAGTCTAAGTATGATATACAACAGTCCGACACTGGACCAAGATCGAACTACCCACAACTATTCAACTAATGCATCGGACTTTTACATGAGTGTCCATTTTTTCTGCTAAGAATTCGGCCACCAAAATTAAAGTTTTCCAAGTCAGTTGGTGCTGGTTGAGTCAGAAATTGAATCCAGGACTCTTAGGCTATGCAGTAACCACTTAGTTGCTGCCTCAAAAATATACAAAAAATACCAAAACCTGATAAATTTCACTTGATGGCGTCCGTTCACAGCTGTTCTCAATATACTGTAGACTATTACTTTTCTACTCCAAAGTAGTTGAATTAGCCAGACAAATCTTATAGCTTAACGATTTTTCCTTCTCCTACCTTAACGTCAATATTTCTCGCACTAGCACGGCTCAATTTCTCACCCCTTGTAAATTACATTCACTTACTTGCATCAACGCACAACATTCTGTCCATTTTGAAGCCTTCTTAATGTTGACTCAAATTAAACCCATCACAGTCCCATACCAGAAAAGCGTATAACTTCATTTATGCTTTGTATAAAAACTCCAATATGTTCACTGATTGAAGAACACTGCAACTTTATGCCATTTTGCCTACAAGTTTGTCGCTTAACTCTTTTGTTTATTGACACAACTTATGCCCAGCGGAGGCCTGCAAAAATGCTTCAACGCTTCAACATTCGACGCGCTCATCAGATATTCTTTTATTGATAGTATTTGTGCTGTTGTATTGGAATTTAAATTTGACGTTTCAACGAATCGGCTGAATATCGACAAATGCGACGCTGTGTGCTACTGTTTTTCGTGTCATAAATAAAATTCATTCGCTGCGTGTGTCTGTCTGTGCCGTTTAAGCGACCATTGTTTGCAGTGAGCTGCGCATTTGCATGCGATTAAGCGATTCGTGACATTGTTGCTGTAGCCGCACAATAATAACAATTTGACAAATTGACTGATTTTGTTGAGCAATAACGCGGGGGAAGGGAGCAATCGAAAAATGTGAAAATAAGCACAAAGCTTAGCTGCGAAAGTCAGACGCTGTTGTTCTCAATTCTGCGTGTGAAACAGACTCTAAGCCGAATTAAGCTAAACTAAACTGAAGCAGCAGCTTGACCCAGAATTGGCCACGCATGACGTCAACCAAATATCAGCAAAAAACCAGCGGCGATTTTTTTCTCTTTCCACTCTCCACTTTTAGGGCCATGCAATAAATTCTTGCGCGCCATTGTCCAGTTGCTGCTGCTGCTTTGCATATGTTGCTCGACGTTCGATTGCAACATTTGGCGCATTTGTTATTATTCGTATTTTTGTTATTGTTGTTGTTGTGTTTTATTTGTGACTCAGTGCTTAGAATATTTTGCACAAACGTTGGGCACAATTTATTTGTGCGCCAAATCAAAGACGACAATGCGCGCAGCAGTGGCGCTGCCAGCCACCGAAACAACAACAACAACAATAAAATGTTACACAAATGCGCCACATAAAATCAGCGATTTGCATGTGGCGCGGCGCACAAACGGTAGCAGCGTCAGCCTTTAGCCCAAAAGAAGCGCAACAAAACGGCAACGGCAACTACAACAAACAACAACAAATCCTTTGCCGATTTGCTGCAAATAGCGTCGAATGCCGAACGCCGAACGCGCGCGCGCAATAAACAGTAAACGGTGCAAAAGGCACAAACTGACAGCTCGCCAGCGGGCACCGGCAACTGACAGTAAACTCGTGTTGCAAGATATATGAGCACGTTGTGGCAGTGGCAGCAACATGTTGCTGTGTACAAGTTGATGTTGCACATGCAACACATTTCAAGTGTGCTTTTGTGTCATTTTGTTGTTGTTGTACTATATCGTTCAGGTCGAAACGGCACCGCAAAAACGAAACGCAGCCAACTGTGTGATGTTTGTTGGCGTTGTAATGGTTATTGTTGTTGTTGTTGCTGTTGCCATAGGCGCCCTTTTAGGCGGCCTGAGGCAAAAGTGTCTCAAGCGGCGATTACCCTTTCAGTTGTTGCGCATATTTTTGCTGTTTCCCCCTGGTTTTCCATTTCGTGCCAAAATTCAATCGATTTTTATTGACTTTTTCTTTTCGCAAAAAATGTAAACAACATCTTCTTTCTAAGCGCGCAACACGCAATCGCACTGCCGCAGCCTAAACTGTCCGCGGCAGTTGTTCGCCATAGCATTCATACAATAGCAGCAGCAACAACAAAAATTGGCTCGCAAAAAGGTTCATTGGGTCAGCGTTGTCACGATTCTCGCTGTTCCGCCGCTTAGTTTCGTTTGTGCTCGTCGCTTTGGTTTGGCTGCATCTTTAGCCCCACTGTCCCGCCGGCCACTCACCTGCAGCGCGTTTGCCCAATTTCGGCTTGTATTGAATTTTTGACAGGCGCGCGCGCTCGAAATGGTTCGAAAACCTTAAATAAAAATTGAATTTTCCTTTACGTATTTTCGCTTTGTTTTTGTTTTTTTATTTACTGCAATTGTTATTGTTGTTGCAGTGATTGGGCACTGCGGATCGTGTAGTGTGGCGCATTTTGTTTTTGGGAAAAAAATTCTCCGAGGGCATTGTTAGTTTTAGGGTCATTTGGCATTACACCATTTGCTTTTACGGGGTGCTGATGATGATAATGTCATTAAGTCTGAAGTGCAAAAAGTTACATAAATTGTTGTGGGCACGATTTTTGTGCCGCATAGCAGTTTATGAGATTTCCGCGCGCGGCGCTCAAATAAAAGTGAAATAAACGTCCTGCACAGTCACAGTGTGCTGGCTGCCTTTGAGCTCGGTTGGTTGGGGGTGCAAGGGGCGGGGGGTATGAAGCTATTATTTAATGATTTACAACAGGTTGCAGTGGCTGCTGGCGGAAAAAGTGAGTTTGCCTGCAGTGTTTTGGTTTTTTGTGTTTGTTAATTAAAGTTGTGCAAAGTTAGATATGCAAGTTCGTTGCTGAAGTCTTTTGTTGTGGCTGGCAATATTTGCTAGGAAGCATTATTTTGTTTTGTCAAAACAAAATCATCGATTTTGCTGTTGTGGAAAGAGAATTATATTTCATTTTTGTGGTTGAATGCTTTGAAAAACAAAACTTTGCTTGGGCCTTGAAAGTCCTTTGTGATGATTTGAATAGATATGAGAGCAATAGAAAAGCATGAGACAAAAGTTTTGGAGTTATAATTGGGTATTTGGCCTAAAACGACTTTTCAATGCTGTTGTTGGAAAACTGAGGAGCAAATTTAAATTTCAAGAATATTCCCTTTTTAAGATTTCGAGGCTTTTTCCAACTTGATGGAAAGGAAAGATGGAGTGCTGACTTCGAGACTAAAGTTTTAAAAGTCGAATGGGGTAAAGGGCCTCAAACGACTTTAAATTCTGAGATATCGATGCATACTTTGCGGTGTGTGAATTTCGGTAAGATTCACTACCTTAGAGTCTGATGCTGATTTCGAGTTGGTGGAAAGGTAGAATGCTGACTTTGAAAAAGTTGAATGCCGAATTCCTAACAAAATTTGTAAAGATGTACTGGGGTAAATGGCCTAAAATTACCTTAAATTGGTTTTAGATACTCACAAACTACGACTTGGTGAACATGGGTGTTGCAGTGTATGGATTTCGGTAAGATTCGCTACCTAAATTTCGAAACTGACCTCTACCTGGTGGAAAGGTGGAGTGCTGACTTCGACTTCTTTCGAGTTTTAAGACATTTTACGAATCCTACACAATAATAACACAATAGATGAACAAACATTTGGCAATTCTGATCGTCTGAAACTTGGGCCCAAAACTGTCTCAGTAGTAGACAATGTACGAATTCAGCTCACTTCACTGTCATTTTATTTAAAAACATTGCCAAATCGCAATCAATGTTCCTTACTCTTTATAAACATCCAATATCTTTGCTATATTTAACATATAAATTTGCATATCGCGCGCCTTGCGAAATATCAACAGCGAACTTTTGTAATTGAGTTTTCTGCCACAGTCATTGTCTGCGACTGCTGCTGCTTCTATCGATCGATATCTTCTTTCCGATCAGTTGCCGTATTTAGCGCTTGCGCTGAGACCTCACAATTTCCATACAACAACGAAGTGCTGCAGGCAGAGGCCAAACGGCCGCGCGAATTGACACAGTGCCGCCGCGCGAATGGCCCATTGAGTCACAGTGAAGCGTGCGTGAGCGCCGGCCGGCCGCTGTGCCGCTGAACGCTTGAGCCAAATGGCACATATGACACTGCCAAAAATGGCCGCACTTTTACAGTTTCCAACAGCCCCTTTTGTGTGCCAAACTAAGCTATTTTTTCTCATATTATTGTTGTTGTTGTTATAAGTGACACTATGGCTTTTTGCAGCGCCTGGGAGGAAGCATCAGCAACAGACGAGTGGCAGAGATCTTATCGCCTCGGCCAGCAGCTGTGTGCTTGTCATAGATGCTTTAGGCATCTCCGTTGTGGCAGCTGTGCGCTACACATAATTGTTGTTGTAAATTTTAGTTATAGCCCTGCGACATACACCATAGATGAGTCAGAGCGAGTCACCCGCAAAAATATAATAAAAAATGTTTAAGTAAAAAAAATTAAGTTCAAAGCCTTCGCATTTTATTGTTTACATGCCTTAAATTTTTTACTGTTGCTGTGAGTTTTGTTGTTTTTTTTTTTGGATAATTTTTAGTTGTACTTATTTTAACGACTTGTTTGTTTTGTTGCTGTTTACTTAAAAGCGCTCAAAGTTTTTATGGTGGAATTTTAATGTGTTTCTTTTTCATGGCTGCTTTTAATGGGTCACTTTTGGTGCAAATTGGCCACCAGCAGTTGCAGTGCATCTTGTAATTTTTGCACAATTTGCAAGATTTATTTTCAGTTTTGTTTTCGTCTTTGTTGTTGGGCTAAAGAGAAAGCAGTTTGCTAAGCCAATTCTAGGCATCGACAAATCAGCGCATAAATTAGCTGCTTGGGCCCAGACTCAAATTACTACTAACAGCTTGAGAAAGTCCTCACTCACACACGCACACACACACACACACACGTGCTAGACTGGTGCACAAACACTCCGCACAGATGCCGCTGTAACAATTTATTTGAACCGCATTCCACAATCAGGCGTTCGGCCGCTTACACGTACAGCCAGACGTGGCCAGACAGACGTTTGCTCGTTGGCCGCTTTGGTCGGCTGACTGGCTGGCTCGCATACCATTTCTTCTCATTGCAGATCAAGCAATGCGAAAGATGCCAGACGTGCGCAGAAATTGCAATTCAATCGTGCAGCTACTCAGGCAGCCGCCGCACAAACCAACTCACTGACATATAAGCGAGCAAGCGGATGGACGGACGAACAGAAGGACGGATGGCTGCGGCGCTTGGGAAACGGTTTCACCTGCGCATGCGCAACGCCCGCCAACGGCACCCAGCAACCGCCGCCGCAGCATCATCATCAGCAACGCAGCGGCCGCATGCAATGCGGAAAGTGTTGCGCATGCGCAGTCGCATTTCTTTTTTATGCCAAACATTTCGCTGTTGAATGTGCGCATTAATGGCATCGTTATCACCATTTTTGTAAGTAATAAATTCAACACACTCGCGCGCTGCCTCACTCACTCACTCACTCACTCACTCAACGGCCCATTGACTCTTTGGCGCACGCACCGGCACAACCGCTGCTGTTGTTGTGGGGATCAGCGCCGACGCGCACTGCTCTTATAGATCTTTGTTTGTGTGTGTGTGTGTGTTTAAGTGTGCGTCAACGGTGGCAGCCGCATGCTGTCTCCGCTCGTCCGTCTATTTGTTTGTCTGTCTGCCAATAATTCTACAACTTTACTTGCTTATGGAGCGCCCCTTGTCTTCTGCTCTGTCTTTATGCATTAATCGGCATAAATCGCCAGTTGGCGAACACACCGAAGCGAAAAATAGAATAGAAAACTTTATGGAAGTTCAGTTGAGCGACTGCAGGCTCACTTTTCTGCGTCTCGCAATTGTCTGCCTGCCAGCCAGCGAGTCTGCGTGATCGGCCGCACTACGCATGGCCATCGTGCCGACTGGCCAGTGCTGCCGTGGCCTAATCAGTGCCATAACCAGGCAATGATGATAATCGACAGAAATGTCACATGAGTGTAAAAATTCTTTCTGCTATTCGGATTGACGTTTGAATGGTTGTGATATTTGAGACATTAGTTGTGGTTTTTATTTCGCTTTTCAGCGTTCGGAATTAATTTTACTCCCAGTTTGGCCGACCAAGTTGCGGTCCGTGCGTCGTGTTTGGTCGAGTTTTCCAATCGATGTTTGAATTTTTTGGTAGTCAATTTGTTGGAAGTGTGCGCTTTTACGGACTCTAACGTGGCCTTTGCCGATAATTGAAGCTCGTAAATTGCGCCCAGCACTGGACATATCGGTTTCGGAACCAGTTAAGGCGCATCGGAGTGGACATTTGCATATAGTTGTCGATAATGATGTAAATATTTGGAAAGTGGGAAGTGAATAGAGCACAACAAATTACTATATTTTAACGATGTTTTAATGTGTTTGGATAGTAAAGGAAATTATGAGTGTGTATGGAAGAAGAAGAATTGCTTAGGATTGACCTTAGCTGAGTGGCAGATGAGTTCAGGAAAAAGCGTTGCATAAGCCAACATCAGACTGGTCTGAAGCTGAGACTAAAACTGACAGAGACTTGATTTAAAACTTTTGATTTCTTTTACAGTGTTACCAGATACCTGAAATGGCTTTCTCCTAAATCTTAAAAAATTACTGAAATTTCCTCCCAAAAGTTAAAAAAAATCACCCAAATTTTGTTTTTATAATTTGCATCATTTTAATGGAATTAAACTTCTCATAAAAAAACATACCTAAGACTAAAACTGACTGAGACTTGATTTAAAACTTTTGATTTCTTTTACAGTGTTGCCAGATACCTGAAATGGCTTTCTCCTAAATCTTAAAAAATTACTGAAATTTCCTCCCAAAAGTTACAAAAATCACCCAAATTTTTTTTTTTATAATTTGCGTCATTTTAATGGAATTAAACTTCTCATAAAAAAATAGGTATACATATACTTTTTTTTTGCAGCCTGTTTTATTTTTATTTTATTTTTTTTTATTTTTATCTTTGTTATAACAAAACGTTTTTGTTATAACAAATGAATTAAACAAGAAATGCCATTTTTTGTGGGATTTCATTGTGCAGCAATAAGTGAGAACGAGATAGAACGAGCTTACATTTGTAAGCTTACAAATTTTAAACACAATATGGTGCTTTGACTATTAAAATAGTTGCCAAAATATGTTTTGTTGCCAGTGTTCCCAATACCTCGTTATCTGAAAATCTCCCAAAAATCCACTAAGGATCCGAAAAATCCAATAACATAAAATATAAATCTCCTAAATTTTCTCACAAACAATTCTTCCTCCAAAAAATTCTGCTGAAAAGCCAAGAATCTCCTAAATCTAGGAGAAAATCTCCTGATCTGGCAACACTGCTCTTTTAATTCATTTTCAAAATCACAGAATTTCAGTCTCAATTCTCCGAAGCTGAAACGTGAAAGCTGCCTTGTCAGCGCTTCCGAAGAGGGCCAAAATAAACCACACATCTACACTAAACTTAATCTTGAGCTATGAGCCTAAATCCATTACATATCTGTCCACAAGATACCTTTCCAATCCATTAATAATGCCACTGTTGTTGTTGGCTACATGGACAAGCAAACCAAATGACTTCAACACCTGACAACTGCTCAATAAAATGTGACCAAACATTCTAACATATTTCAATGCAAATGGGCACAATCACATTTCCTGTCCAAATAATTTAACAATCGAAAAGCAACAACAACTCGAACCGAGTTATAAACAAGCTGACGAACAATTTTAACGTTTACAACGTGATTTCATTAAAATCCGAACAGCAAAAGAAATTAAAAATTGAACAAAAAAAAGAAAAAAACAATCATTAAAGCGTACCTCACACGTATGAGTCGAAATTATGAAAACATTCTGCCAATAAATGAAATGCCAAAAGAATTTCACATCAAGTGGTCAGAAACCTCGAAAACACTACGAACGCGCGCGTCAACCGCCCCCTCCGCTATGTACAAGTATGTATGTATGTGTGTTTGTATCAAAATAAAGCAGCCACAATTGGCACTAAAATCAGTTTAAAGCAATAATAAAAATAACAACAACAACAAACAGACACCAAACACCACGACGCCAATGGAACAACCAAAAAAAAGTGGACGACCAAAATTTTCAGAATGAAAACAATGACTTGTTGTAGAATGTGGTAGTTGTTGTTTGTTTGTTGTTGTTTGCTGTTGTTGTTATTTTATTATTATTATTATTTGTTGTTGCTGTTGTTGTTGATGTTTCTTTTTTTCCATAAACTTTATTAATGACGAGAAATGTAGCCGCTTTGCATATCAATCAGTCGCTATTTTGCTGTCTTACAAGCAACAATAAATAAATAAATAAACTTTAACGTAAGAAGACGAAGAAGAAGAAGCAAACATGGCAGAAAAGCCAGCGGCACAGAAAATTCCCAAACATTTAAGCCGCATTTATGACAGCAGCAGCAACGGCAGCGGCTGCGTGAGTGTCGAACGTTTAATTTTATGGGCGAATGTTGAAGCCATCGGCGCATATTAACGCCTTTCAATATGACAACTTAACTTAAATTTACAATAAACGTTTTACCAACAGTAACAACAGCGGCAGCAGCAAACAGCCACAACGAGCAAACAAAAAAAAATTAAAAATACATAAATCGTTGCAAACCGCTGAAATTGGCGTTTTCTGTCAGTTTTTGCAGTTGTAATAATAATTTTTGGATATTATTTATATAGTACACATTTGTTGTTGTTATTTTAATATTTACAACAACACGAATACTGACAACATGGGCCATAAATGTCCAATGAACACGAAAAAAATCGAAAAGGTTTGCGTTTGTGCTTAGTTGTTATTTTTGTTGTTCTATGTTGTTCTTGTTGTGACTGGTTGTAAATCACAGCTTTGCATTTATGTGCGCAACAAAATTGCTAAACGGAAAACAAATTTCGCTGCTTCCTTGGACACCACACCACAAGTCACAAGTAAGTCAGTTGAAATCACATTCGATATCACACCTAATGTGGCCTGAAGTACACTGATGAAAAAATTTGTGGGTAGATGCGATTTTCGAAGCAAGTTATGGAAAGAGTCAGTGGGGAAGGAGAATAAAGTCAAAGAAGCAAAGAAAGGCTGGATACAGAGTGATAAATGGAGATGTCTTAGATATGTCAGATATGTACAGGAGCTTGCGTTAGGTAGAACTGAGGGACAGAGACTCAATTCAGGACACAGCGACACCAAACGAAGTTTCGTTAAGAAGCTAACGCAGTGCTTGGCTGGGACGTCACTATTTTGGTATACTTCTCTAAAGTAGGGACCCACATGTAGCTACGTAATTTGGCTGGACAAAGCCTTGAGAAAAGATTTCGTTTGTTCAAGAGTATCCTTGGAGCACTTTTTCGAACTTTTACTATATTTCAATATATTTCGATATATTTTAATAGATAAATTTCAATATATTTCAATATATTTATTTCAATATCTGTCAATCATAGATAAATTTCAATAGATAAATATATTTCAATATTTTTCAGTAGATAATATATCTATCAATCGTCAATATATTTAAATAGAGAAATTTCAATATATTTCAATAAATTTAAATAGATATACTTCAATATCTTTCAGTAGATAATATATCTATCAATCTTCAACATATTTCAATAGAGAAATTTCAATATATTTCAATGAATTTCAATAGATATATTTCAATATTTTTCAGTAGATAATATATTAATCTTCAATATATTTTAATAAATTTCAATAGATATATTTAAATATTTTTCAGTAGATAATACACCTATCAATCTTTAATATATTGCAATAGAGAAATTTCAATATATTTAAAGGAATTTCAATAGGTTTATTTCAATATATTTCAGTAGATAATATACCTATCAATCGTCAATATATTTCAATAGAGAGATTTCAATATATTTCGATAGATATATTTCAATATCTTTCAATAGATAATATATCTATCAATCATATAAAAATTTCAATAGATAATTTTCTAATTTTATGTACGTGAGTTTCCTTAAAATAAATGAGTAAAAAGATTATGAAAAGGTGAGAAACAGAAAGAATTGAAGACAAGACGAGGAAGAAAAAGCATAGTTACAGCAAGAGGAGTAAACTTTATATGTAGAAGTTATGGTTTAGTTAAAATTTAAGGACAAGTGCAGGCATAGAAGTTGGAAAAGGATTGAGAAGCGAAACTAAAGATGAAAATAGTATTAAGATTGTAATAAAGATAAAATAAAGATAGTTAAAAATCTGAAGATACAGAAGGAAGTTGGAGTCAATATAGGAATAAAAGTAGCTATAAAAATGGAGATAGACGTAGAGATACTCCAGAAGTAAGTTAGAAGTAAAGTTGGAATTAGAAATACTCATAGAGATAGAAGTAAGAATGGACATAGCGATAAGAATAGGTACAAAGATTGGGTTAACAATAGCATTGGAGATAGAGATGGATTTTTTGATGATGACTAGTTATGAAAGAAGAATCGATGGAAGAAAATATGGATGAATCCAGCAGGGGCGGTTAAACTGTGACAAAATGTGGAGGTTGATGTGCTGATTGTAGTGCAAGTCAAGTTAGCGATTGAAGTAGAGATGGAGGTAAAGATATGTGGGGACGAAATGTGAAGACGAATGTAAAGATAGATCAGGAGATAGCTAAGATAACTGGAAGAGTATGTAGAAAAGAAGAAAAAGTATAAGTAAAATAAAATCAGTGCCAATATTTTGCAAAGGAAAAGAAAGACCGATTAATATAGATAGAGAAAATTCTTAAAGACGAAGGTCAATATAAATATGAAAATAGAGATAATAACTGAGATAGTAAGTAAAAAGGGAGAAACAAAATTTAAATAAAATAAAATAAAATAAAATAAAATAAAATAAAATAAAATAAAATAAAATAAAATAAAATAAAATAAAATAAAATAAAATAAAATAAAATAAAATACAATAAAATAAAATACAATAAAATACAATACAATAAAATAAAATAAAATAAAATGAAATAAAATAAAATAAAATAAAATAAAATAAATAAAATAAAATAAAATACAATAAAATACAATAAAATACAATTAAATACAATAAAATAAAATAAAATAAAATAAAATAAAATAAAATAAAATAAAATAAAATAAAATAAATAAAATAAAATAAAATAAAATAAATTAAATAAAATACAATAAAATAAAAAAAAATTAAAATAAAATAAAATCCGTAATGATATCTGTGGCATTTTGACAAAACAACTTATGTCGAAATAGTGAAATTTTCCAGTTTTTTAATTATAAAGACACAATTTCAAAACGCTTCTTTTGGTGTAATCGGCTTGTTTTTACGACATTTAGTTACATGGATACGATGTATAGCATTTCAACTTTTCTCGAGTTTTGTATGAGATTTACTCTGCACCTTATCAGTATTTTCGCTCTCCTGAACAATTTGAAAATTAGACTTAAGTTGTTTTGTCAAAATGCCTTAGATATGTTCCAAAGGAAAAAATAAACTTATTAACATTAGAAGTGTCCTTAAATTTTTATCTTTTCAACAGCTGTCCAACGCAATGTATTTTGTCCAAACTATAGTACAGACACTTCACATGTATTTTAAATAAATATTTGTGAATCGTAATAAAAATGTATACGTTTTATTTGTCTATAAAGTTGGCTACGGGAACCCAATGACAGTGTTTGCAGATTTAAAGAAAGTCATCTTGATTTCAATATGAAAACCGTTGGGTTTGCGACTCATTGGCGGAATTCAGCTAAACATTCTGAAAGCAATTAAACTGCATAAATTTTCTTGTAATTTCTGTACTTTTTTGTCAGTGTAAAGTATGAGAAACGTTGTTGTTGTTGTTATTATTAATATTGCTGCGACTGTTCTTCCTTATTGCTGGACATAAGTTCGAAAATACGCGTACGCGTACGCATGACAGGAAAATGAAAAACCCCAAAGAAGCGTGAAAAAATACATTGTAGAAAAAAAACATTGTAAGAAAGCATCAAAGTCGTCGAGAATTGTACACGAAGTGAAGTGGTCCGAAGTGTGGGGAGTGGGAGAGTGGCGCAGAAATTTCAAATTCAAATGGAAAATCAATAAACCCAAATGCGGCACAGTGCATATGCACCGAGACACACACAGTCTCACAATGTGAGTGTGATTGTTGTTTAAATTGACAACAATGTCTGTTGACGTGAAGTACCGTTTTATTGTTGTAGCGAAGAAAAAGCACAGCGCATACAATAGCAACAAAATTCTAATTGTACGCTTTACTCGGCGCGTCATTAAGATTCCACAAGCGTCGGCGCGCCACTCACGTGCGACGCATGCTTATGAGGTCATTTGCGTGCTGCCATTGTTGTTGTTGTTGTTATTCGGTGGGGAATTGTTGGTGCTGCTAGGATTTGTGTTATTGTTGTTTCAGTAGCGCAACAAGTGCAACAACACGCCTGCACGTGTTGCGCGGCAGCTGGCGGACTGCGCGGCGGTGCGGTGGGGCGCCAAATAATGGCATAAAATTAAGCTAAATTATTTTATGTGAAATTTATTTATGCCTAATAACGCACACACACACACATACACATTCAATCGCTGTGCGCCTAACATTTTTTGTTCCTTCACTGACTTGATTCGGTTACGTTTTTCTTGCAGATTTTCGCTTTTATGTGGCAATTTATGCGGTTTTTTGTTTTGTTGTTGCTGTTGTTGTTGTAATGCTCAAAACGAAATGAGCGCCAATTCATTTTCGGCCAGCGCACGATTTCGTGTAGAATTCATTTGCGCGGCCGGCACACAGCCGATTGGCCGTTAGCGCGCTTAGTCGGTTGCCTGACTGGCGGCTGGTCGCTTGGTCGTTTCGTCGTCACACTTTGAAAAGCGTAAAAAGTGCGAATAAAATATTTGCCACAATATATATCTGTGCCGACCAACGTTGATGGGTTTTGTGCATTTTTCATGGGGTTTTTGTCGCTGCTGTTGTCGCGGTGGCTGAAATATGACACACGAAACTCAACTTAAAATTTCGTTAAAGTATTTCATACCGAAATTATTACCGCTTCACAAACTTAAGTTTGGAAAGGAAGGACCCAATGAACGAGCTACTGTTGCCAAACGAAGATTTAGAGTCGAGGTGCTACAAAGTTTTGCTTCAGTTGTTTTCTTCATCGGGTCACAACAAATGAGTCGATTAGGAATTGATTGAGGAATGTTTGAAACATGCTTTTTTATGGCTTTGAAACAGGAAATTTGTAAGGAATCGATTGAGCTACACTGGAGGTGTCATAGGCTTTTTAGTGGGATCACAAGTGTAAACGTTACTAAGAACTGTTTGAGTTGCTGTTGAAGACTCAGAAATGTGCATTTTTGTGGGATTATGTTTGATATTGTTTAGTCGTTGTTTTGAACCGTTTTAGATGTTCTAAAAGTGCTCGAGATGTGCTTTTTTATGGCATCATAAGCATGAAAATAAGGAAATCCGTGGAACTAAGTTGAGAAAAATTTTTGTAATTGCCTTTTCTGTTCATCTAAATTAGGTTCAAGAGTAGTACCAGCCCCTGAAGAGAGTTCATTCAACGATGCGATGTTCCACATATCTTACAATCCCTAAACTAACTAAGACCTAAGTTCCACCTTTAATATTTGGTTACAGCAACTGATAATCTGGGCTTAAGCTACTTGGTTCTTTTATTGGAGATATGTACTCCGTATTTACCGGCGTCCACTGCAAGTTTGTCTTCGGTACCGAATACTTCTCTGTAAACATCGAATACTATTCCTTCCCAATACCTTTTTTTTTCTTCCAGTTGCTGACGCGTTGCTACCGTTGGAATTCCCACCATATTCGTGAGGCTGAAGAATTTAAAAAGCTTGTCACACCTTGAAAGCAATATTCTCTAATTTCTAAGCCAAAAATACCGAAAATTCTGCGGGACACTTTCTATCGAATGCTTCTGAAGCTCGATCGAGTAGTATTTACCATCGCTTTGGACTTGGTGCCATATATTTAGTTTATGTGCTGATCGATAGATCAGTATTTACCATCACTTTGGATTCGGTGATGTATATTTAGTTTGATGGCCTTCATGAGCTTTCAAAAGCAGGGACCGAAAATAACTGTTATTTTACAATTTTCAAATCAAAAAGGCATAACGAAAAAATTGCCGGAGGACTTTTTCAAATATACCATTATGATTGTAATGGCCCCAGCTTCACAAATATTGAACGCCTTTTATATTTTTGAAAAAAATAACGGGAAAACTCGTTTTCTCTTTCGGTGGCTGTCCTCTCAGCTGGAAATGGCAAACCTCTGAGAGTAAAAATTGCTTATGAAAAAGCTCCCAACCTGCCGTTCGGAACCGGCATAAAACTGTAGGTCCCTTCCACCCGCGTACAAACTCACACGCACAACACGGTTGGTTGCGGGAAGCTAGGCCTTAGTCTCGCGTAAGCGGGCTGTCGTGCCAGTCAATTATTAAATGAAAATTATTTATATTTTTCAATTTTACTATAAAAGTTAAAATTAGCTGTTATTTTGTGACTTTTATCATTTCAGGAAAAAATAACTGTTACTTTTGACTTTTATTTTATCGGTCAAAAATAACAGTTATTTTGTGAATTTTATTTTTTCGGTCAAACATGTATATCAGGCAATTTGAATTTTTTCGAAGTCCGTTTGACCGACTAAAAAATTATGGATACCATTTTTTACGTCTCAGCAACCGCACATTCTGAGCTATAAGACTTGTGCGATGAAAAAAATTTTATCAAAAGGTTTTTAGTAAGTCAACTTGGCTTTGCAAAAATTCAAATTGCCTGATATATTTGACTGAAAAAATAAAAGTCACAAAATAACTGTTATTTTTGACCGATAAAAGAAAAGTCAAAAGTAACAGTTATTTTTTCCTGAAATGATAAATAGCACAAAATAACTTTTATTTTTGCCGGGAAAAATAAAAGTTGAAAAATAAAATTTGACTTTTTTGATAAAAACCATAACCGGTACGGTCCCTGATCAAAAGAGGGTTGCTTGCACCTTTTAGAAGTCGGATATGCTCTCAAATGGTCTAATACACAAACAATTTCTAGAGTGCCCTAATTTTTGGTTATTGCTGCTTTCTTAGAAGTCGAAATCTCTAACCATTTCGTTATTTTGTTGGCATACTTAGGGCTTCACACAACTATTCAAACACCTCAGCTCTCTGTGGTTCAAGAAATCAAATTTAATTTTATTCTTTAAAAAAGTTTAAGGTTTTGAAATTTCAGATATCAGAATTTCAGAAATTTAATTCACATATAAATATATATAAATAATATATATAAATATAAATGAAATTAAAAAATTGAATGTTTAAGTTTCAAGCAGAGAAAAATAGAAGTTTTGTAAAGCCATCTTTTTGCATGGTAACTTTTTAAAACCAATCTTGTTTCTATTGGCCACAAACCAGACTAAATCAAAGACTCATCAGTAAAAAGTTATAACGAAAGATTTAATTACCTGAAATTTTTTAATAACTCAGCAAAAAGGTGAACATCAATAAAAACATTCAGTCTGTGTGGTCATGGCAAGTGTGACAAGTTGAACTCGCTTTTGGCAAATTTTACTGTTTACACAGTAAAAAAAAAAACATTACCACTCAGTTTTGCTCAGCACTTGGCCCGCACACACTTCCTTGAAATTATGCCGCGACTGACTGTGACTGTGCGCTCGAAATGGCAGAACACTTAACAACACCAAGAAACAGCAACAATAATGCGCCACAATCAGCAACAACATTGACGACATGCGGCCAAAAAAGTTTGCGACATTCAAATCATAAAATCAACATTGATAAATTTTCAATAGCTCAGCCGGTCGAGTGGTGTTTTTGTTGCTGTACAAGTGGGTAAATAAATGTATTTCATGTTTTTGGTCGCTTGTCAATTCCATTGCCTGACATGTGTGGCATTTGTCGGTCGGTATGTGACATTTTTGGAAAAATTGCAAATAAACGCGAGCACACACACAAAGGCACACACACACACACACGCTCCAGTGCAAGCAAATAGAAAATGTTGCGGCCGCAGAGTATCGAATGAGGCATAAAGCGTTTAATTTTCATTTTGACACCCTTTTGAGGTCATTGCGATAATTCTCACAAAATGAAAAATAAAATGAAACAAAAAGCAAACATTTCCAGTGAGGAAAATTGCAAAAAATTGAAAGCTGCCAATTGTGTGAATGTGACTGCGTCTTGTCGCACTCACTCGCTGGCTCGCATCACCAATACGCAACGACCGTAAATTGTGTGCGTTGTAAATTTTATTTCTCCAACAACAACAACTTTGTGCGACATTTGTTGCTACGCGCAATGGCGACGCGAACAATTTGTGTATTGACCGCGATTTCGATGCTGAGTCGACTTTGTTGCACGCCCAGCTGCCCATAGCCATAACAATAACAATAATAACAACAACAACAATAACAACGAACGAGCGAGCGGGCGGGCGCGCATGAATCATGCAAATATGTTGCGCAGTCGGCAGTCGGCGGCGACGCGTCAAGTGTTAAATGTGTCACCGCCGACTCGCGATCGCAGCAATGGCGACGGCGGCCGCAGCCTGTGTGGCACTGCGGCGCGCATTTCCACTTGCTTCTTAATGATTTTCACGGCTTTTTCACGTTCGTACCACTTCTCGACTGCGGCAACTTGAACAAACTGCAGCAACAACAATAACAACAACAACAACTTGAAGTGTTTTGCACCAATCTGCATATTTTGCGGTATGAATTTGTGGAATGGAATCGCACAAACAGTGAGATGTCGCCGTCGTTGTTGTTTTTCGCAAACGCGCTTATCGCTGATTAGTTTAGCGCAATTTCGCTTCATGAGGGTGTTGTTGTTGCACGCTCAAATACGTATGCGCCCGTGTGTGTGTGTTAGATATGGCGCGATATTGCAGACAGACGTACGGACGCTGCCAGACAAACAGACAGACAGTCAGTCGAACGCAGCGTGTTGTGTGGGGCTGTGAAAATGTTATGTGCCAATATTTGCGGATTTCGTTAGGCACACTTATTCTCAGTTGATTTGCGATTTGATAAACGAAAACCTATACGCTGCCATACGACTGTGTGTGTGTGTGTGTAGGTGTTTTTTGTTCACAAGTGTCAAACTTGACACTTGAGCGGCGCGCTGCATGGAAACGCTAGAATTCTTATTCTTAAGTAGATTTTTTATGGGATTCGTTCAAGTTGGCAGCGGAATGTTGTTTACTATTAAATGGTCGCTTGAGTGAATGAATGAATGTGAGTTGAAAGTAAACTAAAACAGTGTTGTTGCATATGTAAATATTTTGCGTACATAGTTTTAATTGGTTGGCACATTTTTGTATATACAAAAATTTATTTATGGAAAAAGTGAAACTGATTATTTTGGTTCTTAATTTTACATTTTTTAAAATTATTTTCAAATTTTGTTTATTTTTTTTTTAATTATATTTAAAAAATTAATTTTTTTATTAGTTTTTGAATTTGCTTAACATATCTAATTGTTCACATAATTATAAAAGAACTTGTATTTTTTTTAAGTGTTTTTAAATGTTTCGAAAATTGTTTGTTCTTTCGTGGAAACCAAAATTGTTTATAGTAATGTTTTTTTAAATGTTGTGAAATGAAGTGAATTTTTCGAATATTTTTGTTAAAGGAACCAAAATTGTTTATAGTGATATTTTTTTGTGTTTGATAATGTCACATTTTTAGAGTTTGTTTTGAAATGTTGCTTTTTATTTCATTCAAAATATTTTTTTTTAATGAATTTCTTAATTGGTGTTCTTAAAAATTATTTATAGATATAATTTTTTCTTTTTTTATTTTGTTTTAAATTTTTATTATTTCTATTATTCATTTTCATTTTTTTAATTTTTTTTTTATTGACCAAAGTTTTTACGGGGAACGTGAATTGAAGTTCTCGTTGTTGAATATGTTCTAAAACTTTAGATTCTTAGATGTTTTGAAATCATTTAATTAGAATTTATTTATTTTCCTACAAATTATTTTATACGTTTTACTTAGGATTTGTTTTTTTTTGGTTTTATATAAATATTATTCACAGGTTTTTAAATTTTATTTATTTTATTTTTAGATTAAAATATTGGATTAAAATATTTTAGTGAAAACGAAATTTAAGTTTCTGTTTTTGAATGTGTTCAATACTATCAGAATTTTACAATTTTATATTTTATTTATTTAGAATTTATTTAATCTTGTACAATTCACTTTATACATTTTACTGCTGAATTTTTATTTGTTTTATATAAAAAAGTTTACAGATATTGTCTTTTACTTTAATGTTATTTTCAGACTATTTTGTAAACAAAACTAAACAAAATATCTTACAGTGAAAGTGAAATTGAAGTTTTTGTAATTTTTTTAAATTATTTTATTCAAAATTTTGTTTTATTTAGTTTTTCAACCAAATTTGTCTACGTTTGGAATTTATACGGAAAACGATTACTATTTTTTATAATTATATTTTGAATTATTTTAAATATTTTTTCTGTTTTTGTTCTCCCAGTCTGAGTCGACTCAGTTCTATTCTGTTTATAAAACTTAAATAAATACCTAAACATGTATTACTGTTTTACACAAAAATTACTCACATATTTCTGTAATGTTAATTTAGAGTGAAATTTCTATAAATGTTATTGTTGCTATACGGCACGCGTTGCCATATCAGCAACTCTTCCATTCCCAGCAGATCGAATCGATTTGGCACAGTTTCTAAACAATCATAGCAAAGAAAAAAACTATTCCCATTATTAAGGGTGAAACAAATAAAATTACTCGTAGAAAAAACTGCGCGAAATAAAATTGACAATACATTTTCGAGAAGCGTTGGCTCCACTGTCCACTAACGAACCGCAAACCGAGGCCCAAAATGCGCCGGAATGAATAATTTTGGCCGTTTGCCGCATAGAATGAGACAGTACAAAGTGTGCTCGAACGGCAGCCGTCGCTGTGGTTAGACTTTTGCTGCTGCTGCTGTGTACAGCTGATGGTTGTTGTAATAACGGCAATTTTTTTCCGTGAGCGAAATATTTCCGCAATTGATGCTAACATTAAATTAAGCGTTTTTTAATGTTTTCGCGGCCGCAGCCGGCATTCCATTGAATTTCATTCAATGCGTTGGATTTGTGCGGGATTCCGTTGGTTGATAAATTCGCTAAACAATCAAGCTTTAAGTGAAAGCTTAAAGTGTTGTTAAAAATCAATAAAAGCAATCGGCGAGCGTAACGCCGCGTTTTTTATGCTTTGTGAGGTGTTTTTTCGGTCCAGTGACACTGGCCTGCGGTGGAGTTGATGTGTTTTGAGGGAACAAAGAACAAAGAAGGAAGCGAGAAGATTTCGGGCATTGAAAGCACTTTGGTTCTGGGGTACACGTGTCGGTGTTATTGGCATGTTTTGGACAAAAGTGTGAAAAATTGCAAAAAACATGAGTGCAGAGGCAGCAAAGATTGTGGGTGTTAAAGTGTTGCGATGACACAGTTAAAACGATTTTATTGACTTCAGTAATGCAACTTCAGTATTTTTTTATCGGTTTATTGATTTGTAATGATTGTTTTTTTAGTCAATTTTATTTTGATATTTACAAAAAATACAACATATCAAACAGTTGCATTTTTAATGTTATATTTAGTATTTTATATTTGAATTTTTAAAGTAAGTAATTTATATTTTATATTTTTTATATTTTAAATTGTATTATTTTATATTTGATTTTTTTTACAATAGTTATATTTTTATTTTATATTTTGCATTTAATATTTTAGTTTTTAAATTAAACATTTTCCACTTCTTATTTTTTACTTTTTGTTTTTCCTTATTTTGACATTTACAAAAAATACATAGTATCAAACAATGTATTTTTTAGTTTATATTTAGTGTTTTATGTTTTAATTTTTAAATTAAGCAATTTATATTTATTATATTTTCAATTGTGTTATTTCATTTTTTGTTTTTATATTTCTTTGTTTAATGTCAGATGTGTCATATCATTTGTTTTATATTTTGCATTTAATATTTTTAATTTATAAATGAAATATTACCTATTTTGATATTTTACATTTTATATTCTGTATATTTAAAAATTAATTTTATATCTTATTTCATCATATATGCATTTCATACTTTGTCAAATTAAATTACATTTATTTTTGATTAACAAAGAGTTTTTTAAATATATGTATGTAATATATTTTATTTTCATTAACAATATCTATTTCAAAAAATATAATTTTTGAATTTCTAATATTTTTTTATTTCGATTATATTAAAATATATTTTTGTATTTATTAATTTGCACTAAATACATATTCCTTATACCGTCAGCTATTATTAAATCATCTTCGAATTAGATTACATTTAGTTTTGATTTACTTAGGATTTCTTAAATATGTACATATATGTGTATTTTTTTAATTTTCGTTAACAATGTTTGACACATTAATTTTTGAATTTTTAAATTTTTCATTTAGATTTAATTGCATAGATGTATATATTTTAATTTATTAACTTGCACTAAAAATAAAGTTTTTATATCGTCAGCTACAACAAATAAATTCGCCAACATCCCTACAAATTACATCATGTGCAAGTTTGTCGCTCAAGTCTTTTGTTTGCGCCAATGACACATTTTATGTCCTCTAAAAGTCACAAACGAGGCCGCACGCTCATCAAGCCACAGCACGGGAAAGTCTTTCAACACAACAACGCTTCCTACCAGTTACTCATTCCTACAACAAAAACAACTATAGTAACAACCGCATCAAACTCACACAAAATAGCGCCGCTTTACTTTCCGTCAAACACACATTTGAAATATTTGTATTTTTTCAATTACCTTCGCATATAAAGATTTGTTTTGGAATGCCCATAAAAATCACTTAAAAATTGCTTATAAACTTATCTGCCACCGTTATCGTGCCCACACAATCTGCTGCCCCTGCGTGTACAAAAACAAAACTTTGCATTTGATGTGTTTTTTTTGTTTACTATCTGCACACCACACAGCCACACACAACAATAAAGCAAGCGCAATTAATAGCACAGCCCGAAGCTTGACCCTCATCAAAAATAAAAACTAAATAGCAACAAAACACAACGAAAAAAAATAACAAGTAAACAACAAATAAAACGGTAACCGAAAATTATCAGCCAGAAACCACCACCACCACCAAACACCATAGCCAGCATCTGTGGCGCACACGCCGCACTTAAAAAGTTCAATGTATAAATAAATAAAAAGTTCACTCAATGCTGCTGCAAATAGCAAAAAAGTAGAAAACAGAATACGAAAATAATACTAAAAGCACAAAAATGCGCATGACTCATAAATAAGAACATAAC
This sequence comes from Melieria crassipennis, assembly GCA_963668005.1. Lineage (NCBI taxonomy): Eukaryota > Metazoa > Arthropoda > Insecta > Diptera > Ulidiidae > Melieria > Melieria crassipennis. The sequence goes on along the minus strand of OY764962.1, from coordinate 120,727,743 downwards.
AATTTGCATTAAAAATCGCTCGCAATGATTTTATTGGCTCGGCCGATCGTAAATCTTGTTGTTGTTGTGCGCAACTCGCATCAAAGTCGCACAGAACATAGTCGACGGCGACCAGTAGAGAGCGCAGCATTACTGAGTTCTCAGTGGTGGAGGATGAGTAACGTTTGCGGGTAGTTACTACGAAATTTTTTGTTCATTTGAGGTTTTATATTAAAACGAAAATTATTAAAATATTAAATTGAAAATTGTAAATTGTAAACATTAAGGAACGATGATAAGCATCCTGAAAGTATGCAGCCAACCACTGATATTGCAAGCAACTGAACTAACTGGTCTCAATGTTTTTGAAATTTGTGACAACACAGATTTTTTGTTGTGTACTTTCAGTCAGAGAATTTTTTCAGCCACAACTTTGCCCTCAGCTGGCAATGATGAACCTCTCAGAATATTATTTTATTATTATTTTTTAATGATCAAAAATTTAATTAAAAATTTTAAGTTAACTAAATTATTTCAAACTGTTCACTTACAAAACTATCCTCAAGTTGCACACTTATTTTACAGTGTCTCATTAGCATTTTTACGGACTGTCATTACTTGCTGAAATATTGCAAGCACTCAATTGCCGCAGTCTATTTCCGCCAGCACTGCTGCGTTTTATTCAAATTTTGTCCAACATTTTATTCAAATCGATTCAATGATGAAAATTTGCAACATGTTGTCAATAATAAAGATTTTGACTGCGCTCTCCAGTCTCCGGCACTGAACCCGTGTTGCCTGTCAGCACATTTTTAGCGCTTTGCCAAAACTCAACAGCGATGGTGTGGCAAAAAAACCCAAATTAGCATATCAAATCGTAAGCAAACAATAACTAGAACACCAATAAAGATATTGCAAATCAATGTAAAAGCAATAGAAATAAAAAATTCTAAAGGCAGTAAAAAAATACTTTATGATCTTTTCGTGTTCAGAATTTATGCATCTATCAGGTTATGTAGACAATTCTTGAAGCAATTTCATTCACTGCAAAAATTACAGTGAAGTGGTTTTAGCCCACTTCCACCATTCATCAGTTGGTTGTGACAGTCGTTGAACCTTACAGATCCATCAATGAAGTTGTCATATTGGTGTTTCAGACCACCTCTTCCATTATTCTATTCTTCAGTTAGTATTGATAATCCTTGAACCTTTCAGGTGCAGTTTGAAAGTTATCATGATTGTCTTTCAGTCCAGCTGTACTTATTTATCCATCCAATTGTTGGTTGCGACACTCCATGAACCCTTCAGATTTAACATAAAAGTCATCAAATTGGTATTTCAGTCCAACTCTTCTTATTTAACCAGAGATTTGTTGGTTTTATCAGTCGTAGAATCCTTTAGATCCAACATATCCCATCTGTCATCTCATCTTCTCCATTTATCCGTACATAAGTTTGCATTGACAATCCTTGAACATTTCAGATCCAGCATAAAAGTTATCATAATGGTGTTCCGGCCCATCTTTTCTATTTATCCGTACATAAGTTTGTATTTACAATCCTTGAATCCCTCAGATCCAGCACAAAAGTTATCATAATGATGTTCCGGCCCATCTTTTCAAAGTATTAATCCGTATATAAGTTTGTATTGTACCTTTCGGATCCAACATAAAAGTCATCATAATGTTGTTTCAACCCATCTTTAACATTTATCCACTCACTCCACTTGGTTATTATAATCCTTATCTATTTATTTACTGATCTACTTATTTACACATGGATTGGGTTTTAGCAGTCTAGACCCCTTTAAATCCTACATAACATTTATCATAATGTTTTTTACTATTTATCCATTCATCAGTTGGTATTGACAATCTATGAACCCTTCAGATCCAGCATTTATCTCATTCATTTATCCATCATTTATCCATCCCCCATTTGTCCTTGAATCCTTCATATCCGTCATCAATTTTTTAACTACATCTTTTCTTCTGATGATCCCGAACCAAAGTGAGCATTTTAACACTTCCGAACCACACATCAAGTCAAAAATATTGCACATCTCCAGCGTCTGGTATAGTAAATGAAACCAGAACCTCAAAAAGCAAAGCATACAAACACAAACACACACAAACACCAACAACAACAACAACAACCTAAACCTAACATCAGCAACATGCAACATATTCATTGGCAATGTTTGGTTTTCTTTTCAATTTGAATAGCTGAATTTATTTGTTTGTTGTTGTATTTGTTGTTTGCTGTTGTGCCGACTGTGCACAGCATTCGACTGTTGTTACATTCAAATTCAAATATGCTGGCAACTTGGCTTGGCTGCCTACTGACACGCGCATTGCGACATTTTGTCGCTCCTCACAATATTGCTTACAGTTGTTGTTGTTGTTGTTGTTGTTTATGTTGTGGCTGTTTCTTTTGCATTAGTTTTTTGGCCATTTATTTAAAATGCCAGTGCAATCGACTACAAGTACTCAGTGTACTTGAAGCCTTGGCGGACGCTGCCGCTCGCAGCAGCTACTTGCTGTCATGACTCCGGTTGTTGTTGTTGTTGTTGTATTTGTTGTGGTTGCCACATCGATATGCAAACAAAGTTCGACTTATTAGCAGCACTTAACATGACATTTTCGCATAACTCATAAAGCGACAACAACAACAACAACAACAGCAGCAAGAGCAACGGCCAAGTGGCAAAAGTTGTCATTCTTGTGCACTCGCCGACGAAAATGCATTTTGGTTATTGGGCGCACTGCAGAGCGCTCATTAGCTCGATGCCGCTGAAAATATTAAGCCAAAAGTGTTACTGACATCTTTCGGCTACTTGTAAGTCAGGCACAGCGGGCAGCGCACTCGAAAGAAGCGAACATTTGCATGCAACACGACAACGAGCGACGCCACGCCACATTCATTCATAACGTACATGCAACGCGGTGCGCCAACTGGGTCAGCTAATTATTCACCAAAAATATTGTACAAAATGTAAAACATTTTTAATAAAAAACCAAAGCATTGCAGTGAAATGTTGCAAAAATTGGTTTAAAAAAATTATTGCACTTAAAAATTACCACAATAAAATGTGATCAATAATATTGTGTGGAGTTGCAGGAAAAGGCCAAAATATTCTCACGTAAGTCGAATTAACGCTGTTAGAGAGCACCTCTCTCTGCTGGTGTTGAAGGCGTTGATCGGCAGCTATGTGAGCTACTTAAATGAAAAGTGTTGCACGCGCGTGTTGCATAATTATAGACTTGAGTGCCAATGTTTATGAGAAGCGCCCTCTGTTGGTGAGTTTTGAAACTTTAATGAATTTTTGTATTTTTGTAACTGCAATATTCTGTCAACTTTTCGAAGAATTGTTCAAATCGGTTTAGTAGTTTCTGAGATACAATGTTTATAATTGTTGGATGTACAAGTGGGAAGCCGATTTCAAGGATAATGACCAGTTTTGTATGCAGCACCCTTAAAAGTTGGTTATAGAGAATAGTTTGTTTGAAAGAAACATTTGAAAAGATTAAAAAAATGGGAGTCGGTCTTGCTTTTGACACTTATGGAGGCCACCTGAGAGCAGTCAGAGCAACACTTCATAAAAACGATGGTTTTGCGGGGACCATAAAAATTATAAGCTAAATAAAAAAATTAAAATATTTTATTATTCGATTTTATAATATTTTTTATTATTTTTCGATTTTCACTTTGAGCTCACCGAATAAAAATTATGTGTTGGTTTTTTTTTTTTGATCAGAAAATAAAAATTAATTATTTTTTGAGTTTTATTTTTTGGGGGAAAAATAAAAATTATGCAGTGAGTTTTATTTTTCACTTGCCGAATGAGAATTTATTTTTCAGTTTAATTTTTTTTCACAAAATAAAAGTTATTAAAAATTATTTCTTGCTCATGAAATAAAAATTCTACTATGAATTATTTGTATATACTTTTTCTATAAGTAAAAAATAAAACTCACCGCATGATTGATATTTTTCCCCCCAAAAAAATAAAACAACAAATAATTTTTATTTTCCCATCAACAAATATTTATTATTCGATGAGCGGAAAATAAAAATCGAGAAATATTGGTTTATTGTTTTTTTTGCTTTCACTTTATTGCACTACATGATATATCTGCAATGCTTCCTTCATCTTGATTTTTTTGATTAAAGATATTGCGATCATATTTACGGTCCCTGTGGTTTTGTAAGAGAGACCCATGAAGCAGTGGCGATAGAGGGTTAATATGTTCGGAAAAAATATTCAAAAGACAAAAAAATTAGGGTCAATTATATATTTTAATTTTCTAACAGCAACTTCTGAACAACTATGCAGCAATTTGTGAACTAAAAAATGTCCTTTGGCAATTTTAAGCTCGATGCAACATCATTCACTGCCACTCTACTCCCCAAGTTTTTGCTTCATGCATTTTTTCATCAAACCATTTTATGATGCTTGATGAAAAAAAATAGTTTTCAAAGTATTGTAATAAAAAAAAAACTATGCAATAAATCAAGTCAAGGTATGACAACTCAATTACAAGATTAAGACTTAGCTTTCTAAACGTGTAAATTGTTTAGTATTTTCTCTTTACCTTCTAACTAACCTTTTTAAATATGATTTATTTCTTAAAAGCTCTCGTTTGTATTTCTCTCAATATTAAAAAATCTCACAACGCTAGTGGCCACTTAGTTCCTTTCTTTTACTCACTTCTTCCTCTACTTTGCATGTCATATACGCATCGTTGGTCATCAATTAAAAGTTGCTCATAAATATTTAAATCAATTTTCTGCTTGTTTCTCAGCTTTGCTGTGTCATTTGATTCAGTCTTCGTCTTACATTCAACTCTCGCTCTACACGATCCACTTTGTCTACACATGTAAAAGTTGTTGTAATTTTCCAGTTTATCTTATCGCTGGGCCGTAGTCGAGCAGGTCAACTAATTTTAATGTTTGTGCAATAAATTCACTTTTTAATGGCTGCAACATAAATTGAAACGCTAATGCGTGGCCCGAGTCGACGCCTTGGCGAAAGCTCAGCTTACTTTTAATGTGTGAATGCGTCGAGAGGTGGAAATGGAAATCGAATAATACCAGCCAAGGCATGTGGCTTTGATAAATTGATATGTAACTCTACTATGGCTCGGAGATTTTTTCTATAAATACAATCAAAATGGCACACGAACGTTTGTGGAATGTTTTTTGGCACAAAAAGTGGGCTAAGCGCGGATTTAAGGTGCCATAAAATATTGTCTTTTCCAAATATAGCAACGCATGGCTATTAATATAATTTTGAGAAAAATCAAATCAAAGATGTTTACTATTAAAACGTGGAAGCAAAATATTAATTAATTTGTTTTTTATATGGACTGTTCGCTGTAGCTTCTTCGATAGTTTCATGGCACAACTCAAAATGAGAAATTATTTTAATAGACATTTATGCAACACATTGCAAATAGAGGCTTAAGAGATTTTATCACGTTTAAAGAACTTGAATGAAATTGTATCAATGGAACAAAGTCACCATTACGGTTAGTATTGAAGAACACCAACATTCGATTGTGCCGGCATTGTTCCGCATATAACACAGTGCGACAAAAATTTAAAAAAATTTTCACACTGGAAAAAATCCATATGGCCGTGAAACTAGAGACCAAACATAGTAATACTGCGTACTCAGTTTTTCATTTCTACATCCTTTGTTCTTTTCAAAAATTTTGAAGGGGATAAAAAATAAAAAAAATATACAAAATACTTAACTTCGTTAGAATATGGCGATATGTATATCAAATAAAAGAGGAAAGGCTCAAGAATTGAAATAAAATTGATTTTTTATATATTTGTTAAAAAAGGATATGAAAAAGGTCCTTTGAAAATTTTAATCCTTTATATCCTTGAACATTTATGTAGAATTTCCTTGAAAAGTAAGTATGTTAAAACCCAAAATCTCCTTGATCACGTTTCAAAATTTCATTATTCTTGCTTCATTGATTTTGTATCTATTTATTATTTAAAATACTGATACTCAAATAAATTAAAACTTTTATACTTCATTAGACTTGCAGCTTCCGCCTTTTCTTTATAACTTTCGAACCAATAAAGTTAGAGTAATGAATTAATTAATTTTGACATGTGATCAAGGAGATTTTGGGTTGTAACATACTTACTTTTCAAGAAAATTGTGCATAAATTTTCGAGGATATAAAGGATTAAAATTTTCAAAGGACCTTTTTCATATCCTTTTTTAACAAATATATAAAAAATACATTTTATTTAAATTCTTAAGCCTTTCCTCTTTCATTTGATATACATATCGCTATATTCTAACGATTTTAAGTATTTTTAATATTTTTTTTATTTTTTTATGCCCTTCAAAATTTTGAAGTCCTTTTAAAAGGACAAACGATGTAGAAATAAAAACCTGAGTAAGCAGTATAACTATATTTGGTCTCTAGTTTCACGCACATATGGATTTTTTCCAGTGTGAAAAATGCTGTCGCATGGTGTAATGCATCAAGTCATCCAAAATTGAACCAACATGGCAGCAAAAAATCAATTGTTCAAATGTTCAAATGACAACTAAGACAATTTTAAATATTCAACCGTTTCATAGTGAAATAAACCAAGAATGATCCAAGTACAGACAGCACGATTATTTTGACAACTTATGTATTTTCTCAAATTGTTTTTTTCAAATGACTTTTCTGTCATTAAACTTGTTGAAATAATTGTACCTGAAAAGGGCCTAAGAAAACTACATAAATTTTTTGCATGTATAGATACATTACAGATTGCAATCCTGGACCAGTTTTACAATTCCGAGACTGACAATTACAATCCTGGAAACTTGGTATTTTTTCGACTTCACAAAAAAAAAACGCTAACGAAACAGTGAATTGTTTTCTGTAGTTAAAAATATCCAGAACGATCTTCCAGTCTGTAGCTCAAATCAAAACACATAAATTTACCCCAAAAATTTGCTTCATCATAATGAATCCCTAATTAATACTCGATAACTACTCGTATTTCTGGGAAAAATATTTTTAAAAAATTTCTTTCACATTTTCCTGCCTTGGAAAGAGTGAGTAACCTCAATGCGAACCACATTTCCCAATTTATCAATATTCACGCGCTCAACACTAATTAATGTTAATGCCCCCAAGTTAAAGTCTTCCCTGCCTGTTTTTTAGCATTTTCAACATTTCACGTTAACAAAGTCATTAACCGTATGTCACACGCACGTCACGTCACGACGCATCATCACACTTGCCCCTCTGGCGATACAACTTGGCCATTATCCGGCTTGCTCCCTTCCAGACTCGAGTGCCTCAACTTACCCTAATTGAACTCTGACCGTTGGTGTTGCGAGTAGAAACATTTTGTTGTGTGTGTGTGTGTGTACGCGAATGTATGAGTTCAGCACTGACGGCCGTTTATTTGGCTTAAATTAAATTATGTAGTCGCGTGCTTAGCTACGATTTACCTTTGTTGAATTTCTTTTTTTTTATTTTTTTTTATTTTGTTTTTGTATTTTTGTCGCATTTTTTTCAATTTTTTGTTTTTGTATTCTTAGTTTAGTTTTAGAGTGTGAAGCGTGCTCTATGGCGCTACGTGCTGTGCTGTTGTGCGTGTAAAGTGAGAAAACTGCATGCAGACAGTTAAAAGCTAAAGACAGACAAATAGCCGGACAGATGCCATAAAGGATGAGTTCGTTTAATGAATGGACAAGCGAAATATTCTGCTCGTCGGTTTATAGTTCACATAAATTACAAGATGGGGGTGATTTTTTACTATGAAATTTTCTGCTGTGCTGACTGTTGTTTATTGTGTTGCTGTTGTTGTTGTTGTGTCCATTGTCTGTCCGCGCAACTGTCGGTCGGTGTCTGTCAGCGTTTGGCCAGTCATTTCGAGGGCCATTAAGAGTGTTTAAACTGCGCATAAACACTGCGCACGCGTTCTTATAAGAACAGCAATAACAACAACAATGATAACATAAAATAAAAGCAACATAACTTTTCGATGGAAGCAAAGGTGCTAAAATTGTAGCAGGACATTTGTGGCCACAAAAGTTAATGAAATGTTATGCGTGGCCCTCGAAAGAAACGAAAGCTGCAACATGCGCAGACGCGTGCATGACGTCAGTCATAGCAACAATTTGGTATTGTTGGCGTTTTTTTTTGGGGTGGAGTTGTAGGTGGTAAATGGCGTTTTGTTGGTGCTTAAAAAGGTAACAAATTTTCATCTGCTGGACAGCGGCCGGTTGCTCGAATTTATGACATGATTATATGCCGAATGCGAATTGTTGTTGTTGTTGTTGTTTTGGTTGAAAATGTTCACTGCGCCCCAGTGCGCCGAGTGTTAAATTGTGGCGCGTGTGCGTTGTTTGGCTTTTAATTTCGTTAGCTGTGTAAAGAAGCGACACGCGATGCCGCTCGCGTTGCATGCCACACGTGCCCTCTTCTGTTTATATGTGTGTGTGTGTGTGCGTGGCAGAGGTGACAGGAAAGTGTGGCATATGGCAGTTCCTCGAACGCAACGCTCTTCTCTTCGACTTAAGTAGTCCCGGTTTGACTGCTGGCTCTGTTTGTGTGTGTGTGTGCGTGTGTTATTTGACTGGTTAGCTGCTTCGAGTGCTGACTTTGTAGTTTTTATGCATTTTTATTCTGTCGATTTTTTATGCGCTCATGAAACGAAGCGCTGTTTTATGAGATTTTGAAGTGGTTACGAGCATTTCAGCTGTTTTTGTTGTTGTTTTTTTTTAGCGGTTTAATACGTGTCGTGGGGCACTGGAATAGACGAAGTGTGTTCATGGGTTAAAAAGTGTGGGTTAAATTGATTGCTGCAGACGAGCAGATGTTTTTCATAATTTGTGATTTTCATATTTTTTGGTTTGTATTCGATTTAATCGGCTTTCATTAATTTTATATTTTTTTGTTTACAATTAGATGTTTCCCATAGTTTTTCATTTAAAATTACTGATATTTTTTCGGGATCTTTATATTTCTGATAGTTTTTTCTGTTTTATTTTCAGCTTTTGTGAAATTTTGTATTCATTGTTTTAATTAATTTTTAATTTTTTTCATAGTTTTTGAATGTAATTTTTTTGATACATTTTTTCGTTCTGTTAAAGCAAATGTCTGATTTTTTGGTCTAAATTCGATTTAATCGGCTTTATGAATTTCATATTTTTTTGTTTAGATTTAGATTAGATTTTTTCCATAGTTTTTTATTTAGAATTTCTGATATTTTTTCGGGATCTTTATATTTCTGATAATTTTTCTGTTTTATTTTCAGTTTTAGTGAAATTTTGTATACATTGTTTAAATTCATTTTTAATGTTTTTCATAGTTTTTGAATGTAATTTTTATGATACATTTTTCGTTCTCTTAAAAGAAATGTCTAATTTTTTGGCTTTGGTTAAATTTTTTCACAAGTTCTGAATTTTTAATTTTTGGTTTTTGACTAAGATTCGATTTTTTCATAATTGGCGGATTTCATTTATTTTTTATATTATATTTTGTTTTATTAAAGTAAATGAATCTGATATTTTCCAAAAATATTTGTTTTTGTTTTCAATTCTTAATTTGATTTAATTTTTTTATGTATGTTTCTGTTGTTGAAGCAAATAAATCAGATCTTTTGGCATCAATTAGATTTTTCCATCATTTGTGAATGTTTTATTTTTTGTAGTTTTGGTTTAGATAAGATTTTTTCATAATTGAGCCGCTCAGTGCACAAATCGATTAACTCCATAAAACAAAAAGTTGAGAAATGCGATGAAATAAATTTGTTTTTTTTAATATTCCCTTTATAATTTAAATTAAAATATATATATTTTGTCGTTTAATGGTGTTAATCTTTACTATTCAGGAAAGTTTTAATAAATATAAAAAGTTATGACTATACCAAGTGCTTTGACACTTAAATTAAAGATTTTTCAAAAAGTGGAGTTAATCACTCTGTGCACTGAACGGCTCAATTGATGTCGTTTTGTTTTGAATTAGATTAGTTTTCAAATTTTATAATATTCAGATTTTGGATAATGATGGCATTTAGCTATGAATTTAATAATTTGTTTAGTTTTTGTTGTAGATTTTTCTATAAGGTTTCTTGTTTTGTTAAATGCTTAATTGAATTTTTTCATAATATGTGATTTTTCCTTTCGCTTCTTAGTTTAGATTACAGTTTTTCATAATTAGTGAATTTATTTTTATACTTATTTTTAATAGTTTTTTCTGTTCTGTTAAAACGAGTTATTTTTTATTATTTGTGTTTTAATTTAGATTAGATTTTTCATAATTTAGGAATTCAATTTAACTTTTAAATATTTGTTTCTGCTTTGATAAAGCAGATCAGTTTGGTTTTTTGGCTTTGATTAGTTTTTTTTCACAAATTGTGTACTTATATTTTCTTTTTTTTCTTTTATAGTTTAGATTAAATTTTTTCATATTTTGTTAATTTATTTTTATATTTTTGATAGTTTTGACTATTCTGTTAAAGCAAATTATTCTGGTTTTTTGATTTTGATTAGATTTTTCGAAATTAATGAATTTTTTTCCATTTCTTTTTGGTTTAGGTTAGATTTTTTTACAATTTATGAATATTGTTTTTTTTGCTTTGTGGTTAAGATTTGATTTTTTCGTACTTAGTGCAATTTATTTATTTCTTTAAATATTTTGTTCTGCATTGTTAAAGCAGATTATAGTAGTCTGATTTTTTTGCTTCGATTCGTTTTTTTTATAATTTGTGATTTTTTTTGTTCTTTTTTTATTTTAGATTAGATTTTTTCAGTAAAGATAATTACATTTCTATTGTTTTGTATTGGGTTAGATTAGAATTGGTCTTTAATATTTGCGATTTTAATATTTTTTGGAAATGAATGAAATTTTGTATCACTTTGTGAATTAAAATTAATGTTTTAGTTTATGTGACCTTAAAATGACTTTACTGTTAATGACTTTAACTGTAGAGTTAAGGCAACAGAAGAAGCGATACCACATTTGCTCTTAAGACGTTTTAATGAAATAAAAACTCTTGTATTAATGATCTTCTGTATCACTAAACTAGAATCACGCACAGGACTGCAGGAGGTGCTGCATTGTCTTTTAAGTACTTTTCTTGATTCTTGCAACTTCTCATTTACCACTCTGGAGGTAATTTTTCATTAGTTTCTCCTGAATTGACCACCATGCATCTTCCCTCTACGACCTTATGACGAAAAGTTGATACCAGTGCGATTTCCTTTCTCTCTGAACTGCACGTAGGTCTTCTTATTGACACGCCCACCTAATTCCTCATATTGAACCAACAGTTTTTGAGCCAAGAATTCCAGTTACACATTTGTTGTATGATTCATGTTTTCAGCGGTACGCAACATCTGCATTGGCCACAAACGTTGCGCAACAATTGCCAGCCTACGCACCAGCAACAACAGAGGCCAAACAGAGAATTTTCCATGCAACATGCATTGCAGCACTTCATGATTGTGCCACTAAAATGGCGGCACAATAATGATGTTTTTCTTATAAAAAAACATTTGTAAAAAATTGCGTCAAAATCCCACACTCGAAGCAAGCAAACAAACGTACAGAAATTGCGCAAAAACACAACAACAACAACAAGCGATAAAAACTAAAGCGCTCATAAAAATGTTTGGCTAAAATAAAAATTAAAAAAAAAATAACAAAACGAAAAAAAAATTAAAAACTAAATAAAATAAAGAATATATTTTTTGTATTTAAAAAAAATTTTTTTTTGTAAATTGGCCATTAGATGCCCCAGCTGCAATTCAATAAAACCCATTCACTCAACATGTCAACAAATGCGTGCAACATGTGTGTGTGTGTGTGTGTCAGTGTAAGTGTTTGTCTGTGTTGGTGCTATTATTGGCACAGCATTAACATTGCCACATAGTGATTGCCCAAGTTGACTCAAAATCAAAATACTCAACCAACAACGACAACAACAACAACCGCCACCACATTATAAGCAAAGAAAATCGCAGCGTTCTTTTTGATTTAAAAGCCCCTCGGGGCCAAACAAATTGACTTTTTGTTTTTTGCACACCAAACACATAAAATCAAAACCTAAATAAAAACAACAACAATACAAAATAAAATTACAAAAAACCAATGAAATATGTGGCACAGTCGGCGTGCATGTAATTTGTTCTAAACGCACCGCACCGACGATTGCGCCGCATGACTCATGCGCCACAATCTGCTGCAGCTTTGTTTCTGTGCACAACTGTTGTTCGGTTATTGTTGTTGTTGTTGTTGCTGTTTTTTTGGCATTTTAAATGGCCGCCGCTGCGTTTAGATCGCACAATTGTGGGCTTTAATGCGCCAGCCGTGCAACGTCCAAAGTGTCTGTTCGCCCATGTGCAGATTTTTCACTCGATTTTTCTTCTTTTTTTTGTTGTATTTTTGTTGTTGTAGGTTTGGTGGTTTTTTGCGCGCTTCCAATTTGCTCGGCGCATGTGTGTGCCGCAGCAATGTAGGTTCTATTGCTCACCAACGCACGAAGATATCACCAAAGAAACTCTGAGTGTGTGTGTGAGTGTGTGTTTGAAAATTTGAATTTTGCGCGCGCCGCGCTCTTAATTTGCGGCCGCAATTGAAAGCGGAAGTTTGTAATTTTTTTTTGTTTTTGTTGGTTTGGCGGCCCGAGCGCACAGCTGTTGTCGTTCAGCTGTTCAATTTGCGTGTGTGTGGAGCGGCCGAAGCGTTTATGCTAAATAGCGGCGGCAAATGCGCACTGCAGCCATCGATTTGCGCCAATTTAATCGCCCATCGTGCGGCGCATGCGCCGAATGTGGAGCACTCGAACGGGCCAAATGGCAAATTGGCAAATGCCAAACGGCAACTGGTGGGCTCTTGGCCTTTTTCGGGCCGCACTCGGTCGCACTTGGGCGCGCATAAAATTTGCTGACTTTAATTTCACGCTGATTTCCGCTCAATTCCGACAATTACTTACGCAACAAACGTTGCTCACCGCTAGCGGCCGTATTTATTGCTGCCTGTTCCGCGTTACATTCTTTGTGCGCAATAATTTTGCGCTTCAAATGTAAAAATAAAATCAACCAAACTTGAAACACATTCCCGGCGTCATTTGATGGCCCACCAGCCCCCAAAGGCCGGCACCGATAAGCAACGAAAATAATTTCGCTAATTTCGGCGCTGCCAGCAGGTAGAATTCTTGGTCGCACGTGAGCAAAGTGTTGGCGATTATGCAACTCTGTTTGCCGCCGTAATTTGCAAGTGTTGTCGGCTCCAGTGCGCGGCCCATTTTTGGCCCTTTGTGCATTTTGTTTGCCTGCACAAGTGGCTTCGATCGTCTGACGCATCGAAACGGACTTGGCTTGTCCGTCTGCCGGTAGCTCAGAGTGTCCGGCTGCGTCTGCGCTTTGCTGTCCCACCCCCCAATGACTCCCTGTTTCAACTGTAAAGCCTGTTTGTTCGCCAACTTGTCTGTCTGTTTTTCCCTCTGGCTGCCTTAGTGAGGTGTTCCTGGTTGCTACTGGTTTACTTGGTGCAGTGATGTTCAAACTTTTCTCATAAATGTGTTTTTTTATTTTACGGCATTTCACGTAAAGCGAGCTGTTGAATTCTTCAAATTTCTTTATTTTTTTTATTTATTTTTATATTTATTTATTTATTTAATTATTTATTTATTTATTCATTTATTTATTTATATTATATTATATATTTTTTTTATTTATTTTTATATATATTTATTTATTTATTTAGCGATAAACAAAATAGTCCAAATTTCTTTATTTTTTTTTTATTTATTTATTTATTAATTAATTAATTAATTTATTTATTTATTTATTTACTTATTTTTATATTTATTTATTTATTTCTTTTTTTATTTATTTATTTTGTATGAGTATCAAATAGCATTAAAAAACATTCTCTACTTTTTCATTTTAAACTTAAACATATAATATTTGTTTTTTCAAAACACTTTGAAGTATGAACTATTCTAAAAACTAACAGAAAATTTTGTTACTAGGATGATAGAAAGCTCAGGCGTCCACGAGGTTGCAAAATTTGTAAAAGGACACATACACCAAAAGAGAAAAAGATGCATTTCCTGCAAGATTTGAAGAGAGCTTACCTTACCCCATTTTGATTTCATGATAAACTTTTGCAAGTCTCTGATGGAGATTGATTAGAGGTCGTCCAGGCCACAATCTTCACTTTTTAATTTTAAACTTAAACATTTGATTGTTTTTTTCCAAAACACTTTGAAAGCTTTGAACTATTCTAAAGACCAACAGAAAATTGTATTGCTAGAACCATAGAGAGTTCAGGCCTCCACGAGGTGGCAAAGTTTTTTCACTTCCTGCAAATTTTTAAGAGAGCCTACCTTAACCCATTTTGATTTCATGATAAACTTTAATTAATTAACTAAAAAATGTATTATTATTGCAATTGCTAAAAGTGCCAGCAAAATGAAAAAAAATGGAAAAAAATAATGGAAAAATAATATTAAAAAAATTTGAAAATATATGCAAAGAAACAAATATTTAAAAAAATGTTAAAATATTTGAAAATTTTTTTGAAATTTTGAAAAAGTTTTATATTTAAAAAATGTTAAAATATTTGCAAAAAATGTTAAAATATTTGAAAAAAATGTAAAAAACTTTTGAACACAAAAAAAAATTGTTCACTTGCAATGGCTCCAGCCATGATAAAGTTTGAGTGCCGCTGCTTCAGTGTGTCGTTTTGCACACTTGGTACGCTTTCGTTTTCATTGCCGCTTTAGCACTTTTACTACCGACACCAAAATACCAAAAAGCGACAACTACAACAACAACAAAAACAATTGACTGTCGTTCGAGTGCAGCATTAACGTTCTGACGGCAACAATGCATCATTAAGTGTGTATTTTTGGTTATTTTCTGGCTGTTACAAAAGGTTTTTTTTTTCGTTCGGTCACATTGTTGTGCAAATAATTTAGTTTATTTGGATTTTTTCATGTTGGCAATGTGAATATTTTTAAAATTACGTACAGAAGCAAAGTGACTGCTGCTGTTTTTACGGCAATTTAAGCGAAAAACAATAACAACAACAAAACTCCAAACGAAAATAACAAACGAGTGCGACTTAAAAGTGAGTTTGCTGGTTTCGTATGCAAATTTGTGAGTGTGTGTGTGGTTATATTAAAAAAGAAGTAAATTTATGGTGTGTGTGTGTGTGTGCGTGCATGAAAAAAGCGCCAATTTAACACACACACACACGCAGACGTGCGTTGCGTTTTGCGTGGACAATGCGAGTGTTGGCCAACGTTGTTGGTCGCTGCTGATCACTTATTGTGTTGTTATAATAACTAATGTTGTTGTTGCTATTGTTAGTGTGTTTTTCTTTTTATAAATGTGCTCTTTTTGTTATTGCATTGAATTGTGCAGTTTTTCCCCAAAATATTTATCAACAGCTTCACTTTTCTTGTAGTTGTTGTTGTTACTGCAAAGCATTTTAAGCACACAAAAAATAAATATAAAAAACCATTAAAGCAACAACAACAAATTTCCGGTTTGTATGGCTTAAATCAAGTATTTTCTTTGCCTCGTTTCCTAACCACACTTTTGTTAGTTATGTTATTATTATTATTTTTGTTGTTGTTGTCATTTTGTTTGTGCCCAAAAAAACAAATGTGCGCGCACTGTTAACGCTCAGTTAGTGCCTAAATACCATGATTTATATTTATTACCGATTTTAATTGAAAATCCATTTAATGAAATTTGCCGACGCGTTAAAAGCTCCAACAAAAAACCAGCAACGAATTATATTTTTAAAAAAAGTTTATTTTTGTGACAACGCATGTTGTTGTGCCTGGCTTGTGCTGCTAGTGTTGTTGTTGTTGTTGTTGCATTGGTGACTGCTAGTGTTTGCATTGACAAAATACTTGACTGCATTTGTTGCTGTTTGTCGTTGGCAAAATTTTATGCAGATTTATGCATTTCGCGCTGGCCGTCAACTTTGTAGGCGTGTTCGACGTTTGCTTAATTTAATTTGGGCACTTTTTGAGTTAATTAGGCGCTGCCATAATTCAATATTACGTTTTAAAATGTTGTTCTTGAGCGACAGCAAAAGCAGTAAATTTGATAAGATTTGAGTTTTCGTCAAGACAGGTGGAAACCAGCTTTTGATTGCAACTTAAAATCGAATGAGAAAAACTACTCCGTTGAGGTTTCCATGCCAAAAAAAAATTTCAAATGGAGACAAGATACGAGTATCAAAAGTTTTTAATTATTATTATTATTATTAATTTTTTATTATTTTTGTATGATTCATATTTTTACAAAAACTGTAAATAAGTCATTAAATCTTTATTAACTTTGAGTTATTTATTAATTCATTTATTATTATTTACTTATTTATTTAATTATTTTTATTATTAATTTATTATTATTTTTTATGACTCAAATGTATGAGTCATAAAAAATAATAATAAATTAATAATAAAAATAATTATAATAATTCATTAATTGTTCATCAAGACTTTCATTTAAAAAATAATCAGACAAAATTGTAAGAGTGATGCGGAGATCTGCCACTTAAGTAAGTACTTAAGTAGAGAAGAAGAAAACAAAGAAAAAAAAGAAGACAAGAAAATTGTGTATGCATTTTAAATGAAACAATCTGACAATTGGCCAAATAAAACTTCATGCAATCATGCAAAAATCGAAATTTTGTTGCCTACTTAAATGCTGCCGACGCGTCGCATTGAAATTTAGTCGTTGAAGCAGTCGCGATCGCGATCGCAACGCACAATAAAACAAACATTTCAATTCCGCAAAATACAAATAAAATGGTCCATTTGGATTTTTATTGTTATTGATTTTGTATGGCATTCATAAAACTGGCATTTAGAGTTGATAGCACCAATGACGACTGGTGCATTGGTCATGCCGGACCGATCATTGGGATACATGTGTCCGTAGTAAAAATGTGTGTGACGGTGTAAGTGGCAAAAAATCAGCCGTTTTAACTGCCTACATGCAGTCTCTAAATTATAGCAAAATGTGACGATCGAGGCAATGGTTTAAATACACTGAAAAAAACGTTGCGGCTTACGACGCTGAATTGAATTGAGCTGAGGGAGATTTGCTTTAACAGATTGGATTGGATTGTGTAGACTACACAATGATGCAAGTAGTAGTTAATAGATGAGTTGTAAACTTTTTATCCCTTTAAACTAGAACTGAGAAGCTGAATCAGTTAAACTTAGATGAAACTTAAGAATACGTTTCGGTTCATTGAGATACTACAATTTGCACAGCTCAACTTGCCCAACAGATTCTTTAATGAACCAGGCCACGTCCCTGATACACAGTAAAGATAGGTCAAGCTGATGAGGAATGTAAGCCAAGTAACTTCATGACCTTTTATAATCAGTTAAGCTTCTTCTGAGTAAAAACTGTGAAGCCAAAATAAAACATTTCAGAGAAAGAGTTGCAGCCATTCAGATATTTAAAAAAAACCCTTAAAGGTAAGAATTCGATCTATGATTCTCAACAGGAGAAATGTGTCAAGGACTGTGAGAAGCTTTTGAACATGGTGACTGAACGAAATGAAAACAGACAGACAGAAGTTTCAAGCAAGTAAGTGCAGATTCAAGAAGATAGTGAGGGCCCCAGTGTATTCGAAACAAAAATTATACCACAGAATTAAGGTAAATTGAGAAGCAAAGCAGGAAAAAAGAAAAGTGACATAAATTATATGGAATTCTTAGTATAGAAAGTCTTTCAAATCAAAATATTCAGCCTCAGGGGCAGATTCAGAAAAGTATTTTGGGAAGGGTTTCAAAAAGTAATTCTTTAATATTCATAAATGGTTGTGTATTTGCCTTTTAATTTGTATGTACTTAGTTTTAAAGTCGGCCCTAATATTTCGAAGTTTCAACCCCCAAAACCACCCCCTGAATCCGCCACTGTTCAGCCTAGTAAACACCTCAAGAATATGTTCGAAGAAGGAAACTCGATCCTTGCACTTCAAGAGGAGCGAAACTTGAGAGATGGGAAAAAGCTGAGTAACAGTAGAAGTAGTAGTAGAAGAAGAAGAAGCAGAAGTAGAAGAAGGAGTAGAAGTAGAAGTGGAAGTACAAGAAGAAGTAGAAGTAGAAGTAGAGATAGAAGAAGAAGTAGAAGAAGAAGTAGAAGAAGAAGAAGAAGTAGAAGTGAAGTAGAAGTAGAGATAGAGATAGAAGAAGAAGAAGAAGTAGAAATAGAAATAGAAGTATAATTAGAAGTAGAAGTAGAGATAGAAGAAGAAGTAGAAATAGAAATAGAAGTAGAAGTCGAAGTAGAAGTAGAAGGAGAAGCAAAAGTAGAAGTAGAAATTGAAGAAGAAGTAAACAAATTTAGAAGTAGAAGTAAAAGTAAAAGTAGAACAGAAATAGAGATAGAGATAGAAGATATAAAAAAGGAGTAGAAGTAAAGATAGAAGTAAAAGTAGAGATAGAAGAAGAAGTAGGGAAAGAAGTAGAAGTAGAACTAGAGATAGAGATAGAAGAAGTAGAAGTAAAGATAGAAGAAGATATAAAAAAAAATTGTAGAAGTAGAAGTTGGGCAGAGTCTATAATAACTTCAAATCGTTAGATAAAAAAATATGAAAATATACTTCGTAAACATATTTTGTTAAAACTGGATCAGCGATATGTTCATATGTCGAATAAATAATGTAAAACTGTAGAAAATATTCGGATGAATCCATCAAAATAAAGAACCCTCATAAAAACAAGGTTCAGCGCAGCAAAAGTTTGAAGAGGAACTTTATAGCTAAGAATTCCAACTCGACTCACGAAGAGAGTAAGAACCAGATTTTTCTACAAAGTTCCATTGTAATACAAACAATTTAATTTAATATTTTTGTTCACACGTTGTTAGATTTAATTAAATAATATAACAATTTATTGGCGAAATGGCAGCGCAAGTAAATCTGCGTCCGCGTGCATTTACGACTTAAGCAGCGCTTGTTGCGAGTGTCCGATTGGCAACAGCTGCAAACCGCCGATTGCCGACTGCCGGCTGCAGTTCGATGGCTGCAAGTGGCGCACGAAGCACAGCTGACGTGTGGGCGTTGCAATTTTGAGCAGCTCAAGACGAATATTTCCATGGGTTGTTTATATGTAAATTTTTAATTAATTGTTAAGAGCTTAAATAAAAAATCATAAACATTACAATAAACATAAACAACAACGAAAAGAGCGTCGAGGAAAACGATGACTGGCCAGCAGACGAAACCCACTCGCGCTGGCAACACTGGCTGGCAAAAGGCTTTTGCCATTTGCTGCTTCCGCGTGACAGTTTGATGCGAGTTCATTAATTAACATTTTGCCAGCGCAAATAACAAAAATCACCATTACAACAACAACAACAAATTGCAAATAAATAGTGTGCAGTCAATATTACAAAAAAAAAGAGAAGACAGACAGCAAGCAGCAACAATGAATGGAACACGGCAGCAAACATGCAACATCAACGTTGACGAAGCGCTGGTGCTGCTGATGCGGCTGCAGTTGATGTTGTTACGACAACAACAACTACAATAAAAATAAGAAAAATAACTGCCACTGCTTACAACAAAAACTGGCAACTGCAAAACGCAAACCCACGAACAATTAATCAAGCGACTTGTGCGCGCGCCTGATTGTGTGCGCTGCAAGCCAACAATAACAACAACAACAATAACAACAGCAACAGAAGTAACACTAACCGAGCAGCAGCAAACGCATTAACAATTTTCATGTAAACGAAGCTTTGAGCAAATCCTTGAGTTGCACAGATGCTGTGCGATAGGCGACAACCACCTCAACAACAACAACAACAACAACAACAACAACAACAACAAAAGCGACATTTACGCTGGCAGTTATTGTCACTGAACATGAAATGGATGCGAGGCAGCCATGACGTAGATGCGACACCAATCGGGCAGCCAACAACCAACGTCACACCAGCCATAAAATGTTAGTAGAACTTACAAGAACTGCTGCGGAATTTGTTCTTCAATAGTTAAAAGTTGTATTTCGTAAACATTAATTTACTATTAATTAAAGAAAATATTAATAAACAATGCATTTAATACTTTTTGTTCAGCAACATTTGCTGACCCACGTTGTGCTTTGCGGCAACGATGCAACCTGCGCTGTGCACAATTGGCCCACTCGGTGTCAGCACTGCGTGTAGCAATCACACCAACAACATTGCAAAAAACAACACTAATGCGAAGAGGAAATTACCGCACATCCTATTGCAGTCGCTGCTGTGCGCGCAAAAAGCGCAAAAAGCACACAAATCAAATCACTTAAGCAGCACAGCAGCCGCAAGCCATGTTGGCAACACTTACGCAACCGACGCGACGGTGGCAGCTTCCAGTTTCTTGCACTTATAACAGCACAACCGTTTCTGCTACTCACGCTGGGCCATCTTCTTCTTTCAGATTTTTTTTTTTAATTTTTTTTATTCTTGTTTCTGGCCACAACTGCAATGAGCGTTGACATTAAAAAGACGCCCACACTGCGTTGGACGATTAAAGACAGCAACAACTGAAATTGCCGCGGATTACTTTGAGCGTTGCTGCTAAAACGATGGGAACGTACTGAGACTGAAGAGACTTAAAAAACAACAAGTAAGACTTAGTAGAAAGACTTAGTTGAACGGAAGTTTTAAGACAAATCTTTAGGTAAAATGTTAATAGAATCTTTTATATAATCGGTTTTTTGAAACTATATTAGAAATTTGTATACAATGGAAATGTGGAATTGACCCATAAATCCACCCGAACTGGACGGATGTACTGATTTTGCACAATGGACGGACAAGTGCAACTCTGTGAATGGGACAAATCACAGACGAAGGACAGAAGAGTGTTAGGACAAACGGGACGAAACAAACCTGGCGCCACAGTGCGAATTGAGACAACGCAAAATTTTATTTAACCCTTTCGACCCCAAAGTTGCCTGAGAGTAACTTCACCTATTTGTCACTTTATAGCAGAAGCTACGATTGATTCATGAGTTTAATTTTAGAAGGCACCAACAAATTTATATTTTTAGAAGTGAATTCAAAACAAATTAAAAAAATTTTACTGTTATCCCCAACAAAATTTTCAGTAATTTGCAATGATATCAGGTAAAGTTTGTGTTCTAATTGAAGTCTATTGAATTGAGTTGAATTGGGCGCGTTTTATCAAACCCCTTTTTCTTCAATAATGGTTAAATAAAATCAAAAAGTGATAATTTTGTTTTTTTCCATAAATATTAAGTAATTTTTCTGTAATTAAAAAATATTCATACAAAATGTATTTAACCCGTTTTAAGCTAAAGTTGTTCAAAAGTAAACTAGCTCTAGAACTCTAACAAAGAGGCGTGGTGACTTCAAATGTCGTGTGCACACTTCTTAAACAAGTGTTTTATAATTTAAAGTATCTTAGCACGTTAGAAAGGGGAATTTTTGATGATTTAAAAAATTATTTATTTTTCAGCTCCTTTATTATCTTCCTTTATTATCTTATAATCTTTTTGATTACGGACACTTCATCTCCGGATTGGCTCGATCAATTTTAAAAAATTTGTTTAGTTCTTTTTATTAACTTATTTTTTACAAGAATCCACCACAATATTGAAGAACAATTTTTAATTTAAAGCACTTTTTCTGGGGAAAAAAGGTGAAAAACGCAGTCAATTTTTGACACTTTTTTCAAAAAGCTCCTATTCTTTTATTTTTAGCGTTCTTTTGTTTCTCCGGTGAATTCCTGTGTCCGAAAGCTTAATAATTATGAATCTTTTTTGTTTTTTGTTTCAGATTAGCCGATTCGGAGATTAACCCTTTCGCTATTTTGTTGCCATATGGCAACATGCTACTTTCTGGACGTCTGCACCCTCTATGGTTGCAAGAATACATTTTTTTGTTGGTCTTTAGAATAGTTTGAAGTTTCAGGAAAAATACGAAATTAATAAACTGAATATTTAAGTTTAAAGAAGAGAATTCTACACGTTTTTTTAATGGTATATCTTGACATAGTAAAGGAAGAAGAAGCAGAAAAAATTTGAGAACTTTTTAATTTGACATTTTCTTTCAATTTAGGTACCTTTTTTTAATTTTGGCTGAAGTAAATGAAGAAATTCAAATTTTTGTGATGCGTAAAAAGTTTTATGTTTAAGTAATTATTACAGACACAACGATGTGGTTGCTCTCATAGAAAAATACTCTAATATACAGGGTCGGAGTATAAAAATTAAAAAATGTCTTATGGAATATTGCTAATATAATCACATAGAAACCTAAAACGTAAAATTTTAAATTTTAACTTTCCCCAGTAAAAACCTGTAACGAAAGGGTTAAGTGTCCGCAATGGAGGATGTGTTTTTTTTCTACGCGACTTCAGCTCCACTTCTATGAGAGACAATATGCCAAAAAATAACAAAATTTTCAAAAAGATTGATAATAACTAAAAGAGCTGAAAAAGAAATAATTTTGTAAACCATTACAAATGCCCCTTTCTAACGTGCCATGATACCTTAAATACTAATAAAGTAATATCGAGGGTAAAATTCGGGGTCGAAAGGGTTAAAAATCAAATAAAACCCTTTTAATTTAAGTTTATTGGAAAATCAAGCAAAACCTGACCTGAAACCTAAAATAAACTTAAAATCTATAGAAAATCAAATAAAATCTGCAAGTGTATGAAAAATTGTGCGTGAGAATCTCTTGAGATAATCTCTTTAATGTTTACAAATCTACATGTATTTCCCAAACCTTTAATAGAGATTAAAAATCAGTTCCTCAAATCTTTTATAGGAACTTGTACAAAATCAGTTTGGAAAACTTTGGTCAAAATTTGTATGAATTTGGTTTCTCAAAACTTTGACAACAATGCAGCTGGAAATAAACGGCAAAATCTTTTCAATTTGTTCGCTACAGAAAAAAAAAAGAATTTTAAAATGGTAAGAGATCTATGAACCCAAAATAATGAATTATGAAAGCTTGTTGCCTATTCTTTAAAAAATTGCATTATTTGTAAACGTATTTATCTATGCAATGTAAATGAAAAAACAAACAAAACTAAGTCAGTAAGATTCAGTAGATTAGACAGTAGATCAGCGAGTCAATTGGAGAATAGAGTAGTGAGTACACAAGGTCTATTTAAAATAGACCCTTTCGGACCCAGTACAACGATTTGCATGTCGAGTGACTGTGGAATCTCCTTCAGGATGTTGTTAGTACAAATCTTTTGGGTGGCTTATACGTTCTCAAAATGCTTTCCTTTCATCGGCAAATACATTTCTCCTAGCTTCGATATCCTTCAATCAAGTAAAAAATATTTTATTGATCTGAGCTCTTATTGATTACTCAGCCGTCAAATCTGACTCACTTTATCATGACCACTGCTTAGTCTAGCAATTCTAGAATTAACTGTTAACTGTTGGACTCCAATTGTGCTCGAATTCCATTTCAAATCTACAACTCCACCCTTTCGGCTGCTGTTTGCCTCCAACACAACTTTCACTGTTCATCCAACTCGAAGTAATCAAATTAATTGCCAATTACACTCGAATGCTATACAAGAAAAAAAGTGGCAAAAGGAACTTTAATTAGCGCGTAACTGCGACGCGGCGTTTCCGTTGGCTGTCGATCTGCGTCGATTATGCGAGAACGCTTTGCATTCCGACTGCTCGCTGACAAGACTCGAATTATCTCAATTTAATATTCTAAGCAAATAAGCTGTGCTGGCTGCATGCTGAGGCGACCAGTGTGCGCTTGAAATAATCTAATTATATTTAAAATTTAAATAACACTTAATTATTCAAGGTTTCGCCATGAAATTCAAAGTAGCATAAAACGTTGTCTGTCGTTTCGACTGACTGTGCCGCACCATTTGGCTGCCAAAGCGCTGCGTCGTGTGAGCGTTTTGATTTATTTGCGCTTGAAGCGATTGACAAATTAATCGTTTAATTAACCGTTGCAAACAATTGCAAGAGCGAGACGGACCCATAGAGAAGCCCAACATGTCAATGGAAAAACACATCAGCAGCAGCAGAGATGGAGGCGGTGGCGCGTGCGGAGCGCACAAGGAAGTGCAAAACTGCACAGACCAGCTGCGCGCATCGACGGGGAAGTTTAATTGAGGCTTCACCGCTTTTGACAACCTGAAGTGACAGTGCAAGTAAATTGCACGTTGCGCGTCTGTTGGCGTTTGCGTGCGTTTAGGTGTCGATTGATTGCTGCCATGACTCAAGCCTGGCCAAGTCGTCAAAGTCAAGTCGAGTCGAATCGACTCGCATCGAATCAACTTGGCAACGAAAGTGAAGGTGCCGGCCCATAATTGGCTGCCGGTCGCTATACGAAGCGGCAATGGTGGAAGAATGCAGCAATTGGCCGCATGGAAATTGCATGCAAATCGAGCAACAATTCACTAAAGGAAAATGAAGTTTTTGCAAAGAGCAACAATTCAGTTTTAGATCTATGAGAAATCAGTCATAGATGTGAACTCCAGATCACTGCAAACTATGACAAAAAAATAGTTAAAAAATATTCAAAAAAATAGTTAAATAATAATAGAGTTAACAGATTTAATAGAGTTCAACAGAGCTTACGACAGCAACTGCCAAGTACTCTCACCAAGCGTTCCAACTTGATTTTTACTGTCACCAAGTTGTGTTTGAATACGGCAACTCACCAGATACGACTTTTTTTTCTTTCGTTCAGTAAAGTTTGTGGAATTTTTGGAGATCATCTGAGGGATATGGAATTGCTACTGCGATCTCTATTCGAATGCATATTCTGGAGTGGAAACACTAACGAACGAGTGGATCTACTGCGCTCTCAAAAGAGATCGAATTTAAATATCTGTGAACAAAGCTACATGAAATGGGGAACACATTCTCCTTTCTTATGGACCAGGAATACTCAATGTTCCTGTGTATTTTTCTATCTTCTACCACTTACTAGAAATATATTCGAGTTTGTATGGAATCATCTGAAACAGTTCAACACTCTGTCTTATCATCTTGTTCAATAACTTGTTACCCTTCTCCTTCTTATTCTTAGAGTCTTCTAACTATGTTATTTCTACTCCAAGCCAACATTGACAAGCTAACTTTTCAAGATAACATCTGGACACTTAGTAAAAACTGAGACTCTGTGAAGTTGTACAAACTGCAGCGAGGTAAGATTTTTCAGAATAGAAAACATTTGTTTTCAGGGTTTGGTTAGATCAAAAAACCTCTAAGAGATTTAGGATTAAGGATTGTAAGAATTCAGGAACTCAGAATTAACCATTATCGGATATCATCGTTCTATATCATCCATCCAAAAACTTAGAAGTAACTTCTACTATCGACTCCTCTAATACTACAACTTACTACTCTAAAATTGACTTCACTATCGTACTGACAACTCTACTCGCTACTCTACTGACTACTTAATATTCTGATTAGCCTACTGACGACTCGACTTATTTCCCTACTGACTACTTACTCTTCTCACTAGTCTACTGACGATTCTTGCTCTTCTGACTAGTCTACTGACGACTCAGCTTACTTCCCCACTGACTACTTACTCTTCTCACTAGTCTACTGACGACTCAGCTTACTTCCCTACTGACTACTTACTCTTCTCACTATTTTCCTGGCGACTCAGCTTACTTTCCTACTGACTACTTATTCTTCTCACTATTCTAGAAAAGACTCAGCTTACTTCCCACACAGACTATTTACTCTTTTTATTAGTCTACTGACGACTCAGCTTACTTCCCTACTGACTACTTACTCTTCTCACTATTTTCCTGGCGACTCAGCTTCTTTTTCCTACTGACTACTTACTCTTCTCACTATTCTAGAAAAGACTCAGCTTACTTCCCCCACAGACTATTTACTCGTTTTATTAGTCTATTGAAGACTCAGCTTACTTCCCTACTGACTACTTACTCTTCTCACTAGTCTACTGAAGGCTCAGCTTACATCCCTACTGACTACTGACTCTTCTCACTATTTTCCTGACGACTCAGCTTACTTCCCTACTGACTACTTGCTTACTCTTCTCACTAGTCTACTGACGATTCTACTCAATAATCTTTTACTCACTTCTTATTCGCCAATTTTTTGCCTATTCTCAACCCTCAAATCCATAGGTCCTCCTCAAGGCAGGATAACATATATATTAACATATCCTCAAAATAAACCTCAATAAAATTTGTTCACCGATTACTAAATTCAACGATTTTTTTTGTAGTTTTTAATATTAGTTTTTTCAAAGTAGTTTGTTTTGCTAGTAATTGTCGTTAAAAGTAAAAAACTTTTTTTGTTATACTATCGTTGGGATATTTTCTAAAGACAAAAAAAAATAAAGAAATAATTAAATAAATAATAAATAAACAAATAAATAAATAAATCAATAAATAAATAAATAAATAAATAAATAAACAAATAAATAATTAAATAAATAAATAAAAAAAAATACATAAATAAATAACTAAATAAATAAGTAAATAAATAATAAATAAATAAATAAAAAAATAAATAAATAAATAAATAAATAATAAATAGATATTCAAAAAATAATACGTGTGGAAAAGGAATATTTTTATCATTCAAACCTTGAACTAGTGTGTAATTAGTTACACATTTGTAAAGAAAATATATTATTTTGACGTGATTGAAAAAGAAGAAACAAAAATTGGTAATATATTAGGTGAACTATGTACAGCTCTGCACTTTATAGTATTTAAAAGAAAAAGTAGCTAAAGTGACTATTCATATATTTAGGAAAAACTCGAGCTATGTAGTTATGTGACTTAGGGGATGGAAACCCCCAAAACTATGCTATAAAAATGGGTCTTACGCGAACATCGTGCTTTCTCCCCCAGTGTTCATTGCACATTTTTGCTCACATCATATAGTATGTTGTCTATTAAAAGAATAATGTAACACTTGTACTCAGATATGCGAATCCACTTAACTGCCCAGAGGTCAGACCAATAGAAAGATATTGAGCTCTGGTAAAAAGAATCATGAAAGGCACAAAACAGGTTGCTGATCCCATTACTAGTTTTTCCAAAAAGTGGCTGTCATCAAGTAAAAAAATTTCTGAAACCCCTATAAAAAGCTTAGCGCGAGGCATTTCAGAAAAAATCGAAATTTTTATCAAAAATTTATTTTAAAAAATATTTTGTTGATGAATTAAAACATGAATAAAATGTATGTTAATATAACGTTGCTTTCATTTTAATATATTAGTTCAGAAGTAATTTGAATTTATTTGTGCACTAGTTTCATCGTGCGCAAGCCTTAGTCTACATACTTAAACAAACATTTTTCACAATCATGGGTCCATTCTCAGTTTTTCTTATTCTATCATGAACTTGCATCAAACAATTCCTTACATGGTCTTCAAAATGATTGAAGGATTGATATCTCGGAATTTTTCTCACACGATCGTAAAGATGTAGAAAACGAGATGGAATAATCGGAATGATAGGTCCATTCTCAATTTTTCCTACTCTATCATGAAAGTGCACCAACCAATTCCTTTTATGTTAATTAAAATTATTCTGAATTTTTCTCATACCATCGTAAAGATGTAGAAAACGAGATGGAATGATGGGAATAATAGGTCCATTCTCAATTTTTCTTACTCTATCATGAAGGTGCAACAACCAAATCCTTATATGATCTTGAAAATGATGAATGATATCTCGGTATTTTCCTCATACCATCATTAAGATGTATGTAGGAAAAAGAGATGAAATGATTATCCCATGAATGATGAAATGCGAACAGTCACACCCACCTGTCTCTTTTGACTAACTGGTCCGTTCTTTATTTATAAACCGTAGTAAAGTTCCTAATGTTCTCTCTTGAATGTCATATAAAGAAATTTTTACAATACATAGCAAATATTAAAAACGATATTATAGGCAATTCCGAAACTCGTACCTTCCCAAAAAGAGATTTTTGGTTGAATTCAAAGTTTGCTTTTGTTCTCGCAGACCTACAGCATGCATTATTTATCGGCCAAAGTGTGTTTGCATTATCACAAAATGTTTCTTCAAAGTGATAACCAACGGTATTCTTGACAAAGTGAACCAAACTTTGTTTAAATATGAACATGAAACCCACTTGACTTAACTGAATTAAATAACGCACTGCATTGTCTGGAAAAACGTACAAAATCGAATTCAAATTTGTGGCTTGAAAGTAAGATTCATTTACTTATAAATGCACACAAATTGCCTGTTATCGTTCTACACTCATTTGGGCCACGCTTTCATTCATCGCCACGGCTATGTGCCACACAATCGGCGCACATTCAATCGGCCGAATAATAATGAATAGAACAGTTGGAACACGCGCCGAAAAAATAAAACCAGCCAAGCTATCGATTACACACAACGAAACCCCGCAGTTAAAAAGTCTCAAATCGAATCGACACACACACAATCACATCAAAAAGAACAACAAAACTATTAACAAGCGCGCTGCAGCCGTTAACAGTTTCTTCCTGCTTTGTAAGTGTGTCTGAAATAGAACGCGGCAACCCAAAGTTCGCTGCGCCGAATGGGATCGGGAATTGCGGAACCTGTTTGATGCTGCTGCGGTCATCGCTCACTCCTTGGCCGCACGTCGCCGCCAGACAGGCAGCAGTGCGGCAGTTCGGCGCTCGACTGCTGCCACACTTTTGGACGTGGCCCATTGTTGGTGCGGCGAATCGCCTGTTCTCGCTGCCAACAACTGCAAGACCGGCTGACCGAGTAGCGCGTCGCACCACGCCTGTGCGCCAGTCGCAGCGCCGAAGACGCAACTTGTCGGCCAACAACGCGGTTGCTGTTGGTTATTTGTTGTTGTTCTTGTTGTTGTTGGATTTTGTCCATTTATTTATTTTATTTGGTATTTGCGATTTGTTGTTGCTTATGATTGTTGATTTTTGCTTTCATTGTTTTTGTTGTTCTTAACTTGTTGTTGTTTTTGTTGTTGTTGTTGCGCGCGTACGCACAGCATGTTGCCAATGCGTAAGTTGTTAACAAGAATGCCACACGTATAATGTGTAGTGACTGTTGTTGTTGTTGTTGTTTTTGGTTTTTATGTTGTTGTCGCTGCCTGTGCGTTGTTTTCCTCGTTTTGTGAATGAATTTCGATCGTTTGTGGCTGTTAGCGCTTTAACTATGAAATCAGTTTGTGTATTTGTTGTTGTTAAATTTTTTTTGTTATTTATTGTCGTTGTTGTTGTTCTTGTTTTAAGCTCATTCGCCCGAGCACCACATTATTGAACTTTTGTTGTATTTTCCTACTTTGTTGTCGTTGTTTTTATTGTCGTTGTTTTTGTTGTATGTGTTGTTGTTCTTGTTGTTGAATTTTGATTTCTTTTCTCAGCACAGCAAACGCAGAAGGGGGACATTTTTTTTGGACGTTGCGCGCTTTCTGAATGAAAGAAATCCAATTTACATAATTTTATTGATTTTTAAAAGTCTCTTTCATTGTTGGCTTTAGCTCAACTTGCGGCCGCATTAGACTATTGGCCGCACAGTTTGGACATTTTTTTTTCTGTTGATTTGGGTCCGCCGCAATATTTTTGGTATTAAAATGTGCGGCATAAATTTGTGCCCAGAAAAAGTGTCAACACAGCGCAACGTTTGACACTCGATACAAGTTGTTGATTTCTTCCTACTCTTTCTTCAACACTCGCTCTGTCTCGCTTTAAAAATGTTTCCATATTTTTTCAATTTGATTGAATTTTGTTGCGTGGCTTTGCGTTTTGGACGATTAGAAATCAAGACCGTTTTTTTTTCCTTCAAATTTCTTGCTGTTACTGTCTTTTGGACTTTGTTGTTGTTGTTGTTGTGGTTGATAAGTGTATATATGTGTGTCTGTGTGTTGACACGAAAATTAAAATACATTATTTATTGCTGGCTTTTGATGGTGTAAACCTGTTCTGGCCATGAACGGTCAATAACAACGGCAACAAATCTGCGCAGCGTTAAAAAAGAAGTGCCTGGAAAGTTAATGTGTCCGCTGTCATGGCCAACGCAGGCCAATATTGTTGTTGTTGCTGTTGTTGTTATCGTTGCT
Organism: Melieria crassipennis; assembly: GCA_963668005.1. Taxonomy (NCBI): domain Eukaryota; kingdom Metazoa; phylum Arthropoda; class Insecta; order Diptera; family Ulidiidae; genus Melieria; species Melieria crassipennis. The sequence continues at coordinate 120,697,690 of OY764962.1, read as the reverse complement.
GTAGCGTTTGACGCTGCCAAAGTGTGCAGTACGCGCCGCCGCACCGCTGTCGTAGATGGCTTGTCAATTTGTTAGCCGGGTCATAGTTCGCATTCTTTACAACACTCGCAATTGGCAATTGGCTGATTGCCGATCGCCAATTGCCAATTGCCAATTCATTGTCACCCATTACCACCGCCAACGAACGTCCGCAGTGCGCAGTGGCCGTTTGTTGTATACAAAATTTTCGAATTTGCCATTTTAACGCCTGCAGTGTGTAGTAATTTTTGTTGCGTTCATTTTCATTTTTTTCGTTTTGTTGTTGTTTTTCTATTGATTACCAACTGCTGAATTTTGCTGTTGGCCATCACGTTGTGGCTGTGTTGTGGCACACATGTTTTTGCCTCAGCTCCCATGCAACAATTGTTTTTGTTGGTGTCTTTTTTGTTATTGTTGTTGTTTTCTTAACAATTTTCAGTTACTTTATTGCAACTGTTATTGGTTTTGAAAATCGTGCGCATATGTTAATTGCCTCGAGGGGCGGTTAGAGGTTGCCCCACACACACACACTCATACACACACACACATACACAGTCAAACACCGACAACATTCCACCACACAAACACTCTCGATCTGACACTCACACTTGCACATTTTTGCTTTACTTCCACCCGTATGGCAATTTCGATTATTTTTGCTTTCTAATTCCACTGTGCAGTGTTTTGAAAACATGAAAACGCTTGTTGTTGTTGTTTCTGTAGCATTTCAAGCTTTGCTTTTAATCACATTGCACATTGCAATTGATTTGTGTGCTGCGTCTGCTGATTGCAATCATGCAACGGTTGTCATGTTGAGCTGTCAAATTGTCGTGTAAATTTCAATTGTCGCTGTACATCTCTATTGGGTGTGGAGCGGAGCGGAGCGAAACGCGGCATGCAGGAATAGTTAAAGTTTTTCTATATATTTTGAACTCATAGGTAAACATAACTCGATGTTGTTGTCAATCAGTAAAATTATTAAATAAACACATTTTTTTACAAAAATGTTTCTCAAATTGTTTTTGCTTTTGATGAAAAAACCAAAATCAATAATTAATGTAAATACAAATCTTAAATACACAAATATATGTCATAGCTTTCACACTTAAATAATATTTTGCCATTTGTTTTGTTTGCAAAGTGTTCTAAACTATGAGTCATTTGTTTATTTATAAAAAAATAAAACAAAATTAATTTAACATTTTAATTCTGAGCTCTGGAGATTTTTATGTATAACATTAAAAATACAAATGAAAGTTTAAGTGATGTTCCGCGATCAAAAATAAAATAAAATCAATTAAAAAATACTACTTGAAATATTAAATGAACTTTTTTCGATTTAGTCTTCTGTGCGGTTATTTTAAAAAGATTTTTTATTTTTTAAGTTATATATTTATTATTTTTTAATAAATAATATTTATTTATTTTATTACAAAATCAACGGTATTTAAGAAGCACTTCTTTTGTATGCCACAAGTTGATAACAAGGTTTCTTAAAATTATTAACAATTCATTGGCAATTCAATGCAATCTTAATCTTTAAAAGAGAAGAAAGAAAAGGAAAAAGATGCCATAATAATTTTTCAAATTTTTATTACTGTACCCTCTTTTCTAGAGTGTTGTCATACGACAGCAACCAAATCGTTATGGCTGTAAAAATTAATGAAACATAAAATTTTGTACGCATAACTAAATATCTAATATATCTTCATTCACTGCAATTAAAGTTATGAGAAAAAATTTATCTAAATTTAAGTATAAAGTCAAATTAAAAATGTTTTTTATTTTTTCTGCTTTTTATTTCTTTACTAACTATAAAAAACTAAAACTATATAAAATTCAAGAAACGTGTTTACTTTTCTTCTTTAAATTTAAATTTTAATATTCATTTTATTAATTTCGTATTATGCTTTGAACTTTATAGTATTCTAAGGACATAAAAATATTATTCTGTAAGCCCCAGAGCGTTCAGACGTCCGCAGAATAAAAATAAAAAATAAAATAAAATAAAATAAAATAAAATAAAATAAAATAAAATAAAATAAAATAAAATAAAATAAAATAAAATAAAATTAAATTAAATTAAATGAAATGAAATGAAATTAAAGAAAATAAAATAAAATAAAATAAAATAAAATAAAATAAAATAAAATAAAATAAAATAAAATAAAATTAAATTAAATTAAATGAAATGAAATGAAATGAAATTAAAGAAAATAAAATAAAATAAAATAAAATAAAATAAAATAAAATAAAATAAAATAAAATAAAATAAAATAAAATAAAATAAAATAAAATAAAATGAAATGAAATGAAATGAAATTAAATGAAATTAAAGAAAATAAAATAAAATAAAATAAAATAAAATAAAATAAAATAAAATAAAATAAAATAAAATAAAATAAAATAAAATAAAATAAAATAAAATAAAATAAAATAAAATAAAATAAAATAAAACAAAATAAAACAAAATAAAATTAAATAAAATGAAATAAAATACAATAAAAAAAATAGCATAAAATAAAAATTTAGTACTTAAGTTTTTAGTTTTATTGTTTTTGAGTTGAATATAAAACTATTTTTTTGTTCAATAATATAATAAAAATAACAAAAATCTTTTAGTGATGTTTTTGATCAAAAATCATTGAACCGTGAACAAAGAATTTTAATCAGAAATTTAATCTATGAACAGAAATGCTTGAATGAAAATAATACTAAATAGTTGAGCTCGTTGATACTCATTGAGTAATATTTTCTAATCCAAAAATCGACAAAAATCGAAAATGCGACTGTCCTGCGCTTTTGGGTAGAATGATGTCCATTCTGGAAGACCTGTTCACTAATTAGAAAGAACCATGGACCACAAGACACACACATCGACTTGAAAATGCAGTTAAAACCTATGGAAAAAAATTTGAAATCGCAGGTAAGCACAATCTACGAAGGAGGCTTTCGTCGAGGTGCTATAGACCATTGGTCCACGCGTCTGTTTCTAGAACACTACCAGCACAACAATAACAATAATAATAATAATAAGTAAAATCTTTCAAAAATTCAGTTTGTATTATAGTAGTTTAGAATATATTTCTCCAATGCAGTTTCAATAAATCGTGAACTACTTTAAGCAGATTTAGATTTTTTAAACTTCCTTAATTTTTCCAATTAAAACACTGCCGCAACATTGACTCATTGAATTGATTGCACAGAATGTTTAATTTAAATTAAAATTAAGTTAAATACTGAAAATAACATAAATGATGTCAAAAACCAATGAAGCAAATAATTTCCAAAACAAAAAGTTAGAGACAAAAATGGCTAAATGGAATAATTGGCAAATGTTGGACGTTGTGGTCATTGAATTCGGCATAGAAAATGGTCAGTGTGGAGGGGAGAGAAGACAATAAATGAATTCATGCGATTGGGAAGCGAAGATATTTCACTGTATTAAACATACGAGCGAGTATATGGAACGGCAACGCGGCGGTCGACATAAATTTCCAATAACTTAAAATGAACAAATAGAGTAAAAAAATGGTGGAAGCCAAAGTGAAAAGAGTCAAATTAACACATAACCAGACCGGCAAAGGTAAAAGCAGCGCAACAAATGCAAAACTGAAGCAAAACTTAAGCGGCTGATGTGTGTGTGTGTGTGTGTGTGAGTTTGAATAAATTTCCAGTAAATTTTAATAAGCAACACAATTTACATCGAAACGAAAATTTTTCTACACATCTCTTTTGTGTATAAATAAATATATATTTGCATATATGTATAGTATGTATGTATGGTTTTTTTGGTTAAATATGCGAAACGAAACGTCCAATGCGAACTGTGAAAACAAAATGGACGCAGCAACAACAATCAACGCAATGTTAGCGGCAACAAATTACAATAGAAATAGATAATGACAGCAACAACAACAAGAACAACAACAATAATTTAAGCAAATGACAAACAACAGAAACAACAACAATGACAAACGAGAATATACACAGCAACGATAAATGGTAAAAACAACAACAATGAAAAATGGAGAAACATCAACGAACGCATTAAATGTAGAAGAGAATTACAATTACAAAAGTAGCAGAAACAAAAAACAACAACAAATACACACGTTAGAAAATAATGAAATTACATACACACGCAGAGAAGAAAAAAATACAAAAAATAAAAGAAGTGAAAAAAAAGAGTGAAGTACAAAAGAAGCAACTGAAAAAAAATGTCGCAAATTGCGGTCATTCGTCATGCGCACATAAACAACAACACAACAACAACAATAATAATTACGAACTACAACTCACAGCGAGTAACGACGGCAGTAGCAAAAGCAACAACAAAAATCAACTATGTACAACAATAGCAACAACAAAATGTGATATTTAGAATGGCGTGTTCGCATTGTTGGCTCTTGTCGGCCTCTCTGTATGTATGTGTATGTTTGTGTGTGTGTGTGTGTGTGCGGTAGATAAAATAGCAAGCATTATTGCTACAAAAACAAAAGTCTCCACTAGTAGCCAAGCATTTGCTTTTCTCAATGTTGTTGTTGTAGTCTTTTTTTCATGCTATTGTTAAAAGCTTTTTTCTCTGTTTGCTTTACTTTTTTCCAATTTTCTGCTGCTTCTTTTGTGTTTCTACTTTTGTCTCGCTTCTTCCACATTTTATTTGATTATTACTGCTGCCGTTGCTGCGGCTGCTGCTATTAGCTGTTGTTGTTGTTGTTGTGGTTGATGTTGTTGTTGTTGTTATACTTAACATTTTTTTTGAAATGAAATTTGATTTGCTGCCACGTTCGGCGCACGCAAGCGGCCAGCGGCAGCTCACCGTACACAACACACACGACCGACGGCTGTCGCCTGACGACGATTCGCCAGTGTTTCAGTTTTTGCATTTTTCATGCTGTACGCCATTTTTTTTCTTCTCAAATTCCCCCCAATTCTGTGGTTTTTATTTTTCATTTATATTGTTGTTGTTTTCAGCTTATGTTATCGTTGTTGTTGTTATTATTTTGTGGCGCTCTCATGCGAGGCGGCATTTGGTGGTGACTTGATTATGGGCCGCAGTGCGCATGTCGCCAAACACCAATGTGCATGGCGCTGTAGGGGTTAAAGCAAAATAAATGTGCGCCATTTTGTTGCAATGCTTTTAAAATGAATTTTAATCCAGATATATAAAATAAAATAGTACAAAAGTATTTATGTAGTTATAAATATAACCTTAAACCCGTTCTTACGTGTTTTTAGGGTTTTTTAATTTTTTGGTAGCTGTGTGGCTATGAGTTTTTTGTGTAAAACCAAACAGATTTGTAAGTATTTCGAATAAATAGACTTTATATTTTAAATAAAAATTTTATATGTTAAGTAATTATTTGTGTATAGTAATAAATATTTATAAGTTTGACTGGTCCATGAAATTAGTATCCAAGTTGGAGCTCCGTACTCCAAAGACGGTTCTAAGGTCAAGAAAAATTCTCTCCGGAACATTTTATTCAATTGTTTTTAACTGTAGAAAAACATTTTATTGTATATTATGTTGAGTAGGAAGGTTGTGAGACTTCAGTGGCGCACACAAAGTGGGTTTGGGCTTTTCAGCACCCGAAATATAGATTTTTGTTAAAAAATTGTGGGTGGCAAATATTTTTTACAATGGTAATAAGGTCAAAAATTGTGTACGGACCACTCCCAATCAAATCTGTTGTGTGCCACTGTAAGGCCCACTGTATGCCAACACAGAGTTGAATGGGCTCCGTTTCCCTTTCTACACGAATCACTTGGAATCATGTTTCAAGAATCGCTGTATCGCTGTTTCAAAAAAATCTCGAAGACCACCGAAGAAGTAGTCTTCAAGGTGGCAGCGATTGCAGCACAGATGCTCGGAATATGCTGGACACTCTCTCCTACTTGTTTCTGTAGCTATTGTAAACATTTTTCGAAAGTGTACCCAGTCATTTTGATACCAATAAGTCCATAAGACTATGCAGTGGCGCAAACAAGATTTTATTTGGAGGATTGACGGGGTTTGCGTACAACTTTTGAGCCCAATATCATTTTAAATCATATTTTTTAGCAGATAATTTGGTTTTTGGGGGGCAACCTCTCCTGTGTGCACCACTGCGACTATGACAAAACTATCATCAGATTTACAATGTCCTTTAAGAACCTCAATAACTATTTACTATTTTTTCCTTACATAAATCTTTCTACTCCTTCATTTCCTTTGACATCGATGATTACTGAAGGAGCTGTTGAAAAGCGAAATAAGTATTTTCATGGCTTCTAAAAATCCTATACGACAATGAATAGACTGTAATAAGGATAAGAACGTCCTGTAAGAACCCTAATAATTATTTATTATTTTATTCATTCATAAAATTCCAAATTTTTCAGTTGCCTTTCAGTTTCATGATTACCGAACGAGCAAAAACCAACTCAGATCCTTTTACTCATACTGCAACCAGTTTGAGCTTCCATCTAAGCTAAGCAGCAGTGGATAGTCCCATTGACTAGATGCCTTAAGTACTCAAAGAATAAGTGGTCCAAATAGTGAAGTTAAGGGTTGACCCAATTTGAGGTCTAATACGGACAGATCGTAATTGTCAACTGGACTCTTTTTCAAGAGAGAATCTTTCTAGCTCTCGAGTGAAGTTAAGAGGTGACTAAATGTGAGGTCCATTATGGACGAATCGTAGTTTACAGCTGGAATCTTTTTCGTGAGAGAAGCTTTCTAGCTTTTTAGCTCTCGAGTGAAGTTTAGGGTTGACCAAATTTGAGGTCCAATATGAACAGATCGTAGTTTTCAGTGGGAATCTATTTTGTGAGAGAATCTTACTAGCTTTTAGCTCTCGAGTGAAGTTAAGGGTAGACCAAATTTGAGGTCCAATACGGACAGATCGTAATTGTCAACTGGACTCGTTTTTATTACAGAATCTTTCTAGCTCTTTAGCTCTCGAGTGAAGTTTGGGGTTGACCAAATTTGAGGTCCAATACGAAGGGATCTTAGTTTTTAGCTGGACGCTTTTTCATGAGAGAAGCTTTCTAGCTTTTTAGCTCTCGAGTGAAGTTTAGGGTTGACCAAATTTGAAGTCTAATACGGACAGATCGTAATTGTCAGATGGACTCTTTTTCATGAGAGAAGCTTTCTAGCTTTTTAGCTCTCTAGTGAAGTTAAGGGTTCACCAAATTTGAGGTCCAATACGGACGGATCGTAGTTTTTAGCTGGAATCTTTTTCATGAGAGAAGCTTTCTAGCTTTTTAGCTCTCGAGTGAAGTTTAGGGTTGACCAAATTTGAGGTCCAATGTGGACGAATTGTAGTTTTCAACTGGCGCTTTTTCATTAGAGAATCTTTCTAGCTTTTTAGCTCCCGAGTGAAGTTTAGGGTTGACCAAATTTGAGGTCCAATACGAAGGGATCATAGTTTTTAGCTGGACGCCTTTTCATGAGAGAAGCTTTCTAGCTTTTTAGCTCTCGAGTGAAGTTTAGGGTTGACCAAATTTGAAGTCTAATACGGACAGATCGTAATTGTCAGATGGACTCTTTTTCATGAGAGAAGGTTTCTAGCTTTTCAGCTCTCGAGTGAAGTTTAGGGTTGACCAAATTTAAGGTCCAATACGGACGGATCGTAGTTTTTAGCTGGAATCTTTTTCATGAGAGAAGCTTTCTAGCTTTTTAGCTCTCGAGTGAAGTTAAGGGTTGACCAAATTTGAGGTCCAATGTGGACGAATCGTAGTTTTCAACTGGACGCTTTTTAGCTCTCGAGTAGTAGTAGGAGTCGAGTAGTTTTCAAAGTGGAATCTTTTTCGTGAGAGAATCTTTCTAGCTTTTTAGCTCTCGACTGAAGTTAAGGGTTCACCAAATTTGAGGTCCAATACGGACGGATCGTAGTTTTCAGCTGGACGCTTTTTCATGGGAGAGAATTTTTTCTAGCTCTCGAGTAAAGTTTGACCAAATTTTAGGCTCAATACGAATGGAATCTGAGTTAGTTTCTTTACACCAACATATAAAAAATACTCTCTTTCAACTTTAATAAATCAAACCAGATCGTAAACTCATTAAGAGCTATGAGACTCCATGATTTATGAATAGTTGATGCCGCAATTATTTTGCCACGACAACTCAATTTCTAAAAATGTTTAGTCGAAAATTTTAATCTAAAATATGCTTTCAATCGAATTGCTTTGGTTTGTAATAACTACAAGTAATCTTATATAATGCACCTTCGAAAAACCCATTATTGGCAGCTTGAATAATTTTTCACGGCTTCACCGCATAACTGTGAGAAAAACGAAATTCCTACAAAAAAGAGCCAAAACTAATTCAAGTCAAAGTGTTGCGGCGTAATGCAAAAAGCGAATAATAAAAAAGCGCCACATGAAAATAGGTATGGAAAATGTTTGTTGTACAACAACAATAATTAAGCTTCCACTGCACTGTGCAAAATTGTGCGTCTGAATGCGCGCAGCCGCAAACCGACTGGCGATGATTAATAGTGCGCGATCGCAAGGCAGCCAAGGAGACGCGCACTTTTTGCACAGCCAGCGACGTTCAGTCTTTCAGCCGTTCAGTTGCAGCATCCAGCAGATGCATGCGGCCTATCCGTGTCGGCGAGAGTGGCGTGTGGCGTTTTATTAAAATTGTCTGCTACTTTAAATGAATTTTTAGAGTAACTGACCGTTGTTGTGTATATGTGTGTGTGTGTGTGATTAGTTTTGGCGCTGGGTCATGCGTTGGGGTCAGTTGCTGTAACGGTGGCTGCTGTTGAATGGTTGCATTTTTGGCTGCCGTGCTGCATTCATCCATTTTCTCCGCTGTCTAACTGTCCAACTGCCCGGCCGGCCGGCCATCCATCCGTCAGCCACTGCACACTGCATCGCTTTTTGATGTATGACGGCCGCTACTGGCACCGTTGCCTTCTTCTTTTGCTTCTTCTTGTTCCTTTTATTAAATGACCGCATTTTGCTTCAAAGGTTCTCTAATGATTTTGTGATTAAATGAATTGTATGGCGGCGGCGCTTTCTGGCGCAATTTCACGGTGTCAAAGGTGGCCGCACGCTCATTTGAATGGCAACGTGGCAACGCCGGCCGACAGTGGCTGGTATGCGGCCGGCCGCTGCTGCTGCTGCCGCCAGAGATTTATGTGCGATTGCTGTAGCCTATTGAACCGCATGAATTGCCATTTAATAAATCACCAGCCGTCGCAGCGTTGCCAGACCGCCAGTCAGCGCGACAGCGTCGCCGCCATGTATGGCCGAAATAATTGAAATGTCCGCTGGTGGAAGGTGAAAAATAATCATGTCCGCGCCCGCCTGCCGTTAATACAATTAACCCCTGTTCGCCTGACACGATAACGAAAAAATTGCATGCCATATCCTTGGAGCCATTAATTTATTTGCATAGACTGACGGCGGTCGCTGTGTGAAAATCAAACAAGCCCAGCTCGACGCTGCATCGATGCGCCGAGCACTCGACGTCAATTAGGGATGCGTAATTTATGCACCACAACTATTAACCCAACTTAAGGGTTGTTGCCGCGCCACGTTGACGTTAACGTATCCGATTTCCTTGAAGGTCTGACTTTGCGTTTAGCCAACAAAATTTCCCACAATTTATGTTTGACGCGTTTTTTATTCCACCGCCTCCACAACGCACACAACTTCTTCTTCTTCTTCTTCTTGTGAGCGCTGCCTAGTGAACCCAATAAATGCAACAATTTACAATTTTCCGTAGCGTTTTTATTGTTTCCTGCCATCGGAAGTGAGGGCCGCGCATTTATGGCGATCAATTAAAATCGATTTTCGATCATGCGCATTATTTTCCAGCCTTTTTTCGCTCAACTTTTGTTTGTTGTTTGCTTTCGTTTTTGTATTTGCCATGGGGCCAGCGACAAAATTGACCGCTGCGCAGTGAAGCCTGACGTCGACGGCGACAGCGACAGCGGCAGCTACGCAAATGGCTACCAAATTGCGTTGCGTAGCCTGCGGACATGCAACAGCTCAGCGACGCTTTGTCTGCCGCCCCCTCGCGTCAATCGAGCATTGAAATGCCAATTCAAATCGTTTTCAGCATTTGCCGGACGACAGGATTTGCGGGCAATTAATTTGTATAAAAAGCAACAGTTTTTAATTTTGTTGTTGTTTTTGTTGTTGTTGCCTTTTACCTGCAATCAGCACAGTGGCTACGATGGGGTGCCGTGAGCGCTGACTTTGCTGAAAATGTATTCGGAGAATTTTCGAAATATGAAAAGATTGATTGCGCTCATGTTGTGCGAGGGGACGAAATTTGAATGAAATATGCATCTATATGTTTGGCAATGTATCGGCGATTAGTCATTAGGGTCAACACTTCACAAGGGGAAACGATAATGCAATTTTTCTGCTTACCGTCAGCTGATTTGCTTTTATTTTTAGAGCTTTTAAAACTTTTGAAAACCTCATTAGGCGCAAACTTGTTGCCTGATGGAGCAGCAATTCATCAAAGAAATTTTTCTTATTTTTCGTATTATATTTTTATATAATTATTTTCATTATTTGCATTACTTATTTTTCGTATTATTTTATATTTTTATTATAATTTTTATTGATTTATTATTTTTTATATAATTATTTTCAATTATTGTTATTATTTTAATTTCAAATTTGTCGTATTATTTTAATACATTTATAAAGGTTTTTATATATTTTTAATATTTATTTTTATTATTGTTTGCTTAATTTATTAAAATTTTTTTTTTATATGTACAGTGGTGTCTGGATACAGTGATTACTGCAAGGCCTGCAACGTTTTTGTTCAAAAACTCTTTTTATTTGCTCAAAATATACTTTTTGTTTTTTGCTTTGAAAATTTGTTTCTATATTTAGAGGCTCGATGTAAAAATGTGGGTGTTCACTATATCGAGGTGTTCACTATATAGGGGGTTCACTATACGCAGACACGACTGTATTTGTATTTTTATAAATTTGAAAATACTTTCACATGTTTAGTATTTCAAAAAATAATTGATATATTACAGTTAAAGTTTTTTAATATTTAAATAGAGAAACCATTTGGTCTAAGAACTTTTGAGAACTCATTACATGCAAGTTGTTGCCTGATGGAACAGGAATTCGCGAAAGAAATATTGCTTATTTTTTGTTGTATATTTTGTAATGTTTTTATATATTTTTAGTATTTTTTTAAATTATTATTTTCACTTTTCAAAATATCTTCACATTTCCATATTTTTATGTTTTTATATATTTGAAAATATTTTAGTTTAAAAACTAGTTTTTATATTTCAGTTCAAATTTTTCATATACCAAAAATTGGTCTAAGTTTGTAAAAAAATATTTTCTTTTACTTTGCACAAATAATAAATTCGATAAAGTTTAAAATAATATTTATATTTCAGTTAAAATTTTTAATTTACAAAAAAAATTTCAGGTAAATTTTTTAATATACAAAAAAATTGGTCTAACTTTGTAAACAAAATATTTTCTTTTACTTTGCACAAATAATAAATTTAATAAAATTTCAAATAGATTTTATATTTCAGCTAAAATTTTTAATTTCCAAAAAATTGGTCTAACTTTGTAAACAAAATACGTTATTTTACTTTGCACAAATAGTACATTATTAAAAATTAAAATAAATAACAATAAAATAAATTACTAATGATAAAAAAAATAAAACTGTATATAAAAATAAATAAATATACAAAATAATAGAACATATTGAATTATTAATTTATACTTTTGAAGTTATTTTATATTTAGTTCATATTAATTAATACAGTTCTTATTTTTTCATAATATTTCTATATGGATTCACATATTTTATATATTTTATTTTGTTTATTACAAATAAATATTTGTATTTAAGTTTTATTTTTTATATAACTACAACAACAACTTGGTTTAAATTATTATAATTAACACAATAGTTTTTTAGTTTACTTTTGTATTTCTTTTGTGTTTCTTTTTTAAATTAATTTACTTCTATTATTTCACTTTAACTTTTTTACATGTTTCTGACTTTTTCGAATTATTTTTGTTACTTTTAAATGTAACTACGAATTGGTCTTAATTCGTACACTAATATTTTGTTATTTTTTATTTTTATAATTTTTTTATATTTTTAAAACTCTTGATGTGTTTAATTTTTTTTATTTTGTTATATTTTTTATATTTTTAAATACAACAACAATTAAGTCCAAGTTCATTTAAACAATATTTATATTTGTTATTTGTATTTTTTTTAATTTTTGTTTTTTATGTTTTTTTTTGGTATTCCTTTTAGTATTTTTTTTTTATTTTTTGTATATTATTTACATTAATGTTTTTTTGACATGCTTTCGATTAATTTTTCGTAATAGTTTCTTAACATTTATACTTCTGAATACAAAAAAATTTGGTCAAAATTCATTAAAGACATTATTTGTGTTTCATATCTTCTGAAGATATTTTTAGTTTCTTATTATTTTTATTTATAATTTTATAATACATTTTTAATATTTGGTATTATTTATTTTTATCCTTTTGTATTTTTTTTAATGTTTATACTTTTATTAAATTTTATATGATTATATATTTAACAGAATTTGCATAAAAAATAATCAATAAATTGATTCATTCACACTTCCAGAGTATAAAGACCCCATGTACCATATTTCAGCGAACTTATTCTACAAATAATTTTGCTTTGCAATTTGCGCCAATTTTTTGTGCAAACAATGTACAAAAATCCTAAATTTCTCTATTAGCATTAAAAAACGAAAACGTGTGTATTTTTAACATTGGCTGCCTGGTAGGAAATTTATAATTTAGATTGAAACTCATAGGTTAAAGTTATTTTTCCAACTTAACCTAATAATAATAATTAATAATTGACTGGCACGACAGCCCGCTTACGCGAGACTAAGGCCTAGCTTCCCGCAACCACCCGTGTTGTGCGTGTGAATTTGTACGCGGGTAGAAGGGACCTACACTTTTTATGCCGGTTCCGAACGGCAGGTTGGGAGCTTTATCATAGGCAATTTTTACTCTCAGAGGTTTGCCATTTCCAGCTGAGAGGACAGCCACCGAAAGAGAAAACGAATTTTCCCGTTATTTTTTTTAGGTGTTATTACGGGCAGTATTTGAACCTGCGGTTTGCTGCCTGCGACTCGCGGTCCAACGCACTAACCAACTGAGCCACGGCGGCTGCTTAACCTAAACAAATCTCATATAAATCCCCACCAAAAATTGATTCACTCATTTTGAGGTAATTTAGATTTTTTACAATGATTTGCTGATTGCTTCTGATGTGCAACCAAAGTGAAATGAACAGAAATTAACGTCTCACATTCGCCCTAAAAAATTTCCCACTGGGTAGTCACTAACAAGGTTTGAGCCGTCGCTCAGCAGCAACAAATCGCCAAACGTGCCCACTCACTTCTCCATTATGCGGAAAATTTGAATGCCAGGCACAGCCAACATCGAACACTCTGCGACCAGTGTTGCTGCTAAAGGGCCAACAAAATCCGCCTGTAGCCAAGTAACAATTTCAGCAGCACTCTTGGCTTTGGTATTTTGCGTACACAGGCAATTAGCACAAAAAGCATAACAAAAACAAATCAAATCGAATTGCCACGGCAAACAATAACAACAAAGCGTCAGAAAACTACGCCAATTCGGCCGACAACGCTTTCTCAGCGACAATGGCTCGGCAACACAACATAGGCGCACAATTATGAAGTTCCAGTTGGTGTTGTTGCATTGCAGTGGAATGGAATGAAGTTGCCGCAGCGAAGTGCGGCGAGGCTGAACGATGCGCCGGCAAAGACGCAACTGCCGCAGCAATGATCGATCAAACGTAACAACAGCAGCCAACAACATTCGGCGAGTGTTTGGACAGCCAGCAACTGTCCGCTCCGCTGCTTAACGATTTCTATTTTCCGTTGTAAATTCGCTTTTATGTTTATTGATTGGTAATAAAAGTTAAACAAGCAAATAAAAATCCAACAACAACAACACCAAATCAAATTTAAATCCGCCGATAAACGCGATCAAAGCTAAAAGCGTTGAACATTCCAGGTGCAAATGAATGAAAGCGTCATATGTGTGTGTGTGTGTGTGTGTAGTAGGAAAATGGCAATAAAATTAATTGTGTTATTGTTGTTGTTGTTGTTGTTTTGGTAATGTAGAGCGATAAACTAAAAATCGTGTCCGCCGAGACCCAGTTACCCACTTCCCAGCGGCTGCCCTTATTTTCCATCGGTTGTGCTGTAAATTCAAATTGCTTTTTGTTGCAATTGATTGAAATAATGAAAATTAACAGGCAAACAGAAATTGATTGCTTCCATCTAATTTGCAGCTGTGTCTGGTTGGCGCTCGTTGAGCGGATGCGCATCACACGCGGAGGCAGAGACGGTGCGCCACTTTTGCTTTCGCTAAAACGAATTTCTACGGCTACCTTTTTTGGTTCAATTTGTTCAATCGCTGGGAATGATAATGAAAAATTTTGACTAGAAATTACTATAATGATGCTTGACGGGGTAATGAAGACTCAACTCAGATTGCCGCATGTTTATTTTATAGACAATTTTTTCGGTATTGTAGACTTTGGTGATTATGTAAGCAGTAAATTTTATGATGTTCAAGTTTAATTTAAATTGAGGAGTTTAAGGTTTTGTTAGGTTAGACTTGGAAGAGAGTATGCAATGCAAGCTGTACTTGCACTTAGACATCCAATAGGCTTTGGGCCTATATGGATCCAGATATCTCTCGACCTCTAACTAATTTCATCTCTTGATAAAGTGAAATATTTGAAGGGAAAAATTACAGGGAATGTCCTCAATCAAATAAATTAAAAATTATGAACAAAAATAAAACTGAATAAAAAAAATAAATATACAAAGTAATACAACATACTGAATTATTAATTTATACTTTGGAAGTTATTTTATATTTAATTCATATTAATTAATACAAATTTAAATTAATTTAAATTAATGTATTCACATATTTTATTTATTTTATTTTATTGAATACAAATAAATATTTATATTTTAGTTTCATTTTTATATTTTTTATATAACTACAACAACAACTTGGTTAATAATTAATAATTAATTATTATAGTTAACACAATATTTTTTTTGTACTTTTGTATTTCTTTAAAGTTTTTTTTAAATTAATTTACTTATATTATTTCTGTATCTGACTTTACGATTTATTTTTGTTACTTTTAAATGTAACTACGAATTGGTATTAATTTGTACACTACTATTTTGTTTTTTTTTATTTTTATTTATTTATTTTTATTTTTTATTTTTTTTTTACTTTCATATTTTTAAATTTTGAAAATGTTTGATGCATTTAATTTTTTTTGTTTTGTTATATTTTTTATATTTTTAAATACAACAACAATTTATTCCAATTTCGTTCAAAGAATTTTTATACCTCTAACTAATTTCATCTCTTGATAAAGTTTGGATGGAAAAAGTACTGGAAATGTCCTAATAGTGCCAAGTATTACGTTGATTATGAAAGAAAGCTTACAAGGAACGCTTTGCGCAGTCTCATTAGGATCCTTGATACCAGATTGTGAACCGGCTTTGTTGGAGAAACAGATAGCGACATAAGTAGTGGTTTCTTAGGTTCATTAGGGTCCTTGACTCCAAATTGAGGCCCAGCTTTGCTGGAGAGTCAGATAGCGACATAAGTAGTGAAGTTCCTTAGCTACATTAGGCTTCTTGATACCATAGACTAGCCCGGCTTTGCTGGATAGTCAGATAGTGACAGAAGTAGCCACTACTTTGAAGGAGAGTCAGATAGTGACATAAGTAGTGGCTTTGGTTAGACTCATAAGGATCCTTGATACCAGATTGTGGGACAACTTTGCTGAAGATCCGAATAATGCCATAAATAAGCAGGAATTGTTTCAGTTTACTTCTGGGGACAATCTCTGCTGATTACTGTAGTAAGTACGGCAGCTCCTTTAGAAAGACCTCACAAACCACCATTTAAAAATAACTAAGAGATACTTCTTTCAAAAAGACCCCAGAGACAGTTAATTAATTAGACCTCAAAAAAATCTATCAGTTTGTTACCGGCACCAATTATATCTTTTAATAAAGTTTAACATCTATTCTGCTCGAAGCAAACGTTACTGATGAGACAGACAGATAGTATTTTCTTACAGATCATTCTGTCTATATCCTAGATTTTCAAATACCATAGCAAGAGTTGATAATTTTTTTACAGATCATTGTTTCTATATCCTAGATTTTCAAAGAGCATAGAAAGAGTTGTATATTTCCTTACAGATCATTCTTTCTATATCCTAAAGCAGATTTTTAAATAGCATAGGAAAAGTTGTAAATTTCCTTACAGATAATTGTTTTTATATTTTTAAATTTTGAATTAGAAATAATTGTATACATATATCCTTACAAATCATTCTGTCTATATCCTAGATTTTCCAGCGTTTTAAACATATGTGAGACGTACTATTTACCTTAAAGTGCTATCACATCTACTAAAAAGTTATAACACAGAGCTAGTAATATTCTAAAATTCAGCAATATTTTGCATCAAAATATCTTTAATTTAATATTTTTCAATATTTAGACAAATTTGACTAAATTTGAATTTTGACAAATTTGTTAGCTGCATAGCAAAATATTTCCTCACAAATGTTCATTCGCCTTCACGTCATCGTGAGTAAAGCTTTTCATAAATCTTCTTCACATTTTCGACCTAAGCACAACCTTATCTCGGGACTAATGCCGAACTTGGACGGTCCCTGTCAATAGCCATTAGGGCCGACCTCAATTAGGGGCGCATCAATAAAACCATCAGCTGCTCTTGTTAATCAATCAAAACTCAAGGCAATGCGTAGAAATGCCGCAAAATGCCCAAATCCCGGCGCAGCTGTCAGCGCTACGCGTCACAGCCACATCGCCTAAATCGCCTTCAAAGCTCGAACAGTGCGGCATTGTTTCAGCTTAGAGCTAAGCAGCTGTTGCAGGGCAAACAATTTCTCACCTCGTCGAAGCACTGTTTAGCTGCCGGCTTTAGTGAGTACAGACAACTTCGAGAGACGTTCGCTTCAAGTGCGGCTGCACTCGCTCGTTGCGCACTCGGGCAATGGCAGTAAGTCGCAGCGTCAACGCTATTAGCTCCCAAATTGCTGCCAATTCTGACAACGGCTACATAAACACTCACAACAACACAACGACTCAGACTTTCGTGCAGACCGGCAAAAGGTCCGCAGGTCGCTTCGTAGCCGCCAACGTGCGCCGTTGGTCACGTTGGCAGGCCACGGCGACGAGTGGAGAATATTTGAGATTTCATGAAATTTCATGCAGATTTGATTTTCAAATCAAATAATTGATCTTAATGCGGCGTCAAATGAGGCTTTCCGGAGCAGCGCTGGCGACTCGCGGTGGCAGACTGTGGCCGCGTGGACGTAACGTAAATGCTTTGGTTTTTGGTGGTAAATCGTAAATCGTTAATCCAATCAAATGTAAACGTAACGAACAACACTAACAACAACAATGTTAAGAGCGTTTGGAGCATAAAAGTTGAGCGAGATCTCGAGCCCTGAGATCTTTGTGGGCGCATGCGAAGCGGAATTTTATAGCCAACTTAACCCTTTTTTTTACATACTTGTTGATATAAAAAAGGTTTTAAGATGATTTCAAGATGTCAAAATTGGTTGCAAGCAAATGTTTTAATCAATAGAAAGCAATTAGGGACTAAAGAAAATCTAAATGAAGAAGCCTTGTTATGGTGAACAATTTATAATAGAAATTATAATTTGAAATAACGTTCAAATTTTTCCATTAAAATTTTATGGTTTTATTTAATGGCTAAAGCTACTTCTTAGAGTGAGAAAGTTTTCCTTAATTTCTCAAAGGAAACCAGTTACACGCTTGAAGCTGTTTTGTACACAATGTGACAAATTTAACCTCAGTGTGCTTTGTTGTTGCTTAAGGCATATGTCTTCTACATGAATACCGCCAATGTCCCATCGACAGAGGGTGCCTATCGTGTGTAATAATCTCGCAAGTGCTTGTGACATTTGAGTTCGACACAACTTGATTGAACTTATTCGAATGTGTGGTCCTCGTAGTCAGCAACAGAAATTTTCATTACAATAAAAGAAATCAAACACAAAAAATCAAAGAAATCACAACTTAAATCTGTCAGTGTCCCTGTCTCACTCCCTCGTTCACTCTCACTCTTCATGACTGTGAAATCTTTTCAGCATTGTTATTGCTTTGTTGTATGCTCACGTGCCGCCGTGTCCAAATCGTGGCAAGATCACCGCTTGCCTTGCTGCTCCAATCATTGTTGTGTTGCTCGTAATTGTTGTTGTTGTTGCTGTTGTACCATTGGCCGCAACGAAAGTGTGAGTGATTGATTTTGCAATTGTTTGTGTCAGTTTCATTTTTTGGGCCGCGTGATTTCTGACTTTGCATTCTCCATGGTTGACCTCTAATACGGTTTTCTGTTTCTCGATTCTGTTTCGGGCCGCCGCACTCGCCCAATGATCTTCATTTGTTTGCAACATTTTTTTGCCTCTAATTTTGTTATTGTGTCCTTTGTTATTGTTGTTCTTTTTTCTTTTAATTTTCGTTTGGGATTTGCGTCCAGCCGCGTTGGCAACCTTGTCAGCATTTTTGCTGTCTGGCGCTGACAATTATTCAATTTTTCACTTTAACTGCTTTGTTGGCCGGTGATGTGGCCAAAAACAAATTTTTTTTTTGGGTTAGCAACAATAACAAAGTACAACGCAACTTTTTCAACGCAACGTTATTCTAGCAATGGATTTATTGTTGTTGTTGTTGTGGTTTTTGTTGTATTGCGTTTTGCAAATCATATGAAAAATTGGCATTTAATTGATTTGTGTCCCGCTGTGCGATGTTTTCGTGCATATTTCGTTGCTTCCGCCGCATTTGGCATTTGCCAAAAACTCACCAAAAAAAATGTATAAAAATAGAAAAAATTCAAACAACAACAACAACACTATTCAACGCTATTTAAACTACACACACGAACCGTTGGACCAATTTTAATGAGGTTTTAATTTTTTAAACATAGTTTTGTTGTTGCTATTGCACACGAATAACGATTTTTGTCTTTTTGCATTTTTTGTTATTTTCTCATATTTGCGATTTTTTTAAATCTAATTTTGTTTAATTTTTTGTCTCATTTTTTGCCGCATACAATTATGTAATTTTTCTATTGTTTTGTGGTAATGAAAATTTTTGCTGGTTGTCGAATTTTTTGTGTTTAGTGTGTTTAGTTTTTGTTTTTTGTTTTTGGCTTTTTTGACCTAATTTAATTTTTTGCAATTTTTAACAATTGCAATCGAAAGCATGTCAATGAATTCCAATTGTTGTGCTTTTGGCTGGGTGGCGTTTGTGTGTTGTTTTTGTTGCTGTGCCGTCATAATTATGCAAGCGGAAAATATGAACGCGCGTTCTCCCACTGTGTCATGGCGGCATGGCGACGGTCGTGGCGGTGGCAGTGTTGTTGCTGCTGGTACAAGCGCTCTTGCAAAATTATTAATGGATAAATTTGCATTGATTGCCGGCAGGAGTCACTGCGATGGCGTATTTGTGTGTGGCGTGCAGCGTTGCCACATGTGGGGAAGGTTAGCTGCTATTAAAGATGCATAAAACAACGGAAACATCACAAGAAATTCATGGCAAAGCCTTCACAACTTCTCACAAAGTAGATACGAAATTCATATTTTTTTTGGCTTCCATCAGTAGTTCAATGACGGTTCTAACCGAATCAGTGCTACTGTTGAACATTTTTGTGCTAAAGATATAGAACTCTTAATTCGAACGAAATCACTTCAAGAAAAGTTAGATCTATTCTTTTCCATGAAATGGGGAGTGCTGTATAATCAGTTATATGTCCATGAACACAGTCATGTGGAGATTACTGGCCATTATATCCCACCTTTTGCCTTCCCTTTGACAAGCAAGTGACCGAGTTGGCAGTTGGTTCCAGAGACTCTAAATCTCTTTTAGCTGATCCATCACTTTTGTAAAACAAAAAAAGTCCGGCAACTCGAATCTTAATTTTAAAATTTCCTAAAATTTCTTCACTTTGAAATTTCCTCCTAAATATTTAAAAAATCTCCTCAAATTTTTTTCATAATTATTGTCATCATAATCTAAGGCATTTAATATCTAATAAAAAAAAATAAAAATATATTTAGTTTATTTTTATTGCAGCCTTTTTATTCATTCAGCTTCAGCTTAACAACGACTTCACAACTTAACACAAACAAAACATATTTCGCATATTCGCTTTTGTAAACTTATTTTGTTCATTGCATAAATTATACACTTTGAAGCATAAAATTTAATTAAATTAAATTTGGCACTTTAGCTTTTAATATTCAAGGCTTCAGTGCCACAAATTATGTCAAATCTATCACCATGAAAATTGCTTTTGTAAATTTCTTCATAAAATAAAATATAAATCTCCTAAACGTTCTCCTTAACAATTCTTCCACCATAAAATTATCCTAAAAAGCCAAGAAATTTAGAATGTATTTTTCAATAGGAATTTTGTCACAATAGGACTTCTTAGATCAGCTGATTGATTTTTTTATTCTGTATAGATTCTTTAGGTCAACTTATGTCAAATGTAGGATGAAGTTGCGTGTTAATTAAGTTAAATTAAATTAAGTTAAATAAATCAAACGGGGGTTACAACTTATCTCTTGACTAATGAAATTGTTGGATATAAAATATTTGTATTGGGTGTTCTTTAAACACAAAAACAGTGCTAAACTTGTAACCGTCATTGAGTTCCATTGAAAATCTTTATCGATTAACAAATTTTTACACATAGAGCGCAACTTTATGCAACCAATCATGTCAACAGAGAACAGTGTTTTGTTGATTTTAAACGGCAAGTTGGGAGCTTCTTTCTAGGATATTTTTACTCTCTGAGGTTGGGTATTTCCATTGATTGCTGCTACGTTTCGGATATATTTTGTTCCGGTTGAACCAAATTAGCTAAACTGAGCAGAAACCCTCCCTTATTTCTAGTTTTGATTTTCAAAAATATAAAATCAATCAAGTTTTTATGTGAAAGAGAAACATTTTGAAAATGATTCTTAAAAATATTGAATAAAATTTTCGAAAAAAAGAAGGGGCTAAAAGATTGCAAAGAAGCGGCAGGCAAAGATGACATGAATAACTTGAATTTTTTAACATGAATAACCCTGCCACTGTTAATAAGTGGGTCACTGTGACCCAGGAGTGAGCATGGCAGAC
This sequence comes from Melieria crassipennis, assembly GCA_963668005.1. Taxonomy (NCBI): domain Eukaryota; kingdom Metazoa; phylum Arthropoda; class Insecta; order Diptera; family Ulidiidae; genus Melieria; species Melieria crassipennis. Next base: position 120,676,412 of record OY764962.1, on the reverse strand, counting down.
TGAGAGCGGCTGCAGTTGAACAAAACTTATGCTTTCCGTTGCCTCAAACAAATGCTCGCAGTTTCTTCTGTTTCTATGTTGGAGCGACTGCAGGCAGTTTGTTCTGCCTGAGGGGACATTTTCTAGGGACATCATGGAAAAAGTAGGCATATCACATAGGAAAGGTTGTTGGGAGAATGATGAGACGACAGACCACGTTTTGTGCGTCTGCCTCGTCTACGCCCGAATCAGGTTTGAGACATTTGGCTGTGATGTGTTGAGAGGAGGATATTTCTTCGGGGGTCGGGCGGATTTAACCCTTTCGACGCCGAATTCTATCCCGTGTCTCGATATTACTTTTTGGTATTTAAATCATGAAACATTTGTCTAAGAAGAGTACTAGAGCTAGTTTACTTTTGAACAGTTTTAGCTTAAAACGGGTTAAATAAATTTTGTATAAATATTTTTTTTACAGAAAAATTACTTAATATTCATGGAAAAATACAAAATTATCACTTTTCGATTTAATTTTACCATTATTAAAGAAACAGAGTTTTGATGAAATGCGCCCAATTCGTAGACTTTAATTAGAACACAAACTTTCCCTGATATTGCTGCAAATTGTTGGAAATTATTTTGCGGATAACAGTATAATTTTTGTAATTTGCTTTGAATTCACTTCTAAAAATATTAATTTGTTGGTGCCTACTTAAATTAAACCCATAAATCAATCGTAGCTTTTCTATAAGATGACAAATAGGCAAAATTGTTCTCAGGCAACTTTGGGGTCGAAAGGGTTATGCCAATTAAAAGGGAATCTCAAGTCGCAGTACAATTGACGTATCTCTGTCTGAGTGCTGCACTTGCTTGGCTGTTCCGACAAAGAAAAGTCCTTCAGAAAGTCCTTGTCTAATGTAGAGTCTAAATCTTTAATATTACTTGTCTACTCTAGAATACTAAGGAGGTATGAATTTAGCATTCATACAGCCGGTGCAGTTTACTTTTGGTCATGTAAATAATAGCCAATTCCACTAAACCTCTTTTTGAAAATAAACTCTAATAAACTTCATAAAAGAATTTATTTCACTTCCAAATGGATTCTCACTTAGAAATAGTGGGCTTGTATTAATTCTTGTAATAGTTTCTTCCTTTAAAGTTTAACTTGCAATCCAACTAGTTGAACTAGTATTCAACACGTCCACATGCCTCGTTACCCCTCACACCGTACATTTTTACACACATTCCCAGGAAACAAACAACCAAATAGCTGTCACATTATCTTATCTGCACTCAACTCATCGCAACTCGAAGGCCATTCAAAGAACTTGTTGAAGAGTTGCCAAATATTGACAAACACCAATCAATCAGTCGATGACAAAAAGCGCTGCCAAATAAATCATTTATTTATATTGAATGGTTGTAAAAAAATATTTTAGAAAAAAAATCGAAAAGGAAATCATACAAAACAGTGTAATTTCAGTTGAATAGTGTAATAAACCCAAACGAGGGAAGCGCATGGAAAAATCTCAGACGTGCAATTGTAAAAAGCGAAGTAAACTGTCGACGACAGCAATGGCGGCCATAAAAATTGCTCGCTAGACAGTAAAATTGGCAATTGGCGAAAATTGAAAGAGGCCAGCAGACATAATTGGGCGGCGCCAATGGGCTGCAAATGTGGCGCTTCGAAGATAACAATCTATAAATTAAAACATAAATTTGTAGATAAATTAGTGGAGTAATAAATTGTTGAGTAAATATTGTGCAAGAAATGCAAATAAATCGAACGATGAAGCATTAAATGCGAAGCGGAAGCGACGCCATAGGGCAACTAACAAAACGAATAAAGCTTTTAATTGATTGTGAATGCGTTTTGATTTGATTTTACAGAAATTATGAAAAATTACAAAAACAAAGAAATTAATCAATTTGATTTATAGAGGCTGCGCATGCGAATGGCAGCGTTGTTGTTGTAAAATATATAAAAACGTAGGTAAAATATGATCAGCCATCCCCTGCAGCCGGATGTGGCTATGTGTGTTTGTGTGTGTGTGTGTGTGTGTGTGTGTAGTGGACAACACCCCCGTGTCAGTGAGGCGCGCGATTGGTCGCTGAAAAATTATTAACTGCACGCTGCGCTCAGCCTCCTGCCTTCACACTATAATACAACAACAATACTAATAACAATAATAACAATAACAACAAATCATTAAAAGCAACACTAATCAACTCAGCGACGCGTACGGTGCGCATAAGAAATGGCTTTTTAATTTGCCATTCACACACACACACACACACACACACACTCATACATTTATATACATTAGTGCGATTTGCTTAGCAATAATTAGCTCCAATTTCTATTATTGCAAATTGCCTCGAGCAACACTCCCATAACGCAACCTTAGCCGCTGTCGTCGTCGTCGTCGTCGTTGCACTGCAACAACTACAAATCGCACTACAAACAATTACAACTACAACTATAATTACAACTACAACTGCAACGATTGTGCCCAGCCATGATTACTAATACCAATGATTAATATTATTTATTAATATTAGCATACTTTATGTATGTCTTGCATTGTTGTTGTGTTTTTGTTGTTATTGTTGTTGCTGATAGAAATCGAATTGTATTCATTGAATTCTGTGACGTTGTTGCGCTTGAATGAACACACAAATCGTTTGTCCATTTGTTCGTTCGTTTTTTCGCCTCTGCGCTCGAGTGTTGTGCAGTGTGGAGCTGCGAGGGTGTGCGGTTGGCCGAAACGGTATTTACGAGTTTGTTGTTGTTTTTGTCATTTCCAATTTTATTTTTATATTTTTTTTTTAGGCACATGAAACTATTAGAAGCCAGTTTAAAGTGTAAATGTACACGTGTTGTTAGTGCTTAGTTCGAAAGCATTAGCGGTATTCATGATGACGATAAAATATGAGAAAATTGGGTTCAAAAAATTAAAATAATTAAATTAAAATAAAATTAAAAAAAAAATAATTAAATTAAAATAATCTACAAAATAATTGTCATATTTTCATAGATGCTGCACATCGCATCGGTTGTCACTTTCGATTAATTTGGACCAAAAGTGGTACATTTTATTTCACTTGGGCTTGGGCTTAGTTCGAAAGCATTAACGGTATTCACAATGACGAGAAAAGACAAGAAAATTGGGTTCTAAAAATTACAACAAAATAATTGTCACATTTTCATAGATGCTGCGCATCGGTTGCAACTTTTCGTTCGCTTGGACCAAAAGTGGGCCATTTTATTTCACTTGGGCCTTTGGGCCGCTTTTGTAGAATTTGGTCCTTTTTTTACAAAAGTGTGTAAGCCAAAAGAATTTTAACTTTTAACTTGGTACTTTGGGCCGCTTTTGTGGAATATAGTCCTTTTTTTAATACAAAAGTGTGTAAGCAAAGAAGATACACTTTTTTAAGGGCAATCGGTAAAAATTGCAATATAAACTTTATGTGTTGGTTTTGTGCAAAAAAAAAATTTTAGTTGAGTGCCAACTTTGGCTGAGTTTTTTCTCTTCTACAGTCATTGAAAAAAGTTTGTGTGCACTTTTAGCTGAACCAGGTTTGCGTGCTTCATATCAAAGTTGAGTGAAAACTAATTATTTTGGTTACAAGTTTAGAAGCTTATTTACTGTTTTTTTTTTGCACCGTGTTTTTCTGCTCATCTGATATGGTAAAATATTTAGTTGTATAGAGATGATGAATGCTATTTATGTTTAAGACACTAAAAATTAAAAAAAAAAAAATTTCCAGCGGCTGTCTTCTCAGCAATAAAATAAGACTAAGAATTTAATACAACAGCTTTAATTTGCCATTCGGAACTGGCATCAATAGGCCAGAGAAAAAAATTAGATTTGTTCCAAAGATTTTGCTATAAGTTGGAATTGTTCAATTTAATCGGTCGACACTACTTTCGTAGTCTTACTAATAGAACTAATGGAACATTTTATGTAAGTACGACCAAAGATATTTCAATTCTCTCACGTGGCTTTATTGAAAAAGTCATGGCCAATTTTTTAAAAAACATAGAACATCTTATTAGTTATTAAAGTTTTTGGTATGATCAACCATTTTAGCAGGAAACGGCAAACATTGAGACAAAAATTTGCTCGCCATAAAACTGTTGGTCCCTTCTACATACACACACACAATCCTGTTGCTTATGAGAAACTGAACCTTAATCTCGTAATCGAATTATCAAGCCACGTGGTTACTACTGCTTCAAGACAATAAAACTGAGGTTAGGCTATTACTTTGTTAGGAAAAATATATCCATACGATGTCCTCTTTCAGAAATATGCAATGTTTACTCTGCTGCACATAAAAAGTTTATCTATTGTATCGGTTAAGAGGACAAAATAAGACTCCCACAGTCGCGGTGCAGAGGTTTTTTTTCCAGTATTCAAAATGCTTAGTCCTTTCTTCTTGATATGAAGCAAAATTGCCCAGCTCAACCAATATGGATTGTCGCAGCTATTTTTTTAGTTAAGCATTTCACCAGTTGAGCAAATCAGCAGATGGCAAAGGCCTCTACTCACTTTTTACAAAGACTAAGACAAAAGCAAAAGCAAAAAGTCGATGACCAGGTGAAAGAATCTGCACATTTTCGGAATAAAAATCATGCAAAGTTCGTGACACAACTCTTTCGATTGAACTGAAGAAACATAGACGCATAACAAGGCTCAGATTACGGCGATTCAGAACTATGAGATTCAGAACATTTCTGACTATTTCTGCCTTTCGATACCACAACAACATCTTGACCAGCCTGAGTGCTCGTGAGACAACTGTATGCAAGAGTTTAGTTTCTACAACTCTGCTGAGTGCTATAAAAACATTTGTATTCTGCTGGATCATTAGTGAGACTCATGAACTGATCTGTAGCTGTAATCGTAAGGGGCTCTATGTGTGGCCTTCTCTGCGGGATAGCTACATTTACCTATCTGCCTAAGCAATCAGGCGCCGCACTGTCATCAAGACTTTTGTTGCAGAGTTTAAACTGGCTTTAACTCTTTCGACCCCTAACTTTACACTGGTCTCGATATTACTTTTTGGTATTTAAATCATGAAAAACTTGTCTAAGAAGTGTGCACACGACATTTGAACTCGCCACGCCTCTTTGTTATAGATCTAGAGCTAGTTCATCAACACTTTTTAATTACAGAAAAATTATTTCATATTTACGGAAAAATACAAAATTATCACTTTTTGAGTTATGTAACCATTATTACAGAAACAGGGTTTTGATCAAACGCGCCCAATTCATAGACTTCAATTCGAAAACAAACTTTCCCTGATATCCCTGCAAATTATTGGAAATTATTTTGGTAATAACAGTAAAATTTTTGTAATTTGCTTTGAATTCACTTATAAAAATATTAATTTGTTGGTGCTACTTAAATTAAACCCATAAATCAATCGTAGCTCTTGCTATAAGATGACAAATAGATGAAGTTGCTCTCAGGCAACTTTGGGTTAAGACAGTAAATTTGCAAATTATATGTTAAGAGAAGAACTCGTGCCCAGGAATTCTTTTCTAAGATATAATGAATTTTTTTTCATCTTGCAAAATATAATCAAATATTTCTGCTTGTGAAGGAAAGCTGAAAATTGCATACAAATTTAAATAGAACCCCTCTTTGTGCTTTATATTTTATATTCAGGAGCTACTTATTAGAAAAGAAACCACACCCAAACACCAAAGACCACCAACTGATTAGCATAAAGTCTTAGAAGACTCAATTCTAGGGACCCAACTCCAACTGATAAGACTAAGAAAATGCTAATGAAGACAAAGATTCAGTACGCTTTATCGCTCCGAAGCTCTTCGGTGCGTTGGAGCTTGCCAATCACAATGTTCCACTGGCAATGCAACACTGTCAATAAAGCGCAACACGCCGATTACCGCCGAGATTCCCGGAATGCGTCGGCAATAAGAATTTCTCATTCGCACTTTCAAAACACTGCGCACACGATCGTGGGAATAATTTTTTCAACTGCAACCACACTCATTCATATCTTGCCAATGTTGCACTCATACGCACACACACACACACATTTTGTGTGTAAATTTTATGTTTTTATTGACATTTCATTAACCATTACTCGCCGCGGCCAACGACAGCGTCGCACTAACGGTTTGTGCGGGGATGAGTCGAAGCCAGGCAGCGACGCAGTTGTGTCATGTACGGCGACAGCGTCAATTGTCAAACTGACTGTCGGACGCAACGTTGTGCCGCACTGTCGGCGTGCGGATTGCGCTTTTGTAGTTTAGCGGCGCATGACAAATATTTGACAACACATGCTTAATTAGTTCAACAATTGATGTTAACTTGTTACAGCCGACAACGACAACAACAAAAAGCAATAGTAACAGAAAAAAGTACCGGCCACAAAATAACGGAACGGAAGAGCCGCCAAGAACCAATAAAAAGTGCACTGCGCGATATATTTTTTGCTGTTTTCGTAGAAATTTTCGCTTATCTTCAAAGCTGATTAAGAAGTGAAAAACGACGTTGTTGGTGTTTATTTTTTGTTGTAGTGCAATGAAAAACGAAACAAACGAACTGATGAAGGTTTGCTGAGCTATGTGCGGCTAAGCTTCATTCATGAGTTTCATGAGTGCGTAAACTTGGGCCAAGTTAAGCCAAGTTAAGGCGAAGAAGAAGTTGCATAGAAGCAGTTTTAATGGGGAAGAAAATTTGCCCATATGGCGAAATTGATGCAAGTCTAATCCTTTCGGGACAACTTTTAGCCCGGTTATGCAAAAAATACAAAACTTTGCCATTACAGTTTTTAGACCTAAAAACTGTTTTAAAAATTTAAAAATCATATGTCCTTCCTACAAAGTCTTGCAAGAAGTTGCTCTTAAGCAACTATTGTCCTCAAAGGGTTAAGGTTATTTGTAGTCAAAATGTTGGTCAGTAAGGTTTTTATGCAAAATCTCAGTTTTCGAAACTACTATAATTTTTTAAATAATTCAAACCATTCACTTTCATATTTCGAAATTGCAAATTTGCAAATAAAAACCACTTTACTATTAACAAAATTATGATTAGTAAATTTTTGCAATAAAAGGGATTTAAAATTTCTATAAATATTTTTAATGGAAAATATTTGAAATAAATATAAATATTTTTGAAATAATTTGATAATATTTTAATATACGATTTCTATGAACATTCAGTATGTGCAACCAACTAATCAAATTTAAATTGAATTACAAATTTAAATTTTTTTACCTGCTTTTACAATAAAAAACAATTTAAAACTTATATATTTTTGGTAGAAAAATATGTAAACATATTTAATTATTTATAGTTATATATATTTTTAATGATCAAATTAATATTTTTAGCAATTTAAGCAATAAGCAAGCAATTTAAAACTTATATATTTTTAATAGGAATACTTTTAAAATAATAATTTTTAAATATTGAAACCATTTTTAACATTCAGGATGTGAAACAAATTTAAATCGAATTTCAATTTTAAATTTTTTACTGGCTTTTACATTAAAAACAATTTAAAACTTATATATTCCTGGTTGAAAAATATATAAGTATATTTATTTATTTATGTTATAGTTATATATATTTTTAATGATCAAATTTAAATTTTTAGCAATTTAAGCTATAAGCAAGCAATTCGAAATGTATATATAGTAGGTATATATATAGTTCTTTTATAATAGGAAAACTTTTAAATTCATATTTTTTAACTATTTAAACTATTTTTAACATTCAGAATGTGCAAACAACAAATTTAAATCGAATTTCAAATTTAAATTTTTTACTTTTTTTACATTAAAAAACAATTTAAAACTTATTTATTTTTGGTAGAAAAATATATAAACAAATTTATTTATTTATTTAGTTATATATATTTTTAATGATCAAATTAATATTTGAATTTAAAATTTTTTAAATTCATATTTTTAAAATATTTCAACCATGTTTAAAACAATATTTCCATGGGTATTATTAATATTTGAGTCCTGTGCTGCACAAGAAAAAATTAAATTTAAATTCAATAAGCTTTCATACATTGCGAAAACTCCTAATTCACCAAATATCATCAAAACGAAGCGCATAAAAAATTTTTTCATTAAAATTGTTTTTCCTTCCAGAAGTCCCAAAGCATCTGATAGGCCTGGCGTAAGTTTACAAGTTTACCCGAAACCATGTGCCGGCGTTAAGTCATCGGTGCGCGTATGCGACGCATAAAACGCTATCCCCCTTGGCCCCATAATTAAGTGCCTTTTGTCGCTTGAAAATAATGCTTAACAAGCGCGATAAGTAAATGATATATTAACACTTTTAAATTTACACCTTTTTCTGTAAGCCAACAAAAAAAAATGAACAAGGAATTTTTGCGTTTAATTTGAGTAGAAGAAGAAAAAGGGGAGACATACTGCAAGCGCAAAATACGCCAAAAGGCAAAAGAAAAGAAAAAAACAATGAAAGGATGTAGTGACGGACCGCATTTAAGTAAGCATAATATGACAAGTGTGACAAAACGACAACAGCAACAACAATGTTAAAATTCAGACAACAACTAGCACTAGTAGAGGCAACGTCAGCGAGGCCAACTTCTGGCCGACAATGCGGCCGCAGGACAGAGCGCACGGAATGCCGCGACGGACAGCCGACAGACAAACATTTACACAAAACTTGGCAAGCAAACGCAACACATGTAAATAAACAAGTTGCCTTTTATGACTAAGTCGAGCTCAGAGCAACGGAGCAGACGGAACGCAGTCACTGCGAGCTGTGTCTGTGTGTGTGTGTGTGTGACAGTGAAACCCTTTTGTTGCTGGCCACAATTTCAAAAAGGAAGACCGCACTCTATGTATGTATGTATGTGTGTGTGTGTGTGTATGCACGTTTATGTGTGGCAATGCTTGTGGGCAGTGGCGGCTGTGACCAGTTGAACGGACGGATAGCTGCGATATGGATCTGCAAGTGATAACAACATTTACAAATCGATTTCAATATTGCCGACGTTCGTGCGGATTGTAAAATTTTAACAAAAACAACAACAACAACAATAACATATATTGTGTTACATCGCTGTGTAAACATTGAGCTCGAGCTGTTAATAAGCCCCCTAAGCCTAATTGGCCAACTACAATGTTGAATGGATTTTTGCCTTTGTGGCATAAACTTTTCTGTAGCAAACAAATTCAATTTGTTTAACATTTTTTGTTACATTATTATTTATTATTTTTTTTATAAATAAAACACAACAACAGTTGAGTTGGAAATGCTGGCGCACAAATTTCCTACATTAGTCAAATCGGCTCAAATCAAAATCGAAATTCACTTTTATTACAAGACAAACTCATAAAACGTTCTACAGAACGCCGCCGCACTAAACTGCCGTCGCGCTTTAATGTTTGTGAAATGAGGCGAAAAAAAGTTTCCCTTGTCGGCAAAAAACTGTTTCGCACAGAGTAGAAGCGTTTTTCACATTTATTTTGCTCATTTGTTGTTTGTATATTTTATCAAATTCTCATTTAAAATTGAATTGATTCATTTTTTTAGGGGACTCTCGCGCGCCTCTCGTCCTCTCGGCCGCTTGACTTAGTCAGGGTGACCGGCACTGAGAGCCATTAAAGCAACGTATTAGCGATTAAACATAACCGCAGTTGTTGCTGTACAATAATAATAATAAAACAAAAATAATCAAATTTATATGACTTTAATTTAATGATAGAAATCTGAACACACAAAAAGCCGCAAAGAGTAATATTGGCAATTGGCATTGCTTGCTGGGAGAGGAGGGAGAGCGTTCAATGGGAGAGTGAGAGTAGTAAAAGTTATTAAAAAGAAATATACTAAATTTATTTAATGCTCTGGTTTGCACTAAAATATGAAATTGGAGATTGAAGTCGGCAAACAGTTTGAGTTTTCAGATAATATTTTACTGTTTGAAAGCCATGCATAAATCGATTCAAGAATATTTTTAGACAGATGGCAGATAAATCAAATTATTTTAGTTTTGAATTGGTTTTTTTTTTTATTCCATTAAAAAATTTCAATAAATTTTGAGAGTTAAACTCTCTAATAGTTCCTCAGTTCACTTAAATGTTGCACAATTTAAAATCACTCCAAAAGTACAATATTACTTTTAAATTTTTTTAATTTACAACGGTACTTTTAGTTGCAGTAATAACGGTTTTCTGGAGGATTTTAATTTTGAAGACTATCCCACTCAAAAATTGTGCAGTTTAAATTAAGCTTTGAGTTGGTTAGTAGAGTTAAAAAATAAATACGAAAAAAATGTGACACACATTAATTAATTAGAGATTAGATTAGATTGAAGAAAGAAATAGAGTCCCTACGCTATGGGTTAAGTGGATTCAAGAGGTTACATCTTGAAGTTAGAGCAAGAAACGTTTTAGTATTTTAGAGTTTCATAATTTGGTGCAAAATTTCGTTGAATATTATGAAAATATCGGCAAAGTGATCTAAATATGACTAAACTCACATTGTACTCAAAATAATAAAAAAATACTCATTTCTAAGAACACAAATCTCTGAGCTTTTTGACCTTTTAAGCATTTTGATGGTTCATTATAAACAAAACCATAGACAAAAACGTAACTGAGCGTTTAATTTAACTTTTACAAAATAAGTAAATATAAAAATAACTTTAAAATAAAATAAAATAAAATAAAATAAAATAAAATAAAATAAAATAAAATCAAATCAAATCAAATCAAATCAAATCAAATCAAATCAAATCAAATCAAATCAAATCAAATCAAATCAAATCAAATCAAATCAAATCAAATCAAATCACATCAAATCAAATCAAATCAAATCAAATCAAATAAAATAAAATAAAATAAAATAAAATAAAATAAAATAAAATAAAATAAAATAAAATAAAATAAAATAAAATAAAATGAAATACAATAAAATAATATAACTTCCGTGTATAACATATGCAAAAAATCAGCTGAAAATGCCACTTGGAACTCTCAAACGAAATCATTAGTTACAGTAAGCTGCTTTTGAAATTAAACAATTTTTAAATTTTTATAAATGGTTTTCATTTCAAAGACCCCACAAATATTTTTAAATCGTTCTTCATATGTCCCAGAATAATGTTGTAAAGTTTTTCTCCAATTAACTTTCATACATGTCTCCTTTTTTTAGAAGTAAAAATAAAGATTTGCTTTATTAAAATTTTACCATAAACCCAAATGTCCTTCTTCAATTACTACGATAGTTGATTTCTTATAGAGAACCCTTACAAATTTACGTTCACGTATGAAAAACTGTATTTAATTCAATGTTTTTCATGCTTTGGTCAACAAAATATTAAAACAGAAGCAATTCTTATATTCTGTTTATTTAAAATAAACTTAAAAAAAAAAAATTAAATTTGATAACAAAGTTATATACAAACAAATTTGTTCGCTCATAAATCTCCACTAAAATTTTTTTGAATTGAACTACTCAACTAAAGGCTATTTTTCCTGAAGAACCCAACTTTTATATGCCTGGATCTAGACTAATATTATGTGCCAAATAAGTTTGTAGAGGAAATTTATCACTTATTTATATTATTATTATGATTATTCCATTATCTATTTATCATTTTTATTATTATTATAAATTGATGGTAGTGTCCATGAACAGAGCCACGTCAACAATATGGTCCCCCTTTGACTGGCAAAAGCTCGGACTTGCAACTAGTTGAAGTAGTAAAAAAGGTCGAGTCAGCCCTTCCATTGGGTGATTCTGCGACCTTTAATAGGCAACCCCGGACGTCATGTTTCCCAGAGGCTCTGAATCTCTTTTAGCCGATTCGTTGCTTCTGTAAAGCAAAGAATGTCTGACAACTCAAATTCCAGTAGCTCATTCTCCATTAGAGCCATTCTGCTGAAACATATTTGTCTAGAAGAGGGATGACAATTCTGCTACACGCAAGGAGCGAATGGTCAGAATGGTCATCACTGGTCTAGAACATTCCAAAGTGAACAACAGTCTAATTGTCCTCTAGAAATAACTTCATTATATGTCATCACTTCGTTGCTATATTACACCAAGAAAGTCCTAAAGTAATCTAATGATTTCAAAAGTGCTATTCCTGATCAAATTTCAACCCTTCAAAAGCCGCTTTGAAGGGTTATTTTGGGCTTGTTTTTAGCTCACAATGATAATTAACAACTAGGAACATAATAGAAAAGATTAGTATCTAATTTTTTATATTTTTATATATATATTTTATATATATATTCTATATTTATATTTTATATTTATATTTTATATTTATAAATTTTATATTTTATATTTATAAAATAAAGCTAGGCCTTTTTTAATGTCATAAAAATAAAGACTCTTAGCAGAAAATTCCAATAATGTCTTTTAATGTGATTCTCATTAAAACAAATACAAAGGTATTTCGTTCAAATATATTTTAGAAAGATTCAGTAAGGTTTATTCAACTCGTAAATATTTTTTTAGTTTCCTCTCATAGTTAGATTCAAATTTTTGTACAACTCCTATTACTTGGAAGTTTCTATTCTAAAACTATTCCTTTCAAAATGTTATCATGTCAAGGAATTCTATATCTCCATACGATATTTCTACCGAAAAAATTGTTTTACAGAAAACTTCAGTTAACATGGATTACTTCGCAGCAAGTATTCATCACATCTTTTTGTTTCTTTCGCATCTTTTGTACACCTAAACTCACTCAACTTTTTTTCTGCAAATAAAGCAAAACTTTACAAGTTAATAAGTAAGAAGTAGTTTGTTTCATTAGTAGAGAACTGCCAACATTTCATCATTTCATTAGGTATTCAAATATTTGTATATGCCACACAATGCAAAAAGTATTGAAACTGCTTAGAGCAACAACAACTCTTACCCGATAATTCAAGCCACAAAACATTAAAATACTCAAACGCAAATTATTGCATATTTTTTTTTTTAAGTTTTCCAAAAATATAATAAAAATTTCCTCTCACATTTTCATCACAGAACGAAATTATTTTCAATTGCTGCATTTAATGCCGTTTTCATACACTTCGAGTCTCACAGTTGTGTGCAAAAATATTAAATTTCACAGCTAAATTGAGTTGATTTCAACTTTACACCTTACTTCAGCTCTACACTTTATTTAATTTACACTCTACAACCAAATATGTGAATTGTGCTGCCACACTCGACTCAACTCACCTGCATTACCCAATAATTTGCTGATGGCACAAATTGATCGCCAATTATGATATCCGTATGCATTTATGATCACCAAAGCGTCACACTTGCTTTATGTATTTTTCACAATTTTCATACGATTTTCTTTTTTTACGGTTCACCTGTGTGCGGGTCGGTGGAAAGGCACTGAAGTTGCGATCGATTGACTTTTCGCGCGTTAGGATGGCACCGAATTTCAGGCACTTGACACTAAAAAAATTCTTATAAAAAATTCAACATTGCATGGCTAAGCGTAGGAAGTGATTTTTTTGCGCTTCATTGGAAAATTGCTAGAAATTCAAGGGACACGCGCGGAGGTCACTGAGGTTTGAAGGCACTGCTTGCTGCATATTTGAAGGCACTGCAAATGTGCAAAACTGGTTTAAAGGCACTTGTGGTGATTTCCATATAAATATTTATTTATATGTATTTATATGTATTTTTTTTTTTTGCTATTGGTTAAATTTTGTTTGTATGCACTTCAACTGACATTTTCATTTTCCATTGTGTCCAGTTTAAAACGAATTTCGACAACTGTTTTCATTCATCACTGAACATTTTTCTGCAATTAATTTTTTGCCTTTTGTCATTTAACAAATTTCGCTTCGTATCGCTTTTCGCGCCGCTTTTTCTCTCTAGCGACGGCAAATCGAATCTCGATTCGCTTCTTTGCTGCCGCTCGCCGCTGCGCTGACGCAAAAGTGAATCGTCTGCTGCTGCTGCTTGTTCTTCTTCTTCCTTTCTATTTACTTGCATTTAGTGGCGCAAATTGGGCGAAATTCAAATTTTCCGAGTTGTCGAAACAGTCCGCTTGCCGCTGCCGCGCGCCACAACGTCTCAACGAACGAACGATCGAACGCACGTACCGACTGCGACTTTGACTGCGAGTTGCGCGTGGAATCGCTGCGGGAGAAGCGCGTGCGGAACCCCCAAAAAAGGCCAACGCACACCGCGCGCACTCGTCGTTTGCGGACGGACACGTACGTATGGAGGCCCACAGCAGTGCTGGTGGCAACGCTGGCGTGTTGCTGCTGCCGGTGGTGACGGTGACGGTGGAGGTAACGGTGCCGGTGACGGTACCGGTGGTGGTGGTTGTGGTGTCAGCGAAAAGACCAAACAGGAAACGTTCGTAAAGAACCAACCAACCCAACTGACGAACTGACGTCTGAGCAGCGCCGTGTGTGTTGCTTCGCTGTCCGGTAACCGAGTTCAGACTGATTGGGTAGCAGTGGTTTGGCGCAGACGAACCTGGCCGCACCGCAGTCAATGGTTGTCGGTGTGCTTGTTGCTGTTGTTGTTGTTGCTGTGGTATCTGTATCTGGCTGCCTGCTTGCCTGCCTCTTCCTATCCAGTCGGTCTCAGCGTATATGTGAGTGTGTGTGTGTGTGTGCTTGTTGTCTTTCATTGCCTTTTCATTTTTTATGCAGGTGATGGCGCGGGAGAATGTAAACGTGCGGCCGCGCTGCAGCGCCGAAAACTTCACCATACCGTAGCCAAAGCCAAAGAGAGCGCAATGAAAATGAAAAGTTTGGTGCGTAGCAGAGTTTTCCGCCGATCGATCGCGAACGTGCGACCCACCGGTCCGGCCACCAGTCGAGCCGCCCGGACCAGGTGTGCTCGCTTGTTGATGCTCGCGAACGGGTGACCGCTGCGAGCGTGTCTCGTCGTCGTGAGCGGCGTATAAGAGCTGACCGCACTTTGGCTCTAATACGTGTTGAATAAGGCTTGAATAAGTTGGGCTGTGAGCGCGTGTTTTGTTGGCAACAAAAGGCTGGTGGAATTGTGGCTGGTTGTTACTAGTGGCTGATGATTCTGGCTGAAATGGTTGTGTGCAGATGTGCCGTTAGGTAGCAGAAGTGATGTTCTCGCGTTTTAAATACAATTTTTTTTTTTTATTTATATTACTTTTTATTGTATTTTTATTATATTTTTAATGATTTTTTTATAATAAATGTTTTACTTTATTATAGTATTTTATTTATTTATTAAAAAAAATAATTATACAAAACTATAATTACAAATAAGTTTATTACGGCTTGTAATTTATTTCATTAGTTTCATTTAGTGCCCATAATTTTTTTATTTATGTAATTTTTATTATTACATTTCTTTATTATTTTATTTTTTTTTTACTTTTTTTTTCATTTAGTTTTTATTATTATGTATTTCTTTCTTATTAATTTTCTATTTGTGTTATTATGTTTTTATTAGCGATTTTCTGGGCTTGTATTATTATTTTGTATATTTTATTGTTATTATTATTTTTCTGCATAATGAATTAAATGTGTATAAAAAATAATTATAAAAATTATAATTACAAATAAATTTATTACAGCTTGTATTTTATTACTAATTTCATTTAGTATAATTTTTGTATTTACATATGTAATTTAGTAATTAATTTTTTACTATTTCTATCTTACTAATGTTGTATATGTGTTGTTATGTTTTTTACTATCGTTTTTCTGGACTTTTATTATTAGTTTATATTTTTTATTGTTATTATAATTTTATAATAATAATATAATTTTTTTTATAATAATATAATTTTTATAATAATTTTCAATTTTTTTGTTATATCATATTTTGTGTTTAATTATTATTATTTTTTTTAAATAAACAATAATCATCGATATTTTCTTTTTTCTATTGCTTAGTGAAATTTATTTCATTGTTGCCAAATTTTGGTGCACTTTTCTTAAGTTTATGTATACATTCGTGTCTGGATATAGTGATCTAATTATTGCAAGGCCTGCTCACAATATTGAGGTTGTTCACTATATCAAGGTTAACACTTTTGTTCAAAAACTCGTTTTATTTGCTCAAAATATACTTTTTTCTTTTTGCTTGAAATTGCCTTCAAAATTTTGTTCAATATTTAGAGGCTCCATGTCAAAATTTGGGTGTTCACTATACCCAGACACGACTGTGCATCAAATTCCACATACAGTTGCGATCAAAATAGTAGTAGTGCTGCTACTAAATAGAGTGTAACATGTTGAATTTGCTGCTTCGCCATATTAGATAGTTTTCCAATCAGATATTCAATGCATATAAATGTAGGAAGGAAAAAGGACGAACGGGGTAATTCGGACTAAACCAAACGCAATCCAATTGTAAACCTGCAGGCTGCAGCGGACACGGACTGGACAATACGCGTAGGTTAGGATAACGGGACTGTGAAACGTAAAACAGACAACTGATTTGGAACGATGGACATTCGGAAGACAGACTCGGTGCAGCACAGCTAAAAACTAAAAATCTAAAGAAACTGAAGCTGTAATCAACCAATTTAATAAATAAAAACTACATATGTTAATTATTTGGTATATTGGTAATTAATTCGGTAATTACTTATTTTAATTATGTTTACAAAACAGCCCTTATGATTGTCAAAATTTATATGCAAGAACTAAAATTGTTGCCTACTACTACTGTCGAGGCTTCACATTAGCGACAGGTCACATCTGTAAACAATTTGTGCTTTAGACCAAAGCTTAACCTTCTTATTCACACTTTGTTGGAGTATACCAGTGTTGGATTCAGGGAGCGGGGGTTTGTGGGTTGAACCCTCCCCCCCCCCCAAATATTAAGGTCGACTTTAAAACTACATATAAATTAAAAGGAATTTTTGTTTTTTGAACGGTTTTTAAAAAATATTGAAGAATAAATTTTTGAAACGCCCCCCCAAAATATTTTTCTAAATCCACCCCTGGAGTATAGAATTGATGGACTCAAAGTAATTAAGCTTTCTTTTTAATATTTTTATTATTATTGTTCTTGTTAGATTGCGTATACATTTGCTTAAAGATAGGACATAGATATCAATCTGATTCTTCATACATTCTTAAGCTAGGTTTTTAAGTTACTAAATATTTTGTCTAAAAATAAATTTTGGATACTCGTATATGTCTTTACTTAATGTCTTGTTACAAGTTACTAATTTCATACTACTTATTTAATTACATATAGTATTCACTTTATCTTTCCAATGTCTTCCTCTGTGCTTATGTCCTTAACTTCGTATTCGTTTTTTTTTTAATTTATTTATTTATGTTTTTGTTTTGTTGGTACTGATATTGTCCAACGTAACCATCGAGCAAAGATGGAAATATACCAAAACAGACAGATGTACTCAAGTCGAGATGGAAATTCTGTGCTGTCACTAAAGCATCTGTTATTAAATCGCTGGACTGATGGTTTGAAATAGTCGAAAAGAACTACAAAAAATTTATTCAATTTGGATTTCTTTTACCAAATATATTTTTTATTTAACTTGATTGTAATTGAGTGCAATTAATGCCAACAGTCG
This sequence comes from Melieria crassipennis, assembly GCA_963668005.1. Lineage (NCBI taxonomy): Eukaryota > Metazoa > Arthropoda > Insecta > Diptera > Ulidiidae > Melieria > Melieria crassipennis. Next base: position 120,658,892 of record OY764962.1, on the reverse strand, counting down.
CCCAATACATAAACAACACAACCGATTCGAAAGTAACTAACTGAGAGACTGACTGAAAAATGCAAATCAAAAGGGTTATTTTGTTAATACCGATCCCACGACTTATGAACTGATTTTCCCTGGAATTCTCCTTCAAGCAAAACATGAACAAAATTTATTAAATTAAAACTAAATAAAAGCATTTTCCTTTAGAGTGAAATATTGAAGTAATTTTTACCCAGGACAAATAATAATAGAGATCTCAGGTTGGTAGGAATATTCTTAAAGTGGTCAAGGAATTCTGGTCTACCTTGGCAGCGCCCTAAACATTAGTAATGATGTCAGCCTGGAGACGAAGTGAAGGATTACTCTTGCCAGCAGGTGAAATTACGGTCTCGGTAGGCAATTAAGTAGCAGACATCTCTCTCGACCAACAGAACTTGCATTCTAATAGGACAATTACTTATTCTTCTCTCGGGGTGTTCGAGAGGAAGATACTTGGGCCCTGTTCATATTGGAGGCGACTATCGAATACGAACTAGCAACCAGCAAAAGAACTCGACGCGATAGTTGGAGATTCACAACGAAGAAGGATACCGTGTCTCCGGTGGAAGGACCAAGTTGAGGACACCTTATCATCTCTTGGTGTGACCAAGTGGAGCAGGCGCCCGCAAAGCAAAGAGGCGCAAGGAGAGAATTTTTGGTGGCAGCCCGCAACGCGGTGTTAGGTTGTTATGGCCAGTTAAAAAAAATTCGGTTAAATGTTGTCACAACTTATGGATTTCGGATTTCAGCATAGGTATATTTTTTAACGGTACAATGTTTGCTGTGTTCAATAATATTGCAGCGTAAAGTTTGAAACGAAGTTTTGGCTTTCACTCTGATATTTCCAATAATATTTTTTTTCTTTCATTATCTTCTTCCCTTTAATGCCATTTTTGCAATTCCACAATGACTATTTTTTAACGACACAATGATTGTTGTGTATAATAATATTGAGGGATAAAGTTTCAAACGAATTTTTGGCAATATTTTCACTCTGATATTTCCAACAAACATTTTTTTTCATTCAATAAATTTTCTTCTTCCCTTTGATGAGCTTTTTACAATTCCAGAATGACTATATTTTAGTAATTTTTTTATTTTTTTGAACGTCACTTATCTTTTTAGATTTCAAAATCTTGGCATTAAAAAGAAAAACTCAAAATGTAGACTTTGACTGCTAGACTTGTATATCGATTTCTTTGTGTGTTAAATATTGCCTTGATTTTTGTTGGACAGTGTTACTGGAAAAATAATGCAACTGTTATGTTAAATTTAAAACAAAGCTTTCAGTTCAACAAACTTTCAAAAATTTCAGAGAGTTCTGCATAATTGTTTCATTTTCTAGCAACATTTTCACATTTTTAGATTTCCAGAGAGTGAAAAATCAATAACTTTGTACAAAGTGAGGAAATGAAAATGAATTCACAATGCAAGGAAAACAATGCAAAGTCATGCAATAAAGGGAAATTGAAACCCAAAACCCATTAAAGCCAACAATGCATAGCACGAAACGTGCTAAAACCAACAACAACAACAACAACAACAACAACATAAACACACAAGCAACACACAACGAGAACGCAGCGCAAGAAAGAAAATGGAAGCGCACAGCAACCGCACAGCCACACAGTCCGGGGAGAAGTCAATAGAGGAGTGGCCACACGAGCGCGCTCAGCCAATCGGAGCGGATAGCTCGCATGCACGGCGGCCGCTAAGCGACGGCTAATGTGCGACAACGTGTGGCCGGGTGGAGTAGAGCTGGACGGACAAACGGACGGGCAGCCGAATGGCTGGCAGTTGAGTGTCGAATGGGCGAGAAAGAGAAAGAGCGACCAGGCAGAGCTGCGATAAAGTGAAATGAATTGAAATGAAATGGAATTAAAGCACAACAACAGCAACCGGCGGAGCAGAGCAGCAGCAGCAGCAGCAGCGAGTGAGCCAGTGATGGGGCCGAGGTGGCGTGATTCGCGTACATTCGTGGTGATGTTGTTTGTTGGTGCTGGGGGCCGTAAAACAAAAACAATGCACAATGTAAGCTGAATGAAAGCAAAAGGCGAAAGTGGGAAGCGAGAAAATGCGATACGCGGCTGCAGGTGAAAACTCCAGCAATATGGTTTTTTTATGCATTAATCTTTTTTTTGGTGTATGATTTTGTTGTTGTTGATTTTATTTGTGTCTATTGGACGAAATGAATGGGCAGATGGCTGAATGGTTGACTTGACAAATACATACATTTATATATATTTACATGTATTTTATGGATATGTATGCATATGTGTGTGTTTGTAAATATGTATAAGCATTTATGTAAGTTTAGCGTGCAAGTATTTGTGTTTGTATGTTTGTGTATGTATTTATGCAATTTATATGCTAAACGAATGAAACTTTGTAAGCGAATTGTACGGCAAATAAAATGAAAAGAGCGAAAACAGTCAGAAGACTATTTGCTGCAAAACCACTCGCACTCGTACTCACGTTCACTTCATCGACAGTGCCGAAGCAGCAAAGTTATATGTGTGTGTGTGTTTAGTGCTACCTGACTTACGTGCGTACGTATGTACGTACGTCGCACGCTGCACACTATTCGCTTTATTTGCTTATGTACGTCCATACGTTATGTACGTCCGTCCTTGCGTCTGTCTGTCTACATATTTGTTGACTTCTTTGTCTTCTGGTGGCTTTTTTTTGTGGTTAATTTTGCTGTTGTTGTTTTTTGTTTTATTTTTGTTTTTTACCGTTGCTCTGTCATTCATAGTTTGTTGTCGTTGTTCCTGGTTGTTGCTAGTATTGTTGTTATTATTTTGTTGTTGTTGTAACAGCAGCAAATGCAATTTGCATTTGACATTTCTGTAAATAATTACAAATTACACAGAAAATGCCAATGAAATTGCTTTGCACAATTCATAAACTACAATGCCAATCTGTCCTTTGTGCCACCCCTACCGCCCCTCACTTCATGCCTTTAGTTAAAAATTACAAATATCCGAACAGCGACAATGAAAATGGATGAGGTGTCGCTGGTTGCTCAAAGGCAGCGAAGCGTTTAATTAATTTCGACATGCGTCTAAAAACTTTGGACGGCCATCGGTTCGCGACAGAAGACGTTTGTCATTCTCGCTGCAGACAATGTGCAATTTTCCATATTTTTTAAATTGAATTAAAACAATTGAGGAGGTAAAATGACAACTTAGAGATTGAAAAGTAGACAATTTTAATTGTTTTCTGTGAGTCAACATCCGAACACTGCTGCGGTTCCAAGCGAGGCTATTTCAGTTCAAATTAAATTATTTATAATAAAGGAACCTTAGAGTTCATATTTGGAGTTATGGTGCTAATGGGATCAAAGGGGTTTTGAGAGTTTAAGCCCTCAATTTCAGTTTTTTAAACCTTTCGACCCCAAAGTTGCCTGAGAGCAGCTTTATCTATGTATTTGTCATCTTATAGCAAAAGTTACGATTGATTTATGGGTTTAATTTATGTAGGCACCAACAAAATAATATTTTTAGAAGTGAATTCAAAGCAAATGACAAAAATTTTACTGTTATCCCCAAAATAAATTCCAATAATTTGCAGCGATATCAGTGAAAGTTTGTGTTCTAATTGAAGTCTACGAATTGGGCGCGTTTGATTAAAACCCTGCTTCAAATAAAATCAAAAAGTGATAATTTTGTATTTTTCCATAAATATTAAATAATTTTTCTTTGTTTAAAAAATATTGATCCAAAATGTAAGTGTTTCATGATTCAAATACCAAAAGTTATATCGAGACACAGGGTAAACTTCAGGGGTCGAAAGGGTTAAATCATTTTGAGTGACAAAAATGGTTATCAATGTTATTGATAAATAACCCTAAAATTAAATGTTGTGTGCTTGGGATGTATGACCATTTTATGTCTTAAGTATATTTCGCCCTATGACTGAAAATATGTTCCTATGAATGCACAATAATTCTGTTGATTCTGGGTGAACACAGAGATGGAATAGAAAATTGAAGTAACCTGTAACATCTAAGCACTTGATGACCTAGAAAACAAATCTAATGAAAGACTCTAATCTCAATGCTTTTCACGATTTGGTGTACAGAAACAAGATCCCGAGAAAGCTATCAATCGGCTCTCAGTGGCGTTTGCTATTGGAAGAATCCAGTAGCAAAATGTTTGAAATTACGTGTATTTCAAATAGTCCACTTCAGATCAGTACAGAAAATCAGTTGTTCCGTTCAGATCCATCGGGTATAATTTGTTAATTTTGGACAAGTAAATTTAGGTTAAGTTATACTGACCGGCCTGATTGGCATAAACTCTGTTTCGACCCTAACGATTCGAAATCTAGCTCTGAAACATTGGAAGTTTGACATTTTCAGCAAATTTTCGTAGGGTTTCATACATTGGGATCTTTTCCATCCCAGGAAAGTGGTGGGACTTCTTGGTAGGTGGGGGATCAGTGACGCACACAGGGGGGTTTGAGCTCAAAAGTTGTACGACACCCCCCCAAAATGAAATCCTGTGTTGCCAGATACCTAAAATGACTTTCTCCTAAATCCTAAAAAAATTCTGAAATTTCCTCCCAAAAGTTAAAAAATCTCCTAAATTTTTTTTATAATTTGCGTAATTTTAAAGGAATTAAACTTCTCATAAAAAATAGCCTTTTGGCCTTTTTTATCCACTTTCAGCTTAACAACAAAAACTTAACAAAAACAAAACATATAACAAATTAATTAAATAAAAGTGCCGTTTTTGGCGGGATTTCATTGTGACAGCCAGTGGCGGATCCAGGGGGGGGCTTGGGGGTTGAACCTCCCCCCCCCCCCGAAATATGTGGATCGAATATAAAACTACATACAAATTAAAAGACATTTTATAAATTTTAAGGAATTACTTTTTAAAACCCCCCCGAAATATTTTTCTGGATCCGCGCCTGGTGACAGCAATAAGTGAGAACGAGATAGAACGAGCTTACATTTTGTAAGTTTAAACATTTTTAACACAATAGGGGACTCTGACTATTAAAATAGTTGTCAATATGTTTTTTGACAGTGTTCCCAATACATCATACTTCGTTATCCAAAAATCTCCCAAAAATCCACTAAGGATCCGAAAAATCCCCTAACATATAATGTAATCTCCTAAACTTTCTCCTAAACTATTCTTCTTCCTAAAAGCTCTCCTAAAAGGCCAAGAATCTCCTAAATCTAGGAGGAAATCTCCTGATCTGGCAACACTGATCTACTTAAAACACTATCTTTCAAGAGGGCTTATCAAAACTTCAGTCAAAAGTTGGAAGATCTTGGACTAAAATATCATTGATTGCTTATATCCTTTGAAGTGTTTTGATAGTGCAATATGATTCTAAGAGACAGGCAGAATAACCAAATACATACTATAATTTTTTGTCATTGAAAGAGTCAGTCACAATCACCGCCAGATGCCGCATTCCGTACTTCAATTTACATTTTCTTTCACTTTTTAATATACAAAATTTGAGCCTAAACATTTTAATAGTATCCTATTCGGAGATTGATAGACATTGCCCAAATTTTGTATAAATTCCACTCTCGGAGTTTATTACTATCCAGTTTCAATAAACTGCCTGATTCTGGCAAATAAATAGCCAATAATAAATAATAAATAAATAATTTTCTATACTTTCTTTATTAATTGAAACAAATTACTACTTGGAAAAGACATATATACTCCTTGCAGTATTAATATATAAAAAAATTCCTTAATCAACAATCAACTAGTAACCCACTCATTCAAATTCTTCCATCAAACCCTCCCTCAATCATTTTCAATATCCATTCAAAAATCATTGCTAGCTCTGTGCATTTCCTGTAAAAGCCTCTGCTGCCATTCATTCTCTCTCGAGACATGTCGAACAGTGGAGTTCAAGAAAAATGACATCCCATCGCACACGATTCTCGACAATTAGCTGCAACTCACTTGCCACCGATGGTGGCAGTCGACTTGTGCCGGTGGTGGCATTTATGGCCGATGTCCACTGTGCATTTACATCATTTTTATGTAAATGCTAAAATCAAATCGTGCGATAAGGCGATCTTTCCAACGCTCCGACGCGCTCGCAACAGGTTTCAGAAGTCGCTTAGCGCGCCGCACTTCAGTTCATGCGCCCAGATGATTAATTACAAATCTGTCGCATGACATTTTTTATGCCTTCGTAAATGCATCGATCTTTTTTTCTGCCGATGTCTGCCGCTGTTGTTTTTACATTTTACCTTCAATTTCTTCAGCTTTTTTGTTTGGTTGTTTATGAATAAATTCAATAATAATGTCACGCTTGCACAGATCAGCTCGGCGTGTTGTTGTCTGAATTTGAATTGTCCCTTCGCGCAGCCAACAGTCGGCACAGTTGGACAATTTGGCTGCGATTGCAGTCGAGATTTCGGCTTAAGTGCATTTGTGATTGATTTCGTCGGCGTTTAGGCCCCCGAAAACGCGCTGCCAGCTACATCTCTGCCCAGCCGAGGCTATAAAGCCGCATGCCTTGTTCTGCTTTATTTCGTTGATAAAAGGACATTGTGCGCTTTTCAATTTTATTTTCATTTGGCTTTTGTGTTGTCTGCGTTCCAGATGACATTCGAAAATTGGAGACTGCTTTGTGTGGCTGTGTGGCTTTTGGGTTTATGGTGACGTGGTGCCGCAGTGACGAGCGCAAATTTGTTTCGAATATCACACTTCTCGGAATACCGCACTCGACCACGCAGTGCAATGCGCATCTTTTCGGAATGTCATCAAAATTTGAACATTCGCGGTATTTGTTGTCGGTTGTTTGCTGTCCGGTGGAATAGAAATTCCCCATAGAATTCTAATAACATATCTGCCCACTCAGCCGGTGTGTCCTTGGAGACATTCGACGACGAACAACAACATGCACTCACTTGAATGTGCTTAATAGTTGTATGAGTGTGTGTGTGTGTGTGAGTGAAGCCACACACGTCGCTGACAGACTATTATACAAAGTGTGAAATCACTATTGCATAATTTTTGTTATTGTTATTTCATTTGATATATTATTACTTTTTCATCAACTACCAACAATCAGTCAGCCATCCAGCAGCCTTCAAGTGCGTTTGCCTACGCCTGCGTCTGTTCCGTCAGCGCAGCTGTGACACAAATTCAGCCATTAGTCGCCAACTGCAGCAAAGAACCCATTAACCCACTAAACGGCCTCAGAGTCAGCCGTGCTGCCAACGCATCCGCCAAATGCTGGCAGCGTCTGTATGTAAATTGATTTTTATGCGCGTTCTATGCTAATTGAAATTAACGCTGAAATTAAAGTGCAATTATTCACGATGACGTTAAGTGTTTTTGACTAGCAAAAAAAATTCAAATTAATTTTAAAAACTTATTTGGAACAAAAAACAAAACATCCAAAGTTCAAAAAGACGGGAGCAGTGCTGAATCGTGAATGCTTTTAATGTTGCATAGATTTAGGGGCTTAAGTAAGTCATTGTAATAGAAAAAATTTAAATTTACGGTGTATCTGCTTTAAAGCTCATTTCAAATATGTTGCTGAGAGCATTTGTTGTTTTCACGAAGTCTTTAGAAGAAATCATTTGGTGTCGAAGAAATTAGAATCTGATGAATTCTGAAGGTCAGATATACTAAATACTCAAATGTGAGTGTGAGACTCCTGCAAGCAAATCAATGAACTGGTCATTCAAATATGCTGTATTCATTCCATACACTTAGGTCAATTTGAATCAAAAGTTACCATAGGACTTAATTTTCACTTTTGTTTTAAAAGGGAAACAAATTACAGCGTTCGACCTTCTTTTCTTGATCTGACATGAGATTGACTCCATGTCAGGGGCATTGCCAAGGGGGGGGAGGGGGGTTTAGGGTGTCAGAACCTATAATTTGTCAACATTTTCAATCACTATGCATCGTATGTACGTTCCCACATTAGCAAAAAGGTCTTTTCATCTTTAAATATTTAAAAGAATATTAACAAATCCCCGAAACTAATTTGTTTTTTTAATAGTCACGTTTAGGCTTAATGCAGCGATTTACATGTTCTAAAAACATGTCTAAAGAGTAGTTTAGTTCGTCGACCGGAATGTCCTTCAGGATGTCGGTACAAGTCTTTTGGATGGTTTCTACCTTCTCAAAACGTTATTTTTGATCGGCAAATGCATTCTTTGAGAAGGTGAAAGTCGCATGGTGCCGCATCAGGTGAAAACAAGGAGTGGTTGATGGTTAAAATTCGACTTTTAGAAAACAAAAAAACAGTCAAAACAAGTGTCAATAGATGGGATGGCATCCTTCGATAGCGAAATGTTCAGTTAAAATGCAATAAATGTATGCTATTGAGATGCTTAACCTTCGCCTTACTAAAGATGATCCCAGGCACTTCCGCCGCTATTTTGAGTAAAACTCACAATAAATATATAATTTAGAAATTTGTTCATACTTCAGTATTTAGTATCTTCCTCTGGCGATAGTTCGTATTTCGAAAAAAGGCCTAACTTTAATGATTTATTTTGAGACTATGGAAAATATTACAAGATTTCTTTCCAGAGGGTTTATTGAACACATAATGAGGTACGCAAAAAAAATGTATCGTGAGTTTTAATCAAAATGGTAGAGAAAGCGCCTGGGATCACCCAGGGTACATTTGTATAAAAAATGACAAAATTTATGTTCAACATGAACAAAATTGCAAAAGAAAATATTTTTTCATGTTAATGAAAATTAACTTCAAATTTGTGCAGATATTAAACGTGAATATTAAAAAGATCACCCGGGTGGGGATAAGTAAAGCGAAGGTTAAATCCAATTTCAAGAATTTCAATGAAGATTTTGGCTTATCTTTTGATCTACGGTGATCGCAGATTCAGTTGGCTAATACTTTGGTCATCATTTATGTTTTGACAATCGTTTTTAAATCGCTTTTACCACTTATAAACTCCATTACGGTATAAACAAAAATCACCATAAACTTGGTCCATCAATTTAAATGCTTCGGTTGAAGTTTAAACATTTTTAAAACAATAGTTAATATTGGATCTTTGTTCGATGCACATTTTTGTACGATGACACAAACATACTTCCACTTCAGATGCAATAACTTCGCTTTCAGTCCACCAAATTTAATGAAATTTTTACTAAAAATCAGGGAAAAAAGTTTAGTAGTTTTTAATGCATTAACCCTTTCCGACATGAAAATAAACCCGTTCTGTATGAATTGTATGGGCTGTAGTCCAATATATTGGACATTGTGACTGAAAGGGTTAAGTCACATAAGCCACAACAAAATGCCCTATTTGAAAAGTGCACATTGCTTTAAAAAACATGTAATACTAAACTGGCAAAAACATTTTTTTAAAACCCCCCCCCCCCCCCCCCATGACCAAGTTCTGGCTACGCCCCTGCTCCATGTTATATCAAAACGTTTCCTCAGCTAACACCAACCGGACCTAAGGGAGACATTCATATGAAGTAAAATTCGATCTATTAAATGCAGTCACTACCTGACTTCCAGACGTTGGATATGAGTTGAATTAAAGCTCCTCCTTGTAGCACAAAATATTCAGGCCTTAGTGATGGTTTAAACAAAAGCTGAACTTATCTTAAAGTAATTTATGTCGGTCATGAAATATTTTTCTTTCATATTGTCTCAGAGTTCATCGATTTGAAGGTCTGATGGCGAGCTGAGAGTATTAGAAAAAAAGTTTGAATTACAATGGAACCCAGGCAGGAACCGCGTTATCTAGTCGACGCGGTTTTTGGTTTCGAACCTCATTTAAAACAGTCTAAAAGTAGGTAACCATATCATTAGGGCCATAATTTTGTTATCATTACTTACTGCAATTTTTTAAATGTCCTTCGTGCTTCGTACTTCAATCAATTCCACTTCATAAGACTTACATAGATATTGGACTGGATTGGTTTATGATTATTGTAAGAGTTATCCCATTAGTTACATATAAAATTAATTGAAATTTTTTTTATTAAACACAACTTTTTAAACTCTTCCTAACTTAACGACTCTACCTCGGCAAAGCTCTTAAACCATTTCTTACCTTGGTGAAGTCATGACTAATCAAACAACAGTCAGTAACAACACACCCCAGCTCGTGACATATTTGAGGCATAACGGTATGTGATAACGGTTATGTAGGTCACCACCATATCGGCCGCAATTAAAAAACGCTGGACTTATGGAATGACCTAATAATGTTGTGAGATATTTCTGGGTATTTTTGAAAATGGTTTATTTATTTATCTATCTATTAATTAATTTATTTATTTATTTAAATAAATTCATTTATTTACATATTTATTAATTAATTTATTAATTTATTTATTAATCTATAAATTAATTACTTATTAATTCATTTATTAATTTATTTATTTATTTTTTATTTATTTATTAATTTATTAATAAAATAATAAATTAATTTATTAATTTTTTAATTAATAATAAATATATAAATGAATCAATTTATTAATTTATGAATTTATTAATTTATTATTTTTTATTTATTTATTTGTTTATTTATTATTATTAATGAATTATTAATGAATTAATTAATTAATTTAATTTTTTTATTTATTTTATTATTTATTTATTTATTTATTCATTTATTTATTAACTAATTCATTTATATATTAATTTTTTATTTATTTATTTGTTCATTTATTTATTTGTTTATTTATTAATTTATTAATTCATTAATTAATTTATGACTTTATTAATTTATTATTTTTATGTTTATTTATTTGTTTATTTTTATTACTAATGAATTATTAAAGAATTCATTAATTAATTAGTTTTTTCTGTTTATTTATTTATTTATTTATTTAGTTATTTTATTATTTATTTATTTATTTATTTATTTATTTATTAATTAACTAATTAATTAATTGATTTATTTGTTTATTTATTTATTTATTAATTAATTAACTAATAAATAAATAAATTAATTAATTTGTAATTACAATTAACTAATTAATTAATTAATTAATTATAATTAACTAATTAATTAATTAAATAATTTTTTTATTTATATTTATTTATTTTTTTAGAATTTTATTTTTTTTATTTATTTAGAAATACAATTCTTGCAAACTAATTAGAAATAGTAAACAAATTATGTTGACTTTAAATTAAAATCCATGACTTTGCTGTATTTATTACAGAAATTTTAACCAAAAGTTAAAAAGTAAAAAAGTTGTTAAAAGTAAGTTCAAAGGTGTTGCAAGGACGATGATGATGATGCTGACGATGAAGAAAAAAAGATTAATTAAAAATCTAAAAAAATTGTTGGTGGAAAATATGGTTTCAAATGTTTTTGGGCCCAAAAGTTGTATACAAAAATTAAATCCTGTGCTACCAGTTAAGTAATACATCATTTTGCTTAAAATCTCTTTCTTTTTCTTGACATGTTTCTACTTTCAATTCTACTTTCTACTTAAACAAAGATAAAAATACGTCCTTCCATCTTTGTCTTCAGACTTCAGTTTGGCGCAAATACGATTTATATATAATTAACTAAAAAATTTGCTCTTTGTATGATTTCATCAATGAAACGTACACTTTTTCAGTCATTCATTAAGCAATACGAATTAATTAATCATGTCACAATGACTGTCAGTCGGCACAGTTGCTCGCACAGCAAAAAGGCAAATCATCACTGCCACCTACACACGAACAGTACACAGCACACGCCAACGACCCACCCTTGCACCCATTCGGCAATTGCACGCACGCACCAAAACAACAACAACTTTACGCAACCTCAAAAGTGGGTACTCCAAAAACAAAAAGAAATCATAGCATAAATTGTACTATAAAACCCCAACACAAAAGTAATTAATTTAATTTCGACTTGTGCCATATTTCAGTGTCGATTTGTTGTTGGGCTTTATTTGTTCGAGATTCGTTGCACCTAATTAGCGTAGGTTGCCACGACTTTCTCCAGTCTGACAGCAGCAACCACAACAACGACAACAACAGCAACGACAGCAGCACAAATCATGCAGCCACAGCGGCAGCATCGTTATTGTTATTCGTCGAAGCTATCCTCACCTCATGCCAAAAATCCATATATTTACATTACCAATCGAAAGCATCACCTCGGTTCAACCCCCCCCTCTCCCCCCACTCCGATTCTGCACTCAGCACGACGCGCCGCGGCACACCGACGCACTGCTGGATGCGCTGCATGGGCTATGAAATTCAAAATTAATCAAAAATTAATTTCATTTCAATTGAAATTACAATTGTTGTGAATTGTACTGTATATGTGTGTGTATGTATGTGTTTGTCTATGAGTTTGTGTGTATGTGTGCTACACACAATTGTTGGCCACATCATTAGCGAAGCGTCATAAAGCACACCAAACAACAACAAAAACACACCAAATCAAATGAAAACGTTTTTGAAAAATAATAAATTTGTAGTTTATAGCCGCTAAAGCGTACAACAACAAAACCAAATAAGCTCCACTCGTGTTTACAGCACTCGACACGCATCTTCAACGCCGCAACCAAACATGCTGAGTAAGAGCACCACGCAGTCGCGACGACGGCTGCTGGCTCGCGTTGTTGTAAATAAGTGGGTATAAGTGTTACCAACTCATTAAGCCGCTCATCGAAATCATGTTCGAAAATATGAACGTATGAACGTTGGCCCGGAGTTTGGTGATTTTCAGTTCATAGCAAAGCACTTGAAATGTCAGCTGCGGCGCGCAGATGCTTCAATTTTCTGTCTCGGACAGACGTGCAGACTAGGTGGCGGTTGCCTGCTGCCTGCAGCCCGCTGACATCGATGCTGGTGTTGATGGCGTTGATGATGCAGCGCACGCGTTCATAGTCAACCGTAGCCAAATGCAATACCAACAAATACACGAATAACAATAACAACAAGGAGCGCGCGTTGGTGTTGCACACCTAACTGTTTTCGACTGTGCGCACGAAGGGTGGCCAACAACCCACTTCAGCCACAACGCCATCGACGCTGGTCGACTTTAGCGCTCGAAGGTGATGAATTTGGATGTTCTTTTGTTGTTTTCGTAAAGAATTAATTGCTTTAATATGTTGCTTCATTTTTTTTGTTTAATATTTTGGATTATTTGTTTTTGTTATTTTGTTTTTGTTTTTTGCTTTGTTCTGCTGAATTCCTGTGTAAAATGATTTGTGGATTTTTTTGTTTTTGTTATTGCTAACTCAAATAGTCAAAACTGTCAAAATACAAATGTGGGTTTAAGCATAAAATGGCTTACAGCGATTGAACAAAATATTTAGGAAGAAGAAAAGCGGGTTAAACTGGAGCGAATTGATGGAACTGATGACGTCAGATGAGTACGAAAAGTTTCAACAAGTGGAATTGGTACATTATGAACCTTACTGTTTCTACCAAAAATAGTACAACATAGTACAAGTAAAACAACACATTCTGAAAAATTTAAATTTGAAGGATCTACAACTCTTTCACACTCTAAGACAGAGTTTTCAGCAATGGCGGATTCAGGGGGTGGTTTTGGGGGTTGAACCCCCCCGGAAGTATTAGGGTCAACTTTAAAACTACATACAAATTGAAAGGAATATACATAAACATTTATGAATTTTAAAGAATTATATACAACAGAACTATATATAAATTGAAAAGAATATACATACAAATTTATGAATATTAAAGAATTACTTTTTGAAACACCCCCAAAATATTTATCTGAATCCGCCCCCGACGGCTAGCAAACACAGTTGTGACCGTCACTAACTTTGGGACTAAGTAAATATTTCTTTCCAAATCAATTGGGTTCACTGCTTCAATACAAAAGCTTTTCTTGGCATTCTTCAGTTCTAATTACAAATTTTTTAATATTTCATTTACGCATTTCATTTTCGCTGCAGGTTTTTACTGGGGAAATTTAAAATTTGAAATTTTTCGATTTAGTCTTCCATTCCATAATAACTTTACAAATGTTTATTACCGGACTTTTACTCAAATTAAAAATTTTACTAAACATAATAAGTATACAATTTTTTAAATATAAATTAAAAGAATTTAAATTTTACATACATTTTAACATTTTGTACGCATAACTAAAATTTTAATATATCTTCATTTACTTCAACTAAATTTTTTTTTTTTTTTTTTTTTTTTTTTTTTTTTTATTTTATTGTAATATAGTAGTATAACTAGTACAGTAGTAGTAGTAGTATATACTAGTATAACATTATATACATATACTAACGAGCAATTTTTATCGGGATATCTTACAACAAATATTTAATATAAATGCTCAGCAAAACAGTTAATATTTAAGCTGATTTTTATTAACTTATTTAATTAAATCTTGTGGTTTTTTTCGTTTTAGCCTTCGTTTCCATTTTGTGTTATCATTAAGAATCAAAGCTTCATTGTTCACGTGCTTGTTGAACTAAAATTAAAAAAAATATTTATTTAAATTGAAGTAAAAATCAAATGAAACTTGTTTCTTATTTTGTATGCTCTTTCTTTACTGTGTAACGATATAACATTCAAGAGACTTGTACTATATACTTTTCTTCGTTAAATTTTAATATTCAGTTTATTCGTTTCGTATTATTCCTAAAACTTCATACTATTCTAAGGACTAAAAAAAAATATTTAAGAGTGTTCAGATGTTCACAAAGGAGCATGTTGGCAACAAAATAGCGGAGGAAGTTACAAGTTTTATCAGTTACACATTGCCATTTGTTAATTGTAAAATTAAAAAAATTAATATAAACGAGTGCTTGTCGTTTTAATTGTAATCAAGTAGTTGACTACATGGCGATTAGACATGATCTAGTACACGATTTTTCAATTACAATGATGAAGAACCTCTCACTTTATGCCGTTTGATGAAAAAGTGCATGAGCGAAAAATTTGTGGAGCTAAAATGGAGTTAAATGGGTTCGCAACGAGATCAAAGTTCACAAATGTGCTCAAAAATTCACAAATTGCTCCACAGCTACTCAGAACTAGCCCTTAGGGGGTTAAAATCTATGACTGACCCGCACTAGTTTTCTTTCCCGAACATTTCTGTCAAACATATTTATACTCTATCTCCAACACTTAATTGGGCTCCCATACAAAATGATTGTTTTTATAAAATAGACTCCAACTGCTCTCAGGTTGGTTCCGGACGTACCATATGTAAGACTGAGTCCCATTTATTTTCCTTTCCGAATATTACTTCCAAACATACCTACCCGCTATCTTCAAGTCTTAAGGAGGCTGCCATACAAAACCAGCCAGTTTCCATGGAATTGGCTCCTAACTTGTAAATGTAGTAGAAACATCGTATCTCGGAAACTACTGAACCGATTTAAATGATTTATTCATCGATCGGCAACATTGTTTAGCAAAGAAAATAAAAAATTTATTAACGTTCAGAAATTCACCACTAGAGGGCGTCTCCCATACAATCGGAGTTGTGTGGCTGTCAACTTTTGGGTTTCTGCGCAGCAAAATTCAAATATATTGCCGAAACCCCATTAACCTCCGCATTTTGAATTTATTTACAATCGTAATTGTGTGTTAAGAGGAAATGATTTGATTTTTCTGAATTTTTCATTCAACAAAAATTGTTTGGAAAAAAAATTCTATGGAATTGGTTGCTCACTGGTAAATCTAGTAAAAACATCGTATCTCGGAAACTACTGAACCGATTTAACTGATTTATTCATCGATCAGCAACATTCTTTAGTAAAAAGAATACAACATTTATTAAGGTTCAGAAATTCACCACCAGAGGGCGTCTCCCATACAATCGGAGTTGATAGGCTGACAACTTTTGGGTTTCTGCGCAGCAAAAATTCAAATATATTGTCGAAACCCCATTAACATTCGCATTTTGAATTTATTTGCAATCATAATTGTGTGTTAAGACGAAATTATTTGATTTTTGTGAAAAAATTTGAAAATTTTTCATTCAGCAAAAATTGTTTTCTTGTCACAAGACGCCATTTCTGTCTCTGATGAGTTTCACGCCCCTTCCGACAGCATCGTTGGGCAATGATCGTTGTGCTTAATGATAAAAATCATTCACTTTATATTCTCTCATACTGTCCAACTTTCTACCAAAATTCATGCACCCTTCCACTCACTCAGCTATCTAACAGTTGTGCTGGGTACCGCACCTGTCACAGCTAATTTTCAACTTGCGTCAAGTATTTATGGCGCCTCGAGCAATCATGTCACTCATTTAGTCCTTAACACAATTTCTGTCATATTTCAATTTTAATATTTATGGCGCAATTTTCATATTTATGTCACTTTTATTCCGCATTAACAATTTCGCAACGTATTTGCCGAATCGCACGCGAAGGTTTTGAATTTTGAATTTTTACTGCGTGCGTTTCGCCTTGAAAGTGCACGAGTCGTAAAACCCTCTGTGTGTCTGTTTAATTTCGAATGTACGCAAATGAAAATTTATAGAAAGCCTTAAAACTGATAAAGCTATCAATCGAGATTCACATGCAAACGCAGTCGGCCGCATATCTAGAACGGCTAATGACGATTACCCAGTCGCCGGATCCAACACTCCCCGAAACGCAATCAAACAAAATTAAAAGCCATGAATATTTGCGCTCAATTTGTACATATTTTATTTATTTATTTATGATGTTTTTGGTTTCTTGTTTTTTTGTTGGTGCCATTTTACAGCGCCACGCAATCAGAAGAGACATCAATCGACATAAAGCAACGACCCTAATGTCGAGTCATACTCTACGTCGAATTTTTACGAGCTGCGAGTGCAGAAAAATTTCCACTACGCGCGTGCGGCGCCTTCGCGGTGTCAGGCGGCGATTCGGCAATTCAACAAATGCGCTGGAAAAGTCAAAGTTATGTATATTTGTACTCGGGGAAAATAATTCTAAACGCATTTAATTGCAGCACACAAAGCAACACAAAATATTGGGAGTATTTTTTGGAATTTTTTTTTTTTGGTGGAGTGCGCGGCGTTGGATCTGATTAAACAAGTTCACAGCTATCTGTCAGCATTAAATACAAAGTATTATCGTAAAGTGTGCAAAAGCACGCCAACAGGAATTAAAAAGAAAACAAAATTCATGTAACATGTACAGCCGGACAGGACATGCCGCAGGACAGTTACGAAAAACGCCAAAAAAGAGCGACGAGCGACAGGCAACACGACCCCATTGGAAATTTTTCATTAACTAATTGACCATCAAACGTCGGGCAGACAGTTGAAAAAAGCAACACCAAGCAACCAACAACAACAACCAGAAACTACAGCAACAACCATAGCCATAAAAGTGGCCACAAATTGAAGGCGAACAAGTGTGTGTGTGTGTGTGTGTGTGTGTGTGGTTGAACAAAAATGCGTGCTAGAGTCAACCCAACAACTCCCCGCAGATTATTGATGATCCTTGCCAAGTCGAAAATTACCTTGTGGCACGTCTACTAAAACACACACACACACACACAAACATGAGCGCCAACGTGTGTTGGTGGCGCATACGAAAAGGACGCGAACTAAATGCACAACAACAACAGCAACAAGAACAGCGTGCGGAAGAAAAACGTTTACATGAAAACACAAAACCGACTACACGTTGCGCTAAAAGCCAACATATATCAAAAGAGTATCCTTTGGTGCCAATCTAAAGCGCGCACACACACACACGCAGACAAACGAACACGGATGAAGAAGAATGTGCGCTACGTGCGCTCGGCATGTTGTAGCCGAATTCGATAATTTATGAGCGACAGCATTGAATGTGTTTCGTTTAATATGAAAATAATGTTGAAATTTGCATATCTGACAGCGGATATCAGTGAGGAGCGTTGGTCAGCGGCGCTAACCCCATTTAATTTTTTCGACGAGCTACAGACAAACTTTACAAGCGCCACATGCAGCATGTGAGTTGATCATTTTGTTGTTAGAAAAATGCAGAAAATGTGGTAGTAAATAGTTGTGGAAAAACAAGACAAAAATTACTACCACACAGTTTCGTTCTGAGGGAGTTGAAGTCAAATGACTGACTTTTTGAATGAAGATTTACTTACCTGAACATTTAAGCTGTGATCAGACAACTTTTCTTTTTAGTCAGTAAAGTTTCGAACGGGTAAAGAAGCAGAGCAATTAAGTGTAAGCTCTCAACTTATTGAATGAAGCTTAGGCTTGTTCAATGGATTTCAGGCCCTGCTAGCACAGAGGGTACGAAAATGCCAACAGGATTTTAATGATCCTTGATTGGAAACCTTTATGTGGTGTTGAAAAGAGTGCAATGTATAATGTTATCATTCTTCTGGGTTAAATGAACTAAGACAATCAAGGAATTCTGAAGATCGATCACCTTAAGCCATTCTGTGGTCAAAAACGATAATAATGACAATTCTGCTAAGGAGCACTAAGAGCTCAAGCAGAATGTTTATACTTAAAAGTACGAGGACTTATTTTTAAAGAATTTTGCACATCAATAAATTAATTTCTGGTGCAAGACTCAATTTCAGTTATGGCAATATAACTTCTCAGGAAGTTAGGCCAAATAAATCTCCACACCTTTTTCGAGAGGGAAAAGTCAGTTGAGTAATGTTTAATCCTTAAAAAAAATAACACTCAATTTGTTTAAAAATTTTTGTTTTCAATTCAAATTGCAATTGATTCATTGAGAATCTTGCAATTTGATTCTAAAAAAATTTAATAAAAAAAAATGTTAAATGTTAAAATTATTCGAGTCCTTTTCTACTGCAAACCAATTTTATAAACTTATTTGATAAAGAAGAATGATTACTGACATTCTGTACTGACATGGCAAGTTTTCTTTTGTTCTCGCAAATTAGTAAATATTTACTTCATACGATCCACACTACTTTCATGCCACATTTCTAGAATTTGTGGTTCAGCGCCACTCACTCATTTAAGCTTTGGACATAAACGCTGCCGCCTTCGAATCAGTGTTGCCAGAACCTGGGATTTCGCCCATATTTCAGGATTTAAAGGGCGCGCGGGATTTTGAGTCTAAAAAAGGGATTTTTGAGCCAACACTCATTTTTTACAGTTGGATCTCCCAAACTGCAACTATCCAATAAACGCAACCCGTTCGTTGAGATAATGTATTACTTTAAAAAAACAACTTTTTGGTTGTGTTTTCAGAGTGGTTACAATTTCTAAGCATTTAAAAAAAACATACATAGTAGCTATGCATTTTAACCTCTCTTTGTCAATTTTTGTCGATTAGCAAACCAAATTTGTTTGCCTTATAAAAAATAGCTTATTCAAACCTATTAATACGAATTTATATTGATTCTTTTTTACTGAAATATTTGTTTTCGCACTAATTTTATTTTAAATGAAATATGTACATATATTTTTGTTTCTGAAGTTATCCTATTTTGAATATAAAATACACTTCTTTCTCAATTTTATTGATAAAATAAAATAAAATAAAATAAAATAAAATAAAATAAAATAAAATAAAATAAAATAAAATAAAATAAAATAAAATAAAATAAAATAAAATAAAATAAAATAAAATAAAATAAAAGAAAAGAAAATAAAATAAAATAAAATAAAAAAAATAAAATAAAATAAAATAAAATAAAATAAAATAAAATAAAATAAAATAAAATAGAATAAAATAAAATAAAATAAAATAAAATAAAATAAAATAAATTAAAATAAAATAAAATAAAATAAAATAAAATAAAATAAAATAAAATAAAATAAAATAAAATAAAATAAAATAAAATAAAATAAAATAAAATAAAATAAAATAAAATAAATAAAATAAATAAAATATATAAAATAAATAAAATAAATAAAATAAATAAAATAAAATAAAATAAAATAAAATAAAATAAAATAAAATAAAATAAAATAAAATAAATAAAATAAAATAAATAAAATAAATAAAAAAAAATAAATAAATAAAATAAATAAAATAAACTAAAACAAAATAAACAAAATAAAATAAAATAAAATAAAATAAAATAAAAAATAAAATAAATAAAATAAAACAAATAAAAAAAAGAAAATAAATAAAATAAATAAAATAAATAAATAAAAAAATAAAAGAAATAAAATAATTAAAAATAAAAAATCTCTTATCTAAAAAATGTGTTAAAAAATTAATTGTTATTGTAAAACACGTTTTTTAAATTAATATTTGTAAATGGGATTTTTTCCGGGATTTTTGTTTTTTAAATGAGATAAAGAAGGCGTTTTGCATAAGGGAGCGGTGATTTTTGGAACTAGGTCTCTGGCAACACTGCTTCGAATTTATGTGTAGGCGGATAGCACTAAACCGTTACAGTTACAACAATAATTAAAGTACAAAAATTGCTCGCAACACGCAATGACTGAACTTTGACTTGTTGTTGTTGCTTGTGTTAACCTCATATATGAACATAAATACATACAGTATGTATGTGAATTCCCACTTCTATACATTTACAGGTAGTGCGCTTAGGCAATGCTTGACAAAACTTCTTCCTCTGATCTTAAAGTAATCAATTTTTTGTTTTCGATTCATCAAAATCTAATGAAAAAATTTGTCAAGCACTGATACAAACAACAACAACAATAAACCCTTAAATAAATAATGAAGTCTATTAAACATTTGACAGATGAGCGGAATGTGATGGATGAGTGGTGCTGGCCTGTGCGCCGACTCGCAGGCGACATCTCGACGACAATCAGCTGGCACATCGAACGTGCGACAGTAGCACTTTGTGGACTGTGGCCTTTGATGTTGCGTTGCGTTGGGTTGAGAGTGTGAGCGATTGTTTTAACCTTTTCGGTGAAATTCGATTAAGAAAACAAAAACAAAAAATAACAAATAAATAAAAAATAATAAAAATTAAAAAAATTCCAGCCACACTGCAGTTGTCAACAATTAATCATTTTTATTTGACTTTATTTTCGTTAAATTATTTGGCCGGTAGAGAATGTGGACAGTTGCAGTTTCAGAGCACACAGGAGAAGTGTCGCTTGCAGCAGTCAGGATATGGCGCCGCAGGATTTATGAACTCGCCCCAGGTGCAGGTCGGCTTGTCGTTCGGGTCGTAATTATTCAGCAGCGTCAGCGGCGAAGGCAATGCACTCACCGGATCACAGCTGCAATGGCGTTGGGTTTTACAAGTTAATTAGATGAAATTAGAAAATAATTAGTTTTGTGTATTTGCACATCTGTTTGTTGTTGTTTTGTAATTGCAACAATTATATTTGCATGGTTTACTTACGTCTCTATGGTGGCCATGCCCTGGGCATTGTCGCAGGTGAACTGAGCGCACTGCATTACAGGATGTTTGATGCTCTGACCTGGCGACAGTACCTTATTTTGTATGACACATTTGCCCGGATGAGCTGAAAGGAGACGGGAAGGCATATATTGAAAATATTTATTCATGTTCTAGCAAAAAATATGTGAATAAGAGAGATTGTTGATAGATAGCAGAAAGGGTAATTTGCAAGAGAGGATGTCCTTTTCGATGGAGTTTCGTACACAGCTTTTGAGTTGAATACCAGTTGAAATCATATTTGCCACCCAAATTTTTTTTTAAAAAACAGATATTTGAGAGGTTGAAACCCCAAAAGGGGGATTTGCAAGAACAGGATGTCCTTTTCGAAGGTGTTTCGTACACAATTTTTGAGGCCAATACCAGTTGAAATCATATTTGCCATCGAAATTTTTTCTACAAAACAGATATTTGAGAGGATAAAACCTCAAAACCCCGCCTTGTGTAATATACAAGTATGTACTTACTTGCCAGCAGCATGAAAAATTAAAAAAATCTTGGGCTTATTTTAGAAGAATTTGTATACACAAATGCGACCATAAGTCGACAAGGCTTTTTCTTCTTCTTCTTATTTTCTTCTGTCAAACTCCCAATATGCTTGGCCAAACTTGAGAAGTCAAGTATTTGTCAAGAAACTAGCTTCCGACCTACTTTTCGGTGCCAACATAAAAAGTAGAATCCTTTCCATTCTTTTAAGTTGCACAAATAACATTTTAAGATAAATTAATAACTCAATTTTTAAACGATTCTACTTGGGATCGTTCAAAACATATTCTTATATACAAACGTAGATAAGACAACTAGAAGCCATGCCTCCAAACACTGTTTCGTTCTTATCAGAGCAGCTTCAGACCATAGTTCTACACTTTGAACCAGTCAGTCACATTTTGTCAAATGATGTAAAACCCACTGGAATCAAATCGATATCGATCATCTCTTTGTCAGTTAAAATGAGTCATCTATATATATGACATCTACTATATACTACTACTACTATATACATACAGCAGTGGAGCTCAAAGCATACCGTTTGAAACCATATTTGCCATCCAAAATGTTTGTAACAGATTTTGGGGGTATTAAACCTCAACCCTCCCCCTTGCTTGTGCCACTGGCATACAATCCCTGCAAAGCTTGTGAGTTTCTGAAGGATTAAAAATTGTAAGTAGCCCACAGTGCACTTTCGTCAAAATGGGAATTGAATCATTCTTTTCTTGTCGTTCAAGGAAAATTAAATGGCAATTAAATCCACACAATATTTACGCTTTACGAGTAGGGGCACAGAAGATCCAGAAACATAGAGGAGACTGCAAGTCTCGGCGGTCACCAGACTTCGGGAACTGTTTGAAATGGTATCTAACTTGAAAAGGTTGATACCAACAATAAAGATGCCACCATTGAATATGAAATGAGTCGATTAAACAAATCAAATTGAAAATTAAACATGTGATAACTTTTGCCCACATTTATTATTTCAATCTTAACCCATTGCTGCCTAATGGGTAAAATTTTACCCATGAAAATTGATTTAAAAAAAAAATCACAAAAAAGTCAATGTTCGAGATCTTTCAAAACCATTGATAAGGATAGTTAGGGAAAAGATGGAACTACCTTAACCTAGTGAAGGTCACCCTAAAATTTCGCCATCTAGCCAGAGTTACCAGACTCCAAAAATCGTGAATTTTCCGGAGGTGGAAAATGTGGCGAACGGTAGTGGCCTTAGAACTTCACAAAAATCTGCAATCGTAACTCACCTGTAAAAAATACAACTTTTGTTCACGTGTTTAGCTGATCACTTCACAAAGTATGGAAAAAAGCTACCATTGCTGCGTAATGGGTACAAAACACCTAATGAATATCTCAGCAACGTGCAGAGATATAAAGCTGAAATTTTGTTTCTGATCATTTTGGGTCACTTCTAGGTCGTGTATAAAATTTTATCAAAATCGTATGGGCTGAACTGGTACCCGGCAGCAATGGGTTAATAGACAATTGAGGAGCAGAAACTTCTCTTTATCTTCAAAATTCGTTCTCCAAAAAAAAGTGTATCTTACTAGTCTCAAATATACCACAAAAGGATTACAATTTAAACTAAAGCATCTTTAGTTCAATACAAAAAATATGAAATTTTCTTTAAACCACAATTTCATCACTAAAAATCTTTCCGTGCAGCATTTACCTGGATCTTTGAAATAGCGTTCATTGAAAACGGCCGCATCGTTCAGGGCCAACAGGCACAGACTCAGTGTCAGTAAAATTTTCATCATCTTCTCGCGCACGGTTCTCACTTTCAACTGATTTTCAACGCATTCACATCTCGAGTGTGTTGATTGATTAGATTGAATATGTTTACAAACTAAACGCTATCAGCTGCCACCGCCGAAGGTCAACAGTGGACCGCATAAAGCAAGTAATACAGCAAAATTTGTCATATGAAACCTAATCACAAATTATGAAGCGCTCCAAATATTGATTTCGTTTAGGTTGTTTACAGATCTTAACCCTTTAATGGCATAACACATTCACGTTCGTTCCTTCGCTGGTGTGCGTATCAAAACAAAAACAAAACCGAAACAAAAATATTGATCTAAACAAATAGAGCATAAAATACGAGTTTATCTTTTTTTGTCTTTTTCAAAGAAAAGAGAGAAAAAAACACAATGGCTTTTGTTTTACTTTCCCATCAAAAAGTCAAATGATGGCACAATGAAAATGACATGGAAATGGAAAATGGCATTGAAGCAAAACATAATGCGGCACAATGCACTGTGCAAGCGCACAAACACACATACGCATACTTGCATATAAAAAGACACACACACACGCATACACTCGTACAAAAATGCATTTATCAGTGTTAGAAGGGGGGAACGAAAAACGCGAAATAGCAGCGCAAACATTTGAATGCGAAGCGCTGGTGGCACTGGCCGACTGTCTGTCTGTCTGTTTATTTATTGGTTTATTTGCTGGGCGAACGGCCAGTGCGGGCGGGGGCGTGCCATACAGTTCGAAGGCAATTTTTTACGCATTTCTATTTGCACACACAGCACAGTAAATAAGATGACAAAGCGACAGCGACAACAACGCCGAGTCAATGAATCGTCAAATGGGTTAGAGAAGGCACCGACACCGATGTCGACTTTGATGCGAGCGCTGTCAGTGTCGGTCGGTGAGTGTGGCCCATTTCTGCTTCCTGTTGTGGTTCATTGTGCACCAAAGCTGCAATTTTTCACTTCTTTTAGATTTTGAAATGTTTTTTTTTAATTTAATTTTCATGAGTGGTCAACGGCAGCTTTGGTGCTTTACTATTGTTTTTACATTGTTATTTTGTGGTCAATGAAGCGTTGAGTCCAAAAACTGACTGTTTTTATCAATTTTACATATAAAATAATGAAAAGAAGGGGCTATAATTGGAACTCTAGAGAGATAGAGAATGAAATAAAGACCGAAATAGAGTTATCGATGGAGTGAATGCTATAAAATTTAATGTTTAAATCCTCTTTATGCATTGCCTTAGTTAATTGTATCTCACTAGTTTTAGCAATTTGAAATTTTATTTCTTGAATAATGAAGTTTGAAAAAATTTAAGTATTGTTAAATTCAACGTCTTCCGGTTTCTCACTGACTAAATTTGGAAATACTTGCAAACATGTTGTTGCTCATAATATGTAATAATTGTGATGTAATGAAGGCTTGTTTAGGTTTGAAACCCTCAAAGCTCATTGTGATGCCTGGAAGTTTGGACGATCCCACTGTCTATCGAGGGACGGTCGAAATGATTATCAAATCCGAGAAATCTGAAGATTTCAACTACTGTCTATTATTAAGTTTGGACGATCCCAATGTCTACCGAAATTATTGTGAAATCCGAAAAATTTGAAGATTTCAACTACTTTCTGCTATTAAGTTTGAGCGGTTCCACTTTCTACCGAGAGATTATCGTGAAACTAGAAAAATCTGAAAATTAAAACTACTGACTGTTATTATGTTTGGACGGTCCCACTGTCACCGAGAGACTGTCGAATCTATAGTGAACCCTGAAAAATCTGAAGATTTCAACTACTGTCTGTTTTTAAGTTTGAGCGGTTCCACTTTCTACTGAGAGATGGTCGAAATTATCGTGAAACTAGAAAAATCTGAAAATGTAAACTACTGACTGTTATTAAGTTTGGACGGTCCTATTGTTTACCGAGAGATGGTCGAAACTATAGTGAAATCCGAAAATTCTAAATATTTCAACTACTTTTATTAAGTTTAGACAGTCCCACTGTCTACCGAGAGGTGGTCGAATTTATTATGTGACTCAAGGAAATTTGAAGATTTTAAGTACTGTCTATCATTAACTCGCCAGTCAATTATTATTATTATTCTATCATTAACTCAGAACGGTTCCACTTTTTACCGAGAGGACGGTCGAAATTATCGTTAAATTTGAAAAATCTGAAGAACTACTGCTACTACTTGTTGACTGTACTGTCTGTTATTAGGTTTAGACAGTCCCACAGTCACAGAAAGACGGGGTAATTTATGATGTGGCTCAAAGAAATCTGAAGATTTAAAATACTGTCTATCATTAACTTTAAATTGTCCCACTTTCTACCGAGAGGATGGTTGAAGTTATCGTCGAAACTGTAGTGAAATCCGAAAAATCTGAAGCTTTCAACTACTATTTAGCTTAGATAGTCTCACTGTTCACCGATAGATGGTCGAAACTATAGTGAAGTCCGAAAAATCTGAAGATTTTATCTACTGTCTGTTGTTGAGTCTGTTTAACGGTCCCACTCTCATCATCTGACTGAAAGAAATCTGAAGATTTTATGTTATGGTTATGGTTTGTCTATCATTAACTTAGAACAGCCGCCGTGGCTCAGTTGGTTAGTGCGTTGGACCGCGAGTCGCAGGCAGCAACCTCAGGTTCAAATACTGCCTGTAATAACACCTAAAAAAAATAACGGGAAAAACTCGTTTTCTCTTTCGGTGGCTGTCCTCTCAGCTGGAAATGGCAAACCTCTGAGAGTAAAAATTGCTTATGAAAAAGCTCCCAACCTGCCGTTCGGAACCGGCGTAAAAACTGTAGGTCCCTTCTACCCGTGTACAAATTCACACGCACAACACGGGTAGTTGCGGGAAGCTAGGCCTTAGTCTCGCGTAAGCGGGCTGTCGTGCCAGTCAATTATTATTATTAATTTAATTAATTATTAACTTAGAACGGTCCCACTTTCTACCGAAAAATGGTCAAAGCTATAGTTAAACCCCGTAAAATCTGAAGATTGTACCAACTGTCTGTTATTAAGTTTTAACGGTCCCACTGTCACCGAGAGACGGTCGAATCTATCATGTGGCTCAAATAAATCTGAAAATTTTAAGTTATGATTATGGTTCGTCTATCATTAACTTAGAACGGTCCCACTGTCACGGAGAGATGGTCGAAACTATAGTGAAATCCAAAAAATCTGAAAACTTCAACTACTGTGTATCATTAATGCTCAGAAGTATGCAGTTTATGATCGAGTAATTGCCAATTGAATCGACTCCCAGTACATAGTGGGTACTTTATCTTTCAAATCGGTCCTTTAATATCCTTTTTGGAGCAAAATAGTGCCTCATAAAGAGGACGAAGAATTGTTTCCTTGTTTTTTTTATTGTGAATTATTGTGTTGATTGTAAAAAGATTTACAAGCATAGGATACATAGATTTAAATGTAGATTTAATTTTTTAATTTTAATTAATTTGGCGCCGCAATTTCAACGTTCATTACAATTTCCCACTTTATCTCAAATTGAAGCTGCCCACGTTCGCAGCTGGAAATGTTTCCAAGCTTTTTTTACTGGACACAAACAGGAAGGACGACACTTGTACTATTGTCTTGTGAGGCCTCGTTTTCATGCATCACCACAGACAACTCAGCGTTATGATGAATTTTCTGAGGCATTACATTCGATGGCAATTAAAGTTCTGACCAGATGGTGAGAACCAGATGCTGCTATATGAAGTCTAAACAATTCACACATTAAACTGTATGGTTTTTACTCTAATTTTCTTGCCATCACATTGACCACAGCATAGTGAAAACGCAGCCTCACAAGCAACAGAAAACAGAATGAAGGGAGGCGGACGCATGTGCCGCCAATTGCCAATGGAAAACACACAGCAACGACGACGACGGCGGCGCACATTAAATCGAAAACGCCGCGCGACCGTTGAAAATCCTGCAATTTATTGGACACATTCGCACCGGGCAGCCAGTCAGTTCGGCATTGTGTCAGTCGTTGTTGCATTCCGCCACACGATTTGTGCCCATTGAGTAGCTCGCTGCGACTATTCACGTTACGGTTTGTTTGGACACCGATCGAGCGACCAACCGCGCTGCGCTCAAGGTGTCAAATTGTCAGACGGTGGCCCGGTGTCGCAGGTGTCGCCAGCGGCCGCCCCGCCACGCAGCACACAAACGACACTGCGCCAGTCATTAAATGTAGATGAGTGTTTGGTAGTGAAGTTATTAGCACA
The DNA here is from genome assembly GCA_963668005.1 of Melieria crassipennis. NCBI lineage: Eukaryota > Metazoa > Arthropoda > Insecta > Diptera > Ulidiidae > Melieria > Melieria crassipennis. The sequence goes on along the minus strand of OY764962.1, from coordinate 120,631,096 downwards.
TAAATTGGTGTTGGGTTTATTGGCAGCGGCGGACTAATAAAGTGTGTTGAACGGCAAGGCAAAGGGCCACAGCGGACTTTGTGGCGCGGCAGCGAACGAGGCAACAACAGTAAATCATGCAGCTAACCATTTAGTTAGGGGGGTTTCTTCGCAAGAAGTACGGGGCATTTTTGTGTTGGATGTGGCCAGTGTTGCCAATACTTTTTGGTTGCGAAGCGCAGTAAAGCGTTGGAAGTGGGAGAAACAATTAAATAATTGAAATATGCAACTTATTTTAATTTGAATAAATTAAATTTTATTGGAAGTTTTAATTTACTTTTCAGTAAATGATTACACGGTGCGACAGCATTTTTCACAACGGAAAAATCCATATGAGCGTGAAACTAGAGACCAAACATAGTAATACTGCGTACTCAGTTTTTCATTTCTATTCTATTTTTGTTTGTCCTTTTACAAGAACTTGAAAAATTTTGAAGGGGAGAAAAAATTAAAAAAAAATATAAAAATACTTAACCTCATTAGAATATGACGATATGTATATGAAATGAAGGAGGAGTGGCTCAAGAAATTAAATAAAATGGATTTGTAAAAAAAGGTTATGAAAAAGGTACTTTGAAAATTGTAATCCTTTATATCCTTGAAAATTTATATAGAATTTTCTTGAAAAGTAAGTATGTTATAATCCAAAATCGCCTTGATCACGTGTCAAAATTTCATTATTCTCGCTTCATTGATTTTGTATCTTTTTATTATTTAAAATACTGATACTTAAATAAATTAGAATTTTTGTACTTCATTAGAATTACAGCTACCGCCTTTTTTTTAATAACTTTCGAACCAATAACGTAAGAGTAATGACATTTTTTCAATTTAAATGTAAAATTAAAATGAAAATTTATTAGTAAATAATAACATAATAATAATAATATGTATTATAATAACTTAAAATTTTAATTTTCTACCAAGTTTTATAGACAACAAATTAATGTGTATTCCATACTAAATTCTTGTTTGTAAATGGAAACTTATTTTTTTTAACTCTAAGCCAATAAAGATGGAAGAATAAAATGTTGAGCTATTATACTGCAGACCGAGATCCAAAACATATATTTTTTTTCCAAAAGGAGTCGTTAAAGAACTTCTAGGATATCAAATGATTTATATTTCAAAGGACCTCACTGACATATTTTGGTACTAGAAGTTCAAAATAGGAAATTTATTTTAAAGGCGAAAATTTTCCTCTTTCATTTGATATCCATATCTTCTTCCTTACACAATCACAAATATTAAAATAAATACTCGGACATATGTATGTATGTATGTTCTTAAAGCTTTCATGTCCTTTAAAAATAACATCGGAACAGAAAATGAAAAACTGAGTAGATACGCCATGTTACCATGAATGACCTCTAGTTTCATGCCTATATAATCTTTTGAATGGGTTTCGACAAAAATATTTTTTGTCGCACGTTGTAATGAAATCCCTATAAAACATGCACTTAAAAAAAATAATTAATAAATAATATAAAAATAAATTAAATAATAAATACATAATAATAATACAGTCGTGTCTGGGTAGAGTGAAACCCCTATATAGTGAACACCCAAATTTTGACATCGAGCCTCTAAATATAGAAACAAATTTTCAAGCAAAAAACAAAAAGTGTATTTTGAGCAAATAAAACGAGTTTTTGAACAAAAATGTTGACCTTGATATAGTGAGCAACCTCAATACAATGAACAGGCCTTCCAATAATTAGTTCACTATATCCAGACACCACTGTAATAATAATTAAATAATATAAAATAATAAATTAAATTACAAAAATTGTCAATGCACAATGGTTTTTAATACAAAAGTTAGGAGACACGTTTTTGAGTGAAGAATTTATAGACACATACCATAATACCACCAAAGTCTTAGGTCTTTGAGAGATTTTCCTCAGCGAGACTATTCCATAATTGCGCAATGAAGCACTGTTTACTGTTTTAACACTAGAAAGACCCCAAATTTTACATACCAACCAAGACTGCATATTATATCCGTTGATATCTCGAACAATACACATCGTATTTGGCTAATTGTAATTGTAGAACCGTAATTGTAAAAGTAATTGTAGAACCCGATAAAAAAAATAAAAGTCATCAAAGCAAAAGTTGATAGAAATTTTAAAGAAAATACAAAATATAAAAGTATAAATAAAAAATATTAAATAAAAAAATTAAATAAAAAAAATAAATAAAAGAAAAATATTTAAAAATTAAAAACCTTCCAAAATGGCCGTAATGGTCTTTCTAGTGTTAACCATTTGCTAATGTAAACTGCACTTTAATCGTTTGTTTCTTTAGTATATTTTAAAATTGTATTATTTTTTATAGTGTGAGATTTTTGGGAACAATCGATTGGCAACACTAATTATAATCGCACTCGTAATCATTGCATTTATAAATATTTGAGTCACCCTGTGCAACAGGGTCACAACCAGCGAGTTTAGCAAAGACACCAACAGTTCGAAGCTTTCGTTGTTTAGCAGTGGCACGCACCGAATTCGCCAGAATGCCGCTCTACCACAATTGCGGCGCTCGACCGAATGGTGGTCGGTCATTCGTAATCACATAATAAGTGCCCTTGACGCTGCAACGAAAGTGAAAAGCGACCAACGGCCGCGACATTATTAGCCGCCAGTGCAGACCCCACTGCATGTGTTCGCTTACTTGGCTTGAAACTTCTCGCCCATGTAGAGCGGTACCGAGTCTCTGTTTCCGTTTCTGTCCGAGTTGGAGACCATGGCCGCTCCGCAGTCGTTGAACAGTGAGGAAACGTCGTATAGCAGAAAGCGCGGGCCGCACGAGAAGACGGGAAAGCTTTGGGGCCGCAATATGGATTCCGCAAAGTAGATGGCGGCGCGTTTTTCATCGCATTTCGCTGCAAGTTTCCACAAATGTCACAATCAGCTGTCGCATTCGATTCTAGCAGTCACTTACCGGTGTAGGGATCCTTTTCGCAGCCGGGTTGCGGCGATCGGGCGAAATTGGGATAGAAGTCGACGGAGCCGGTGGCTGCGCAATCGCTCTCCTCTCCGCACGCTGTGTGAATGATGTCCACGAACTGGGCCGCTTTGAAGGTCAGCTGCTTGACGGGGAAGATTTGCTTTGTGGGATTCAGACCGGTGATGCGACCCAGCTGCCCGCCGAAAGTGTGACCAATGGCGCTGGCTATATTTGCGCCCAAGCCGCAACCAATCAAATGAACTTGCGAAGTGTGAATGTTGAATTTTCTGCAAAGTTGTGATTGTACAAATATTTGTGTGCATGTAGTAGGTAGTTGTGTAGATATGTATGACCAGAAATGCATTTATTATATACAAGTTTTTGTTGTTGTTTTGTTTTGACAGACAATCTGTGCAGTTGTCTGTTGATTGCTGCGTGCAAGCTGAGAAGTTACTAGGGTCAACAAATAATTACACGAAAGTTGATTTCGCTATGGGTTTGCGGCTGTTTACGCGTCAGTTGGAATGAGCTCAGATGTTCCAAGTTTGGACGATCAAGTTTCAGCGAAATGTAGGAAGCAGCACAATGGATAAAGGATCAAGGAGTCAAGTGATCATGGATTTAGTTTGGGAGCATCGCTCAGTATGACAAATTATAAATGGTTTGTAGGGAAACTTCTACAAGTACCTAACTAAAATTATTCCAAATTTTTTGACTACACTAAGCAATCGAAATCAAAATTAATTTTTTTGAAAATAAAAAAATTAACAAATAAATCGTTAAACACATAAAAAAGAAGACAGATAGAGTCAGGTTTCTTATTAAAAAAAAAAACAATATTCAATATTTGAAAGGATCATAAAACACCAATACGAACATAAAAGGACCGAAGAAAAGTTCTAAAATTTAGTTTTTTTGTTTTGATGCTACAGAATGAAAAAGTGTCTTGAATGTCTTCAGGATTTTTTAATTGTTTTTAAAATATTTTTTTAGGACCAAAGCATAGAAATCCTTACAGGATGAAAATTTCGAAAATGTCTTCAAAATTCTCGAAGATTTTAAATTATTCTCAAAATCAGATACTGTACTCTAATAACTATTAATAAAAAAAATTAACAAATAAATCGTTAAACACATAAAACAAAAAGACAGATAAAGTGGGGTTTCTAGTTTTACAAGTAATATTCAATATTTGAAATGATCATAACACACTAATACGAACTTAAAAGGAAAAAAGAAAAGTTCTAAGATTTAGTTTTTTTGTTTTAATGTTATAGAATGAAAAATGTCTTAAAAGTCTTTAAGGATTTTTAAATAATTTTTAAAATATTTTTTTAGCACCAAACAAAGAAATCCTTACAGGATGACAATTTCGATAAAGTCCTCAATATCTTTGAGGATTTTAAATTATTCTCAAAATCAGATACTGTACTCTAATACTTAATTACTTGAATCTTATGCTTCGAACTTGTTTCTTTAAGCATACAATTTTTCTTTAGATGTATTTCCTTAACTTCTTTGAATATTTCAAAAAAATATTGTTTTATTTGGCATGTTAACTAAAAATTAATTATTATTTTCATTCATTGATGTTATCTTCTAAAAAATTTTTTTTGTCCTTTAAAAATCATTATTTATATCTAACCATGAACTAAAATATTACTTAATTTTTGAGATTTTAAGGAACTTATTTTCTTAATATCCTTTCAATTTTCTTTTGTGATAAAAAACAAAACTAAACTAAAAATTATTTTGAGATTTCTTTCCTACTTTTCTACGTCGATTATTTCTAAAAATATTGATTTATTTGGCATGTTATATAAAAATTAATTATTATTTTCATTCATTCTTGGACATCTGTAATGATTATTATCTCATAAAAAATTTGCTTTTGTGTTTTGAAAATCATTATTGATATCCAACCATGAATTAAAATATTACTTAATTTTTGAGATACTAAGGAACTTATTTCCTTAACATCCTTTAAATTTGTTTTGTGATAAAAAACCAAAAATTGAATGCAGTCTTACCGCACGAAATTGTTAAGCTTTGCGGCGAACAGTTGGGCCAATTCGTCGACTATGCTGCAGGCCTGATTCAGCTTCAGACTAGCCCCGTGAGTCCAGTCGGCCAGCAGCACATGAGCGTAGTGCTTGGACGTGTAGCCTGGAGATGAACGAGCGGTGAATGCAATGGACTGATGGCCGAACTATCATCACTTACTGTTTACAATTGTGGCCCTCAGATAATCGCGACTTTGTCTCATGCCATGAATAATCACTTTGATGTCGCGTGGACCCACCACATGTCTCATCTCCTCCAATGGAACCTCAATTTTCGACTGTTCGGGCACACTTCCAAAGGCGTAAATTTAAAACCCATTCAAGTGATATACTTTTTTTCAGCATACGACCGCAACTCACCGTAATTGATAGTAAATGTCGGCCGAATCGATCACCGAATTCGTTTGTGTTTTCGGCAAAGCCGCACAGGCAACCACAGCCAACACACAAATCACAAAACACCGGCAGATCATGTTCGAACTATGGGCGCGTTGTTTCCGATTGAGATGCTGAAAGTAAACTGAGCTGGTGAATCGATCGTGCGCTAACATATAGTAAATCGTATTGGCTATACATTTTAGTTCTGTGGGCATTGCAGACACAGCTGCAAACGTTAGCAGCTGCTTCAAACTTTAGCTGCTTTCGGACTTCCAGACGATTATGTGTCATAATCTATGGGCTCCAGACAGTCCATACAATGTGACATGTTTTTGTTATGCTGTCCGTCCGTCCGACGTGTGTGACGTGTATATGTCGTAAGAGAATTTGATGTGAGTGAGGGGTTTTGGATCTCAGAATTGAACTTCTTAAAATTTTAGTTGCTTTCAGACGATTATGAATCATAATCAGGGGCGGATTCAGAAAAATATTTCGGGGGGATTTCAAAAAGTAATTCTTTAATATTTATAAAATGCCTTTTAATTTGTATGTAGTTTTAAAGTCGATCCTAATATTTCGCAGGGAAGGTTTCGACCTCCAAAACCCCTCCCTGAATCCGCCACTGATCACAGTCTATCCAATCTAACTTATCTATGACATGTTTTTGTTTTGATGTCCATTTGACGTCCGTCCGTCCGACGTGTGTGTTGTATACATTTCGTAAAACAATTTGGTGTGAGTGAGGGGTTTTGGATCCCAAGATTGTATTAACAGATGGCTTCACGGCGATCAATCAGCAAGCTTATTCGGATGTTTATTGAGGCCATTGCTCGGAGCGCCAAATCTATAGGGACCCGGAGTCTAGAGCACACTAATTGAAAGGTCATTACGATAATTCTGCCCGGCATTGATTTAGGTTGCTGGAAAAAGAGCATCTCCCGGAGATTTTACTTAATGTCCGAAGCATATAAAGATCCCTTTTTGTAAAGTTTCAATTAGATAAAATTCGCAAGAAATGCAAAGATTCGTACAGTGACGCACACAGGATTGCATTTTGGGGGGAAGGCGAGAATTTTGCGTACAACTTTTGAGCCGTATACCTTTCGAAACCATATTTTGTAGCAGTAATTTATGTGATTGGGGGGGTTTGAACCCCCAAATCTTCCCCTGTGTGCGCCACTGGCTGCGTATTTGTCTACGAGATGAAGCAGATAGATTATATCTATCGGTGAACAAATTCTTCACATTTCTCTTATGACCCAACAAGTAGAGGGGGGCTCTATCGACGAAGCCCTATTGACTCTATTCCAAAAGAATTCAAAGGTTAGAAGACAGAGTTCTGTATGAAGAACCTTTAACTTGAACCCATCAGGTTATCTCCAATTCAATTATATTCAAAAGTTTTCTGCAGTCTTGGCTTCAATGACTCAGTGGTTAGCTCAGACTCAGACTCAGCGCATTCGAATCACTGCTCAGTTGGTTTCGGGTCTTTCCCCATGTGGATCGTTGTTTTGCCAGTTTTTTATGAAACATGTGTACCAGTTCCTAGTAAAAACTTCTTACATATGTTTGGTAATACCAATTTTTAATCGAAATTATTTAGATTTATTTAAAACAACTTTGACCAGATCCATTCTATAACATATTAACTGAGCACCTAATTGTCTTCGGAGGTTGTGCACAGCTGTGTCCGCCCAACACCAGCTGCCGACCAAGAAAATCTGTTTCTTCGCAGTATTTGAATAATGTCGATTGACCCTCGGCACGTCTCATTGCTGATCGTATAGCACAGCTTTGGCTAGAAGCGCGCATTGAGGCCCTGGCCGAAGGGTGGCGTAGCGTACGTCTTCAGATAGAAGCCGCCAATGACCCTGCAACGAAAGCCACAGTTATTGTCCAACTTAGAAAAGCGTCAGCCGCTCGTACGCACCCGCTGTTGGTCGCCTCGCCCATGTACACCACAGGTTCACTGCTCACCGCAGTCGCACAGGCGTCGGCATTCCGTGTCTTGATGACGCCGTACGGGCAGCGTCGTGCGGGAAAGTTCTCCCGCAGGCTAATCGACTCTGCGTAGAGCAGGACAGCACGATTGTGGCTGCAGCTGTCTGCAAGTGGGGGAAAGTGTTAGTGGCGATTCGAACGCATCCATGGCCACTTACATTTCTCGAGCAAGAGCTTGCCGGCAGTGAGCAGATCGAACTGTTCGCAGCCCGGCTGTGCGGTTTGGCCAAAGTTCGGATAGAAGTCGGCATCGCCGCGCGGCGTCGCATCGCCGAACACCGGAAAGTCGGTGTGTATGACGTCGACGAACCGTGCGGCCGAGGCGCGCAGGCTGTCGGCGCTGCTGGGCGCGAACAGCGGCAACGCCGGATCCAGGCCGGTCACGCGACCCAATCGCCCCTCGAAGTAGAGGCCGATGATGCCAGCTATGTGTGCGCCCAAGCTGTGCCCGATGATGTGCACAGCGCCGGGCGGAATGTCGTGTTTGCTAAGGCATGGAAAAATTACATTTTCGTTCTCTCTGCGTCTACGATTATGGCTTACATGAGGAACGTGTTCAGTATGCGGGCCAAGTGTTGTGCGACCTTGGCGATGGCCTTGCGCGCGCTCGCATAGTCCAGGCGCGCCGCGTCCGCCCAGTCGGCGACCAGCACGTTGTCGTAGCCCTGCGCCAGATAGGCTGACAAAAGAACATCACAACAGAGGTCAACAAGTGGCAACTTTTTTTTCGTCTCACCATTCGTCAGCGGCACAATGGAGATGTGCGTGCGCGAACCGGTAAAGCCGTGCACCGTCAGCTTGACAGACCTCTTGCTTGGCAGCTCGTCGACGCGATCCAGCACCAGCTCGCTCGGCCCGTCGACTGAGGCCCTGGAAAGCAGCACAGAAAGGCTTCATGAACTTGGCTCTCGCACTGGCAATGTCACTGCGGTCCATACTTACGGGCGCTGGTAGTAAATGTTGGCCGTGGCCACTACGGCGTTCGAGTCGTAGACGTGCGCATGGTTCGCGCTGCACAGCACCAGCAGCAAAGTTGCGCCCCAATAGAACATTTTCCACTGACGGTTGTGCGAAGCGTTGAAGCAGCTCTGGACCGCGGCAGTCGACTGTGGCGGCGCTTTTAAGCAGTCGAGTGCATGTCTAATGACATCTCGTTTACCTGTGTTTATTGCGCGCTGATTTCGCGAAATTGTCCATAATTTGCAGCACCCACCTGACGTCAGTCGGTCACTCGAAATTGCGCGCAAAAGTCACGACAGCTGCGCGATGGAGGAGATGCGGAAGCGATACGAAATGCATTTTTTGCATAGTTAGCGAAGAACGTCTGTACGTACATATGTTTGTATGTAAGTATATATGAATGTGTAACAACTAACTATATCAACTTCCAGAGATGCTCAAGTGAGTGGGCGCCGATTTCAGATTTTTGAGACAACACTATGTCGTTGTTGCAGTGCAGTTCAAATAGAGAGATTTTCAATAATTTTCTATCTATTTGCGCTACTTTTGTTAACTGAGTAACTTGACTTGCTGTTCAGTTATGATATAAGTTCACAAAATACTTAATTTATTATTTATTTATTTTTTATATATATTTAATTTTTTAACTTAAACTTTAAAATTAAAAGTGAAATTTTGTCAACCTTTTCAAATTAATGAAATTTTCGTTGTTGGTTTCGAAAGGTCAGACAATTTTTAATCAGAAAATATTGAGAGACAATTTGCTTCAGTGACAAAATTATGTTTTGTGTTCATTAAATGAACATAACTTTTAAAATTTAAAAAATATTAACTGTAGATTTCGTAAGTTTAGACGATTTTACGTCAAAAACATTAAACAATTTTTAATTGGTTTAACAAGAAGCAACACAATTTTCGACCAATTTTTGCCACTTTTGTTAACTGAGTAACTTGACTTTCTGTTCAGTTATGATATAAGTTCACTACGTAAGGTAGTTCTAAGCAAAATATCTACACAGCAGCTGTATTACTAACCCAACTGACAATTTGTTTGCGAAAGTAAGTCGGAGTTAAAAAAAACAATTAATTTGTTTTTCTCAACATGAACTGAATTGCATTTAAATTTTTGTCATTAACCCTTTCGACCCCGAATTTCACCCTGTGTCTCGATATTACATTTTAGTATTTAACGACACGACATTTCAAGTCGCCACGCCTCTTTGTTAGAGTTCTAGAGCTAGCTTACTTTTAAACAATTTTAGCTTTAAACGGGTTAAATAAATTTTGTATCAATATTTTTTAATTACACAAACATTACTTCATATTTATGGAAAAATACAAAATTATCGCTTTCTGATTTTATTTAACCATTATTAAAGAAACCGGATTTTGATCAAACGCGCCCAATTCGTAGACTTCAATTAGAATACAAACTTTCCCTGATATCGCTGCAAATTATTAGAAATTGTTTTGGGGATAACAGTAAAATGTTTGTAATGTGTAAACTTCCAAAAATATAAAATTGTTGGTGCCTACTCAAATTAAACCCATAAATCAATCGTAGCTTTTTCTATAAGATGACAAATAGGTGAAGTTGCTCTCAGGCAACTTTGGGGTCGAAAGGGTTAAGGTTTCAAAATTAATCTGACACATTTTTGTATCGAAATTGTAAAGAAATGTCACTAACTAATAAAAATTGGGCGTTCAAAACATACAAAAATGTTTTTTGATGGTTTGAATTTTCCGTCTGAAGGACAGCAATTTTATGCCATTTATATTTTTCTAAAGCATTTTTTTATATTCATTTATGAATTATTTGAAAGTAGAATGAACATAAATATATTTTATTTCTGTGAAAAAATCATTTTTTGTGTTAAATAAAAATGACCTTTAGAATTTAAGAAATATTGACTGTAGATGTTGAATGTGTAGATGATTTTATGTCAAAAACATTAAAAAATATTTAATTTTTACCTTTTTTTAACTTAAACTTTTAATTTAAACGATTAAATTTTTTCAATCTTTTCAAATCTATAAAATTTTCTTTGCTGGTTTGGAAAGGTCAGACAGTTCAATTCAATTTCAAACTTTTCAAATTTATGAAATTTTCGTTGCTGGTTTCGAAAGGTCAATTGAAATCAGAAAATATTGAAAGACCATTTTTTTCAGTGAAAATATTTTGTGTTCATTAAATAAACTTAACCTTTAAGAAATATTGACTGCAGATTTCGTAAGTTTAGACGATTTTACCTCCAAAACATTCAAAAATATATGATTGGTTTAACATCAACTTTTAATTTAAGCGTTAACTTTTTCAACCTTTTAAAATTTATAAAATTTTCGTTGCTGGTTTCGAAAAGTCAGACAATTTTAAATCGGAAAGTATTGAAAGAAATTTTGTTCCAGTTAAAAAATCAGTTAACGAACATAACCTTTAAATTTTAAGAAATATTGACTGCAGATTATGAAAGTTCTGTCGATGTTATTAAAAAGTAAGAAACGAATTTTTCAGTAAGAAAATCATGTTTTATATAAAACAAATAAACATAACTTTTAAATTTTATGTAATAATTTAAATTTAAGTTTTAAGCAAATTTTGAAAATTCTGATCATTTCAAGTTAGAAAACAATAACTTGAATCTGCCGGAATTTTTTTTTTTTAATTTCGAAAATAATTTTCATTAAGCATTTAAGTATGAAGTATAATTTAAAAAAAAATTTAGTGCATGCTTAGTGTGACTAGAAGATCATGGTAGACACTAACAGGTTAAGAGCTATTAAACGAATATTGTTTCATTGGAAAAATCATGCTTAATGGTAATAAAATACCATAAATAAAAAGTTTTAAATTTAATGAAAGTTCGATTCTTATATTTTTTTTTTAATATTATTATTAATAATATAAATAACAATTTACTCAAGTTGCAGCTCTTAATAATTAATCTCCGATCTGGGAAAATTATTTTCATAAACAAAAAAAAAATAACTTTCAAACTAGTTTTCAAATTTGAATGGCGCTCTGGGTGAATTATTTCATAAACAAAAAAATAATTAATAACTTTTAAACTAGTTTTCAAATTTGAAACGAAAATTCATGTTTAATGGTAAAAATTAATAAAATGTTTTAAATTTAATGAAAGTTCGATTATTATACCTATTTTTTTAAATATTATTAGTAACAATTTACTCGAGCCGCAGCTCTTAATAATTAATCTCCGTTCTGGGAGAGTTAATTTTTTGAACAAAACAAAAAATTAATAACTTTCAAACTAATTTTCAAATTTGAATGGCGCTTTATCAGAAAAGTCAATGGAACTAAACAGTGAATATAACCTAAGAGATATTTTTTTTATTTTTTTCCAAAAAAGTGTTTATCCATTCAGAATTTTGGTACGAGTATATAACCAAATTTGTTTTATATTTTTCTCGTACAGTGTTTTAAAAAAGAAATTTTTTTCTAAATTTTTTTCCACTCTCGTTACATTTAAAAAACATAAAGTGGAAATTTTAAGAATAATTTTTTAGGTTATGTTGGCTTATGTGACTTGTAGGCATAGTTTTTAACAAAATCTAATTTTTCCAGATTTTGTATTACTCTGCAAGCCTAACAAAAATTTAATACAATAAAAAATGGTTGGCGACAGCCACAACTGTGTTTGGTGATTGTGTAGTGTAGTGTAGTCGTCGAAATAATTGCGAATGTTACGATTCATATTTTGACAGTCGAGGTCGTATTACTGACATTGTCAATGTGTTCGAGGCATTACAGTTGTATTGAACTGAATGTGTGCGGTTGACTATTGTTGGCCACATTCGATACGCACTTAGAATCCATTCAATCGTCGCTAAAATTATTTTTTTCATGCTCAAAAGAAAAATCTTTAGGCATATTTGTTTCCTCACGATTGAGGTGTTCACAGTCTTCGTTAAAACACTGCTGCCCCAAATCATCAATCGCCACTTTTCGTTACACAATATGGCAATATATGTTTTTATTTATAATTTAAGTATAAAAGCTTATTGTCAACACATACTCATACATATATCAGATATATGTACATATACATATATACTAAGTTAATAGTTAACATTGGTTCCAGGACCATACATACAGATTTCATTATTGAACACAAATCATTCCACGAAAAATGCTGAATGGCAATAAGGTTAGTGAGTGTGTGTTGGTGTGCGTGTGTGTGTGTGTGTAAAGGTGACACCAATCCATCACTCTGCATCGGTGCTCACTGGCCGTATCAGCATGCGGACTGCCTTCAGCGAGTAGGTGGGTCCCCGGAAACCCTCCCAGTACATTCCTTCGTACAGCGGCGTTTTGTCGTAGTCCTTGGTGAAATATTTGCCATTCAAATTGCTGCAAAGCACAAGTGGCACATTTATATGAAGAGGGAGAAAATATGCCAAGGGGTTATCTACCTCATGTCGCACCAGTTGTACCACCAGGCGCCCATGCGCGACGACGCACAGTTGCAGTCCACGCAGCCGTCGTTGTCGTTGTCGAATGTGGAGAATTTGTAGCCGGCATGATAGGACAATGAATCGCCCGCATCGCCGTTGTATTCACCTGAAAATATATTTAAAATTTGTTAATATAGTTATAAAAATATTTCATGTCTTTATATAAGACTTTTAATATTACAAACATTTAATATTAATAATTTAAATTAATTAAATTTAAATTAATTAAATTAATTCAATTTAAATTAATTTTTATATTACAAATATAATGACTTTTTTTTTATTTTTAAATTAAAAAATAATAATTTTTTTATTTTGGCTTTTTCAAATTTTACCCAACAAATTCAGCGCATAGGACTCGTCCTCGCTACCAATGGCAAAGAGATTGTACTGCGCATAGCGGCTTTCGTTCTTGAAGTCCTGCATCAGAATGAGCAGCTCGTGCACGGCCGATGTGGTGAGCGCGTGCAGCTTGTCGAGGCCAATGAAGAACTCGCCGCCCATGTTGCCGAAGCCCTTCTTGTAGTCCAGCCAGCCGCGATAGAAGTTCAGCTTGCCGTTGAAGCGATTCTGTATGATGGTCCAGCCGCCGCCCAGGATGTTCTCGTCACAGCGCACGTAGAACGGGTCCGAGCTGGCGGTCAGCTGCAGCTGCAGAATACCGTTGGCGGTGGGCGCGCCCTGCGCACAGCTGGTCACCAGCGGCTGAGTCGGATTGCTGGTGCTGTAGAAGTTGCCCTGCTGTCGCTGACGCTGATTCTGGCGCTGAATGTTGCTGAGGCGCCGCTCCACCATGCTGCATGAAATTAATTAAATTAATTAAATCAAATTAAATTCAAAACAATTACATTGAATTGAATAAATAAATTAAATCAATTGATTGACAGAAACAAATCCAACGCATCAAATCAAGAAATCTTGCACAAACATACATCAACCCAAAGCCACGAGCAGCCGCCGCTCTTGGCGCAAACAATCGAAATTAATTCATATTGAGTGCAGCGGCAGCGAAATATTGACGAGGAATGCCAGCCCAAGAATTTTAATGAACATTGAAGGTGATCACGATTTGCGCCGCTTATGTGTGACGAAAATGCGCCACAAATATGCCGCAGCAACGTTTGATCAAGCCGATCGCGGCCACTTTGCTCGCTCTCTGCCCGCTTATGACTCACTTGGAGAGCCGCGTGATGTTGGATTCCAGATCCCTGTGCAGGTTGTCGACAGCCAGCCGTGTCGATTGCAAAAATGTGGCCAACGAATCCAACTTGAGGCTGTCATCCATGGCCGGCAGATGATCGGTCTGGCGCGCTGTTATGGTGTGATCTGATGTATGAAATTTTAGTTGCTTGAAAACAGCGAAATTGCTTCAAAAAAACTGACTGACTGGCTGACCTTCGTCCTTTTTGCCATCGGTTAGATCACTTTTCAGCGCTGCAACGTCTCGCTTGGTCATTCGTTCGATGTACTCCATGCTGTCGAGTCGCTTGATGAAGTCTGTCTGTTGCATGGCTATGGAGTCCAGGCGCGCCAAGTTGCTGGCCTCGAATTGCACCATTCTGTGAGTTGGAATAAAATTAAAAAAAAAATGTTAGGGCACGAAGTTTTTATGTTTTTTTGTAATTTTGTATTATTCTTATTTATTCCTTATTATTCTTCTTATTATTATTCTTCTTTTTTTAAAAAGGTGCATATATTTACGATTTCATTTTGGAGGGATTTGTACTCAAATTTTGACTTCAGTACCACTCAAGCTAGTTGCACCTCAAAGTTTTCTAAACTAACATGTTTGAGGTTTTTCGAGTCCCCCATTTGTGTACGTCGCTGTTATCTACATCTATATACATATAACTGTTTGTCCAGCCTGACTAAATGACTGTCTAATTAATCATCGCCCAGCCCAAACCGCTAAAGTTCAAACATTAAATTTAAATAGTACCTACTTAAAAAAAAATTAGCATCCGCTTAGACTGGATTTTTTTTGAAACTCGGTGTCTAAAAGTGTAAAACATGGATTAATTATAACATGGATAGCAAAAATTGTTTCTCTTATTAAGAGGGGACTTCTTAGGGTTTATTTTAGGGTTTAATTCTTAGGGTTTTATTTCTCAACATCTCAAGCAGATCTAGCAATTTATGAAAGAATTAAATGAATGTTTCGTGTATAAGGCATTTTTTTTTTCGGGCAGGTTTTGAGAAAGTTTTGTTATTCGGAATTCTTTTTTCTTTCGAATTTTCGGAAACCATTTTTTAGCGATAAATTATGAAGTATAATTGAAAAAAAATTTTAGGGACTTCTTAGGGTTTAATTGTTTGGAGACAACTATTTTTCAAAGAAATCTAGCAATTTATGAAAAAAGTATTAAATGAAGGTTCGTGTTTAAGGTATTTTATTTTTTCGGGCAGGTTTTGAGAAAATTTTGTTATTCGAAACCCGCCCCCCCCTCCCCCCCGAAATTTTGATTGCAGATTATGAAAGTTCTGCCGATTTTGTGTGAGAAAACATTAAAAAGTAAAAAACAAAAATTTCAGTAAGAAAATCATGTTTTATATAAAACAAATATACATAACTTTTAAATTTTATGTAATAATTTAAATTTTGATTTTTTGCAAATTTTAAAAATTCAGAACATTCAAGTCAGAAAACATTAACTCGAATAAACCGGAATTCTTTTTTTCTTTCGAATTTTCGGAAACCATTTTTTAGCGATTAATTATGAAGTATAATGGAAAAAATTCTTTTTAGGGACTTCTTAGGGTTTACTTGTTTGGAGACAAATATTTTCAATGGAAAATATTTTTTTTTGTTAAATTTTCAACATATGTAGGTATATGTATTTCTCAATATGTCAAGCAGATTTAGCAATTTATGAAAAAAGTATTAAATGAAGGTTCGTGTTTAAGGCATTTTATTTTTTCGGGCAGGTTTTGAGAAAATTTTGTTATTCAAAAACCCCCTTTAATTTTTAATGAGGAATATTTTCCAAAAAGACAGTATAGTATTTTTTGCAATATTTTACTCAAAACAAGCTTTTTATGAAAAAATTTTCCGAAAAACATAAAAAAGGGTGGTGAGGAAAAGAGGAGGGGGGTTTATGTGCATACAAAAAATATTCTCATTTTTAATTCAAACAACTTTGTTCCAGACATCGAAGCTCTAGCTCTTCAAGTTTTCATATTTTCCGTGTAAAGGTCTATAGGGACCCCCTTAACCTTTATGTGCAAATTTAAAAAAACTCAGACGTGCTGGACTATTACTTTTTTTGGCAAAAATGGTCTGTACGACGTCCTCTTTCAGAAATATATGGTCCTTACTCTGTTGAAGAAATGCTGTAGTACAGTGTAATTAGGCACGTGTTTTTCATTTCTTAAAAAATCGAAATTTATGAGAGTGAACCAAGGGTTAAAAGTTTAAAACTTGCACTTGAAATGCGAAATATTTCAACACATATTTTTCAATTTTTCGAAAATTAAAATTTAATGGAGTCACCACTAGGTTCGTATGCGAGGTAGCCTTAACGAAACCTATCTGATATTCTAAACAAGTTTAGGGTCTCGCAAAGATTAAGGTAACCAATATCGATCTTTTCTTTTTTAGGTTAAGCACTCATTACCCATAATGCACTTTTTATGACTTGTCCTGTACTATCTAGAAGAGAGAAGACTAACCTGGGCAACTTCTTCTTTGACAATTTATAGAATCTAATCGATAGCACTATTCACAGTCTACTAGACTTCGCAAAGAGCTCAAACTGGTGCAATAAGTGAGCGGATTTAAGTTTGCTTGATTGTGGTATCAGAATGGGAATTTATGGCCTAAGTGGGATCTGCCTTGGGGCCGCCACTCCTACATACAGTATGTAAAATTCGTACTCCTACAGACCCATTTTGTAATTTAAAATGTTCAATTGACCATAAATATATTTTTTAACTCCGCGATCAAAATAAGCAATTTTTGAAATGGTTCTAATTAGTGTCCGACCGAAACAACTTTTTTGGGCCGAAACCAAAACCGAAATCGAATTTCGGTTTTTTTTAATACATGTTCGGCCGAAACCGAACCTTTCTAGTTGAAATAAAAAACACCATATCAAGCATAAAAATCACCATTTTTCAACAAACGAATTTTACTTTAGGTAAATAAAGAACAAACATAACAAAAAAATAAATACAAACATAAAATGATTGCATTTGATTTGATTTAATTTGTTATTTTGTTAGCAAAACTTGATTTCTACCAAGAAACGGATCCGTACGAATACGGATTTTTTGTACTGTAACCATTGCTGAGTCAGCAGAAGCAAATGAAAATATTCTCATCGTTTTTAGAAAACTTACAGGGTACACAACAACGTCGTTGATCGAGTTGGCTTTCAAGTTTTCATGAAATATTTTTTTAATGTTTTGCCTTGAATGTGTTGAACGACTGTCTACGGACAACATGTGACACTTTTCAACCCCACCTGAAGCGGCTATTTTGCTTATCAATCGAAATTGGATCACTGTTTATTCAGTTTGTTGTATTTGTTATTCCCAACATAGGTCCACACTCCCCTCACAACCTCGCCTCATTATTTTTGTAGGATATTCTTATTTGGTTTCACTGGGTTTGACTTTGCGCATGTTTCGCTTTTATTTGCTGACGTACAGTGCAAATAATAAATTCCACAACATAGCCGCTGATATGAGCGGTGAGTAATGTTATATAATGTATCAGTTTTTGTTTTTGTCATTTGGCTTTTGGTTGGCGCGCTAATGTGAACGTGATGCGATGCGCCAGTTGGGCGTCTTTCCCACTGACAGGCCGACAATTATTATGCGTGAGGCGCACATGTTTTCGCGGCCCATTCACACAAACTTAAACATACTTGTGGGTATATTTGTGCATACCTATACGACTTGAAGGTCATTGCAATTTTTTGCTACAACACATTTTTTAAAGAAAAATCAAAATGCACATTCGATAGAAAAGCGAAACGTTTGAGCGGCTTAGTTCGACTCTGAGTGTTGGCATAAAAAATTATGATTTATGAAATTATGAATATGAAAAACTTTAGTTGATTGCAAAAAAATGCCACAAATTCTTTTAGCTGAAAAGTGAACTCAGATGCAGCAACCTTCAGCGTCATTAAGCTATTCGCCTCAAAGAAACTTTTGATTTGTGCTTGCGGCCAGCGTTGGCAGATTTGCATTTTATTAATGTTTGCATGAAGATTTGTATATATATTTCCTGTTTGTTTGACTAACAAAAAAAATAACCGTGTAGTTGGCTAATTAACTGCTTACTAGTGTCGGACCAAAGATGGATTTTTGGCCGAAGCTGAAGCAGAATATTCAGCATATGTAACAAAAATATTCGGCCTAGTAAAAATTCGTTTAAGGAAAAAAATTATAAAATTTAGCCGTTCTTTCTTAATTAATTTCTTTGTTCCACTTAAGAATTAAAATATATATATGTATAAATATATAAATATATATATATAATACTTATTTATATATATATAATAATTTATATTCATATATATATTATTAAAAAAACCAAAACCAGTCTCAAAGTTCATTTTCTAACAAAAAGAAAAACTAAACTATTTTTGTTATTAATCGCAATCTTGATGTCCGAAATATTGAAAAACCCCGACCCGAGAAAACCCCGATAACCCGATAAACCCAATTACCACACAAATTCACACTATGCTAATAAGTAAAATTACTTTTTATAAAAAAATTGATGAGTTCTAAGAAAATTTTTAATCGCAATCTTGATGTCCGAAATATTGAAAAACCCCGACCCGAAAAAACCCCGATAACCCGATAAACCCAATTACCACACAAATTCACATTTTGCAAATAAGTAAAATTATTTTATATAAAAAACTTAATGAGTTTTAAGAAAATTTAGAAATTAATAAGGAAAATATTGTGGAATTTTCATCATTTTCTATGTAGATGAAATATTTCATACCAGCGAATTTGTGGATTTTTCGTCGATTTAGTGATTAGATTGGCCCATGTTTGAAAAGCTGGAGACTTCTGGTACAAATAGATAAATACTTCATACCAGCGAATTTCTGATCTTTTCGTCGAGTTAGCAACTGGATTGACCCATGTTTGGAAAGTTGGAGACTTAATGTACAAATAGACGAAATATTTCATACCAGCGAATTTGTGGGTTTTTCGTCGATTTAGCGACTAGATTGACCCATGTTTGGAAAGCTGGAGACTTCTGGTACTAATAGATACATATCTCATACCAGCGAATTTTTGGACTTTTAGTCGATTTAGCAACTCATTTGACTCATGTTTAGAAACTTGGAGACTTCTGATACAAATATTTGACATTTTTCATACCAGCAAGCTTGTGGGCTTTTCGTCGATTTAGCGACTAGTTGACCCATGTTTGGAAAGCTGGATACTTCCGGTACAAATAGATGACATTTTTCATACTAGCGAATTTCTGATGTTTTCGTCGAGTTAGCAACTGATTAGACCCCTGTTTGGAAAGCTTTAGATTTCTGGTAAAAATATTTGAAACTTTTGATACCAGCGATCTTTTGGACTTTTAGTCGAGTTAACGACTGGATTGACCCATGTTTGGAAAGCTGGAGATTTCTGGTGCAAAAAAAATAAAACTTTGAGGCAGCTGTTCAAGCTAGTTTCAAATATTAGCACAAACTTCTGCTTATAAGAAAACAAAACAAAACAAACCAACAAACAATCGGAAATGAAATGAACCAAACAATCAGCTCGTCATTGATTTAACGTATTTTATTTGCTTTACATACATAATCTGTTCTTATTTATTTATTGTAATTGATTCGTCTACTCGAAAATTCTTCCTCATTATGAAAAAAGTCTGTAGAAGAGCAACTCTTGTGAACCGGCTGCCGAATGTTTAAGCAATTCGCTCTTATGCAAAATTCTTCTAGCGGTTGACCTTTTTTTCTTAGCCGTTTCAACAATACCAGACAATACCTAAATATTAAGTCACCCATGAATTTTACTATCGACGATAAGTTGAATCGGAATGAAATCGAAATTGACATTCAAAATACAAAAGAAACCCGTTCAGAGGGAAACCGGCCACGCAACGGACGTTGTAATAAGTTATTAATTAGTTGGTTATATGTTTGCGACTCACTTCTTGTCAATGCTGTCCAGGCGATTGCGCAAGTCCTCGTCCAGGGAGGCCAGCACGCTGATGCGATCGTGCAGGTTCGTCATCAGTTCCTTGTAGTCACAGTTGCCGGCCGCATTGGCACGAAAGTGCTGCATTGTGCCAAAAAACAAAACCCAATCGAGATTTGCAAATTAAATGAAATGAGAAAGCAGATCCCATTATTCTTCAAAGACATTTGCAGTAACACAACACAAGCGCCACAAACAACAACAACAACAGCACAATAACGAGAAAAAGTTGCCGAGCAAGAATGATTTCAGCGAAGAACGCGTGGCAAATGCGGCGCAGTGAACTTGAGCGACTTACAACTGTCGGCTTACACGAAAAAGCGGTATTCACAAGTAGCATTATTTTTACAGGGGAATGTTCAAATGACAAATTCTTTGATTTAGTTCTTCGTGTGGCCATAAGAAAATATTGCTTAGTAATTTTTTATGATTTTTTAAAAGTTTGAGAGGGTTTTTTTTAATGAATAAATGTTGAAAATTAGCTGCGGCAGCAATAATTTCTTAAACATGAAATTTCATATTGAATATTAGTACATTTGCTTTGGTCAGAACTCAAAATAAATATTTTTTTAAAATTTAATCTGAATTAAAAAATTATCTTCTTGCAACAAATTTACAAAGTAAAGCAAGAGCATTAAAAAAAGAAAAAGGTCTATGCTTCTTTTTCAAATATTACTACATTTTCTTTAGTGAGAACTCAGAATAAATGCGTAATCTATAATTAAAAAAATCCTCTAAACTTTCAAGACCCCAAACTATATTAAAAACTAAAAATAAAGAGCGAAACGTTGAAGTGAAATGCCTTAACCCTTTCCGACATGAAAATAAACCCGTTCTGTATGAATTGTATGGGCTGTAGTACAATATATTGGACATTGTGACTGAAAGGGTTAAAGCAAAACTTGAAGAGTGTAAATTAACACTTTTACGACTAATTTGACATGTGGTACACACATGACAGTGTTGATCACAATTATAGTGTCGAAAATTGCAGTGTTTTATCCTTTCTGGATTACTGGGATAGTACGTTTCAGTAAGTATTTAATATCTCTCTGAGCAATTATTCCGATCTTATCACCCACGCAAATTATTTAATCGAATTAAAGAATCCGGCTAACAGAATTATTTCAAAAGTTATTTATTTATTTCTTTATTTATTTATTTATTATTTTTATTTATTTATTTATTTTATTTTATTTATTTATTACTTTATTTATTTATCTATCTAACTATTTATTTATTTATTTTCAATAATTTATTTGATTTATTATTTTAATCAATTAATTAATTTATTTATTTATTTAAGTACTTATTCATTTATTTATTTATTATTTCTTATTTATTTATTTATTTATTTATATTTTTAATTATTTATTGTCTCATTTATAAATAATGTGTAAATTAATTAATTTATTTATTTTTATTAATTTGTTTAATTAGTTATTTAAATTAATTAATTAACTAATTTATTTATTTATTCATTTATTTAATTATTAATTTATTTTTTATGTTTTTATTAATTTATTTATTTATATTTATACTTATTTATTTATTTCAATTAATTCATTTAATTAATTATATTAATTAATTAACTTATTAATTAATTTATTTTTGGGAAGATTTCTACCAAGAATATTTTGCTTTTTAAAATTAAACTCTCTCCCGAAGGGGTCAAAGACAGAAAGGCTGAGAATAATATTTTGTAAACGGCTTTTGTTGCTTTGCACAGAAAAAAACTACAAAATCAGCTGATTTTTAAACACTTTATGCAACACCGGCTTTTTCAAAAACCAATCAATGACTTTGAAAGTGTAAGAAATGCCAAATGTTAGAAATCTTCAATCTGTATTCTCGTTGTTTTGGGGAAATTTGCTTCTGTTTCTTGTTTGTGCTTCCTTTGTACTTTTTTTCAATTGCTTTCGGTTTGTGAATACCGCCAAATTCTGATTGTTTTTAACGCTGTGTGTGTGTGTGTGTTGCGGTGATCACATTTCGTTATTTATTTATTTGTTTACTGTGCTGCAGTGCAATGAACTTTGCGACATGCATCTGTCAGTCTCCTGACGGCAAACGCACCCGATTGCTCCAGTTGCTGGAGTTCATGCGCGACGGATGCACTTGAGACGCATGCGGCGATTGGGTCGGCGACGGTGCCAGATAGAAGCCCATTGCCCAACTGAAGTCGAGCACGGCGAGCAGCAGCAACAGCAGCAGCCACAAGACACTAACGCAACGTGTTGCCATTTTTGCAAATACTTTTGCACGTCTCGAGGTAGAATGGCAGTAATACTGCTTTTTTCTTTACAATAAATAAAATTAATTTGAATTTAAATTTGTTTTCGCCCACTGACTGTTTGCGCATTCACATCAGCTTGACCAGCGCATTGACATTTCAACACAGACAATTAGCAAAAACAAACAACTGCTATTTTGCTTTTGAACAATAAAAACCAGCGCCGAAGCTGTTTTGACGGATCTCGCGCGAACACTTCGCGCCCTGCGCACTGTTGCCAATGCTTCGCGATCGGTAATGCCGCACAATTGGCGTTTTTCGTGTACGTATCGGTCGAGGCGCGCGATCAGACTGCTCGACTGCGGCTGGCGCTGGCCGTCTAGAGCCGCTCGCCAACTGGCCCTGTCGGCGCTTCAGCTGCGCTCTTCCATCTTCCCTGCCACCCACAAAGCTTTGCATCCGATGAGGAAATCCCCCGTCAGTTACGCTGAAACGACGAACGTATGAGAAAACCCCGCGCACAAGTTCGCTTCGAACTTCGCTCGGCCGGCTGTCAGTTTTGTGAGTGCGTGAGTGAGATTTTCAACAGCTTCGCGTAAAGATTTTGGAATTTTGTTTACTTTGATCATTTGTGATTTTTATGTGTAATAATTAAGTTAATGTTAAATGTATCAGCTTTGCGGTTGTTTAATGGTTTGCTGCTGTGTTGGCTGTGGTTTGTTGCAATTGTTGTTGCTGTAGCCTAATTATGGAAACGGACCCGCATCTTTGCATAAAACTATTTATGTACTTCGATGCTATTATTAAAATGTATCACTGCCTTTGGCATAAACCTTGAAAGGTGTCAGATATGCGGGCAAACATTTTCAATATTCGAAAATAGACAAGTCTTGCTTTTAAGGTGTAAATTGCTGAAGTCCAATGAATTATGTAACCTGAGCTTTTAAAAAAAAGATCTGCCTTCATTTCAATTAAAAAATTAGACTATTAATTAAAGTGAGGCAAATATGTTGGATCTACTTGACAAAGGAGAGTAGACAAGGCAAAAGATTTGAATGCCAGAACAACATTGACACTAAAAATGTTTTTAGTCATTAAAAAAGTATTTTTTCAGAGATATTTGAATCTCTAACATTCAGAGAAAAACATAAATTTTTCCTTGAGCGTTTAAAAAGAAGAACTGCTTTCATTTCAATTAAAACTGTGCAAGTCGAAAATTCAGAAATGGGGGCGACCTACTAAGCGACTTTTCCATAGGTATACTGAGTTGAGATCCACCAGCCGTTTGGCTGGATTGGCTCTAGTTTAAGAGAAATCCGTCTTTGAAGTTTGCTCATTTTAGTCGAGTTCGTCGCTTAAGTCTTCGAACGTTTAAATGCTAATAGGTCCTAAATCGTTCCGAATATCGTTTTACTGTCTTCGGCAAGTTTGTAGATATTTTGACGACCAACAAATTTGCTTAAGACACCAACCCAAAAAAAAGACATTAGTATACCTATAGAAAGTCGCTCTGTAGGTCCCCCCCCCCATGTCTGAATTTTCGACTTGTACAGTGTTATTAAAACTGAGGCAAATATTTCAGCCCTACTGAACAAATTAAAGTAACCAAGGTGAAAGAATTGTATGTCAGAACATCCTTAACCTTAAAAATGTTTTTTAGTCATTAGAAATAGATATTTAAATCTCTAACATTCAGAGAAAATCATAAATTTTTCCTTGGCTTGTGTGCATAAAATAAATTATAATCCGTTGGTGCTAATTTGTTCTGCTAATTTTCTTTGCTACAATGTAAACAAAAAAATATAAATAATAAAATGTGTGCTATTATGTTTTTCCCAAGGAAGTAAAAAACTTAACCCTTTAATGGCATATTTAAAACGCTGAAAGCTCAACATTTCTGGACAAGGTTTTTACTCTTTCGTACTTAATAAACTCTCGGAAAGTGTTGATGGATAGAATGAATGGACAGAATGATATTCTATTCATCCATTCATCATTCAGATGGATAGAATTGGAATGATGAGTCCTTAAGCGTAGCTTAAGTTTTACTTAGAGGAAGCCTACTTTTAGGATGCAATTTTCACTATTTAAAAAATAAAACACATTCGTTGCATTGTGCAATATATGCCACAGTGTCTCATTAGGGGATTAAAGGAATTATCACAGTTTAAGTTGAGCTGTGCTACATCGTGGATCCCATTTTATTCTAAACGAAGTCAGAATGAGTTTTTAGAGATTTTAGTCGGAGTTCCAGAGAGATTGATTTACTTACTTGCAGCCTTGTGAATCAATGTAATCAATAAATAAAGACTCCTTTATAAAGTTTTGCGATGGAACAGAAGAAGTTCAATTATTGAAGAGACTCACGATTGACTTCTCGATCATTCACAGATAACTCAACATGAATGAGTGAGTGTTAATAGATAACTCAACATCAGTGAGTGAGTGATGACATATACCTCATCATGAGTGAACAAGTGATGAGAACATATAACTCATCATGAGTAGAAGAATACAAAATAAAATAGTTAATTTCCAATTCTTAGAGAAGCAAATGTTTTTTTCTACTTTGAAGCTTAACAGTTAATGAATTCTGTATTGGCTTAAAGAAGTTTTTGTAGCCGGAAACAATATTCCCAACTAGGAACCACATCATTTCAAATATCGCACACTAAACACAAAAGAGCAGAGGCAGATTCCCCCCAGAGGCAGGCCCCCTCGAAATATTAGGGTCGACTTTAAAACTACATACAGATTAAAAGGCAATCTTAAAGAATGACTTTTTGAAACCCCCCCAAAATATTTTTTCTGAATCCGCCCCTGCAAAAGAGTCACAACTGAAAACATTCTAAAATTGACTTTTTTCTATGAATCAACTCGCAGTAAGCTTCTCTAACTACCTTAAAAACTGTATTTCTCAGGGACCGGAAATAACAGTTATTTATGAAAACTATAATTGAAAATTTGACTATGATGGAAAAATCATGCAAATAAATGAAATATGATTTTTATTGATGACTTAAAAAATAAAAGTCAGTGGCTGATTTTTATTGATGACTTAAAAAATAAAAGTCATAGAATAATTGTTATTGATGACTTTTGTAAATTAAAGTCACTGAATGATTTTTATTGATGATTTAAAAAATGAAAGTCATTGAATGATTTTTATTGATGACTTTTATAAATAAAAGTCACTGAATGATTTTTATTGATGAATTTTTTAAATAGAAGTCACAAATAATTGTTATCATAGGACAACTAAAATAAAAATCGAAAAAAACTGTTATTTGTGGACTAATAAGAATAAAATCAAAAATAATTGTTATCATAGAATTTTATAAAAATAACTTTTATTTGTTGAGTCATTAAATAAAAGTAAAAAAATAACTCTTAAACATTGATTTTTATAATAAAACTTATAACTGTTACGGTCCCTGGTATTCCTATAACTACCTTCTTTAACTGGAAAATTATTTTATATCTGTTTCTTTGTTAATTGCATAGTTTCTGCAGGAACAACAGTTTTTCGCCTATCCTGAAAATGTGGGAATTTTGAGTTGAGTTATAAATCCATGGCACATACAAAACATATTTTATTAATAATGAAATTACATTCTATTCTCCCAATTAACTGCGCCTTTGGAAAATCTCAGTAAAAGTCCAGCGAATGTAATGGAATATTTCAAAAATTAAAAAAAAAAGTTTTAATAGCGATTGCATATTTGTATAGCCTACACCACACTGAATGGGTTAAGGCGATGCTATTTTTGACGACTATGAAATTGTCATACTTACCTATTATTAAAATAATAAAAACGAGTCGACACGACGTTCACAGTGCCAGATGACGTTGGGCGCTGCAGCGTCGATTGCTACAGCATGCAACAAAATTACAATGACTTTTGCCATATAACATCAGACATCCAGCTAAACTCTCGCCAACAAAAACACACAAAACCACTGCAAACTCAACGCCAAAGCAATCAGTTAACTTTGAAGAAGAAAAGGTATTTGCCGATGGCGAGCTGTGGAATGGCTCGACGGTGATTGCTCAATTGCCAGACACTGAGCGTCGCCTGCATTGAGCGATGTTCACTTTTTGACGTACATAGGTGATGTAAATTTATTTGGTGCTGTCATTGTTGCGGCGAATAGGTCGCAAAGCCGCTACGAAGGCGCGTTCGAACAAGAGTGTTGACGATATTTTTTAAATATTTGGTGCTGGAAGTGTTTATGAAAATGTAATTTCATTAAATAAAATTAAAAATTTAAATTAAATTAAATTTCAACGGTACAGTTGTGAGCAATGTGTGAAAATATATATATTTTTGTATATATTACTGATTGAAAATTCTTAGAAAAAATTATGTTTTATTAAAAAATCAGGTGAAACTCATAAAAATTTATTTATTTATTTTATTTATTTAAAATTAATTACAATAAACATTATAATTAATTATGGAAGCGCTAGCTGCCAGGGTAAGGTTGATGAACGCTTGAATCGTGGCTCATCCGTCAGAGGGTCGTGAGTTCGAATCGGTGGCTAGTGCGCTGAATCACCAATCAGAATGTGGTGGGGTTCAAATCTTACTGAAGAAATCTTACTAATAAAAACTTTGATCATGGGTAATATGATTTGCTACTAAACTCTTCTTTTGACGCAACTTTTTTCAGTATAAAGTGTAAACATTCAATTACTTTGCACGTGTTAGTTTGTTATTGGTTATTATTTTTGAAAAAAAAAAACAATACAGAATGCAAATTAAACATTTTCATAAAATCAATAATCATTTGATGCGTTCATGTTTAGATTGGCAATCAATTCGTGATTGTCCCAAATCGAATTGAATGACGTCATTAAAGACGCTTGAAGACAATAAGAATTAAATACAACAACAAATGCCAACTTGCATGCCAATCGACAACAAAAATGTTTAACAAATCTTTTAATGACTCTTTAGTCATTTTTAATTTGTTGACTCTTTTAATCAGCTTTGAAATCGCAGCCTCGCAGATGCAGAGATTTGCTGTTCATGCTTGACGTGGAATTAAATCATAAAAAATAAAAATAAGCATAAATATATAAAAAAATATAAAAATAAAAAATATAATAAATTCCCAAGTGGGGCCAAAATCAATTTGAGAATCCAATTGTTAAAAGGTCGTTTTAAGATACCATGTTGCCTCTCAATTGAGTTTAATGAGTCTTACACAAATCTTTCTTAAGTATACGCGGCTTGTAATGGAAGGAGTGCATTGTCAAACACCAAATCAAAAATATCATATCATATTTTTAAGATCATAATTTTGACTTATCGCAAGAAGCAACTGAGACGCTCACGGAACTTTATATGACATTTTCGTACATATTTCAAATATTTGTTTGTTATATAGTAAAAATTGGGGTGTGTCGAATACTATTGGGTTCAAAAATTCTTTACCGAATTTCCTGCCCTTCCCAAAGCAAATCTTTTAGCCACCACAGTACTCGTATGTATACTAATTTATATAAAATATATATATACAAATTACACAATAATTTGATGTTAGATTAAAACAAGAAAGCATCTGTGGTCAGAGGAGAATTAAAAACTAACTTATTTGAAGCTCTTTGATACAAAACAAACCATTCAATCCCATTGGGTACGTTTGATTTTCGTCTTTTACACAATTTGGTGTCATCACAGAGGATGGAAATAACCAGCTCCAATACAGGACACATTATTTCAATATTGCATTACAGAAAAAGAGATAAAGTTGATGTCTCGTACCACAGCTTTAGCAGGAATAGTCTCTATGCCTAAGTGTGTCAGAACACTTCTGTTGCAGAACTCCTGTCTGCTGTTCCTCAACACAGAAACAACGCTCTACTTTACTTCAATTTTATATTAGCACACTTTCGTTGAAAGAAATTCTGCAATAATAAACAAACAAATTTAAAATTGCCATCACTTTACGCAGTGCGTTGCAGCTTAAATCAATTGATTTGCCTTAATTAATTTCAATGAAAATTTATTCGACTTTTCGTGAAGCGCTGCGATTGCACTACATCGATAAAGAGCTCCAATCAAATCAATTAAAACCGCAAAAAATATTCAAAGGACATTGTTATTAAAAAAATTAATGAAAATCTAAATATTTATGTCAAAGCATCTTTTGGCACAAATTCAACGATTGCAATATTTATTTGAACAGAATTCTGTTTTTGTGCACTGCTGATTAATTGGTCCGTGTTGAACTCATTTCGGAATGATTTGCTGTAGGCACCGACATGAAGAACAGCGGCCAAAAAAAAATATTCGACATATAAGCGATTTTCAACAGATTTGCTGAAAATCAAGAAATAGAACTATGCAATTTTTTTTTCTTTCATAAATATTTTTAATTTCGCTGCATGTGTATGCAAATGAATTGAATCGAAAATTGTAAACAATTTTTACAAGTTTTAAAGCAACGGTTGCTAGGAACTCCCACATTCACATGGATCACTTTTATGTTGATCTGCAACACTAAGCAGCTCTAACTGGTACCGCTGGAGACCCAACAGGGTCTATGCGTGGTCAGCCAGCTTACGTAACCTTACGTAAGCATATGACACTAATGACACTCATACGCCACGTTGCGCTTAATTAATGGCACGTTATAATTAAATGACACTCATACGCCACGTTGCGCTGCGCAAAAAAATGCACATATCGCAATTACACAGTTTGAATGTATTTTTTTTGGATTGGTGTCTTAAGCAAATTTTTTGGTCGTCAAAATATCTACAAACTTGCCGAAGACAGTAAAGCGATATTCGGAACGATTTACGACCTATTAGCATTTAAACGTTCGAAGACTTAAGGGACGAACTCGACTAAAATGAGCAAACTTCAAAGTCGGATTTCTCTTAAACTAGAGCCGATCCAGCCAAACGGCTGATGGATCTCAACTCAGTATATTTATAGAAAAGTCGCTCAGAAGGTCCCCCCAATGTCTGAATGCCGACTTGCACAGTGTTATTATTATAAATTAATTGAATAAAATATTTATTACATTAAATAAAAAAGAAATTAATGGTCCTGAAAAATTGTCATTGTAGCTATACGACACTGTAAATATACGTTTTAATGATGGTCACTGTTAGGTTGGGTAGTTAATCAAATTGAAGATTCCCCAAGCAGGTTCGCCGTACGAAAATTAGAGCTCTACAACTGCAAAGGATTCTTAGGGCTTTCATACTCGTTGTCTTTGCTATAGCTTCTTCAGAAGGTTTCTTGAGGGATATTAAGTTAACGAATAGGCTGTGTGTGTTCCAATGAGTCCATGTTTTTTTGATCATGGTTGTATATCTATGGCATACAAGCTAAGAGTAAGGTTTCTCTCTCTCTTGTGTGGACCATTAGATTGGAGATATTTATGAAGAAACGACCTGTTAGAATTTTTGTGATTCCTTAATGACTCATAAGACAAAGACGATCTCTCTATAGAACCTTATCAGACCACATATTGATTTAAATTTACGAATATAGAAGTGAATAAGTTGAGGGAGTCAACAAGACTTGTACTTCAAAGCATTATCTTTTTATATTAAAGCATCACAGTCTTCTAGATGTGAGATGATATATTTTTACTAAATAACGCAAAGATTTCCAGTAACGTTCAAAGACAACTCAGCCAGCATCTTAGATCTCTCTAACTTAAGCAAATCTACGCTAATCGAAATAAGTTATAATTGGTACGACATGTCGCGACAGCTCGATTAAGAGTCTAAGGCATAGCTGTGTCTTAGCCTTAAAATTAAAGTCCTCAAGTGAATTTTGTGTATTCTACATGAAGAAAAGAAAATTTTTATTCGGCTTAGGATATAAAAATTTGGTCTTTTTAAGTGTTAATGTTTTATTCTGACCTATTTAATACAAGTTTTAAGTTATTTAATCCAAGTTGCAAACTACTTATATGAGTTGAAATGACTGGTTAGATCTTGTTCTATCGACAGGGGCCAAGAAGCAGGCCCGTTGTAATGCCATATGCAGCTTTTCCTACAATTCAGTTACTTTGTCAGACCATTTGAACGATGTTATCAACCTAAGCAGATCTTTAACATCTTTAAAGCGAGGTTTAAAAAAAGGCTATACAATAGAAATTAATTCTCAGTTTCAATTTTCATTGGAGCAGCCTTTAGTCACTTAAATTATTTCATAGACTCATTCTTGATCCATCAAATCTCTTTTAGACTATCATAACTGTGTGAATGTTTCTATATATAAGTTTACATGTTCATACCGTATTTCCTCTTAAATGGATTACACCGTGCGACGATGTAATCCGCGACAAGGCGGAAGCTGCAATTCTAATGAAATAAAAAAATTCTAATTTATTTGAGTATCAGTATTTAAAATAATAAAAAGATACAAAATCAATGAAGCGAGAATAATGAAATTTTGACACGTGATCAGGGAGATTTTGGGTTTTAACTTACTTACTTTTCAAGAAAATTCTATATAAATTTTGAAGGATATAAAGGATTAAAATTTTCAAAGGACATTTTTCGTATCCTTTTTTTACAAATAGATAAAAGATAAATTTTATTTAAATTCTTGAGCCTTTCCTCTTTCATTTGATATACATATCGCCATATTCTAACGAGGTTGAGTATTTTTTATATCTTTTTTTATTTTTTATCCCCTTCAAAATTTTGAAGTACTTTTAAAAGGACAAAGGATGTAGAAATGAAAAACTGAGTACGCAGTATTACTATTTTTTCCGGTGTGAAAAATGCTGTCGCACGGTGTTAGCCAAGGAAAATTTCATTCTAATAAATTATTTTTATGATACCTTGGCAACTTGTAAGCTTTCAGCGATTGCAATACTTCTACTTTTTATTTTTATTTTGAGCCAATAAGTTGCACTCAGCACTCATTACAGTGCGTAAAAATTAAGTTCGTTTCATAGATTAAAATAAAATTAAAAAAAAATGCATTCAAACTCAATACCGAGCCACCGTATGAGTCACTTACTTATACAAAAGATTATCTTGAAGAAAAAACGTTAATCAAGCGAGCTGGCACTTTTTTCTAATTGCAATTTTTAGTAATAAATCACTTTAAACGATAAAAAATAAAAAATGTCTAATTAATTTCTATTAAACCATGAAACTCATCTGTAGTGGCCATGTCGATTAAACCTTTCAACTGTGTAGGATAGTTTTACTAAAAACAATCTGGCCAGAGCAACTTTGGTTACTCTCTTCCTATTGAAAATAATAGGAAGTTCAAAGTCGGCGCAATTAATAAAAAATTTTCCGCAAGCGTAAAAATACAACTTATGGTGTTTATTAATATTTCCACACAGACTACACAAACAAGCTGATCCCATCAAAGAAACGTCAAGTCGAAGAGTGTGTTTACGCTTTTGAAGAATTATTTCGCATAAATCATATATACTACATATTTAAGTACATATGTGTATGTATTGGCATTGGAGTGATGTATGTTTGGCATGAACCTCATTTCGAATGGTTGAGATAAGCGCCAACAAATCCAATCCAAGTGCAAAGTATTACTTGCACCATTATCGATGTGCTGACGAACGTGTCGCTGAGTAATTGCTACGAACGTCAACGTTGATATGTGTACGTATAGTATGTTCATATGTATGAATGTATGTATGCACAAAACAATACAATAAATGGCTTTGCATTCATTTAAATTACTTACGTATGGCGGCAGCAGCTATTTTCGAACGTAAATGTCATCGTTGAATGAGTTATGCGAGCAAAGGTGTGAAAAGTGGGTGGGACAAAGTGTTTTAAAGTCTGCCGCAAAACAGCCTCATTGTTGTTGTCACACTAGCGACAATGAAAATGCAAATCGAAATGTGACACAAAATGCTATAAATAAGTTAAGAAAAAATTAGATAAATTTAAAAAAATAAAACAATTATGAAACATTAACACATCATCTGGATTAGTTCACGCAAGAGGCGACCGCAATTGTTGAGCTCACCAAAAAATTAACAGCCTATCTAGTTGTCAAAACTGACAGCTGGCAGTGGTATTTATGCGTTGCGGTTGTTTGGTGTTGCCACCAACGCGTTGCGTATGCCAAGTGCAGCCAACAGCGAGCAGCCATCATTAATCATTCCCATTAATTGCTGCACTGAGTGTGTGTCGGGCGCCAGGTGGAACGTGTGGTTTTTGAGATTTGAAAAGTCATCTGCCGTACTTTTGCGCCAATTGTTAGCCTCTTGCAACTGTCACTTATGCAAGCCGCGTCGACATTTTGACGTTAATGAACCGCTAAGCCATTGCGCCACTGTATGCCAACTAACAGTTCAAGGTCTTGCACAATGTTCACTGTGAGTGTGTGTGTGTGTGTGTGTGTGTCTATGCAGGTCGCCTGCTGCTCAACGCATTGCTTTGTTGCTCGCAATTAGTCATCGTTGCTGCCGCTTGCCAGCAACTGTGACGTCTCGCACCACGAAATCCCCCTTTTTGCGCGCCCAGTCACTTTGCATGCAGCGCGTCGCGGTGCTGCACTCAATCGCTGCGCAGTTGACAAATCAGTCATTTGCGGCCCATTGCGCCATGTTTGACGTTGTCGTCATTTGTCTAATATTATAGTTTATGCAATGTTTTCATTGTTGTATGCAAATGAAAAACGTTTTCCTTCAATGTTTTATTCTATACTCGAAGCAGCTGTCTTCAAGTTTTGTGGAGCAAAAAATCAATTAAGTTTAAAATATTTATACATAAATGTTTGCAGTTGAAAATGATTTCAATGAACTCTGTTTTTGTCTAGTAAACACCTTCGAAATATATGTTCGACTAGCAGCAGTGCCGTGCAGCACGGTTTGAGGTCCACTGCCGCATTGAAGTGCCGACATTGAGGCTGAATGCCAGTGGTGTACTTAACACTTACAACAACGACTACTGCAGCGATAGAATATATACGAATACACATTATTCAAAATTTTATTATGTTCCTCATGTAGCAACGTTCGAATCGGACTGACAGCAATAAGTACATAAAGTTTTAATAGCCCTGCATAGAATTGGAATTTAGTACTACAGTCATAACAAATGACAATTGGCAGAATTGGTATAGACTGATGAAGTTCACCATACTATTGCAAATGAAGCAACAACTACGCTGGCAGCAGAAGCGAAAAACATGACCTTAATTTGAATGATGATTATTAATGACTGTTATGAAACTATGTTATTGCACTATGAAGCGTACAAAATCTCAAAAATTACCAAATAGCTCGTTTACGAGACTAAAACTCAGCTTCCTTTTGATACGGATGGAAAAGATGTAAAGTTTAATCTTAAATTTTTACTCTCAGAGATTTTACTATATTTGATAAGCCACCCAAAGCAAATTCTCATTTCCAATAGCTATACAAACGCAACAACAACACAGTGCCAGTATCAACCCACTGATGTCAACTCCTTAAAATAAAATAAAAAATTCACTTTGAAGTTGTGCCACTACACTATGTTGCATACAACTCCTCAGCTCTTTTACAAGACTGAGACTTAGCTTAGCATACGAACGGAAGAGATCTACAGTTTTAACAATTGGAAGCTTTTTACTGTAAGGTTTTTTGATATTTGCTGGCAAGAAGAATTGAATTTAATTCCCACTGAAAGAAAAATGATACGGACTAACGAACCAACCGAAGACTCCAACCAACTGATATCAACTCCTTCTACCCATCAGCAACGGCCACGTAGAGGACGCTAACGTAATTTTGGTGTCCCACCGAAACATCTTTTTTGGGACGAAACCGAAACCGAAATTCGCTTTTTTTTTAATATTCGGCCGAAACCGAAACTGAACCTTTCAAGTTGAAATAAAAATCACCATATCAAGCATTTTTTCAACAAAAAAATTTTAGTTTAAGTAAATAAAGAACATACAAACAAACATAACATAAATAAATAAATAAATACTTATAAATAAAAACAATTTATTCTTTTTTTAAAAACATAAACATGAAAAAATTTATGACTAACTAAATTATGTAGTGTCCGACCGAATATTCGGTTTCGGTTTTGGCCCAAATAAATGGTTTCGTTTTCGGTTTCAGTTTCGGCCAAAAAATGGCCGAACGGCCGAAATCGAAACTTTCTGGAATATTTTTTACATTTTATTGTGTAGCAGATATAAAGTGAAAGGATGAGTAATATAGATGCCACCAATGTAAACAACCTTTTTATATAATATTGCATATATATTGCATTTTGCATATAATATTGAATTATTTAATTTCAATATTAGCGGGTCAGGTACGAAAGTGTGATTTTTTCATGTTTATGTTTTTAAAAAATGAATAAATTGTTTTTATCTATAAGTATTTATTTATTTATGTTATGTTTGTTTGTTTGTTCTTTATTTACTTAATGTAAAATTCGTTTGTTGAAAAAAATTTTTGATATGGTGATTTTTATTTCAACTACAATGTTTCGGTTTCGGCCGAATATTAAAAAAAAAGCGAAATTCGGTTTCGTCCCAAAAAAGATGTTTCGGTCGGACACTACAGCTGGACTTCCCATTTGACAGTGTCAGTTCAGAATACAAGAGAATTTTCAGCGTTGCTCTTACTAAAGTTGTATAAAAAAAATATCTCTAAATAAATATGAAAATTACTGTTTCTCCTAAAGCTTACAAGAAAGAATGGTTCCCTAACCCTTTCGACCCCAAAGTTGCCTGAGAGCAACTTCACCTGTCATCTTATAGCAAAAGCTATGATTGATTTATGGGTTTAATTTGAGTAGACACCAACAAAATAATCTTTTTAGAAGTGAATTCAAAACAAATTACAAAAATTTGACTGTTATCTCCAAAATAAATTCCAATAATTTGCAGCGATGTCAGGGAAAGTTTGTGTTTGATGCGCGTTTGATCAAAACCCTGTTTCTTTAATAATGGTTAAATAAAATCAAAAAGTGATAATTTTATATTTTTCCATAAATATTAGATAATTTTTCTGTAATTAAAGAATATTGATACAAAATTTATTGAACCCGTTTTAAGCTAAAATTGTTCAAAAGTAAAGGATTTTTCATAAACAACGCACATGCTCGTAGATATTATAGTTTCTTGAAACTAGTCTAGTTTCTAGTCTATCAGGTCATATAAAAAATTAGTCATAACACAGCTGTTCTTCATTCTGGCATTAAATATTTTAGATCATTTAGAATTTTTTTTTTGATTTAGCAAAAGCGTAGTTAAACCATTATTAGCATTTTTTCTTACGGAACGGCAACAAGTTCAGTCAACAAACTGTTTGCACAGGAAACTTGTATAAACATTCATTAATGGGCAACGGAATTAATGCAAATTGCCCTATTTGTACAGATTTATGAGGTGCAAGTTGGCGATTTGTTTAACTAATTCCGTTCACACACACACACACACACACACACACACACACACACACACACAGGTGAGGGCGGTAATGAGTTTATTATGGACGCGAGTGTAGCGAGAAATCGAACAGCCAACTTAAAATTGAAAACAGCAATGAACTGAAAAGTGAGTTTACTTTTTGGCTGACGTCAAACTCACACATTCATCTGATTGTTTTTATTCTACCCCATTTGGATTATTTTTAGCTTTTGACATGTCTGAATTTCGCTTGAAATAATGCAGACACCGGCTGCGCATTGCCAAATGTCAGTTTCGCTATAAATAGTAACCACTTGCAAACAAAATAACCTTGTGCAATAAAATTTTGCATTAGCTGATTTCAACAAAAGAACTGTGATACTTATTTCTGAAATTCAAGAATTCAAAAGATTAAAAATAAGAAATTTTGAAAAATTTAAACATTATTTTTGAATTTTTATAAGCATTTACGTAAATACAATTTTTTTTAATGAATTTAAAAATAATAAAAATTACAAAAAATTCAAAAAGTAGAAAAGAATACTTACCTAAAAAATATCTACTCGGACCATGAAATTGTATGTTAATTTTTGCTTGCAGCTGACTAGAATTTTTTTATACACATTTTATTAGGTTTAGGTAAGTATTAAAATTATCTTGATGCATGTTTTCTGCTTGCTGACAATAATTGCGTTGTTATTTTGTATTGGTTAATAGATCCGAAGGCTGCGATATGGATGTTGCCTTGTTACAGTGTTGATTAAACACTCGAAAAAAATTATTGGCACAAACAGTGGAAAAATTCGTTGGTATGGCAGTTCCAATGGGAACTACTGTCAAGTTTTTTGCAACCATTTGTGTTCTATGTCGACTTTGACATGTCGACAGGTTTGGAGTCTTTTAAGCTTGGAATCGCTTTTGGGTGCTGCACACTTCTAAATTTATTGACAAATATTTTTCTTTTATCAATTATTTATTCAAAATATTATACAAGTTATCACTTTTTAGGATTAAATAAAATACATTGGAATGGAGAGTTCTCTAAAGTTGAGGCAACTATTTTCAATTCAAATTCAAAATTTAAATATTTTACAAAATTTAAAAAATGTTGATGTTAGCTATTTAGAGATTCAAACCCACTTTACACTGATTTGTGTTTCAATACACCAACCACTGACCAACCAACCTCTCTTTAAATTTTTAAACATTTCCAAGTAATTTGATTTCAAGTTAAATTTGTATATGTAAACATCACAATTACTCTTTGTTAGACACATTTTCATAGTCTTCACGTTCAAATTTTCATATTTGTAATCAAATCTATTCATCACTATACAAATAACTGCACTTAAAAAAAATTAGGTCTTACGTAATTTTTGTTACACAAATTATAGTTGTTATAACTTTTTTCCAAGTTGTAATTAATTTTGCACTGTAACTGGTCGCAGTATTTTTGGAATTGCCGTTTGATAATAAATCATCATATTTAAGGTCACTGGACCACAGTGCATCGCATAGTTGCGATTTTCTTCAGCTTCGATTGCGATTTGCTGCTCCAGCACTGCGAAATGATGAATTATGGCCGCCAAGGGTTCGGCAA
The DNA here is from genome assembly GCA_963668005.1 of Melieria crassipennis. NCBI lineage: Eukaryota > Metazoa > Arthropoda > Insecta > Diptera > Ulidiidae > Melieria > Melieria crassipennis. Next base: position 120,593,833 of record OY764962.1, on the reverse strand, counting down.
ACAAGCAAAGTTTAATTGGCTTATTGAATTTTCGGGCACTGTACGAAGTTGCAAATGAAACCTGTGAAGTGTCAATTGTGCAAAGAAATGAGTAATGTTTTTTTAATTAAAATAATTTGTTCATAGATACTCACAGCGCACACAGGAATCGGTATAAGTCGTGTTCATGTTTGAAAATTAAATGGTTAAAAATAATGAAAAAATTCAAAAACATTCTCAAACATTTAGTTTTAAGATTTCAATTTAATTTAATTTAATTAAAATTAAATACAAAATAAAATAAACAATAAAATAATAAATAAATATATAAATATATACATACTAATGATTAAAGATATAAATATAAACTGAAAACTTGAAACTTTAATTTTAATTTCAATATAAAAAAAATTTAAAACATAAAATTAAACATAAAAACTATAATTGAAAACTTGAAACTTTAATTTTAATTTTAATTAAATTAAATTAAATTGAAAACTTGAAAAATTTAATTGAAACTTAAAAGTAAATATAAGAAAGTAAAATAAAATAATTAATAAAATAAATAAATATATAAATAACAATTAAATATATAAATATAAATTTAAAACTTGAAACTTTAATTTCAACTTAATATCAAATAAAATATAAAACATAAAATTAAACATAAAAACTAAAATGGAAAACTTGAAACTTTAATTTTAATTAATTTAATCGAAATTGAAAACATGAAACTTAAAATTAAATATAAAAAAAAATAGTAAAATAATAAATAAATAATAATAATTAAATATATAAATATAAATTTAAAACTTTGAAACTTAATTCTAATTTTCATCCCAAATAAAATATAAAACATAAAATTAAACATAAAAGCTAAAATTGAAAACTTGAACCTTTAATTTTAATTAAATTTAATTAAATTGAAAACTTGAAACCATATTAAAATTAAATTACTTAAATTGAACATTTAAAAATAAATGTTTAAGAAAATATAAAAAATGCAAAAATGAAATAAATTGGAAAAAATACGCATTTGGTTTTCAATTTCATTCATTCATTCGTTTTATTTAATTCCATTATTCCATCGAATTCTTCTCATGCGATACAATAAATTTACTTTAGTTTTTTTTTTTGTTTTTAATGTTGTTTTATTAAACTTAAATTGTTACTCAAGTGTTTTTCATTTTTTAGTTTATTTTTCTTGTAATTTTTAATTTTTGTAAGTTTTCATTTTAAATTTCATTAAAATCCACAATTGCTACCGGTAAATTTTCAGCATTTACTGCTGTCATATATAATATTTATTTCCTTGTTTTGTTTGCTTGTTTGGGTTTTGTTTTCTTTGTTGTTGTTGTTTGCGTTTTGTGTGTTTTTTTTTGTCGTTTGCTTAATTTAAGGTTTTCTTCTTCTTTGTTTGGTTTTTCTTTACAAATTGGAATTAAATTTCATTTACTTATGCGTATAAATAAAATTTCAATTTACTTTTAATAACATCAAAAACGATTTTTACCTCTTTTACAAATTATTGTACAGTTTTTCATTTTTTGTTTGCTCGCTCGTTTGCTCGCTTTGTATGTATTACAACTTATACAACTAAAACATTATCAACGCTTTCATGTTCATCATCTCATCATCACTATCATCCATCATCATCATCATCACCATAATCATTATCATCTTCATCATCATCATTGTGATGATCATTGTGATCAACTTATTGAACGTGTTCGTCAGCGCCAATTCGCTGCCATACAACATGTTTGTGTGTAGTGGTGTCTGCGTGTTTGTGTGTACGTCAACTAGTCTACGTTTACGTTTAGTTTGATTTATTTTTAAAAAATATTTTCTTTCTACTAAATTAATTTCTATTTAGTTAGAATTGTTCAACTATTTACAAATATATTCGGCGATTCCATTTCCATTAAAGATTTCACTTTTGCTTTTTCTTTTATTATAGTTTAGTAGTTTTTTTCTATCCGCATTATTATTGAGTCAATTTAATTCCATTCGAAATCAATTTGTCGCTGCTGTTGAACGCATTTTGCATGTGGAAATTGTTTATAACAAAGGTACGGTATATGTAAGTATGTATGTACGTATGCGTAGTAATAATGTGTACGTCGAAATTCTTTTGAAAGATTCTGTTGTATTTAGTTGTGTTGTGCTGTTCCCAACGAAGAAGTGCTTCGAAGAAGTCAGCGGATTTGCGGTCTTCGGAATTGTTTACAATACAACGGAAAAAGCCTATAGACCCTTAAAATATCTGTCTATCCAGATTAGTGATGATGGTTATCCTACTCGCGAGTACTGAGTGCGTATATGTATGAATTTAGGACAGTGAAGGTGTCGCCAGGATCAGAATGATTATCACTGATTTAAATTTAAGAATCATTATAATGATGGCACAAGTTCAGAGGATCGTGCTGTGAGTGTTGGTTATTGTAAAAAAAAGAGAAATTTTGAGCCAGGATATCAGTGCCACAGATACCTTTCGTACATCTAATCAACGAAGAAAGAGAGAGGGAATCTTCTCTCATGAGCGAGAGCTCTAAAAGGAAAATTTTCCTACTATCTGGCACTGAGTTATCTTTTAAAACAATGGTTATTCTTTGCTCCAGCACATTACTAATACAATTTAACTACATATTAAAAAAACTATGGAAACAGAAAATTAAATGACACACAGATTTCAAGAATTTTTCAATTTCAACGATTCTTTTAAATTATGCAATGAACAAATGGATATCAAATGAGTGAAGAAAATTGTCACCTTTAGACTAAATTTTCATTTAATTTGAATTTTAATTAACTTTTGAATTAATTTTTAATTTTTTTTTTATTTTTTTTTTTCAATTTCAACGATTCTTTTAATTTATGCAATGAACAAATGGATATCAAATGAGAAGAAAATGGTCACCTTTAGACTAAATTTTATATTTTTAACTTTCAGGACCAAAATAAGACAGTAAGGACCTTTGAGTTACGTACTCTTTGAAATCGTTGAATTTTTCTAACAAATAGCTTTGACAAAAATATATGTTTTGGATCTCGTTCTGTAATATAAAATATCTCAAAATTTTATTCTTCTATCCTTATTGTTAAAAAATAATATCGTTTAGAGTTAAACAAATAAGTTTCTATTCATAAGCAGAAATTAAGTATGGAATTCGCAATACGTTCTTGTTTAGATGGGCAAATACAATTTTGAGTTATGGTACTTCGTATTATTTACTGATATATTTAGGACCTGAAAGTTCAAAATAGAAAATTTTGTCAAAAATCAACAAGTTTCCTTTTTCATTTGATGCTCATATCTTCATAATTACACAACCGCAAATATTAAAAAAAAATTAAAAAAATATGTCTTTATAATTTTAAAGTTCTTTTAAAGGGACATTGGGTCAAAAAAAATTTGTAGTTTCTCGCCTATATCTTCTTTTGGATGGGTCAAAAGTACTGTTGCACGGTGTACTAATAAATAAATAAATAAAAAATAAATAAATTAAAAAAAAAATAAAAAAAAATAATAAACAAAAAAAATACATAATTTGTTTAAGCCATGAATTTGTAAGATATATAGTTTTCAAGAAAATGGAATAACAAAAATGAAGAATACGAAAATTGTTTAACGAACAAGTATAGAAAGTTTCTTACTATTCAACGAATAGGCCATTGTGTATATTTTTGCTGTTGTGAATAATAGCTCTGTCCTCTAATTTTCAATTCCTTTTTAATCTATCTGTGTGTCTTCAACATAATTTTTCACTATAACTTATGGTGCTTTCAGAGGTTTGCTTGATCGGACTAAGAAAACAAAAGCCAAAAGAAAAGTTGTCTTTACTTGAAAGAATCATCCTATCAAGAAGACTCATACTCTAACAATCATTTACTTATGATTTGATATTTCTAATAAATGGATTTTTAGTACTTTAATTTATTAAGAAGTGTACACCAATTCACCTCAACTATGAGAGATACTTAGTAGACATAATAGACAAACCCCTGTCGGACTGTTCAGTTCAGAATTCATAAGAAAAGCTAACTCTTGATAAAAAAATTTTATGAAAACTGACATTGAAGAAAATTTTCATTAGATGCTTTGGCAGCATCGATTGGCTTGTGTGCTATGTAAAAAGCTAAACATTGAACAGTATCTGTACGGAAAATATAATCTTAAATTAGAAGAGAAAAAACACAGTTCAAGACTTGAACTTCAAGTTTGCATAGTGTTTTTTCTGTGCTATGACTAACAAGGAATTAAAAAAAACGGGGCGTCCATCAGTGGCGGCATGTCGGCGAGGAGGTGTCCCTCTACCGGAAGTGATTCCGTCAAAACCCGTCATCCGAAACACAAAAATCGAACACATTCTTAATGTGCACCCTATTATCTATTGAATGAACCAAGATCATGAAAAAAAATCAAAATTACAAAAGTTATGAGGTTTTGAAAAAAAATTAAGATTTTCGCATTTTTTTGTTCACTTATTATTTTTTTAAATAAACAATTTTCACTTTCATTTTGGTGACGATTGGTTCATTCCAGCGCCTTCAATCACTTCCGTAAGGTCCGAAAATGTGGTTCTCAGAAAAACGCGTTTAAAGTTTAAAGCGCGCTCGGCCGGTGCTCGACACTGCGCTATGTAACGGCCTGTAACTTTTGTAATTTTTCAGATTTTGATCTGAAATTTCTGGAGCACATTTTTGAAACATATATCTACACGATAAGGCAAAAAATCGGGTTTTTTTCTCACAAGGTGAGAACCTGCCGTAAATCAACTTCAGTCAACTTCAACTTCGTTCTTCTTTTACTGGGGTTTAATCTTATCCTAACAAATTCTCATAATGCGGGTTTTTTATATAATGAACAAATTTTAATCTCATCCTAACAAATTCCCATAATGTGGTTTTTTTTCCAATAAACAAATTTTAAACTTGCCTTGAATTTAATAATGAAAGCAAATAAAAAAAAAACAATTTAATGTTAGGCATGTCAGTGAAACATTGTGACAAGAATACAGTAACAAATATTTAGGGAATCCCAAAAAGTTGAAAGTGATGACAGAAAAAACTTACTTAAACAACTAAAAACTTACTTAAACTTAATTATTGATTACTTAAAAAAATTAACAATTTAAAAAGTTGTCTTTACGACAAAATGATTTTCTGGCTATAGGGAAGTATGACTGATTCTTAAAAGACTAAATATGCAGAATACTTTTGAGTAATAAAAAGAAAAAATCTACAAGAATAAAAACTGTTTAGAATAACGGTTACTTCCATATTCGATTTTTGCATTCAGGTTTGATGTTCGTCTTTTGCTAAGGGTTTTTGTTGTTTTTGTTTTCAGATGGGAAAATTTAAGTATTTCCTATTACAAAGTTCCAAAATGCTAAGAAGTAAACCAATAAAATTAAAAACAGGACAAACCTGTTCCCAAATAAGGCTCTACCAGTCTATGGTACTGGAAAATGTGGGTGGGTCCTTCATCACTCGAGTGAACAAACAGTTTGTAATTATTAATATTTCCTATAGTCAGTAAGGGCATTTGTTCATTGGCTAAATAAATAAATAAATAAATAAATAAATAATTAAATAAATAAATAAATAAATAAATAAATAAATAAATAAATAAATAAATAATTAAATAAATAATTAAATTAATTAATTTATTAATAATTAAATAAATAAATAAATAAAAAAATAAATAAATAAATAAGTAAATTAATTAATGAATTAATAAATAATTAAATAAATAAATAGGTAAAAAAATAAATAAATAAATATATAAATAAATAAATAAATTAAAAAAAATAATAAATTAATACAAAGCTAATTAGGAACAAATATCTTTTCTAAGAAACATTTTTTTTATTTCTTTAGAAAATATTTCATACTTAAAAATTTTGATAGTACAGTACCAGGTTCAAAACTTACCAACACTAATTAAACCTAATAAGAATTTATAATGAGAGGCGAGTTCATTACGTCTTTTTGTGTTCTCGTGATGGCATCAGAGTTGAAATACCACAACGCTCTTTCAAGTGCACAACGCTTGAGTCATTGGCCTGCTGGGTATTTTGTTTTTTGTTTTTGCATTAGACGTGAACTGGCCTCTGCAAACACTTTGAAAACGCACTCAATAATTATTCGCGTAAGTGTAAACAATTCCGCTGACCGCGGCACAGCGCTTCCTCTGCTACACAACAGACGCTGCCAGCACCAATGTGCACCCTGTATGTGTGGAATTCATAGCCATGTGAAATCGTTTCAAGTGGCTGCCAACGTCTACGTTAACATTTCGCATACATTAGGTAAATGTTTTGCTTTCTTTTGATTTATTTTCATGAAACTTTTCGTCGAAATCTCATGCAATGCGTTTCATTATTTTGTTTAGTGTTGTTGTTGTTGTTTTCAGAATACTTTAGTATCCATTTGCCTTAGACACACACACATATCTAGAGATGTGTGTGTGTGTGTGTGTTGGTTCCTATACAGTAAGTAGTAGTACGTTATTTTATGTTAAACTTCTCTATTTGTGAAAAAAGTCCTTGCTGTGCATAGATTCAACCAAAAAGCAGACAATAGAAAAACAGCAAAACTTAAAACTAACACAAAAACAACGTCGCTGAATGTGTGATTTTAAGCATTTCGGCGAACATTTGCATTAACTCATTAATGGCAAAGCGCCGGTTGCCAACGTTGCGGTGCAGCGACAAAAATTTGAAGCCAACACTTGTCGAACAAAAAGTTGCGCGCATTTCGTTTGCATTTTTTTTACTTAAAAACTATGGACGTAACTGCGGGATGGGAAAGTGCAAAGTGCGTTACAAATTTCGTTTCGTTTCGTTTTTTCTTCGTTTTCTTTTCGTTCTTCAATGAAAGTTTCATTCGTGCTTGTTTGGTTTTAACTTTACTGATTTTTTGTTTATTTGAATGGGAATTTTTTGTTGTTGTTGCTGCTTCTCCAAATATGAATTTTTTTGTTTGACTTGTCTTTGACAACTTTGTTGATTTTTCGCTTATTTCGTGTACTTTAATTTTAACGAAGTTTTGTTGGTAGTTTTTATTCTTTATGAATTACAGTCATTGTGCAGTAAAAATGATAAATGTTAAAATATGCTTTTTGTTGAAAAGTTTCTTCGATTCCTGTTGTTATTGGCTGTAGCCAACTAAGGAGCTGATAAAGTCGAGTAGATGGAGTGGTGTGTGTGTGTATGTAAGCATTGTTGCTGTTTCAGTATGGACAGCAGAAATAATTCGCGTAAATATTCGCATGCAAATGAAGTGTGGAAAAATGAAAAAACAAAAAATACAGAAAAAATGAATTGAAATGAAGTGAAGACAATTTTTACTGCTGTTCTGTGTATTTGTTCGCGCTGCTTTCTACCAAATAAAAAAAATTGGCTGATGGTATTTCGCTCTGCGGTGACGTGTGTAAGATATAACGACCAAAAGTTGCAGTAGTGAATGTATTCATCGCTGTGAATGTGTGAGTGGGACGTTGAAAGCTGTGGAATGTAGCTCTGAATTTTAAACCATAAAACCCATAACAAATATAGTTGTAAAAGTCTAAAATTCAACACTTTAATTTTTGGTATTAAATTATTTGTAGTTAAAAAAGTTATGGGTCATATAACACCGTGCGACAAAAATTAAAAAATATTTTCACACAAGAAAAAAAATCCATATGGGAGATAAAAAATTTAAAAAAATAAAAAAATTCGTAACTTCGTTAAAATATGGCGATATGTATATCAAATGAAAGAGGAAAGGCTCAAGAATTTAAACAAAATTGAGTTTTAGTCTATTTGAAAAAAGGATATGAAAAAGGTCCTTTCAAAATTTTGAATCCTTTATATCCTTGACATTTTATATAGAATTTTCTTGAAAAGTAAGTATGTTAAAACCCAAAATCTCCTTGATCAAGTGTCAAAAATTCATTATTCTCGCTTCATTGATTTTCTATCTTTTTATTATTTAAAATACTTTTTTTCAATACCTTTCGAACCAATAAAGTTAGAGTAATGAAATTTTGACATGTGATCAAGGAGATTTTGGGTTTTTACTTACTTACTCAAGAAAACTCGATATAAGATTTCAAGGATATAAAGGATTAAAATTTTCAAAGGACCTTTTTCATATCCTTTTTTTACAAATGGATAAAAAATCCATTTTATTTAAGTTCTTGAGCCTCTCCTCTTTCATTTGATATACATATCGTCATATTCTAACGAGGTTAAGTTTTTTTTATAGTATTGTTATTTTTTATCCCCTTCAAAAGTTTTAAGTCCTTTTAAATGGACAACGGATGTAGAAATGAAAAACCGAGTACGCAGTATTACTATCTTTGGTCTCTAGTTTCACGCCCATATGGATTTTTTCCGGTGTGAACAATTTTTATAATTTTTGTCGCACGGTGTAATCTTTTCATACCAATTTCCAAACATTATATTTGTGCTTAACCCAATGCTGCCGGGTACCAGTTCCGCCCATACGATTTTGATAAAATTTCATACACGACCTAGAAGTGACCCAAAATGATCAGAAACAGAAATTTCAGCTTTATATCTCTGCACGTTGCTGAGATATTCATTAGGTATTTTGTACCCATTACGCAGCAATGGTAGCTTTTTTCCATACTTTGTGAAGTGATCAGCTAAACACGTGAACAAAAGTTGTATTTTTTACAGCTGAGTTACAGATTTGTGTGAAGTTCTAAGACCACTACGTTTCGCCACATTTTCCACCTCCGGAAAATTCACGATTTTTGGAGTCTGGTAACTCTAGCTAGATGGCGAAATTTTAGGGTGACCTTCACTATGTTAAGGTAGTTCCATCTTTACCCTAAGTATCCCTATCAATGGTTTTGAGAGATCTCAAACATTGACTTTTTTGTGATTTAAAAAAAAAATTAATTTTCATGGGTAAAATTTTACCCATTAGGCAGCAATGCGTTAAGTCAGCTCTTTCAGAAAAAGACAATCACTCCAAGCTGCGGTAAAATTCAAGTTATTCTCTAGGCAGATGGGTTCAGAGCTTGTCTCATGCACTTCACTTAAGCCAATTGGCTCATTTTGTTGCCGTATGGACTTGTCGTCTTAATCACTTTCAGAACTAATCAGTGGTTCTAAGGAATCTTAATAGATTTTTCAAGTCGGCAAGACAGCTTGGGAAGTGTTGCCCTATGAAGCGAAAATATGTTCTTCCTAGTGCTGGACATTTCTTCCATGCTTTTTTTGCTATCTTAGCCTCTGCAGCTGCTGCAGTATTCATTGTGAAATAGTTTCCAGTGGGTTGGCGTGTTGACCAATGAGGCAGAGTGCAGTCATGATCCAAACCACTAACTCTGTAGAGAATTTCTTCACTTGGATCAATTCCATGGATCTACTCTGATTGATCTGATTGATTGATCTCTCTCTGAGATCTGCCTTGTTTTGTTGCAGTATATTTGTCTGTTTTAAAGAGTAAATTGAACCCATTGCTTTGATACCAAGGCAGGCTATGTTGGGAAGGTAAAGCACAGAAAAACTGTGACACTCGGAGTTCAAAACAGGACCATTTTAAATCTCTTCAAGTTCGCAGTGGAAAAGTCCATTCGTTTTTTTTTTTTCATAGTAAACCAATTCGAACACTTCGAACAGAGTAGATTTGAAATTTTAACTTCTGTGAGCATTTTGACAACATAGTGCCAAAACATAGAGTCATCAGTCCTAGTTGCAGTTTTTTCTGATCTTCAAAGCTCCTACAGATGTCATTGCATGAACTCAATTGCTCAATTCCCGGCGAAGAAGCCAATAAGATGTTTTTTGAAACACAGCTTGGGGACACTGACTTGGGGACAAAACGGGAAGACTCTCTTCAAGAACAGAGTGAGCTAGTTAATGCTCAACAAATCAGTTATCGAAGCGACTTAGGGCACACATCCAAGTTGACCTTAGTGGCCTCCGAGTATACGAGCGACTAAGCGAGTATACTAAGCGAGCGACCAGCTAACTGCCTGTCTAACCTAAGCTTGGGTACGGAAATCGGCCAACAAGTTTATGGCACCTGGAGAATAACATCAAAGAATTGTGACATTTCGAAAAGCACAGTAAAGGAATCTTAACTTCACCCTAAGCTGTAATGGTTGTCTGATGGCGAAGAATTTTTCAGAAAACCTCTAACGAACCACATGCAAATTTTAACCTCTACTCTGCTTCTGAAATTTTCTGGAAAAAAAGTTGTAACTGTGATGCTTCGAAAAGCATCGTAAAAGAACATAAACTTCAACCTAAGCTGTAGTGGTTGCTTGATGACGAAGAATTTTTCAAAAAGTCTCCAAACAACCACACACGAATCCTAACCTCACCACTGCTCTCAAAATTTCCCCGAAATAATTTTTTCTCTTCTAGAGAACGGAGGCAAAGAAATTTAATAATTTGGAAAGCATAGTAAAGAAATCTAAACCCCACTCTAAGCTGTAATGACTGTCGATAATCTGTGGATGACGATAATTTTGCAACAAATATTCAACGAGCCACGTGAAAATCTTCATTTAAATACTTCTTCTAAAATTTCCTCGAAAAAACGTTGTAACTGTGTGCTTCGAAAAGCATCGTGAAAGAACATAAACTTCCACCTTATGGTTGCTTGATCACAAAGAATTTTTCAGAGCCTCAGAAGAACGACACACGAATCTTAACCTCACCACTGCTCTCAAAATTTCCCCGAAATAATTTTTTAACTTCTGGAGAAGGGCAGAAAAAAATGTAATAATTTGGAAAGCATAGTAAAGAAATCTAAACCCCACTCTAAGCTGTAATGGCTGTCTGACCATAATGAACTTTGCAACAAATATTCAACGAACCACATGAAAAATCTTCACCTCAATACTACTTCTTAAACTTTCCCCACAAATAATAATTCAACTCCCAAACGCTCTCATTACTCATTTAGCTATTTTATAAAATTTTTCTCAGCTGCCTAAACCAACGACATATTATTTGTTCCATTGCTGTCGTCGTGTTAATAAAAAATACAACCTCATTCATTGCTAAACTTACGAAAAAAAATTACCCAAAATTTTTCCAAAACTAAACCCACGCGCTGAATGTGAGACAACTAATTTTGTTGTTGTTGTTTATGATAAAAGCGAATGCAAAATGCAAAAATCGTAGCTTAGTCCGCTAAATACCTACGGCCGAAGCTGTTGGCCAAAGTCAAAGCCGAAGCTTTCTGGCCAGCAGCCACAACCGTTGCTCAAGTTCGTTCTATTAATTGTACTACAAATTGGTGTGTTGTTGTAAAAATTTTAACTATCCCTTCGCTGCGCTGGCCTACAATTGGTTTTAATGCTATGTGTTGGTTTTTTTTTAAATTTTGTTGTGTTTTTTACTATTATTACGATATTTTTTTTATTAATTTAGTATCCCTTGTGCCAACAATACAAATATTTATTTTAGTTATATTTTATTAGGTTTTTTGTTATCATAGTTTTTGTTTGCATGCTTCATTTCAATTGAAGTTTTCCCTACTTGTGTTACACGGCTGTTGGATTTGAATTTGGTTTTGGCTTATTGTAATTAAATTTTTTTTTGATTTTTTGGTAAAATTTGTTTCACTGCTTTCGAGTCTCTTTCTAGGCGAATTTCTTTCTTCTTCAAATTTTTCTTCACATACATTTTTTACTTGCAATATTTTGCTTTTGATTCGGCCCACAAACATTTGTAATTTAACTTTTGTTTCTAATTAATTTTTTTACTTATATGGGTTTTGCTTTCTTCGCACTATGCGGTTTTTTGATTTCGTTTCAGCTCTTTTGACCTGTAGTTATGTTTGTTGCGTAGGTTCTTTGACTGTCAGCTACTCGTGTACAATAAAAGGATGCCGGCTGTAGCGAGCGGGGCGCCTAAAGTGTTCAAGTTGTTAAATATTTCTGAACACTAAAAATGTTTAAATTTATTTATTTTGGTTTTCCAAGTTAATTAGGACACGCACCGCCTTCTCACTATCACCGTTGTCCTTCCGTTCATATCTTTCACCATGGCACTTCTTAGTATTTAAGATTTTCTGACTGAGTACACTACGCTATGGAATCTCTATTTTACGCAATTTGATTAACTTTAATGTTTGAGTTGTATGGAATTGGTTGCATTTCTTCAGTTTTGTTTATTTCTTAAGGTTTACGAGTGGTTGAGTTTTGACTTCTATTCGTCTATTTCTATATTTAAATATCTTCTACTGGAGATTTATCGCTACGAATTAGTTTGGTGGTTTCCTGTTGTTTGAGTTCTCTGGTTTGCATTTTCCGATGCTGCAAAATCAACACAAAAGTTGCTTTCGGCTTTTCCGTTCAATGGTTTGTTATTGTATTGTACAATGTATGAATGTACTTAGATGTGTATGTATGTAGTTGAAGTGCCGTACTGTACGCGACTTAGTAGTAAGAAATGTTGCTGTTGCTTCATACTGTACGCCTTAATTACAACTTGACTACGATTTGGGTTATTCGACTTAACTGGTTCTAGTGATTTAGATTAAATGTAAATGCTATCATATGGTCGATTTCGTACGTATACATTTACAATACGAGACGATACGTTGTGGTCAAGTGCCACACATACATCGACATACATGTATGTTGTCGTGTCTATTTAGTAATTTAAAGAATCATTATCGCAGAATGCTCTTGAGTGTTGTTGGTTTATTTCTTAATTACATACAAGATTTTTGTTTGTTGATTTGGCTTTAATGATGTGAAAAATTCTCAATGTCGTGTACAATGAGTGGTTTGGTTTTATGGATTTGAGTTTGTGGCTTTGCGTGCTGACAGTGAGCGGTTTGAGGCTCAAAGATGTGCAGTTGGTTTTTGTTGGAAAAAATTTGCGGCACTCAGTTGTGATCCGAAATAAACAAAGAGAGAGATTTAGATTCAAAATGAATGGGTTCCAGTAGTTGGAGTAGAGGCTGAATTAGATCAAAGACAAATGGCTTCTAGAAGATCAAAAGGAGAGATGGGTCTAGAACAAACAAATGGATACTAGGAGATCAAAAGGAGAGATCGGTCTAGAACAAAAAAAAATGGCTTCTAGAAGATCAAAAGGAGAGATCGGTCTAGAACAAACAAATGGGTTCTAGGAGATAGAAGCATTCAAGGAATGGATAAAGTTTATAGGAAAGATTGACTTACATCTAATAGAAGAGATAGGATTTTATCAACAACGAACGGGTTCTAGGAGTTAGGTAGATTCTAGGAATGGAGGAGTTGAATAGAAGTGATAAGGTTGGATCAAAAACCAATGCATTCTAATAGATAAATAGGAGAGATCGGCATTGATCAAAGTCAAAACTATTCCAAAAGATAGGAATCTAGAAGGATTGAATAAATTTTATAGGAATGATTGCTTTAGATCAAAAACAACTGGGAGGAGAACTACTAATAGGAAAGATTGGATTTGTTCCAAGATAAAATGGGTTCCAGAAGATGGAGGTTTCTTGAACTGGAGATATTGAATTGGAGTGATTCGCTTGGATCAAAAACGACTGGGTTCTAGTAGTCTAATAGAAGAGATTGGTTTTGATCCAAAATCAAATGGGTTCTAGGAGATAGGAGGATTCTTGGAATTCAGGAGATAGATAGGAGTGATAAGCTTGAATCACAATTCAATGGATTCTAATAGAAAAATAGCAGAGATCGGCATTCATCAAACTCAAAAGGATTCCAGAATTAAGAAGTGGTCTAGGAATTAAGAACTTTTATAGGAATGTCTGCCTTAGATCAAAAACCACTGGGAGGAGAACTACTAATAGGGGAGATTGGATTTGTTCCAAGATCGAATGGGTTCTAGGAGATAGGAGGATTCTAGAAATCCAGGAGATAGACAGAAGTGATAAGCTTGAATCACAAACCAATGAAAGTTCCAGAAGTTAGAAGTTTTCTAGGAATGGAAAAATGGTTCTAGTAGTCTAAGATACGAGATTGGATTTGATCAAAAATCAATTGGGTTGGGAGATAGGAGGGTTCTAGGAAGCGAGGAGTTGAATAGGAGTAATAGGCTTGAAAGGATCGGCATTGATCAAAGACAAATGAATTCCAGAAGTAAGAAGTGTTCTAGGAACGGAGAACTTTTATTGGAGTGATTGGCTTGGATTAAAAACGACTGGGTTCTAGTAGTGTAATAGAAGAGATGGGGTTTGATCAAAGATCAAATGGGTTCTCAGAAATAGGAGGATTCTAGGCGATAGAAGGGTTCTAGGAATCGAGGAGATAGACAGGAATGATAAGCTTGAATCACAAACCAATGGATTCTAATAGATAAATAGCAGAGATCGGCATTGATCAAACTGAAAAGGATTCCAGAAGTAAGAAGTGATCTAGGAATTAAGAACTTTTATAGGAATGACTGCCTTAGATCAAAAACAACTGGGAGGAAAACTACTAATAGGAAAGATTGGATTTGTTCCATGATCAAATGGGTTCTAAGGGATAGGTGTGTTCCAAAAATGAAGATATTGTATTGGAGTGATTGGCTAAGATCAAAACCAACTGGGTTCTGGTAGTCTAAAAGAAGAGATTGGATTTGATCAAAGATCAAATGAACTCTAGGCGATAGGAGGATTCTTGGAATCCAGGAGATAGATAGGAGTGATAAGCTTAAATCATACACCAATGGATTCTAATAGATAAATAGGAGAGATCGGCATTGATGAAAATCAAAAGGATTCCAGAAGTTTAAATGTTAGAAATGTAATGATTCGTGAGTGATTCGCTTACACCACTGGGTTCTAGTAGTCTAAGAGAAGATATTGGATTTGATCAAAGATCAATTGGGTTGGGAGATAGGAGAGTTCCAGGAATCGTGGAGTTGAATAGGAGTAATATGTTTAGATGGATCGGCATTGATCAACGACAAATGAATTCAAGAAGTAAGAAGTGTTCTGGGATCGGAGAACTTTTATTGGAGTGATTGGCTTGGATCAAAAACGACTGGGTTCTAGTAGTGTAATAGAAGAGATCGGGTTTGATCAAAGATCAAATGGGTTCTATGAGATAGGAGGGTTCTAGGCGATAGGAGAGTTCTAGGAATCGAGGAGATAGACAGGAATGATAAGCTTGAATTACAAACCAATGGATTCTAATGGATAAATAGGAGAGATCGGCATTGATCAAAATCAAAAGGATTCCATAAGTTAGAAGTGTTTTATGATTTGAGAAATTTTAAAGGAGTGATTGGATTAATAGGAGACATCGGAGTTGTCAAATGGATTCTAGGCGATAGGTAGATTCTAGGAATGGATTGATGGATGGGGTTCTAGTAGTTCAAAAGGAGAGAGATATGTTAACATCAAAGACGAATTGGTTGGTATGAATTATTTAGAGGAAATTGGCGTTGTTCAAAAAGGAATGTGTGTTCTAGCAGATGGGAGAGCTTTAACAATGTAGAAGTTCAAAGGAGATGATTTGCTTAGATAAAATATGATGGATGCAGCTTCGTTGGATTTTAGTCAGTAGTTCAATAAGAAATTTAAGGAAAAAGTAAAATGGGTTCTAGCAATTCGGCACCAACATTTATACTTTCGCTCATAAATAAAATAAGTTTAAATAAAAAAGAATAGTTTTCAGTTATTTGTTACGAGAGGTAGACTCAAGAGAGAATAAGTTTAGTATATATAAAACCAATAAGTTTGTTATCTTTGTTCTTACCAACGCAGCTAAGAAAGATAGTCAAAGGACAACGAAGAATAGGTTCTAGTACTTCGATAGTGTACAAGAATAATGGATTTACTGTTACTTTAATGGCTTCTGGAACATTGTCGAAAATATGTGGAGTGAACTGAGTACATTTTGTATGGCCATTGGTTCGAAATAATTTTCAGTAATTAATCAATATTGTGGTTTTATGTTGAAATAGCAGGTAATGTTGGCTTAAGCTGGTTGCACGTTGAGTGCCTAACGGTACTAGAAGGAGATCCCTGGCGTTAACAGCTAAATATGTAATGATCGCTTAGAATGTCTGTGTTTTTAGCGAAATTGAGCAATTATTTGATATCATGCTTAGGGACCACAGCCAACCACACCTAACAAGGCGAGTTCTTGAGCTTGAGCAGGCAGAAACACAGAATGTGCTGAAAGACTTGCTGAAGTAGTGTCCTTGTCCATTTGTTCGTCTTTTTTGGCTTCCTCTCACATCTATCTATATATCTGGCCAAGAAGTTGTTTTGAAGTCGTTTAAGACAAAAACATCAACCACTTTAGAAAGAATACGACAACAGTAATCACGAAAACATCTTCCAAGGCCCAATGTGATCGCAAACAAAAACTACCTTCAGGGATCTTCCCAAACTTCGAAACAAATCAAAGAGGAGCTGCAAAAAATTACACAAAATTAATCAAAACAGCACTAAGTATTCAAAAAAAGTTTGAAAGCACCGTTTTGCACTAATGGCAAATTAGTTCAACGCATAAAAATTAAAAAAAAAATTAAAAAATTCGAATTAATTTATTTGAAAAATTCGTTAAAAAATCAATTAGGCTGGTGTGTGAGATGTCCTTGTGATCCAATGCCTTTTCTAAACTATATATAATAAATTCCATATGTGTGTAGTCTGTTTGAGTGATAATAAAAATAAAAACAACAACAAATTAAAAATTTCATACATACGTATTTGTTTTATTAATTACTTAAATTTTCACTTTATACAAAATATTATCACTTTATAAAGAAATGAGAAATTTATTTACTCATATAAAAAAATGAAGAAAAATTATTACATTATGCAAGAAAAGCTATGAAAAGGAGCGCAGTTTGAAGTTAAGAAGTTTTCACTTTTTTTCATAAATGGCAAAATTAACTTATTTTACAAGTGTTTGCTTTTACATGTGTATATATATTTATATATGTATGTGTGTGTGTGTGTGTGTGTGTTTGCTTTAGTGTGGATCAACATACAAATTCTATTTATAGCTATTTGTTGTTGCCAATTGAGCGTAAAAAAATATATAAGATAAGGAAAAAAATGGCATTGAACAAACCAAAAAAATCTTAAACTGTCTGTGTGAATCTTTTGATGGATGTATATCAATTAATTTAGTATATATGTATATAGGAAACAGTTGCTGATTGAATATCAGTTAAGAAACAAGTAATTGCATAAAAGTGTATATGAAGTTAGCTAATAAAGTTATCTATGTTGAATATTGCAAATTATAAAATTATATAAAAATAAAAATTCGCAAAATTTTAAACAATGACACTTTGCGGTTTTTAATTGCTTATACTTTGACGTCGATTGTTCTTTTTCTATATCATACAATTTGTTAGGGTCTAGATTAGAATAAATTGACAAAAAAAAAATGTTTATGCAATTAAAACATAGTAATACACCAATTAATTTTAATTTATAATAAATTTAGTTTGCAGATGCAATGAAAATAGTCAAAAAATGTTGCACGGCGCAGCGCAGTTTGTGAATGACAGAGGGAAAATTTTTTGAATGGAAAGTGCCAGAAAAGACTGGGTCAGAGAAGAGTGGAAAATGTTAAGAGAAACTAAAATGAGAGCAGCACAAAAATTTTTAAGGGCCGGGAAAGGGCCTGAGATATAAACACACACAAACCAAGTTGTGCGCCTAAAACTAGACCACGCTGAATGCAAACGCTTTAGTGCATTCGAAGGAGGGCCGAGCGTTGGCCCACACAAACACAACATTTGAGGGCGGGGAATTGCTTTTGTTTTGAGTAATTGAGTATCTCACTGTGACCGTTTACAGCTGTAAAGTGCATGTGTGTATGTGTGTGTGTGTGTGACGGGCTGTGCAGGTGAATGAATATATGACATGGTTTTCGGCTATCCCTGTGAGCAGCAGCAACTGATGTTTCAAATTAGTTATCAATCAGGTAATTTTAAATTTTAATTAATTTAATTACTTAAAAAATTCAATATTTGTTTAATTATAACAAATAAATAGAAAAAAACAATAATAGTTATTCCTATTTATTTTATTTACAAAATTAATTAATTATCTTTAGATTTCAACTGTTTAGTTACTTATATTAAATAATAATTAATAATTGGAAAAATAGAAACAAATGGAAAAGATACGAGAAATTGAATAATTGATTTTATTATCACTTTAATTAATGAATTAAGCAAGTCAAAACATAATAATTAATTAATTATTTCTTTTTTAATGGGCAATCATTTTGTTATTAATATTTTCCAAGATAAAAATTTGGCTATTTAATAAAAACTAACTAATTTATAGTTAGTTTTTAAAAAATATATTAAAAAAATGCATTATTTATAAATTAAAAAACTATTTGGCAATTATATTTCGAAATTGTTTAATCAGTTAATTGTAAGTAATACACAAATAAATAAGGGACAAAAAAATTACTCGGTATTTTCAAAAAATAACGAATTATTTCAATAACCAATAATTATATAATTCAGTATATGAATACTTATATAACGCATTTATTTTTTTAGCAATAAGTAATTATTTGAAGAATAATGATTGATAATAATAATTAGTGAATAACAAAAACTTATTACGATTGTAATAAATTAGTTGTTATTTTTATTTAATAAGATTTCATTATTAGTCCTTAATAATTAAAATTAATATCAATTAATAATAATGCTTAGTTATTATTGTGTTATTAATTAATTATTATAATTAAATATTAATAATTAATTTATATAATTATTATAATTAAATATTAGTAATTAATTATAAAAAAACTAACTATCGTTCTGTAAATATTTATGTAGTTAATAATGAATTAATTAATTCATACATTATTAATTAGTGAAACAATTATTCAATTAATTAATTATATTAATAATTTTTTTTATTAATAAATTATTAACTTCTTACCTATTTACAGAACAATAACTAATTAATAGTAATGAATTAATTACACAGTAATAATAATTTATTATTATTAAAATATTAATTAATATTATTAAATCTTTCTTGATGTTTATTATTATTAATTATTTAATTAATATCATTTACTATTATTCATTAATAGTTATCAACTATTATTAATTAATAATTATTCTTCAAATAATTACCCTTTGCTTAAAAATTCAATTTTTATTTATTTGTTTATTAAATATAATTAATTAGTTATGCAATTGAGAAAAATAATTGCCCGGCCTTTGTTTTAATATAATACATTTTTTGTATATTTCAAAACACGACCCTTTATGTACTTTGGGTAATTAGCGGTCAAATGTGCAATTTTGATTATTGAAACTTTTCAGTTTTAAACTTTAAACTTAGAGCTGCTTCAAGAATCACCTTCGAAGGCGCTGCTCAAAGGGTGGCCAAGTGTGTGTGTGCATTTGTTTGTGTGTGTCTATGTGTATAATTAACAATTTGCGCATGAATGTTTTTTGTTTGTTTTTACGTTTGTGGTTACTTTTTTACTAATTTTTAAAAGTGAAAAGTTGGTGTTGTTCTTCTCTTTTCGTGCATTTTTTTTTCCTTTGTCTTTATTTGAATTTGTGGTTTTTTGCGTTGTTGTAAATGTTCGGGGGTGCTTACGCTCATCGAGGACCTGAGCACCTTGAGGCACGTATTTATATTCAAATTTGTTGTTGCATCTGCTGTTTTTTTTTTTTTTACAAAGTTCCCGTTGCTTTCACGTTGTTCAAGCCAAATATTTTTTTTGTTTCTATTTTGGCTTTTGCCATTTTTGTGCTTCCGCTCCACTATTATTGTGTTGTTGTTGTTGTTGTTGCTATGGCATTTATTGTTGTACAATATTTTACCGGTTTCTATGACCGTTTCTAGCGGAAATTTGGTGTTTCGATTTCCCATGTGAAAAGTGTGTAGTGGCTTTGTTGCTGTTTTTTTTTTTTTTTTAGAGCGCATTTGTTGTGTATTTAATAGGTGTTGTTGTTTTTGTTGTTCGTGTTGCTTATTTTGTGTGGTTTTCTTAAAAAGTTCGGCATTGCAATTTTATGGTTTCACATTTATTTCATAGCTTACACATTGGCATTCAAAAGTTGCTTACATTTTTCTTTCGGTCTCACTTTTTCTTTACTCACACTTTATTTGCTATAATTGAATTTACTTAGCACAAAAAATTTAAAATTGCGGTTTTCATTTCGCAACTGCTTTGTTTACACTTTAGTTTCAAACATTTTCGGTTGCCTGCGTGTGTGTGTGTGTTAGTGTTGCTGTGTGTGAGTGTGTGTGGGGTTTTTAACTATTTTTCAATTGTTCACTGCAAATTAACGCTAAATGACAATTTGTGTGTTTTTTTTACTGCTTTTGCTCTATAAAACTAAAACTATTACATCAAATCAAATGAACAAAAATTTGTATATATAAATACATATATATATATATGTATGTATAAGCTTTAAACTGAAATTATTTATCATTCTATGGCGATTGCTAACAATAGAAACGTACACCATCCACTGATAGGACTTGCTTTAATTTTCATTTATTCTGCCGATTCGGTTCAGGATACAAGTGCACACCTTCAACGGTGAATATTGATGTTTCTGCAAGAGAGACGAGAAGAGAGAACAAAAAATTGTGGTTACAAAATTTGCATTTATTAATTAAATTTTCATATTTTGCTACACTATGAAGAAATTTATCGAAATTGTAAAATTTCTTAATACTAACTTTAAATCCATAATTAACTTTTAATCCATAAAAAAATTGCTACGAATAGGAAAATACAATCTGGACATTTTTCATATAAGTATTTAATTTACGGTAGATTTTTATATGCATGGAGGTCGACATTTGGAAAATGCTGCCAACTATTTGAAGCTTTAAGACAAAATAAAATTGTATTTACAAACATATTTAACGCGTTTTGAAGTTAGAATTTGGTGCAATAGAAATGAGAGGACATACAAATATTACGTACTCGAATTTCAAAAGAGCAAAGATAAAAGCCTTAATTCTTTCTACTAATATTCGAATAGATCAGCGCTTCTCAAGTTCAAAAGAGTTAAATGGCTAAATATTTTAAAATAAAAATATTTTAATAATATTTTAAATATATTTTTTAAATAAAAATATTTTAATATTTTAAATATTTTTTTTTAATATTTTAAAATAAAAATATTTTAATAATATTTTAAATATATTTTTAATATTTTACATTAAAATATTTTAATAGTTTTTTCCAGATTTTGCAATTAGTCACTCCCACTCTATTAATTTTGTTTTGCCTAATACCTCAAAGCCAACATAAAATTAAATGCAGCTAGTTTTTAATTAATACAATTTTTTTGTGGCATTTTGGCTATAAATATCTAAACTTTTAAGTCCTTTAAACTGCTGACCATAAATGCAATGAATTTTTTTTTTGGTATTCTAATTATTTATTACATTTTGGTTTATTAAAATAGATTTTTTTGGGCTTTGCCTATCTCTGTGATAGAACTAAAAAACAAAATTCTAACCACGTATGTGGCAAAATGAAATTTATTAATTTTGTTCACAAATGACTCTTGATCAATGTAGTAGGTAATATTTTAATGCAAATGTGGTTGCAGTTATGAGAACTTGAGAGAGAATTGAGGATTTGATTTTCTTTGATTTTTTTGATTTTCTTGAGAATTTGATATCTTTTTGTTTAGTATTTGTATCAATAAACATTTTCATTCTTCAATAAATGACACAACCAATAACATAAACTAAATAATTGCTGTTTTCATTATGGACATTCAATGACAATGTAAAAAATTCAATTCGTGCCTTACGACTGATCTGAACATTAGTACAGAAGTTTGCTCTAAAATTTTTACGAAAACGCATAAAATATATTTAAACGTTATAGTGAGTCAGTGACTGGTGAATTCTGTATATAACCATCAGAAATTCCCTAAAAATATTATCTTAAATCAATACAGAGTGCATGAAAAAAATGAGCAAAACCAGAAAGTTTTATGACACAAATACACATTTTTTACACTCCAACCAAAACATTTAAAAGATAACTTGAAAGTTTTGCAAAACCAACAGAGAAAGTCGTAAAATTATTATATGTCTGCAAAAGGATTTTTTTAACCAATATTTGAACAAAAATGTCTTTGAATAAAATGAGTAATTGTGGAAATTTGCTGGCTTTTGATAAAAAAAAAACTTGACATTGTTTGCTTAAGATGTCATAAACATGATAAATATTTTATCAAATGGCAAAGTTCCATTTAAATGGCAAAAGCAACAACGCCTTCGGCACATATGTACAATCAGTTGATTTTATTAAAACGTAAAATACTTTAAAGCAGCAAGATTTATAAATGATAAATGCCGCCTGAGAATAATTAATTACATTGAAATTGACATTTAAAAAAATTGGTTTTGTATAAATAAAAATATAAATTTGATGATGAAAAAATTCTAATTTATGCAAACTGCAACACGTTGGTTTTGGCAAGCAGCATTTCAGACAATGCTCCACTTTTCCGGCTTTTTGACCGTTGACCTTTGCGGATTAGTGGATTCGCTGCGCTGCTCGCAGAGCAATAACAGCAGCGCTTTGTTGACCGTTCGGCGTAAGCTTGGCTGATTCCATTTAATTAAAATTCGTGCACGTGTGGGACATACAGTCGACAGACTAATTAGGCTACCCCGATGAGCTCAGCCGCTAATGGGTTAGCAGAACGGCTCAAATAACGCAAACGCATGTGCGTTGATGTTCCGCGCTGACTGATGCTACTCCACATTCGCCCTCAGCGTTGTAATTTGGCTCTGTCTGTCCATCTAACGTTTTGTGTACTTGCATTGCAATTCACTTCTATTAATGTGTGTGTGTGTGTGTCTGTGTGTGTGCGTGTGTCGGCACAAATATTTAGGCATATAATTTAATTGACTGGCACGACAGCCCGCTTACGCGAGACTAAGGCCAAGCTTCCCGCAACCACCCGTGTTGTGCGTGTGAATTTGTACGCGGGTGGAAGGGACCTACAGTTTTATGCCGGTTCCGAACGGCAGGTTGGGAGCTCTTTCATAAGCAATTTTTACTCTCAGAGGTTTGCCATTTCCAGCTGAGAGGACAGCCATATTATTGCAAAGGTAATTAATTGGCATGTGTCATCAGCGCACTGCACACACATAGTTGCACCAAATATGTAGTATTAGTTTCAATCCCACTCCCACCCCCACACCTACATACACACATATACTGAACCCATATTTAGGCCTTTCAATTGGCGTCTACTACTCACTCACTCCCCACTACAGACACAACTATGTTGATGTGAGTGTTGAATTGCAAATATTTATGACTATTTGTGGTTGTTGGCTACATTTTCTATTTGTCGTTGTGCTAATTAATTGCAGAAAGATATTGAAATATAAAACGATAATTATGCCATAATGACAAATGTTAAACAACTATTTAACCCTAATTCCCAGAAGTGAGCCTCACAGTCTCACTAAATATTTCAAATGGTGATAAATCCTATACCAAAAGTTTTACGATTCCAATTTTTTTATGTAATCCTCTAATGGAATGTTAGAATTATATTTCATTTATAAATTTAACTTTTTAGACAGTTTTTGTACTTTTTTTTAAAATTTTTTCAAAATGCAACGAAACCCCAGAAGTGAGCCTCAGAAGCTCATTTGAACAAAAAACTAAGATTTATTCAGAATTCCTTGACTTTTTCTCCACCATATGGAAGAATATTTTTATTTTTCATGTTTAGGTGCATTTTTATCGTATCAAGTTCGAAGTTTTTGAGCCTAGCACTCATCTAGTCGGCATGGGATGAAGTCTATGAGAATGTTTGAAAATACTACAATATACGACATATTATGAAAAAACCAAGTAGATGTTAGTTCATACAGTTTATGTCTTCCAATCCCGATAAATATGTAATCAGAATATGGAAGTACGATGGTGCTAATACTTCCTGAAATGCCATACACACGCAAAGACGATAATCAAGGAGCTGTGGGTCTTGCGAAAAGGGTGTTGAAAAACTGTTTGAGCCTTACAAACATAAATGTAATAACACGTCCTAACTAGAATGAGGGTACAGATAGCAAAATATATTTTTTTTACGATAACTTGGGAATTTTTTTGGTATAGCCACGAATATTTACGAGCGAAAACTCAGGCAACAATGGATGCTGCATTCCTGCAAAAGGTCAGTTCGCAGGCGCCAAATTCTGGTACAGGTAAACAAAATCGGTGTCATATTTGTCCACCATCCATCTCAAAAACGCAGAAACAAGTTTACAATAAACTCAGCAAATCTCCATTCCACTTCCACCCAAAGTGGACAAAGATGTGAATATCTGGACTAATTAATTATACTTTTTCACTAGCAATTGTTTTCCTGTGGACCCTGTATTAACAAGTTTCGTACTAAAAATAAAAAACTTAAAGAAATACGTCTTTTAGTAAATATTAACTGGATTTGAAAATGTAAAATAAATTGGGGTTTTCAGTAGCATCTTTGTTTCAAAGATGCTAACATCCTATTCAGACAGTCAGCCAATCTGTGCAATTAAGTAAGACATTTTCTCAATTTATCTCTAACAATAAACAAAAATAAGAAACCGAAAGCAGCGGAAGACGTTTGTTAACATTTTTTTTGTTTTGAAATTTCGTTTAAAAATTGTGTATAGTATGTACATCACTAGGGATGTTAAATATTATTATTATTGATATTATTTTATTTAGTCTAAAGTTGTAATTATTATATTATTATTATTATTATTATTTTATTTACTCCAAAATATAAATTATTACACCGTGCGACAGCATTTTTCACACCGGGAAAAATCCATATGTGCGTGAAACTAGAGACCAAAATTTTGAAGAGGATAAAGAATAAAAAAAATATAAAAAATACTTAACCTCGTTAGAATGTCGATATGTATGTCAAATGAAAGAGGAAAGGCTCAAGAATTCAAATAAAATTGATTTTTTATCTATTTGTAAAAAGGTCCTTTGAAAATTTGAATCCTTTATATTCTTGAAAATTTATATAGAATTTTCTTGAAGTATTTTAAATAATAAAAAGATACAAAATCAATGAAGCGAAAGTTTTTTTTTATCCCCTTCAAAATTTTTAAGTCCTTTTAAAGGGACAAAGGATGTAGAAATGAAAAACTGAGTACGCAGTATTACTATGTTTGGTCTCTAGTTTCAAGCCAATATGGATTTTTTCCGGTGTGAAATTTTTTTAAAATTTTTGTCGCACGGTATTGTTGCTAAATGTTCAATATATGTTTTATGGACTTTTTTATACATAAACAGAAAAACCTTTCTTCCGTAAAAACAATGTTTGATGACATTTTCGATAGCAGCTAAATTGATGAATTAGCTAAATTGAGGTGTGTGAACATCAAAAGCAATAAACTCAATTAAGAACTAAATTGCCTCAATTTATTTGGCTGTCTGAACAGGACATAAAACAGCGGCACAAGTAGTGAAATTAAGCCTTTAGATTCATTCATTCTCAATGTCAAGTATAAATATTTCCAAAAACCATGTTTCACTTTCATGTCTTTCAATATTTTCAATTGTTTGCTATTCATTTGCCATCAAGCACTGAAAGCAACAGTGTTTGAATGCCGGAAACATGCAATTTCTCATAGTTAATACTTGAAGCTGCAAAAGCTGACGTTTATCGCACTCAAAGGACATTTACAAATGTACTCGTAGTCGCTATTGTAAGTGACGGCGACTTTGCATGTGACCATCACAAAACACCAGAACGCCATTCGAACACAACCACAAATCATTTGCAAATCTTATGCCAAAGTCGACACTCATTACGCGTTGCATATGCAGCGAAACAAGCGCTGCTGCTGCTGGCCTCCTCGCCAAAACGGCGACAGTCGCTTGTGCAGAGCAGAAGCCATTTTTAGCCCATTTCGAACGTTTTCCCTCGCAACGAAACTATGCGACTGCGAGCTCCAATTGCAATTCGAATTTGCAAACTGTCGTAAACACTCATAAAACATGCGGCGCTGCTGCGCTGATAGCAAAACTCGCACTCGCAACGGCAGCGAGGGGCAGCAGGACGCGCACGAACGAATTTGGGTTTTTGTGCTAAGAACGATGCACTGCACTGCACTTCACTTTACTCCACTCGACTTGCTGTGCCGAGCGAGTTGCAATGCAATGTTAGTTGCCTTGTTGTGTTGTGTTGTTTGTTTGGCGTGGATGGGTTTCTGTTGTTGCTGTGTACACTTCCTTCCTGCCTGCCTGCCTGCATGAGGATGCAGATTGCGTTGCCTTTGTGGCGCTTCTGCGTAATGCATTTGTAAGCGAAATTTATTCAATGCGAAAAAGTGCAGATTTTTGCATTGACTCCCGCCGTTGTGCACAAATTGCCATTGTGCTTTGCTATTGTTGTTGTTGTTGCCACAGCTAGTGCTGCAAATGGAAGTGCATTTAGCGTTCTTGTGGCATTAGAATTGGGTCTTAATAGTCGTGGCAGTTGTTGTTGTTCAGTGAAATTTGCATTTAACGTGCCACCAGTGTTGCTTGTAATGGCAATGCAGCAATGCGAGTGTTGCTCTTCGGTGCTCCAGTTGGCTTTCGGTGGCCTTACATTTTGACACACTAAATTAAGCATTCCCAGGTAGAGGTTAAAGGGAACTTATTTCGATTCGGGTGAGGTTGAAAATGTACCTAAAGTGTTTGCAGCCGATAGGTTGCCCTATGAAATGCAAGAAGTGCTCTAATGGCTGTGGCTAATGGCGAAAAGCAAGGACATTCTTATGTAAAATCCATGAAAAAACAATTTTAATATTAATGGAAGATAATTTCAAGTACATTTTAAAAAGTTGCAACTGTAGTCGTTCTTCCACTTGGAGGAAATTTTCCTGCATAAGGAAGACATGATTTCAGTTTCAATGTTCAAAACACTTTGCCTTTTAAATGAATTAATCAATGTGATTTAAATTTCCGTAGAGCAAGAAATGAAAAGTCTTCACATCATCATTACATAGTATAAAGCAAAGTCGCTGCCGCTGTCTGTCCCTATGTATGCTTAAATCTTTAAAACTACGCAACGGTTTCTTAAGCGGTTTTTTTTAATGGATAGAGTGATTCAAGAGGAAGGTTTATATGTATAAAACATGCATAATATAGTAGAGAAACACTGATAAATTTAGAGGTAAACATTATAAGGAACAAACATTAGAGTGTATGTATAGCAAATTACATTCAAACGTTAGGGTGTGTCTATAGCAATTTACATTTCAAACGTTATCGTGCATTCGGTGACCGAACATCCCGCCCCCATGGAAAGGTCTCTTCCAAGAAGGCAAAATAGCGAGTTTCTGTATAGGTCGACGAATGATTCCTTTGGTTGTCCGTATATTGGAAAAATAATTTTTTTCATCATTGCAAAAATGCTTAAAATTTCAGAGAAAAAGAATTGGCTGGCAATGCTGTTCGCCGAATGTAAACAAAACAGACAAAAGGCAAAGAAAAAACAGACAGAAAACAGCTTTTCAACTCGAGTGTTGAATTTTAGACCTTTTTTTCTTTTTCTTTCGGCGAACAGCATTGCCAGCCAACTATTTTTCTCTGAAATTTTAAGCATTTTTGCAATGATGAAAGAAAATTATTTTTCCAATTTTCGTTATGTATGCTTAAAACTTGGAAACGACTGGACCAACTTGGATACTTCCTTCGGAGGGTTTGTTTGAAATTGTTACGTGAAGGTTTATAAAAAAATAAAAGTCGGGAAAACGGGGCGTGGCACCACAAGAATACATTTTTAGACAATAACTTGGGAACCATAAGTCACACATCAATTAAATTTGGTACAAACTAACTATTCAATCATGTCCTTCGATAGAGGGAATGGGGTGGGTATTGAACAAGGGGGTGTGGCACCGCCCATACAACTAAATTCTTTTAAATGGAATAGCTTCGGAATTGTAAGCCGCACAGCATTGAAAATTGGTGTACCGTCGTCTCATAGATGTGTCATTCTATTGTTAAAATTGTATGGGCGTTGGATAAGGGGAGTGGCACATTTTTTATGACCCAATATTTCAGCAAAACTGTAAGTCGTATATCAAAGAAACTTGGTTTGAACCTACCATTTAGTCATATCTTTGGGCAGAGGGAATGAGGCGGGTATTTAACAAGAAGGCGTGGCTTCGCCCATACAACTCAAATCTTTTATATGGAATAGCTTCGGAATTGTAAGTTGCACAGCATTGAAATTTAGTATGACATCCTCCCACAGAAGTGTCATTCTACTGTTAAATTTTGATAGGCGTTGGACAAGGGGCGTGGTACAATTTTTGTGACCCAAATATTTCGCTGAACTATAAGTCGCACAGCAATGAAACTAAGTACGAACCTACCATTTATTTATATCTTTCGACAAAGGGAATGGTGCCGGTATTGAACAAGGGGGCGTGGCACCACCGATACAAGCCAAATCTTTAATAGAGAATATCTTTGAAACTGTTAGTCGTACAACACTGAAATTTAGTATAGTGTCGTTCCATAGATGAGTCATTCTACTGGTAATATTTGATGGGCGTTGGACAAGGGGCGTGGCACATTTTTTGTGACCCAAACATTTTGCTGAATTATAGGTAAGTCGCACAACAATGAAACTAAGTACGAACCTACCATTTTCTCTTTCGACAGAGGGAATGATGAAGGTATTAAACAAGGGGGCGTGGCACTGCCCATACAAGCCAAATTTTTTAATAGAGAATATCTTTGAAGTTGTAAGTCGTACAACACTGAAATTTAGTGCCCCGTCGTCCCATAGATGGGTCATTCTACTGGTAAGTTTTTATAAGCGTTGGACAAGGGGCGTGGCACATTTGTTGTGACCCAAATATTTCGCTGAACTATAAGTCGCTCAGTAATGACACTTAGTACGAACCTACCATTTTCTCCTTCGACAGAGGGCATTGTGCGGGTATTGAATAAGGGATCGTGGCCCTGCCAATGTAACTTAAACATGGTTCAAGCGCTATCCATTGCTTTACTGAAACTTAGCAGCACCATTGCTTATTTACGGGCCTCGATTGCGTTAATCAGTAGCTCCCTCCTCTTCCTTTAGTTGGTTTTCTTCGTCAATTTGCCATTTGCCACATCGCCATTGATTCGCCATCTCGCGTATTTCATTATAAAAAAACAACAAATGTCGTGCGGGACGAAGTTCGCCGGGTCAGCTAGTAAACTGATAAACAAGTAACTATCATCAAGCCAGACTCTTAGCTACTAAAACCAACTCCAGTTTGGAGATTTGCCAAAGCTAAGCTAACATTGAGGCTAAGCTAAGTGGATCCCTTCTCCTTTCATGAAGTCTATGAAAATCATAGACCTTCTTATTATCTCTGCTATATTTTTGTGACAAATTTTCCACGACATATTTTATTTCTTGAAATCTGTAAATTGTGATACTTTTAAAATTATGAATTTATTGCATAATAATTAGCTTTCAATATTCAAAGCTTCAGTAAAACTAATTCGCTTTTGTAAACTTTCTCACTTGCAAAAAGTTTCAACATTTGCAATATCGGTTCAATTGATGTTGGACTAGATGGACAAAAATAAAATAAAATTTAAATTTAATTCAAGTTTAAACTTATGAATTTATTGCCTAACTTAGACACTTTGATGAAATTAATAAATTAGGTGTAGCTTTCAATATTCAAAGCTTCAGTAAAACTAATGCAATTAAACGTTTCATAATCAAACTCGCATTTTTAACTTTCTCACTTGCAAAAAGTTTCAACATTTGCAATATCGATTCAATTGATGTTGGACTAGATGGACAAAAATATCCCAAAAAAATTCACTAAGGACCTGAAAAATGAACAGAACACAAAATTAAAATAAAATTTTCTTCTAAAACTTACATTTAATTTCAAATTCAAATCTAATTTTCTTCTACAAAACAATTCTACATTTAATTTAAAATTCAAATCTAATTTTGTTCTAAAAAAAACTTCTTTCTATAATGGCCAAATTCTTCCAAATCTAGAACCAATTTTTTTAGTTTATCAACACTGGTCTACAGGTAATTACCTCAACAAGATTTGACAGTGTTTGGTATCTCTAAAGTTTTTTTTAACGCAGAAGTTAAAAAATCCTTAAGACCATTGAAGATCCATATCCGTAAGACTGTCAGATGCTAAATAGTTCCCTTCATGTGAAGTTATCAACTGGGTTAGTTATCCACGATCTCTCCCATGTATACTAAGAACTTTTTCGGCATTATTTCAATTGACACCTTTAACCCTTTCGACCCCGAATTTCACGCTGTGTCTCGATATTACTTTTTGGTATTTAAATCATTAAATACTTAACTAAGAAGTGTGCATACGACATTTGAAGTCGTCACGCCTTTTTGGTAGAGTTCTAGAGCTAGTTTACTTTTGAACAATTTTAGCTTAAAACGGGTTAAATAAATTTTGTATCAATATTTTTGTATTATAGTAAAATTATTTAATATTTATGAAAAAATACAAAATTATCACTTTCTGATTTTATTTAACTATTATGAAAGATTGGTTATGATCAAACGCGCCCAATTCGTAGACTTCAATTAGAACACAAACTTTCCCTGATATCGTTGCAAATTATTGAAAATTATTTTGGGGATAACAGTAAAATTTTTGTAAGTTGGTGCCCACTTAAATTAAACCCATAAATCAATCGTAGCTTTTGCTATAAGATGACAAATAGGTGAAGTTGCTCTCAGGCAACTTTGGGGTCGAAAGCGTTAAGGGAACAACTGGACTATCTGCAGTTAGATAGTTTATCTATCTAGGCCAGACCCTGAACCAGTGAATTACATATATCCTGTTCAGACCGACAAATAAATTCAGGCAATTTAGTTGTTCATTGAATTTATTGCTTTTGCTGTTCACACACCTAAATTTATCTAATTTAGCTGTTATCGAAAATGATATGGAACATGTTTTTATTTTTACGGAAAAAGGCTTTTTTCTTAAAAACATTTATAGAACATTTGGTATTATAATATTTATTCAACATCCCACTGATGCACACAATTTTTAAACGAAATTTCAAAGAAAACTAACTCTAACAAACGTTTTTGGCTTCTGTCAGTTTCTAATTATTTTTGTTTTTGGTTCCGTCAATTGTGAATGAATTTGTTTATCGATAACAGCGCCACGTAGGATTTACAACTCGAATCGAGCTCAAATTATGGTAAATTTAGCGATAATTGCAATTAGCTAAATTGAGATTTTTGTATGATAAATTGAGTTCAATTTAGAGCTAAATTGAGGAAATGTCTTTGTTGCGCAATTTAGCTGGCAGCCTAAATAGGGTATTAATCATTTGATAGACCTTAACCCTTTCGGTTATTCTATGCCATATGGCATAGTCTCTTTTCAGTGCCTGTTTTAGGTAAAAAAACTTGTGGATACTATATTTTTGTTGTTCCTTAGAATAGTTTGAAGTTTTAGGAAAAATACGAAATTAATAAACTGAATAATTAAGTTGAGAGAAGAGAAGTATACATGTTTTTTTAATGGTATATCTTGAGACAGTGAAGGAAGAAGAACCAGACAAAATTAGATAACTTTTTTAATTTGACGTTTTCTTTCAATTTAGATACTTTTTTTTTTTAATTTTGGCAGAAGTATATGGAGAAATATTCAAATTTTCGTTATGCATAAAAAGTTTTATGTTTAAGTAATTATTACAGCCAAAACGATGTGGTTGCTCTCATAGAAAAACACTCTAAAATACAGGGTCCGAGTATAAAAATTTCAAAATTTCTTATGGAATGTTGCTAACATAACGTAAAATTTAAAATTTTAACTTTCCCCAGTAAAAAGCTGTACCGAAAGGGTTAAACAAAATTTGTTTTTAAAACTTAAAAAAAAAATTTTAAAAACTCATTTTTCATGCATGAATTTTTGATAAAAGTGAACTAAACCACTTAGAAGCAATTACAATTAAATCATTATATGGCTGTAATTTTAATTAAATACGCACGCAATATTTTACATTCAATGTCGCAGTGCTTTTTGTACTGTAATTTATAAATTCAATGCATAAATTAAAAGAGTGCAGCCGAATTGGTGCGAAATTAAAATTGCAATTCGTGCACAAATGCTGCCATGGCGCTGCAGGCGAACGAAATTAATGCATTGTTTGCACTCAAACAATCAAAATATGCACTCACACACATACACACACACAGCCACATGTAAGTGCGTTGTTAATAATATTCAATTTTTTAACGTGAATTTTAATTGGACGCATAAGTGGCTTAACGTTGTAGTCGTTGTCATAAAGTCACCAACAACAACAACAACGATGCCATCCCATGTACATAATTGTTTGTATATATGTACGTGCGCGGCAGCGCATCAATGGAATGTTGAAAATTGTGCAAACGACAGCAACGACAGCAATGCCGGCAGCTCGGCAACAGGATGCAGAATGCAGTGCGGCTGGCCGGGAGGCGCTTAAATTTTTGCGCATACGAGACATAAATTGGCACCAATTTTAATGGCACATCTGCACACAGCCACATGCAGAAATGCATACGGCGATGCAACATTAACAGCAACAACGCGCACATTTGCCAATTTTCTAGCGCCACCGGTTAATGCGAAACTCAAAATTGCCGACTCGCTGCAGTGAAATGGCGTTTGCGCCGCTTTCGGTCGCCATTTAGGAGCGTCGACGACAGCCAAACGTGCTTAACGCTGACATATTTACGTAAGTGCTGCTACGTGCAGCTGTGTGCCTAATGGCGGCATTTGTGGTGTTCACACACTGCCTCGTTGTGGCTGGTGGGTTTTGCAAATATACTATAATTATATAGTAGTCAGCCCAAAAGTATGCTACAGCAATATGGACAACGCTGTTTACAGTGCTTCAAGCAAACATTGGATGGCGGCAGAGATTCATAATGGGTTTTAGTTTTAATATGTTTAGCTGCTTGTTTAAAAACAAGTAATTTTTTTAATTTTTTTAAAATAAATTTTCAATAATTTTTTAATAATCTTTACGCTCTAACGATTAATGGGAATTATGAAATACTGTCCTTGGATAATTAAAATGTGACTACGAAAATTTTATTCATTTAATGCAGTGAAACTTCTACATTTAAAGCAAATCTTTATGGGCCCAAAAACCATTTTAATATATTTAAAAAAAATGTTAAATTCGTTATTTCCATAATGGTTAAATAAATGGTAATAAATTTAAATTTGATCAGTGAACAGGTCAGGCAACTTGTGTAGAAATTGTTGGTTTTCTCTTTCATATGACACTAATTTGAGGTATCACAATGGGCCATTTAGCCCTAAGTGCGTCTCATACATAACCTAACCCAACATAACCTTTGGATAGACCAAAGGATTGAGAAAGAGTTTATGAATTACGAAGGTAATTTGCTTGCCTAAAGAGCTGAAAACCAAGGCGAGTGATTTTCTGTATATTTACTACAATTATTTTAAGCAACAAATATAGCGAAAATCACTTTCATTTCGGTCGCAGTGCAACATGTAACTTTTACGCCGAAAGTTAAGTTAACGTTTTACTAATTAAATTGCTGTTGTTGTTAGAGTGTTCTTGTGTTTGAATTAATTTCGGTTTTTTTTTTGGGGGGGAAAATAAAAGCCGTAACTTTTTCGTTGGACTTTTGTGCATTTAACCTCAGCTGTTTCGCTGTTGCAGCGACTGATTATTTTTCTTGCGTAAAAGTTCGGCACGTTGAGTTTGTATTTGTGTTGGTTATGTTGCGCTGTTTGGCATTGTTCTGTTTTATTTTTTTGGAATCTATTTTTTAACGGCGAAAATGAGTAGGGGAGACCGGGGCAAATACGCCCACCCGTTGTTTCTTTTAAAGTATTCATTCAAATTCCGCGCCAATTTTTTTGTAAGTGCGCCTTAACTCGTAGACATAACCACAAAAAAATCGAGGCGATTGACATTGCGGTTAAAACGTTATAAATAAAAGCAGATTGTTTTGTCGTTCCATAGTCTGAACATCTAAGTTTTGCAGTTTGGGAAAAAATATCTACAATCTTCGTTTCTCGTTCCTTATGCAGCCAGGTAAGTTTTTCCTGTTATTTGAAGTAAGAAAAACTGTAGGCCAAAGTAGTTTTGTCGTAAAAAGTTTTTTTGTATTTTTTTGAATTTAAAAAAAAACATTTTGTTGTTTGGGGCAAATACGCCCAGTTCGTTTCGGGGCAAATACGCCCACCTAACGCATTTATCAAGGTTTTACTGCCTGAAGATTATAAATGACAATTTTATATTAATATACAGGGTGGTCCAGATAAATGACCTGCTTAATATACAGGGTGGTATGGAAGTTACGGACCAAAACCTAACGAAACTTTTTCTGTATTTTTCCGAATTTGAAAAATCCTTCGCCACTTTTCGCAGAACTCAAAATCGAAGAAAGTATTCAAGTTAGAAGTTTTAATAACTCATATTTGTTCAATTTTTTTCTAAAATATTTTTTTCAATTGATAGTTTTGTAAAAAGTGGTGAAGGACTTTTCATTTCAGAAAAATATGTAAAAATTAGAGTAAATTTATTTCCGTGGTTTCGTGATCACTGTATAGGAATATATAAAATTATTAATATTATGTATCATTCGTGGAAAAAACTTCGAAATTTATTTTCACTTGTAAAAACTGTATCAGTGAATATTCTGATAGTGATTAGAAAATCAGACACTGTACATAAATAAAAACAAAGTATTTCGTTTCTGAAGTGTTGTTTTCTATTACTTTCGTCCGAGATTCTTGAATTAATAAAGTGGGCGTATTTGCCCCGGGCAGTGGGCGTATTTCCCCGAGGGTTTTCCGAATGGCCAATTCGATATTACTTTAAATTTTTCGTTGAAACTTGAAAATAAATAGGAATCTATAAAAATCATAATGTGAGTTTTGTTCC
This sequence comes from Melieria crassipennis, assembly GCA_963668005.1. Classification (NCBI taxonomy): domain Eukaryota; kingdom Metazoa; phylum Arthropoda; class Insecta; order Diptera; family Ulidiidae; genus Melieria; species Melieria crassipennis. The sequence continues at coordinate 120,558,984 of OY764962.1, read as the reverse complement.
TTAGGAAAGACACTAGCGCGTGACATATATTGTTATTCGAGAATCATTACTGTCATGTTGAAAAATAAATTTTCCAAAACGTGGGCGTATTTGCCCCGGTCTCCCCTAACAATTTTCATTCGAAATGAGTTTACGTTGTCAACTTTCGTTGCTGCTGCTGCTTGGTCGTATTTGGCGTCTCCTTTATTCTTCTTCTTCTTTTACATCTTCTACTTGTACTGCTACTTTTACTGATATTTGTTTTTGTTGTTTTTATGTAGCACTGTCTCGTACCTGTTGAGAGTTACATTTAATTTGGCAACAGTTGTTGGCCAAAATGTTCAAATTGCTTTACAAATTACTTAAGTACCGATTTTTTATAGCAAAACTTTTGCCCATAGAAATGTTTCCAAACATTGATTTCAGCGAGCATGCAGCTGGCACCCGATCGCCAACGAAGGCAGCTGACCTCTTTTTGAATCTTTTGTGGGAACAGCAAATGCTATTCTCTGATTTTTCTGTTCGATAACAAACTTTTGTTCAGTTCAACAATATAAAAAACAAAAACAATTATTTTTTTGTCTATATCAATCAGCATTTCTATTAAAATCATTTATCTCTTTCTAAAGATAAAAAAATTACACCGATTAAATTAATTAAAACTCTCAAATTCCAATGTAAAAAATCCACACCTCATTTGCGGTCTTTCTTTAATTTGACTCAATTTTTTTTGTTATTTTTTAATTGGCACCTTTTTTAAACTTTGCCTTTTTCTTGCGTACTTATTTTTGTTTTCTTTTATTATTTAATTATTAGCATTTTTTATTGTCCATTATTCACTCACCGTCAGGCAATTCGTACAACTTCTTGGGCAACTGTGCAAAATATGAATGTTGTAGCGCTTCTTCGGCGCCTATTCTTTGTTCGGGATTTAATTGCAGGAAGGCATTCGCTATCGTCTCACCTTCGACGATATCATAGAGTCTAGGAAAGTTGTGACCTAATTTACGTGGCCGATAAAAACCTGCAAAGAGAATACAATAACAAAAACATTAGCAACAAGCATATTAAAAACTTGGTTTAGCAGCAAAGCAAAGCGGAAATGTGGGCAAGAGAACACAAGAAACAGGAAGGCAGACAAGTAAATAAACTGTGTTGGCAAGAAATTTATTATGGCGAAAACAAATGTTGACGGGTGGGTGGCAAAGAAAAATTAATGTACAGGAAAACAGTGTGCAAACAATGGAGACTGTAACACACTCAGTAAAAATAATAATTGGTACTAGGGTTATGATTGCTTGTTAGGATTATGAAGGATATTTTTAGAAAGATACGATTTCATACTGAAAAGAAAAACTTTTCAGCCAGTTTTATGACAGATTGACTCAGTTTTGGGTTCTGGAAGATCAAATGTTGAAAATGTGGTTAAAATCATGAAAATCTTCAAGTGCGAGCGTCATGTAAGGAATGTTTTGATAGCCCAGGAGATAAGCAAAAAATTGTTTCGAAACACTTGTAAAAGGTTGCATTAAAAAAAAATTAGACGTATGAGTGCTATACAAGTTAAGGCAAAAAAAACTCATGGATCGAATTTCGATCGAATAACAAGGAAATTGACCCATTTCTGAAGCGAATGCTGTTGAAAAGTAGAACAAAAACAGTTGTGGTCGAATCAGTTTAAAAGCCCGCACAAACGGTGTCCAAGCCAGGATTGACGGTCAGGATAGTTTTGAGCTGGGATTGGCAGGGAATCATCTACTATGAGGTTATTTCCTATGGCTAAGCCCTTAATTCGGCTCTGTACTTCTAACAAATGAATCGTCTGAAGAAAGCAAAGCCCAGAAGTGGTCAACTTTACCCACTAGGAGAGGAAATGTGTTCCATCAGGACACACATCGATAGAGACTTGCCAAAAGCTTGTAAAAATCAACTGTTCCAGTTTTTTGCCAATAGGAACTTAAATTCCCTAAATTGACTTAAATTGTATCATTCGTACTATGTCAGATAAAGAGTTTAATTTCAAGCAACCATAATGGGCTTCTTTCTACTACATGTTATATGTACTAACAGAACCTAATTGGTAATGGCAAATTTTTTAAATAAAATTTCTTTGAGTGCACGCACAAAACAAGCAAATCAAGCGAAACGCAGCTAAAGTTGATTAAATTTCACTAAAGAGCATGCGAAGCCTCGGCTACGAGCAAATCGTAACCACGAAATCAGTAAATAATGATGCAAGCAAATTACAAATGTCTTATTTTGATAAATCGTATTGCCATTTTTAATCATTTTTGTTTCTTAATGCTTTTAGGCATAGCTGAGTGTTACATACAAAGACATATTTGCCAGTTTACTCACCTAACTTATGCGGTTTATAACCAGGAAAATGTGTTACACCCGGCCACGTCTCCTCAGTGGGTGTGCCGAGTAATTTAAATATTTTATCGAGTTGATCGTAAGTATCACGTATACCGGGGAATGTTGGCATGCCGGTGACCATTTCCACAAATATACAACCGACACCCCACATATCCAATGACGTCGAGTATTCGGTGCTGCCGAGTAGAACATCTGCGAAAAGACGAGAGAGAAAAATTAACAAAATACTTTTTAATGTATAGTAATGCATTTTGAGAATTTCTAATTAAGCATTAAAGCATTTGCATAATTTAAAGGTAATCAGCTTATATAGCAACACAACGTTGAATTGTGCAAAAATATTAAAATAAAAAATAAGACCACATTTCAGCAGCGCAATTGACCTACGCGACGTATGAGTAACATTAAATGCCGTCACTGGGTCGACGGTCATGGCACAGCAGCCAAGTCAAACACAGTGGCAACATTATATAATATTTAAAGGCAAAAGTCAAATAGTACAGTCGCTTATCACACACACACACCGCGTGGGAGCGTGCAACGTCACTGCAAAGGGGAATAAACAAGGACATTCAGGACACATACAGGAGCGCGCTGCCACCGTTCCGACCAGTCAAATGTTGAGTGTCCAAAAAAAGAGGTGTTCAACAAATATGTGTGCCAAAGGACCACATACGCTTTTTACACAAGAAAAAAATTTCATAAAATATTTTTGTGCACCAATAGTGGAAAGCAGTGCAGTGCACATTTATGTAATACACAGCTTTTTATGCTTTCACAAAGCCTTTGCTAACAAATTCTGCAGCTTTACATAGCATCACACCTCACTTTGCTGTGTCGTGGCGGGGCGTGTCGTGTTTATGTTGCGTTAGCAGCTTAAATGTTGTTTAACGTCGGGTCGCACAAGCAACCAACGCGCTGCACAAACTATGCAATGCGCTGCAGCGCGGGCTTCCCAAACACACTCACACCAACTCACATAGTTAACAGCGAGAAGTTTGCAGCGCTTTGTGTGGCACAATAACGTTGACCTTTCGCAACGAACAATAAACCAACCTAACCGCGCAAGTCAGCCAGCGACACTGAGTGGATTAAAATTTTCTTATGCAAAATAAAAGTATCACCTACTTTGGCAAATACTATTTGCATAAGCACCAGCAGCGGCATTCGGGGCCAAAAAGCAATTTAAAGTGACGGCAGCGATGACAGCGCGCAAAAAACTTGCATAAACTTGGTGGCTTTGTATGTTGTATAACAAAACTCTGTTCTACTTTCAGTAAAAAACAAAAAAAAAATTCAGAAAAAATATTTTCAATATAAAAATTTTCTGTGCTAGTTTAGAAAACTAAAAGTTTCAGATGTTGCGGGGCAAACTTTTGTTAGCAAAAATGTGAAGTAAAATAAATTTTTAATAAATACATAGAATTACTTTGCAGGCTTAAGGATGACTACTTTTGAAGGCACATCTGAACATATATTTGCTGAAAACATTTCTATAAATATTCAGTTGTGGATTTTTTTCTTAACCTTTTAACTTTTTTTTTGTATGACTATTTTCATATTGATTTATATAAACATTTTATTAAGCCTTTAATAAACTCCTAAGCCAACCCATAGACATTTTCTTAATATGCTTTTTCCTCTCACTTGCCCCCACTGTCAAATTACACAACGAACGCTTTTGGCAGACGAAGGAGGCTTACAGCGTAATACAAAAAGAAGACAACAAAATTTCATTAAGTCATAAATCGATAAAAACTACCACAGCGCCTCTACAACTAACTAACAAAAACGAAATCCTAGGAGATTAGTTGGTTTTTTTCGCTGGCATGAAGCGGAAGCTGTAGGAAACACAATATTTCCGGCAAGCCGGAAAAGGAAGTTACAGTGACTCTGTGTGCGCTCGACGCATAGATAAATTTATGTGCGGTGTGTGTGAATTTGTAGGCAAATCGGCAAAGAAATTAAGGCAGGATATTGATTTAGACTGTGAGGAGACCCAAGGCAACAGATGGGTGGAGTAAAGTTTTGTAGTTTTGATGCAGACATTGAAAATAAATGCAAAAAAGGATCTAATTTAAATAAAAGACAACTTTACAACTTCTTGAAAATAAACTAATACATAGCAGGAAAAAACTAAATCAAGCATAACAAAAAAAGAGATGCCAACGCCAGGCACAAAGTCTGACAAATATTTTAGCACTTTCAAGTCACTCAAGTCAAGCAAATTTGATCCATTTGAACATTTCTTTAAATTTTCAAGGCAGCAAAAATGTAAAATATGACAATGGAGCAAAGATAGTAACAAGTTTCTATGGAACACATTATTTGTGAAAGGGTTAAACAAAATTTTCGAATGGCATTTACAAAACAGGCAACGTACTGGCCAAGTTGCTTTATGGACAGTAATTTTGATGACATTTAGTGGTTAATTAATTCATAACTTATACAATTCAATTACAGTCAATGATAATAAATTAGTTTAAAATAATAACAGTGTCCTTATGCAGCTAGACTTGTTTGTTGAATAAAAATAGTTTATCTTTGCAACGCACGTTACTAGGAGAAACCTTTTTTTACAAAAGTTTCTAGTGAATACTAACTAAAAGACCTTCGATTTAGTTGGCCATTTGAAAAAAAAATTGATCGGAGTTAAATTTGCAGGCGTTACGCCACCTCAAGGCAGACCTACGAATTTAACAGTTAAGACTCACTCAAGCTTTACTGTTTCATACATAACACGTAAAAGTAAATTAAATTATCATAAATTTTCAGCTTTTCAAAAATCCTCATTACTCGCTGTAACGACAAAAAAAAACATTTCAGACAACCCACTCACATCCATCCTTCTGAAGCGGCCTTAAATAATACACTCTGAATTATTTGATAATCCCCTTTTCGGCAAGCGCTCAACATTGCTGTGCAAGCAACAACAAAAAGTATACTAAATAATAGCGAGCTTTAACACAACTCAACTCACAGCCCAAGCAACATAAAAAATGAAGCCCTGTCTGTATACTGCAAAATCATAATGATTTTTCTGTGCAAAATTTTGCAGTACGCGCCAGTTGTACAAAAACAAAATGACTGCCATCCAGCATAATAAATGACAACGCAGAAACGAAAACGCGCCATAATCCTTTCTACGGCTTTGACTAAGAAAATGCGCGTGGAATTTCATTCGCTATAAATTAGCATGAAAATTAAAATGACAAATTTTCAAGCAAGCTAGAAATTTCAAGCGTCAAGTGCACGCTTTGTTGAACACGTGCGGCAATATAGAATGTTTTGTGAAATGACAAGAGAGCGCAGACAGACATTTAATTAGAATCACATTGTTTGACAGGCGCTTAGTATTGTTTTGATTTGTAGTACCAATAAAGGTGATTCAGGTTCGACGCATAAAAAGTTGCAAAAGCTTAAGCGAAAAAAAGAGAGAAGGAAACAAAATATGCGCACGTTTAATTATGCAAGCAAACAAGGCAGGGCAGAGACAGAGAGTCAAATCACTGGAAGATGCCAGTTTATAAAAGAGAAGTGCTACCTGAAGCAGAGTGTAGACTAAACTAGGTACACAAAAAACATATACAAATATTTTTAAACGATTAAAATTTGCATAAAGAAAGGAACACAACTTAAAAAACGCGTTCAGCGTCAGCAACAGCAGTACGCAAATTGTCGGTTTTCAATTAAAATTTCCAGAAAAAATGCAGCATTTAACGCTGCTCTGTGCATGTATTTTTTTACCTATGGCTTTTATTTACATTCTTTGTTTTTTTTTAATTGTTATGTGAAATAACATTTTGGCTTTTCAGTTATGTGCACGAGTGCACCTGAATGGATGCGGCAACGTCAACACCAAAGGATGAATGCCTTTGTTTGTGTTGCTTACGGGTCATTGTAATGCACAAAATTGCAGACGAGCACACAGAAACAAGTGGATATGTGTGCGTAGCTGGCCAGACAGTGGGCGAGAACAGTCGCTGTATGCTTACAATATGTGTGTACATATGTACACAATGTGACCCCAGCACATAAGTGTTTGTTATTGTTACAATTTTGACCATTCCATTTGTGCTTTATGCATTTTAACAATGCAAATGTAACTGTAGCTGAAGTGAAGTGCATTTGACGTGGACCTTAATTGAAAGCCAACGCCTTTTATCGCATGTTAATTAAGCAAATTAATTTCGCTGGCTTGCAACAGTGGCGCTTATCGATGAATTCGCAATTATATATGTATGCGCTGTGAAATTTAACAGCCGATTGCACACATTACGCTAGCATACGAAAGAGGGGAGCAGACGATACATACAAATATAGTAGATGAGCTATTGACTTTTAAATTACAATTATCTGCAACACATGTAATATTTAACTTTACATTGCAACTACATATTTCCAATAATAATTATATTAGAGTGTACATTCAGTACATATTTAAATTACAACTTGCTATGAGAGTCTACAATACATAAAACAGATCAGTTTTAAAGAACTTGGAATTATGTATATACAGCATTGAACTGGTATTAATGGCAACTTAAAAGAGCACAACTTAAAATGTAAGACTTAACTTAAACATACAATTCACTAAACCAAAACATAACAAACTTAACAAGCAAACTTGCTTCCACAAGAAACTAAAACTCTAGCATAATCATAACAATTGTTATTGCATAACTCTATGTATGTACTAGAAAAATTTTCAGCACACACACACACGCACCTGGTGGACGGTACCATAACGTAACGACTTCATGCGAATATGTATGACTGGGCACACTTTTGGCGCGCGCCAGTCCAAAATCCGCCAACTTCAATTCACCACAATCGCTTATCAATAAATTCTGCGGCTTGACATCGCGATGCAGTACGCGACGCTTATGGCAGTAGGAGAGGCCACGCAACAATTGAAACAGAAACAGACGCACATTGCGATGATCCAGTCCGCCCGGATGCTTTTCCATATACTGTGACAAGTCGGTATTCTGTGAAGAGAAAAAATGGGTTAGGTGGAAAATTTGCATAATTGATACTCGAGTTGTATACGTACCACATATTCAAATACGAACGTCAGCGTCTCGCGCGTATGCACAATGTCGTGTAACGTGACAATATTTGAGTGTTTCAGTTCTTTCAGCAGCGAAGCTTCGCGTATCGCCGTAAATGGTGCGCCCTCCTCCTCTTGCAGTCTAATTTCTTTCAACGCAACACGCTGACGAGTTAAGCTGTAACAACACAACAAAGAAGCATGAGTTCAGTTTTATGGGTAATTTGCGGTTTTTATGATCTTAATTAAAAGTGGCTGTAAAAATTAAAATGTCACGAAATGACAAACGCATAAACTGTAAGATGAAGCGTTCGAAATGGCTGTTCAGAAGCGGAAGATTTGGATTTTATCAAAATAAAAAAGACCTTCTAATGTTGATTAGATTATTTCTGGAATGCTTTTTTATTAAATCGTTTGTAGAGTGCAGACTTTGCAACACTTAATTATGTGAACATTCTGTTGCTTCTAGACGAACCAGTGAATCTTCAAGAAATACTTAAATTTCCTCCCAAAAGTTAAAAAAGTCTCTTAAAATTTTTTTGTTAATTTGCGCCACTTTAAAGGAATTAAACTTCTCATAAAAAAATTAAAATATATACATATAATTTTTTTTATTGCAGCCTTTTTTCATTCATCGTCAGCTTAACAACAAAAACTTAACAAAAACAAAACATATAACAAATTAATTAGATAAAAAGTGTAATTTTTGGCGGGCTTTCATTGTGACAGCAATAAGTAAGGAGTAAGGAGATAGAACGAGCTTATATTTTGTGAGCTTACAAATTTTTAACACAAAAGGGCGCTTTGACTATTAAAATTGTTGCCAATATGTTTTGTTGCCAGTTTTCCCAATACATCATACCACGTTATCCAAAATCTCCCAGAAATCCACTAAGGATGCGAAAATTCCCCTAACATAAAATATAAATCTACTAAACTTTCTCCTAAACAATTCTTCCTCCTAAAAATGTTCTTAAAGGCCAAGAATCTCCTAAATCTAAGAGGAAATCTCCTGATCTGGCAACACTGAGACGAACAGATGAGATCAGGAGAGATAGAAATGAAATATTTTTATATTTTCCTGGGATAGGATGAAAGAGATGGAACTAAAACCCTCTTAGAAATATTAAATTCTTCTAATTTTTCTCGAATTGATTTCTGTACTCAAAGTGTGAGTTTATATAAACAGATGGGATGGGACTAGTACGGGTTGATATACTAAACTCTTCTTATATCTCGTACATTAATTTCTGTACTCAATGTGCGAGTTCATTAAAATAGATGAGATCGGACTAGGAAGGATTGATATACTAAACTCTTCTTATATTTCGTACATTGATTTCTGTACTCAAATTTGAGTTCATATAAACCGATGGGATGGAACAAATGCGATTAGAAGGGTCTGAAATATTGAACTCTTCTCAAATGTCGTCGATTATTGCTGTACTCAAAGTGTGAGTTTATTTAAACACATGGAATGGGACGAGGAGGAATTGATATACTAAACTCTTCTTATATTTCGTACATTGGTTTCTGTGCTCAATGTGCGAGTTCATTAAAATAGATGGGATTAGACTAGGAGAGATTCATAGAAAGAAGGGTCTGAAATATTGAACTCTTCTCATATTTCGTTTATTGATTTCTGTACTCAATGTTCGAGTTCATTAAAATAGATGGGATCGGACTAGGAGGGATTGATATACTAAATTCTTCTTTTTGAATTTGAGTTCGTATAAACAACTCTTCTCATGTTTCGTCCATTGATTTTCTTACTTAAAAATTAAATTCATCTAAACAGATGGGATTCTGTCTCATCCTGTCTCATTATTTCGTCCATTGATTTCATTGCTTAAAATTTAAGTTAATTTAATCAGATGGGATGGGATAGATGGGACTAGCAGGAATTACAATATTGACCTCTTCTCATATTTTGTAAATTGATTTAATTTAAACCTTCGGTATGAGAAAACTAGGTTAATATTGAAATATTGAGCTTCTTTTATATCGACTTTCGACTGATTTCTGTATTTAAAATGTGAGCACATTTCAACAGATGAGGTGGGACAGACGGCTTCAGACTATGTAGCTTGAAAGATATATACATACATATTTTGTAAATTGATTTAATTTAAACCTTCGGTATGAGAAAACTAGGTTAATATTGAAATATTGAGCTTCTTTTATATCGACTTTCGACTGATTTCTGTATTTAAAATGTGAGCACATTTCAACAGATGAGGTGGGACAGACGGCTTCAGACTATGTAGCTTGAAAGATTGAACTCTTTTTTTACACAAAGTCGATTGATTTCTGATCTCAAATATACAATCAATTCTGGATCGAGTAGATTGACTTAGTACTAGTACTTCTCTGCATTCCTAAGCCAGAATTCTTAAGTTAAAAAAAATTCACATCTCGAGAACAGAAATCAATCGACGTTATATGAAAAGACTAATTACAGCATTTAAATTCTCTGCATTGCTTTAAAAAAGCTTTTATTCAAAATAACTTTGACAAGTGACAGTAATTGAATATCTCTCTTATTAATGATAAAATTGTTTACCAAAACAAAGCAAATTTCTTCTTTTAATTCTGACAAGAACCCCAAACAAAGTTTACTTTAATAATGCAAAATTAACGTTTCAGTTGCTTAAACGAAATTTAAATCGTTTCGCAGCCGGTGCCACAGAATTCGGGCAAAAACAATGACAGCAGGAAATGTGAGGAAACCTCAATAAAAAATGTTAACCATTCGAAAAAGATGGTAATTACACACGACAGACACATTCTATGGCCGCACATGAACAAACACATACACCACGACACGGACGCACAGAAATAATATTCACGACAACAACAACAAAAACAGCAGCAATAAGAATGAATACGCAAGCTAAGTATAGACAACAGACAGTGAAGAAAAACAACACTGGAATTAGGCAATTCTCTAAAACCCAAAGAATTTCACACAAAATGTGCCACATTAAATGGTGAATACGAACTCAAAGTGTGCGGCAGAAATTTGGCGAAAGCACAAAGCAGACACTGCCACATATTGTGGCACATAATGACGCACAGGACGATGGACTAAAGTGGAGTGTAGTCGAGTTAGTCAGTTGAAATGTTGAAGATGAGAGGCGCTTGAAGCTGTCCTCTGTTGAATGTCACACACACACACACATGCGCACATAAAAATACTCAAACAAATATTTATGCACACAGACAAACGTGCAGAGGGCACCGAAACCGGATGCCAGCACAACAAGGAAACGTCTCGTGAAAAGCAAAGCGAGGCGAGTCGTCGTCGTTGCGCCCAAGAAAATGTTTATTAAAGTAGAAAAGCACCGAAATTAGGAGACCGCAATGTGCCGCAACTGAGGTGGGCAGTTGACGCGCTTCCCACTCGCCGAGCAAGTGTCAGCGTTCGGTGCTGACAAACTTGTGCGGCTGGGTTTATTTGTGTCAGCGTGTGCGGCCGCTGTTGCGTCTGAAGTGTCAAATTAGGTTAAATTATATGACAGCTTGGGAGTGCCGACGATGCCAACAACGACAACGACTATGTTGAGAATGACATAAAAACGGCTGGCTCGCAAGAAACGTGGCCGAAATGTGAGCGTCGATGTAAGGTGGGAGCAGAGCATAAAAGTCTAAGATCACACGTGAGCAAATATGCTGATACAGAAATTTGCACAAAAACTTAGATAGATACATAGTACATAGACATGTATGGGGATATGTAATAAAAGTAAATTGTTGCCATCGCGCAGTCAAAAAGCAAATACTTGTTGCAATGTGCGCACAGATGTGCCGACTGACTGACTGACTGGCTGGCTGCCGTGTGTCGGCGATAAGCTCAAAAATTAGTTGGCAAAGTTTCGCTGCGCTGCACCGCAATTACCGCCCACTGTGATGCCACACAGAACAGCGGCTCCGAGTTGGAGGCATGCAACGCAGCCGTCGATTGGTGCAATTCGACAAGTTTATTAATGCCGGTCGACATGTGTGCGTAAGTGGCTGGGCATGAATGACCTGCTCGAAGCACGCCTGAAACTTCACATCAAAATTGCTCAATAACTAGAAAAAGCAAAGCAGGCATTCATTGAGGATTTGTAAGATACACAAATGGTGCATTAGAACGTGTGCACAGTTGGCCAACAGTGGGAAGAGAATGAATTATTCAGAGTGAGCCATCAAACATGGGCGGCAGGTGTGCGTGCGTAATGTGATCTCTGGGCGTGCTGACCGTGGCAGAAATATTGAAATTTTTCTTGTAGGAAAATGCAACAAAAAAACTAAGTAAATATTAAATAAAATTAAATAAATTAAATATTAAATAAATAAAAAAGTTTTAGACTGTTTGGTTGACTAATTTAAATTCGATACTATAGTCCTTGTTAACTTATTTTCAATTGGTCCAGTGTAAACAAAATAAATAAATATTAAATATTAAATTAAATTAAAAAAAATATATATTAAATAAATAAAAAAGTTTTAGACTTTTTGGTCGACTTATTTAAATTCGATACTATAGTCCTTGTTAACTTATTTTCAATTTGTCCAGTGTAAACAAAATAAATAAATATTAAATTAAATGAAAAAAATATATATTAAATAAATAAAAAAGTTTTAGACTTTTTGGTTGACTTATTTAAATTCGGTACTATAGTCCTTGTTAACTTATTTTCAATTTGTCCAGTGTAAACAAAATAAATAACAAAATAAATTAAATATTAAATAAATAAAAAAGTTTTAGACTTTTTGGTTGACTTATTTAAATTCGATACAATAGTTCTTGTTAACTTATTTTCAAGTTGTCCAATGTAAACAAAATTTTGCTTTTCAAATTTACTTCACAGAGTCCTTTTAATATTTTGTTGAATGGTTTCTCAAGGAAAATATTACCACTTACTATTTTTTAAAATATAAAATACTAATGTTTAGATAATAAAACTGAAGATATTATTAACAAAAATGTTATCCCTGCTTTGTGGCATAATTATAAATATGGAAATTTAACGAAGACTGGAAGACTAATGCTAAGCACTGTTGTGCCTTCCAGTCACTTTACAGATAAACGTATGAAGGAACATGAACTACAAAGATTCTACTTGCGATCCTGACAAAAAATGTATACAATTTCTCATAAGGCTGATGCTGCTTTGGGGTGTTACGAGTGTCAAAGCATGTAGGTCAATGCAGGTTATAACAACTGACGTGACTAAGTGGTTAGTGTCTTGGATCATAAGAAAAAGTGGCGAATAGTTACGTATAGAAAACTTCTTTTGGCAGCAACATTCTCAGCTGACAGTGGCAAAACTCTAAAACTAAACTGAAGGCCTATGAAAAGCTTTAAGTGCACCTTTCGAAATCGACACAACACTCCAGATTATTATTATCTTATTGTACAGCCTAGGAAAACCTCTAAAACAAAAATGAATGTCTTTAAAAAGCACCAAGCTCGTCGTTAAAAATTGGCACAAAAATCTACATTCCTTCCCAATTTCCAAACTAAGGCTAAACCTCACGTTTGGGCCTATTTTCATTTAATTTCATACACGTTATAGCTAATCTAGGTGCTCGTCCTCAGAGATCTCGTATCCAACTGGTTGGTAAAAAATTAGGAAATATTTACACCGTCAGGGACTTGTGCCCTAAAGTTAACGAACCAGGTTCTAGAGAATGGTTTGTTGGTCAATGTCAACTTAAGTTTAGAAGAATATATGGCTAGCTTGTCCACGACTCCCGTATGGATGATGAAGCTCTGGCGCAAAAGGTGTTTGATGCGGAAAAAGACCGTTTCTCCGGTGGAAGGACCAAGTAGGGGATGCTCTATCATCTCTTGGTGTGGCCAAATGGAGAACATCGTGCTAACATGATACGCTATCTAACGGAGATCGACATCAATCAAGTTATTCACTCAGTCATACATCATCATCATCTTTTGGCGCTACAGCTCTTTGTGAGCTTTGGCCTGCTGCACGTGGGACCAACAAACAACTCGATCTTTTGCAACTTTTCTCAAATTCTTTATCCCAAGTTTTTTATGTCTTATAGCTCGTCGGCCCATCTTGATTTTGGTCTTCCTCTGGCTTTAGTATTGAACGTCTTGGCCTCTACGATTTTCTTCTGCGCCCTCGTGTCGTCAATTCTTCTTACTTACTTAGTCATCTTAATCGTTGTGCTTTGATGAAACGTATAAAATTGTTGCCCTTTATAAGTTGATCTAGCTCATCGTTCCACCTTATACGCCACTTTCCGTGATCTTTGATTGCTCCAAATATTTTTCTGAAAACTTTTCTCGGCGTTGAAGTCAGTCATACACCAAATTTTTATTTTGAATAGTTCGAAACTTAAAAGCTATTCGATGTTTACGTATATATCAGTGATGCTTATGTATCTGAGTGGTGAAAATTAACTCAATTTCATCTGCTATTTATCAAGCCATCGTAAGATCAGCTGTCTTAAACTTTAGATGTCCATAAAATAGCACATTATCTCTAAGTAAAGATTTTCATATTTCACAATCATATTTATAATTTTTATTGTAACATTAGCTGAACCACCTCACAATCTTTGATTTTCACTTTTTGTAAAATAATTGTACACATTTTAATAAATAATTATAATAAATTAATAATAAAAATTCAATAAATTAAAAAAAATATTAGAGTTTCTTACTCGAAAAGGAAAACATTTTACCTATTTTCAAAATCAAATATTGCCAACTACTTATAATAACAACTTTCATAAAATATAATTTCCTACCACCTGATTTCCACTAAATTGCCTAAAAGTCCTTCAAGTGGTAGTTGACTTTCTACACACACACACATATATACACGTAAGCTTAGCAGCAGTCGGATTAAGCCACTTCAATTGAATACACAAACAAAACCTACAACAAAATACAATAAACAACAATTTTCTACAAAAATTCCTTATAACAAACGTCTTTTCCGCACAGCTAAACCTGCCATTAAGGATATCAGCCATAAAAAAAAACAGTGCGCCAAACAAATAATTAAAAATGAATTAACAACCAACGAACTGAATGGCAACATGGACTGTGTTAGGCATCTACACACACACACACACGCACACACTTTAGTCAACAAGAAAGTAAAAGATGTCGTAAGAAAACGAAATCGACATAAGAATTTTGCGCCACATGTGGCTGTCCATTGCGAAATGCTCACAAAAACAAAGTTGGCAAAAAGGAGCACGTTCGCGCCGATAGCGAAAACAAAAACTGGGCCACTGACATTGACAACGTGCCGCCTTGTCGTGTCGGCGCAAATGTCACAGCAAATGAAAACTGAAAACGATGGCAGAAGCGCCGCAAAACTGTGTCAACAACACGTTGCAACAATGTCACCGCGACGCTGCGGCCAGGCAGACGCTTCAGACGCCTCTGGAGTGTCCTGCAGCAGCCCTAAGACAACTAACTATAAACTAAACTAAAAAAAAAAAAAATGAAAATGGTAAAAACAAACAGAACTGTGTGTGGCGCGATAACGTGCCACACCGGCAGCAATGGCTGCTCATCAATCACTTAAGCGCGCTCGAGTGGCGGACCGAGTGGCCAGCGGACCGAAAGGAAAGCCAACCGCCACGAGCAAACACAAACGAATCTATGAGTGGGCCTCAATGACAGTTGATTATAATGAGCCGGCGGCGGCAAATTGCGGCAGCCGACCCGGCCAGTAGGGCGGCTCGTTAATGAACGGCGCAAGGGGGCGGCGGCGAAAGAAATCAGAGCGGTTTTTGTTGCCGTTCGGATGGCAACTTAGCTAAGTGGAATAATATCTTCGGATATAAGCAGCCGAGCGCACTAGCGCCGTGTATTTGCATTGGTGGCGCAAGTACGTGCCGAGCATGCGCAAACCGCCTAATGTCAACACACTTTTTCATTACTTAGTTTGCGAGAGTGCGCTGTGTAAGTGGCTGGAAATGATGGCGGTCGTGTGTAGTGTGGGCGTGTATGTGTGTGTGGGTGTGTTTGCCGCAGTGCGACTCGAATATGTGAGGCGATATTGTTGGCTTGTTTGATTGGATACTTAAAGCAGCCAAGGAGCGTGTCGTTGTTTTATATGGAAATCACTTAAAGAGGGGGATTTTTTTTCTGCTAACAAGGACTATGATTTCGATGCACGTAGAACTTTGTCGTAGCTTTATAGGAAAATCACTTAAAGTCGAGAATTGTTGAATCGTAGTACTTAATTTCGTTGAAGATTTATCTTTGTTGTAGTTTTATAGAAAACAAATCACTTAAGGTGTATAAAAGTTCCTGCCATTGCTTGACATGAATATGTGAATAAAATACTTAGAATCCATAAAAAGCTCATACAACACTGTGGTATCATAATGGACGTTAACGACTTCAGTCAACAACAAAGACAAAGACAAAATTTTAGGTGTAATTTTTGAGAAATCTCAGCTAAAAACCCAACACACCTCGGACCTAAATGGGATAAGATTCTGTGCTTTGAAAAAAACAGTGTTTAAAGAGAGAATCCTGCAGGATGTGTACATGTGGGTCAATGAAATTTTTTTGTTATAAAAGAGTTTAATGACATTTAACAATTTAGCTTTCAATATTCAGTACCAGTAGTGAGATTAAATGGTTGCTAAGTATACAAATATAATTTGTCGAGGCTCGAAATTTTATTTACAGGAAATTACAATTTCCTAAGCTTAGTCCTACTCCTACTTCTAAAATGTCTCTCTCTAACCCTTTCGACCTCAAAGTTGCCTGAGAGCGAATTCACCTATTTGTCATCATATAGCAAAAGTTACGATTGATTTATGGTTTAATTTATGTAGGCACCAACAAATTTATATTTTTAGAAGTGAGTTCAAAGCAAATTACAAAAATTTTACTGTTATCCCCAAAATAATTTCCAATAATTTGCAGCGATATCAGGAAAAGCGGGGTGGGCGGGTTTGATCAAAACCCTGTATCTTTAATAATGGTTAAATAAAATCAAAAAGTGATAATTTTTTATTTTTCCATAAATATTAAGTAATTTTTCTGTAATTACAAAATATTGACAAAAAATTTATTTAATCCGTTTTAAGCTAAAATTGTTCAAAAGTAAAGTAGCTCTGTCTGTCGTTTTTCATGATTTAAACACTAAAAAGTAATATCGAGACACAGGGTAAAATTCGGGGTCGAAAGGGTTAAGAGGCTGAGATTCTCCCAAATCTTAGAGAAAATCTCCCAATCAGTTGACAAAGAAGCTACTTAGGATGACTGCTTTGGCTAATTTTATTCACGGGTAGGCAAGAAGACGACGAAACTGTGATTCGTTTGTTTTTAGTTGACGGACAATAAACGAATTTACGAAAATTTTACATATTACTAACAAAACCCTGTAATATTCTTACGTTGATTAAAGAAAGATTTGTCGTAAGGTAGGTTTTGTCCTATGTTTTCATGTTCGATGTTTTGGTGGAATTTTAAGAACCATAAAAGAGTTTATAACAAATTTTGTCCTTTTCACTTCTCTCGGGAGCCGAGGGAATCCACAAGCAATTGCCTTGTGTTGGTTACGGTAATCGGTTGTGTTTTTCTGCCAGGGTAAGTGATTGGCTTGCCACAGGTATTTCTAAGTGATATGTCTGCCATCTACCGCCGCTTAGGAACGACGCCTCCGAGCTATCGCTGATAGCGCCATCCGTTGTGTAAGGGAGGTGACAGCAGGACGGTTGGGGACTTTACTAAGATCGGTTTGGTGCGCCGTCTTCGCCAATCTCATCAATTTCAAAGCATTAGAATCATTGGATTGGGCACAACTTATGTGTCGAAAGATAGGTTGACGGTGAAACAGAGTTTCGTCTTATGTGTTGCTTAAGTCCTTTAAGGGCCAATTTTTCAGTGGGAGTTTAACTCAGTTTCTAGTTTAAACTTAGAATAGAAATAGAATTTTCAGTCAAACTTGACTGAAATCAGTTTAAACGCCCAACCCTGTAGGGTTAAGCTAAGTTTAAACTGTCAACAGCTTCTGACATTTCATTTATTTTGGAAATTTGAAAATCCTACTCCTGTTTTGTACAGCTCTTGCCTGTCGTGAGCGAAATTCTTTTTTGCACTTTATTTTAGATTTTTATACTTTGTGCGCAACGTTTTCGTGCACCGGAAGTTATCAACAAATTTTGAATTGAATTGTCCTCAGTTTTTTTCCATTTGGTTTGTTTTTCCTCGACACTCACGAGGTCTGTCTTCTTGCACTCGAGCACTTCTTTATTTTTTTTTCACAAGTACAAGAATACATTCGATTTCCTGAGACGAAAAATTTGCGCTCCGTTTGCTTATTTCGAATATTTTTGCTGAAATACTTTATTTGAGCGCAAAGAATTTATTTACGAATGACAATCAAAACAAACGAAAATTATTATCCAGATAAAATATTGCCAGTATTGCCACACTCCAATGACAAATATTTGCTCCAGTTAAATTAGCACTGAAAAACTGCTTTGCCGTTTAAACTGAGTTTATATTGAAACCAAGTTCAAGCAAACTACGTTTGAACTGCGTTTAAACTCGCAATAAAAAAATTGGCCCTAAGAATCCTAGGCACCAGTCTTATTCACCAATCTATCTCCAAACACATCACTAGGGATAAAGCTTGACTGAAGTTGGTTAGAATGGTTCATCGTATGATAACTGGGGAAGTTATCTGGGGGTAAAGTTTGATTCAAGCTGGAATTATAATGCTTCATCGTATAGTACTTGGAGAAGTTGTGCCGTTCAACTCTGGTATGCAAATGGGCTCGACACTTCATATACACTTCAGGAGTTAATAACCCCTCAAACCTTAACAAGTCCCATCAGAATCTTATCTAACTAAAGCAAATCTAGAAGTCGAACTGGTGTGCCCCAGATTGAGACTGAATAGTTAACTCTAGAACGATTTTAGAAGAGATTCACAATGGGCCAATTTGGCCTCCGAGTGGAAGTGCTGTTTCTGTGCCAAGGTAAGCTAACCTAAAGCAAATCTAACCTAACCTAACCTAAACGCAACTTAATTTCTTTCCATTGCGTAAGCTTAAAGTATTTATTAAATTTCAGTTTTGACTTTAGCTACTTCGGATAATATTTTTCACAATCAAATAGCAACAAGAAGAGAAACAGCAAAAACTATGCTCTAATGATGTCGGAAATGGAAGACAAAATGAAACGAAACGAAACGTTATGCCAACACAAACGGAAACAGCATTCGAAATGAAATCATTCAAGAAATGCATACAAACAATTGTTGAGAAATTGACAATTCCAAGTAGTAATTGCAACGCTATACAACTGTCAGTGCAACAGTGGCGTTGCGGTGAGTAGGTAAAAGAATACAAAAAAGGACAAAATGGAAGAAAAATAAAAGCAGCGTGAAAAACAACCAGAACTTGAGCGCACTAGAAAAATGAGAATGCAAATACGAGTAGCGCGACAAGGGAAGAGGGCAAAACGCATAGGGAGCAGTACTCGTATTGTGGCCGACATGGGAGGGGAAAGCGGAAAGTGGCAGTGGCGAGAAATTTGCAATTGTTGGTAGTAAAGTGAAGAAAAGATGAACTAAAGAAGAAAAATACCCAACAGTCGAGTGACCATAAAAAAATAAATATGAAGCAACAGGTCCGGCAAAGCACTGGTCCATGTTTAATTATGTAAGCGCCACTAGTGGAGTGGAGTTGATTGTGGGGCAGCAAGAGCGATGCAGCGGAAATTGCAAACATTGTAAAATTAACACAAATCATAGTTCAACAAATTCAATGCAATTAAATGTGATACTGTTTTATGCTTAAAGTTAGACCCTTAAGATGAGGCAAAATAGAATTGTTCGATGCAAGTACAGGAAATTCAATTGAACCGAAAGGCAGCAACACTAACAGCATAGCAGCAACAATTGAACAATTCAACTTGAACTGACATTTCTACTATATTTGCGCAATAAATCATAAAAATTCACAGCCTTCTAGACAGCAGTGCAAAGGACACATAAAACGGCACAGGACCAGAAAAGCAGCACGCACACCGACACAATAAAGCGTTCGCCTTTTTCCGACAGTGATGCACTACACGTCATTTGTCAGTTGCTGGCGTTTAGCAGAAAACACACAACAGAAGCGGGCGGGATGAGGGAAAATGGCGAAAATCTCTTCTTTAAGCTTTTAAGTGCGTCATCAGACGTCAGAAAAACCACAGCGCCGCAAAGAAAAGCCGGTCATTAGTGCCACAATGTTGAAATAGAGATTTCAAAGTGAATAGCAAAAGCATAATACAGAACGTGGGCAACAAACAGGAAGCTAAAAAAAATAAGAAATAAAAATAAGAAAATATAAAATAGATAAAATGAAATAAATAAGAAAAATTAAGTGAAGCTCATCGCTCGAAGCAGATGTCAGCATAAGCACAGCATTGCCAATCATGGCGCAATAAAGCTTCACACTTCTCATGTGTGTGTGTGTGTGTGTGTGTAGATGGGCTGAAGCTCACGTCCGGATGTTAAATTTGTTGTTGCTGATAAAAATGTTCGCACACTTCCGGTTGCGTAGCGATTTCATTCATTTTACAGCAGAAATGTGCACGTTTTCCTCTATCAAGTATTTCTTTTTTAAAACAGTATTTCTTTTTTAAAAAAATTTTTGCATAGATAATTTGCAGACTGCTGTCTTTGTGTAGAAGCTACATAAAAAAAATATTCTTACTTTCTTTGTCGCAAAAAAAAGGAAGAAAATTCACCAGTCAGATGCGAAGTGGTTGCTTGAGCCTTTCCGGCCTGTTTTTGTGCTTTCCTGGCGGTTCCTGTTGTTGTTGTTTGTGTTGTTTGGGTGGCGCTGCACTGATTGTGATTGATTGCGGTATACGCAAGCGACAGTAATGGCTTCACAGGGACCGCCAGCTAGCACACCTAACTAATATAACAAGTCACACAACAAAAAAAAAACTACAAAAACAACAACAACCATCCTTTAAATAGCCTTCTAAATAAATCAAAGCAAAGCACACATTATTCGAGTTTTTCGCACTTCACTTTGGGCACTTCCCTGCTTTTCTCATATTCAATTTTCTGTTATAAAAAAAGGGGCTTATTTATTTTTGTTGTTTTTTTTTTTAAACAAAAATGTGTCAAAGCATAAAGGGTCAATTTTGGCAATTCCATTGGGCCAAATCACACAACTCACGCCACGCAACGCTTCCTGCTTATCATTGCAGGCAATTTTTGTTATAAATGTAGGTAGATGAAAAATTAAAATCAGGCACACGCTGACATTAAGCACAAATAAATCGCTTGTCAAGCGATAAAAATCGCCAGCAGCAACGGATTTTCGGGTGCACCGCACCGTTAAAAAGGGTACAAGCACACAAATTTATCTCATTTAATTTCGTCAAAAATAAAAAAAAACACAACAGCAGTTTAATGAAACTTTCTACAAAATATGCAAATTTTTGTGTGAAATGTTAAATTTGCATATTTTTGATTTAGTGCAGATTTATTGTGTGGTGTGGTGTACTTACTTGCTGAAGCCCCGGTAGACGGTGGCGTATGAACCTTCGCCCAGCGGCTCCAATTTGATGTAGGCATCCGATTTACCGAACGGCGAGTCGCCCTGTAAATAAATGCAAAGCAAATTCATTAAATTCAATTCTATGAGACACCTTGTCTATGGCACAGCCTAAAGGTATGCAATAAAAATTGTACACTCTCATTAGCGTTCGATTAAATGCAGCATTCTGTTAGATTGAAGGGCTTATTGGAAAACAATTCAAATGAATATTACATTTGTGAAATTAAACAGACTTTCACCACCACTGCGGTTTGTTTCTGTAGGAGGTGGGCAATTTAGTGTGTGGGTGACTGGGTGGGGGCCAGACGCATGAGAACCGCAGCAGGTGGAATGCAACTTTCATGTCGATTGCTATAAATACACATTAAATGCAACTTGAAATGTTGAGTGAATGAAATTAAATCAAAAATGAAAAGTTGAGTCAATCAATGCTCTGTAACAGTGATATGCGTGTTTTATGTAAATAAATTTAAAAAAAAAATTTCAAAGCAACAAGTCTACAAAAATCAATAACACCGAGCGACTGAGGGTCTCTTATCGACACGCATCCTATTTTTTTATTTCCTCAGTTTTTATTTAAAAGCACATTAAACTGTTAGGGATTTTTTTTTTAATTTTTGCAGTGATGCAATGCTGCAGATATGGATATCAAATGAAAGAATAGAATTGTCACCTTTAGACTAAATTTCTTATTTTGAAGTTTTGGGACCAAAATATGTCAATAAGGTACTTTCAAAAATGTATCCTTCAAAACCCTTGAAAATTTTGAACGAATCCTCTTGAAAAAAATATACGTTATGGATCTCAGTCTGTAGTATGATACCTCAAATTTTGATTCTTCTATCTTTATTGGTTTAGAGTTAAAAAAATATTCCATCTAAAAGAAAGAATTTTGAATG
Source organism: Melieria crassipennis (assembly GCA_963668005.1). Classification (NCBI taxonomy): domain Eukaryota; kingdom Metazoa; phylum Arthropoda; class Insecta; order Diptera; family Ulidiidae; genus Melieria; species Melieria crassipennis. Next base: position 120,537,111 of record OY764962.1, on the reverse strand, counting down.
GAATATGAATTAATTGTTTAATCAAAAAATTCGAAAGCAAAATAAAGTTTGACGTATTATGCGACATAACTTACTGACATTTTTTGGTCCCGAAAGTTCAAAATTAAAATGTGTATGTTTTCAAACGTCCTTTTAAAAGGTCTTCGGATCAGAAAACGAAAAACTGCCAGGTTCCTAGGAATGATTTCTACTCTTTCGCCTATATCAACTTTTGGATGAGTCAAAAGTACTGTCACATAATGTAAAACAAACAAACAAAAAATAGGGGCATGAAAAATTCGAATTCAATGAGTGAGCGGAGTTCGAATGTTTGTGGTATCATAATGGGTCTTTATGGCCTAAGTGGGCTCCCACACCTACCTACCTATCTATCATCCACTTATAGGTTTAACTCTCTAGTTCCCAAGAAGGCCTGTAGACATCCTAAGCTTAAAAAAATTCTGTAAATTATACCTTATGATTTTTCTTGCGTATGGAAAGGGGAATCTCCATTTTATAAAATAAATGTAGTCAGTTAACGCTGCCGCATGCACAACGGCAGTAGTTGTAAGACAAAGTTGAAGTTTCGTGAGAAACTGAGCAATTATTTAATTAAATTTTGAGCCTCAATAAAACTAAAAAAATTACTGGTGAGTAGCTGTTAATCTTTGAGAAAATAAAAAAAAAAAATTGTGAAAAAAAGTTGTCACACTCCTCCTACCTAACCCGAACCCTAGAGTGTCTGTAGGCCTGCTTGGGATGAAAAGCGTAAATAATTAACGGTGATTGATGATAGTTTTTCGCTAGTTAAGCATTATTTTTCTATTTGAACCGACATTTTGATACACCGCAATGTAAAAAAGATTATGTCACTGCAAAAATTTATAGTAAGGTGTAGTTCGTGGGGGTAGATGTGAGAACTAGTCTCCCCTAGTCCTTTATTTCAAAAGATAACAAGGCATTAAAAAATAATAAGAACCGCAATATATATACATATACCTTTACCGATTTTTTAGTTCTCCTAGTTTATACACCCCCCAAAAGCAGTGTATAAGCTACCCCACGACACATTACCCCTCGCCATAGCCCTACCCCTTTTTATTTACTGTCTATTAGGCGTATAAACTGAAACTGTTTCCCGTTATTTATGTTTACATATGAGCCGCTCAGTGCACAAATCTATTAACTCCATAAAACAAAAAGTTGAGAAATGCGATGAAATAAATTTGTTTTTTTTTAAATTCCCTTTATAATTTAAATTCAAATATATATATTTTGTCGAATGGTGTTAATCTTTACTATTCAGGAAAGTTTTAAATAAATATAAGAAGTTATGACTATACCAAGTGCTTTGACACTTAAATTTAAGATTTTTCAAAAAGTGGAGTTAATCACTCTGTGCACTGAACGGCTCATATATGAAAAAAATTTTAAATTAATTTGAAAAAATATTTTTTTTTATATAGATTTTTTTTTGGCTTTGTTTATCAAGCAGGCCTCTAGGCCTTCTACTTTCCACACCCGCTATCACGCCTCCTATTGACATGCAATTTTTTTCCCCGAACAAACATTACTTTTCTACCACAAAACTATCACTGGTAATTTTTTTAACAAGATTAAAAACTTGGGAACTAGAGGGTTAATTGTAGGAACTTGTGAGTCCATGCTATCAGCTCTAATTTGCTAGATACCGAAATAGAAGACTGTATGCCAAGTAATGAACTGTGCGAAAATACAGAGACGAAGTTACAAAAAAATTAAATATATGATTAATATATTAAAGTGTATACAAACACTTTATTAAAAATTAAATGTAAAATAAATACACAAAAGTGTATATAAGCACATTTTTAATGAATTATTTCTTAGCTATTATATCGTTTGAACTGTTAATTCCTTTTTGTTTTTTTTCGTTATTTTGGTTTAATAAAAAAGTGTGTCACCTTTATTTGCAAAAAACGATTTTTTTGTGCGAATTTTTTTTTTAAAACGACCTTTTGTGAGACTTTTTCAAAATTCTCAACGGTAACCCTGGTGCTAAATCCTCAAAAAACCGGCGAGTAAACTTGTTGCCACTACTAATTGCCTCCTACACTAATATGTGGAAAACTATAATCCCCTTAAACCTACAAAACAACCAACCAAAAGTTTTTTTTTCTTTTAGTAAATGTATCAACTCTCGGGACACTCAATGCCAAACCACATAGATTGGTTCAACAAAGGGTCCCATCAAGAGAAAATTCAAAGAGATCTAAAAATCGTTATTCAAACTTCTCGTACACAGCACAACAACTGCTTTTATGCAGCAAAGCGCAAAAACCAAATGAGAATTACAACCGAAAAATTCAACGCAAACAATGTGTGGAAAAGAGAAACAGAAAAAGAGCAAATAACACTCAGCTGGCAAGTATACTATGGATTTTTGCTTGTTGCGAATGCCAGCACTGTTGGTGGTTGATAATTTGTGATGTCACTGTGTACAAACACAAAATATTTAGAAGTGGAATGTTGAAAGTTTATTTGTATGGGGTGGAAATAGAAGACAGAAGATATTGAGATAAACAAATCTTTGAGTGGATAAGAGGCTTATAAAATTATTCAAATATTGGTAATAATTTTGGTTTTCCAGATACTATTAAAATTTGGAGTATTTGAGTAGACTTTTTAGATATATCTAACGTCTCCAAGTAGATCCAATTTATATCTGAATGTTAACTTTAGCCAGTGGAGCATGCAAGTGGGGTTCAATTCCCTTTGAAATATGTAAATATTGTAAACATTTTGAGAGGAAAATATGGTTGCAACTAGGGGCACAATAGATCTTTTACGCCCCAGTGCACTATCCCCAGCAATAATAATATGGTTTCAACTGTTTTTGGACTCAAAACTTATGAATGAAACCCACCCCCCACCAAATAAAATGAAATCCTGTGTGCGTCACTGAGTACAATACAAGTTTGAAATTGTTAATTTCTCTCGAAATGAAATTTTTTAGTGTGAAGAGTTGCCGCTTTTGGTCTTTTCGGACAGAAATTGGTCCGATTTTATTACTTTGGTCCACTGGTCCGCTTAAACGAATTTCGGTCCGTTGTGTGATGTGAATATCTTTTCATTAGTACAAAAAATGAACTTAAAAAATATGTAAAATTGTAATTTAAAAATGAATTTAAAGATATCACAAATTTTTAATTTGGTCGAATTTGGTCGGAAAAAAATTTTTCAAGTGGCAACGCTAATCGTGTGTGTGTACAATGGCGCAAAAATCAATTTTTTGATTTTGAGGAAACCAGTTTTTTACTAAAATGCTTCTAGTTATTTTTTAGTATTTTTCTTTGCTGAAACTTGCCGCTCCAGCAACTATTGCAGAGTGAATAGTTAGAAGATAAAAATAGTTGGTAAATAAAAACCAGCGCCTTTTGTTATCAGCCTAAACCAACTCGTCCAAAGTTGGCTGTTTTTTTTTTATCGAACGCGCCACTATTCTTTGTGGCGTTGTTGCTTTGATTGCAACGTTTAAAGCAAAATGGTACAAAAAATAGAAATTCTCTCAACACTTCAAAGGCTGCACAAAAGCGAACTGAGTCTGCACGGTGCTTTGAGTGTGCATCACCGCACAGACCTCAGCACTGTCCAGTGTTTTCCTGCTGCTTTTCCCCTTCTCGCCCGCAACTATGTGGCTGACCAGTCCCACCACGCCAAGACTTTATCTCTCTAATGTTTTATTTATTGCACCAGCTTTACTTTGGCCACGGGGATGGAGTTGTCCTTCACTACTTACGCCAAATGCACTGAAACGTTTTCGTCGTGGATGCGGGTCCTGTTTGTTGAGAAAAACTTCCGATTTGGGTCTGGGCGGCTTCTTGGGGCGCATAATGACGCGCGTCTCCTCGCGGATGTCGTCGTCCAGCAATTTGCTATCGGATGAAACGGACAATTGTCGCTGGACGCGATCGTGATGTTCGGTGCTGTCGGTGCTGCGCCAGTCTGCAAATACAAAAAAAGAAAACTAAATATGAAAACACTGTAAAGTAAGTAGATGTCAGATAAAGAGACGAGACAATGAAATAATGAGATAAAAGTCAAGTGACCACAGTAAAAAGGATGCAACCAGTAAGAGGAGTTGCCGACGACAAAACTAAAGAACAACAACAACTGTGGGTAGCGATGAGCTGCAGAAAAGGGCGCAATTCAGTTGTTGGGGCACAACGCGTCAGAGTTCGCCAACAACTGAAGATAGACACAAATTGATGTAGTGAAAGGAATGAACTAAGGAATGATAGGGGTATGCACAATGTGCGACAAATGAGCTGGTGGGAATTGTGATCATAACTAACATGGCTACAAAATAGGATTTTTGTATTCACTTGCAACCACCCAAAATCATTGCAACGTTCTTAGAAGCGCAGAATGTGGTCGCTGTTGTTTAGACAAAATTTGCCCTCTAGTTGCTGCAGATTGTGAATACCGCCACTGTTGAAAAATGAAAAATGAGCTGCGCAACTAAGACCGTCCTTGGGCGCTTTGGTGTTATTGTTGTGGGCGTAAAATCCGCACAAAGTGCAGCAAAGTGGAAATGTGCGCCACGATGGACGTTGAACGCATTTCTCTTCTTCTTCTCTTCTTTTTGTGTCCTTAGAATGTTGGAGAGCAAAAAAAGCAGCGATAGCGCGCTGAAGGATTTTCACTACAAAACTGGATTTTGGCTTGAAATGCTCACTGTGCAAAACTGCATCGTTAAGCGTTAAATAAAATAAGGAAAAAAACTACAAAGGCCACAACAACATTTAACAAGCGCGAAAATTGCTAGCTGGCTGACTTTGGTGTGAATCTTCAGACTTTTTTTTTTTTAATTTGTAAAGGCAAAAGCCCAAAAAACGCTCTAAAACGCACAACAAATGCGCATTGCAAACATTTAACAGCAACTTTTTGCCTTTTCTATTTTGTGGTAACGAACGCGCACACCGAAAGCGACAAAGAAAGCATAAATGCATTTGTTGCAATTCTTGCGGACTGCCACTTTGATTGTGGCAGCAGTAAATTGCCCTCAAGTTGCGCAGCGTTTGCAGCAAATTTTCACAAATTACAACTCAAGCAAACCAACAAAAAAAAATATAAAAATAGTCAGCAACCGAATCTGCGCGCTTGGTCGCTCGGCACTTGTAGGGCGCAATGAAAACTGTATTGTGCAGCACCAACAACAACAACAACAACAACGACGACCCCAAGCAGCAGCATTCCTCACAAACCGACGCAGTGAGCGCAAAAATAAATGAAGCGCACAAGTGATGTTGGCAACACTGGCAAAGCAAGTAATGAAATAAATTTAAATGGGCACAAAAAGTGCCCATGAGCGCGCTAGAAGCGTTCGGCAGCACAGCTGTTGCCATCTGCCGTGCGCTGTGGGCTATGGAACACCGACAGCTGCGCCGGAAGCCAGCAATGGAGGCAAAGAACATTGTCGCTGCTTGAACGGAAACAAAAAATAAAATACAAGTAATGAAATTAATTTTGTGTAAATTTTAAGTGTGTCCTTTTGTAATGCAATTTTTGTTGTTGTTTTAATGTGAAAGTGGAACCGTGTGCGGCGCTGTTGTAATGCTTTTTAAGGCAGTGTGTGGATTTCACCGGAAAATATGCAATTATGGTCTACTAACACAACTCTAAAATTGCGACCTTTACTGTTAATGAAGCGCATTAAATAACAAGACAATGCGAGGACATTATGCCTCGGAATTCATTCGTGCCAAGGACCTTCTCAATTGCGAAAGAAACAATGGGGAGTTGAGGCGTTCCATTGGCTTCCGATCTGTCAGTACTTGAACTCATATCTAGCTTCAAATACTATTATCTAGTTTCATCCTGATCTAATTCTAATTCGTTTGGGACTGTATTTGAAATCATGTCTCGGAAACAAGGAGTCTTTTTGTTCTTTCGAAAACACGACTCTCCGACTCGCTGAACTCCAACTTACGAACCAAAGAGCCAAAATTACGGGATGGTCGGTTCTCTGACTCGCTGGCTAACCAACAAACCACCTAAATACAGCTGCGATGAGATGAATTCGTTTGAGACTGTATTTGAAATCATGTCTCGGACAGGAGTGTCTTCCCATCGATGAATGAATTCGTTTGGGACTATTGAACCCATAGCTCGGATAAAACGGATTTATGTAATTTTTTAACCTAAGTCTGGGTCATGGTCTAAAGTACTAAAGTTAAATAACGATTTCTTTTAATTTAAGTAATTTAAGTAAAGTTAATTTGGTAACGACTCGAGACATTGCAACAGTCTAAAAGTGCCAAAAGCCAGGAATTGTTTCGGAAAACCAGTACACATGGCGCCCTTAGGGCCAAGAAGGCCGGGATCCGTCATCACGCGTCACAGTGGTAGTGGATATGAAAATATGAAAAGAAGGTTATCCGATTTTGCGCATTCTTGAAAGGAAGCCTGGTGTTTTTGAGTTGAATTCACAGCAATCTTACATTATGCGAATTTAATCGAAATTATACTTTTCTTGTTTGACGGCGCGAAACTGTCAGTATCTGCCTAATGTCTTAAAGGTTTTGACCAATTTTAAATGAATTTAGCTAAACTCAGCTCAATTCTTTCAATCAACTTCAGCTCTTTCTGTTCTTCCTACTGGACCAATAAATATTTTGCGCCTTTTTTCAGCAATTTCTGAATATCATTAAGCAGTAAGTACATACATGCTTCAACTCTGCACAACAACAATGCGCATGCACTCAAGTATGAAACTGCAATTGCAAATGGCGGCAAATATGAAATCAAATGAAACGCAACGAAAGGAAGCATTTTCCAGAATGCTTTGTAATGGACGCTTTTTGCATTTCATGCGTGAATGCTGAGCGAGTTCAATCAAGCGGACAACTAAAAGGCTGATGCAGCCAACAGAGCGACCGACAGACTTTAAGTGTGCCGCTGGGAAAAATCGGTGTGCAGAAAACGCAAAGCGAAAGAGTAGAGCTGGGCACATTGTGTGCACGCCAAGCGTTGGCAACACTGCGAACCGAACACGAACAGCAAACCAGACTTGCGTGCAGTATTGCAAAGCAGCTTTTCTATGCTGATGCTGCACACTATTCAAAGCTTTTTAGCAAAAAATGGGTTGAAGGGATATAAAATACATAACAAAACGCACAGAGCCACTCACACATTGATGTTGAAAGTTGGTCTAGGACATTGCAAGGATTCATTTTGAACTTTTGTATAAAATTCGCACACACCGCAGAACAGCGCAGCACCAACACACACACACAGAGAAATACCCTTTCGAATGTGTGGCGATGGTGTTGGCGAGTTCATAAGCAAATGACAGACCCACTGACAAACAGACACCAGGCAAGTTCGTGCCACCGAACGATTGAGCGCCACGCAATCCAATGTGCTTTTATGCAGCTCAGCAGCTGCTGAGCGCTACTGGGTCACCCAGTAACCTGGAGACATTTGCAGACGCAGCCGTCGAACTGTTGGCCAAAGCGTGAGCAGCAGTGGCCAAGGAGTGGCGACACAACATGGCTATTTGTCTGTCTGTCTGTCAGTGCGTCTGCTGGTTGGTTCGTTGGTTGGCGGGCAGCTGAACTTTGAAGTCGGCTATGGGTGGCCCGTACTGCAGGGCGTATACGTTATCTCGATTCGGTTGGATTTTTTATTTGAGTGTGCTAATTACTTTTTTAAATTGCATTTGCTTTGAACAAATGGCGCCCAGATGACACGCCAACATGTTTGCCATGCGGTGTGCAGCGTTGAAGCGATGTGGCGAGCACACACAATCTGCTGCAAAGAACATTTTACAGGGTTTTTGTTTTGTTTCTTTTGGTGGCACGTGGTTAGCTGTGTCGTATGGATGCATAGAAGGAAGCATGTAGGTTGCGCACTTGCCGAGTCCTTGAAAATAAAAATTCAGTTTGTTGCAAAATTGCTGTTGCTGGCGTCAGCGTTGTGTGGCGCATAGCAGAGCGAAAACAAGACACGGCGCATGGTTGCTGACTACTAAATGAATTTACGACGTGTGCGGAGCGCAGCAAAAAGTAGTATGACGCGAGTCTGGAATTGCTGGAAAATGGAAAAGCAGTGTTGGAAATTAATTTTAAATTGCATTAAATTTGCAAGTCAAGCATCAGCAGCAGACTGTGCAAACACTATTTGCACTTTTTATTTAGTTATTGATTCTGTTTTTATATATTTATTTATTCTAGGTTTTTTTTTAAATCTCTCTGTTTTATTGATTTAAGCTCGATTTTCTGTGCTTGTTTCTTATTACACTGTACAACACAAAAAAAATAACAAGGTTCTGACAACGGATTCTGGTAGAGGGGGCCAAAAAACAAAAAATTTTGTGGGAGATTTTAGTACCAATTTTGATTAAGTACGAAATAAACACTTAAACACATTTTCAGTTTTGGCTTAATTCTGGCGTTCAAGTTAATTTCTGAGCTTTGATGTATTCAGAGACCTATAGTAGAATTTTAGGGCGAATATTTTCGTGGTAAATTTTGTACTTAAAAAATCCTGTTTTACAGGACATTTTTTGCATTTTAGAAAAAAAGGGGTCAAATTGACCCATACAAATAGGAGCTACAAGATTAAAATGCTCCACAAAAATGTTCTTCGTAGTATTTTACATCAAATTGCTGAACACATCATATACATAAAATGTGAGGGTACATGGTTTTCGTATGCAGATTTACCATAAGAATGTGCAAAAAGGGGAAAAGTTTGACCCCCCTAAACAAAAATTCATATTTTTTTTTTATATATTTTTTTTGGCCCCCTCTACCAAAATCCGTTGTCAGAGCCTTGTTATTTAAAAAAAAAATTTGATTTTGTTGTGCAGTGTTATCAGCCATTGCTTGCGCACACCAAATATCAATTTCCTACTCTGAAAATACTTTTTTTTTGCTATTTACTCAACGACAGCCGTGACAACAACAACAACCATATAGACAACAATTCGCACAACACACATGCAGCAACAATAATAAATCAATGTCGCGCAACTGAAACTTTTTTCGGTGCCTTTTACCCCACCCCCTCTTAGCAACGAAATGTTGCCAGCCATGTCGCTTTGGTACGGAACTGTTGCAGCAACGAAAATAAAAATTAAATATTTATCAGCAGCAATTTTGGCCAAAACGAGCACACATACACATAACGATACGAAAAATGTAAGCAGCAAAGTATGAAGAAATACGACTGCTGTCGGTGCAGTAACGAGCGGCGCGAAAACAAGAATAAAACAGCCAAATAGTGAAACCAAATAGTGAGGAGCGCACAGGCGGAAACGGTGGCGCTGGGAAATGCGGAAATTGCCGTATACAGAGGCTTGTCGAAGCCGGACGTCTTAACTACGTCAGAACGCAAGCGGAAGACATGGCAAGTGCTAAGCTACGTTTCGGATAATCCATAAAGGAGATAATTTGGAAATTTTGGATGCTTCAGGCGTCTGTTTATGTCGGTGCGCTGAGGTGCTGCAAGCGCAAAATAAATGAAAAAACAATAAAGAGCGCAACAGCAGGCATAGACCATAGTGAAGCCTGTTCAAATAGCCAATTTTCGGTGCACTTTATGCAATTTTTATATAGCAACGTAGACATTTTAAAAACAGCAACAGAACGTCTGGGATGAAAAATACAATTTGCTTATTGCTTATTGAAAATATTGGCAATTCAGTAAGATAGTTGATGCGAAGTTGATGATGAGGAGTCTAGTGTGGCCAACAAAAGCAAGCGAAGGAAATAACTCATAAGGATGGCCAAATACTGCACAGCCCAATGTAGACAAATATGTTAGCATACAATTTATTTGCTCAGCGCAATGGTGCAACTTCAATTTGATACTAAAATATCAAATTTTCAGCAATTTGAGTTTGACTTAAAAACAAAATGCAAAAACAAATTTCAATTTCTTTCATTGAATTTAAAAATTTGTCTTTTTTAATTGTTTATAGTTTAAATGAAACTTAATTATGGCAAATATAAGAAACGGTTGAACAAATTGCAAGTTTCCATGAAAGTTCAGGAACTGAAATTTGATAGAGATTTGGTAGATATCCTAAAAGTATGCAGCAGTAAAACGGTATACAAAAGCAAAACAAAACACATGCACAGCATAACTTCAACAAAAGTTAGTCTACTTTTAGGCTCCAGGAACCTATTGCAAAGTTCTTGACTTACTGATTGATTTTGTATCATTTCATTATTTGAAATACTGATACTAAAATAAATAAGAATTTTTGTACTTCATTAGAATTGCAGCTTCCGACCATTTTTTTTAATAACTTTCAAACCAATAAAGTTAGAATAATAAAATTTTGCCACGTAATCAAGGAAATTTTGGGTTTGATTATAGTTAGTTTTCAAGAAAATTCTATATAAATTTTCAAGGATAAAAAGGATTAAAATTTTCAAAGGACCTTTTTCATATCTTTTTTTACAAATAGGTTTAAAATAAATTTTATTTGAATTATTCTTATTCTAATTATTTCATTTGATATACATATCGCCATATTCTAACGAGCTTAAGTATTTTTAATATTTTGTATCCCCTTCAAAATTTTGAAGTCATTTTAAAAAGACAAATGATGTAAAAATGAAAAACTGAGTACGCAGTATTACTATATTTGGTCTCCAATTTCACGCACATATGGATTTTTCGCGGTGTGAAAAATGCTGTCGCACGCTGTTATGGATTATGTGACTTAGTGCACTGCGAAGGCCGCTTAATGTATGTGAAGTGATAAATTATTGCATTATGTTATTATTCTGATTTAACTGGCATTACAAAGTCTATTAGAATTGCAAAATGATCCTACTATATAAATTATCCAAATCTGTCTCAAAAATCCCATAAAATTGAATACATTTCAGTTTTTTTTGCTCACTTAAATCTGATTAACTGCTAACAACAAAATTCTCCACAATTGCAATGCAATAATTGCAAATTTATGCCAAATTGACATTTTCTGTTCACATTAAGAATTTATGCTGTTCAACTAGAGGGAAAAGCTTTAAAGTTGTAGCACAAATAAAATACATACAAATAGATACACAGAAGAAGTACGATTTCACAGCGAGAAGGCGAAATAATACCAAATGAAATGAAATAAATGAAAAAATAAAAATAAAACAAAATACCAGAAAATAAAAAAAGGAACATTTTTTGAATTGCCAGAATTGTGGCACAATTTCAAATGATGCCCCACAGCACAGTGTGTTATTTTTTAAATCTAGGAGGACAAAAGTCAAATTTTGAAATACATTTTTTTTATGAAAAAACACCATGGATCAACTGTCAATACATCATACTGTCTATAAAGGTTAATTTTGTGACCATGGTGTTATGCATAAAGGTACACAGGGTCTTCAAACTTTACCTTTTCTTAAACTGAATTTTTATTTTTATTTTTTACTCATATCATAGCACAATCTAGTACGAGTTTGGTTGTATGCCAGATTGTTTACATTTTTTGTCATTTAGTGAAAACATGGGATCAGGTATGTAGTTTTGTTTTTAGTCAATTAATTTCTTTAATTTGCTATATTTCAACTGGGATATTGATTTCAATATACATATAAAAAAATATTTCTTTTTTGTCTTATACTAATTTTGAAAGATAAAAAAGTATATATATTCACCGATATTCACTTAAAAATTAAATATATTTAAAATCCTTGAAGTGTCCGTTGTCGATATTGAGAAAGATCCATTGCGCATTTTTGCGGCCGTCTAACAAACTTTTCAATTTAAGCGCAAGAAACCGAATTGAAAATTCAAGACATTTTCACAGAATGGGTGAAAGCGACGAAAGCGAAGCAATTAGATGCAATATTTGATGTTCTTGTTAGTGCCTGTAAGGAAAAAATTTGCTGTTCCGAATTCCGAAAGCTACTCAGAAGGGAAGCGAGTACCATGAGCCATAAAATAAGCCTTCGATGGTATAAAGAGCAACGAAAATATCATCGGTTTATGCTGAAAAACAAAAATTTCCTTAGTTCAAGATACACCATCCCAAAACACATTTGTACCAATTCTAGTAAGTTTATTTATGACTATAAAAATTACATATATGTATTTACTTATTACGTAATTTAGTGAACAAAAAAATGACGGTAAAAAATAAGGGACGACCAATGAAAACATTTTCCGAAGCTTCACTTCGAACAAAGAAACGAAAGGCGAAACATTTAATGGAAACAAGCAGTCCTGCGGAACTATCTCTCGCGACGGAAATGTCAGTAAGAGCAATGGGAAAAAGAGATGCACCTAACATATTTAAAGAACTATCCGCCGCATCACCAGAAAAAGCTACAGCATTAAAAAGAGCCAATCAAATGTCCCCAAAGCAGTATGAAATGTCAGCAGAATCGGCGTTAGCTGCATATATAGAAGGTAAATTCTCCGTACATCGGTACAAAGCTGTTCGTCGTATAACCAAAATCAACTCAACTTCACCTTTTCCACCATATGCTGTTATAAAATCTGCGAAAGAATTATGCTATCCACCACAAAGCAGCATTAACATTACTGAAACCAAGGCCGAAGTGCGTTTGCAAGCTCTTGTAGACCACACAGTCGAACGCATTTGCACTGTACAAAAGCAAATCTTGCAAAAGTTAGTGGATGAACGTGGAACGGTTGAATGCACAATGTTCTTCAAGTGGGGTTGCGACGGTTCTTCTGGCCAAAGTCGTTATAAGCAAAATTTTTCGACTGAAAATTGTGATGATCAAAATTTATTTAGCATTTGTTTAGTACCGATGAAAATGTGTTCTACTGAAGATGGTACAGTGCTATGGGAAAATCCATGCCCTTCATCGACACGATTTTGTAGAGTTATTAAATTTGTATTCACAAAGGAAACCGATGAAGTAGTGAAAGAAGAGGTCGAAATTATCAAATCCCAAATTAATGATCTTAATCCAACGAAATTCCAAGTCAATGAACATTTTATCAAAATTTACCACACGTTGCTTTTCACTATGGTTGACGGAAAAATTTGTACATCTTTGTCTCCATATAAGTCATATCAAATATGTTACATTTGCGGAGCTTCCCCTAAAGACATGAACGATCCGGAAAAATTGGCAAGCAAAACCATAAACGAAAATGCCTTACAATTTGGAATGTCTCCTTTACATGCATTAATAAGATTTTTTGAATGTGTGCTGCATATTTCATACCGGTTGGATATAAAAAAATGGCGCGTTTCTGGAGAAGAGAAACACAGAATGCAGTTAAGAAAAAAGGAGCTGCAAACGGCATTTCGAGCGGAAATGGGTCTTCTTGTTGACTATCCCAAGCAAGATACTGCCAATACTAATGATGGGAACACTGCCAGGACATTTTTTAAAGATCCAGAAAAAGCATCAAGAATAAGTTGTGTAAATTTAAATCTGATTCAAAATTTTTCAGTTATTCTCCAAGCAATTTCGTGTGGCCGTGCAATTAACGTTGATGCTTTTGAAATGTATTGTAAGGAAACATATAATATTTATATTCAAAATTATCCGTGGTACTATATGCCAGTAACTGTCCATAAAGTTCTATGTCATGGACGCCAAATCATTAGCAGTTGTTTGTTGCCCATCGGTCAACTTTCAGAGGAAGTCCAAGAAGCCCGTCATAAGGACATAAAATATTTTCGGGAACACAATACACGAAAAATGTCACGCAAAGACACAAATATGGACTTGTTCCAAATGCTTTTTGTAACGTCGGATCCACTTATATCTAGTTTAAGAAAACTGCCATGTAAGCGCAAGAAAAATCTTTCTCCAGCCGTGATGGACTTACTATCAGCTGAACCAGGTTCGACTGCTTCCTCAGATGATGAAACAAGCGAGACCGGTGAAAGTGAATAATATTAAAATAAAATAATATCAAAAGATCTACTTGTTTATTTACAATTTTTGTGATTTTTGTTGTTACATAATACATTTTTACATATAATTTTTTTTCTGAATTGATCCCAATGTCTTTACGACTTCTTTAATAGCAAAATAAATTAAAATTTGTACCATTTCGCCGCGCTACTGATTTTTGTCCTCCTAGATTTGAAAATAAGCACACTGTGCACAGGCGTATAAAGACAAATGCGGCTCAAGCGGCTGTAGCGAACGGCGCACTGATGGCAAATAATAAAGACAATAACACCAACAGCGACAACAACAACAAAATGCACAAACATAACAACGGAATCTAGCAAATCTCTTTAAAATTTTGCTTAAAAAAAAATAACCCAGCACACCATTCTGCAGCGCAATGACGAAAGCAAAAGAAAGAAATATAAAAACGCTCTGCAAAAGTTGCTAGCAAAAAATGAAAAATTCTTTAGACATGAAATGCTTTTCTCATATTAATTTTTTCCATTTTTCCTATGTGTTGTATATGAAAAACAAACAAAAAAATGGCACAAAAAAAAATAACAGAAAAAAGGATACTGTATCCCTGACAGCAAACGAGCAGACTAACCTCAACAATGCTGGGAAATGGGAGACAGCAAAAAATGCAAAGAAAAAACCTACAAAAAAAAACATAAAGTGTTGAGGTTATGTAGTTTAGGCCGACCGATTAGTGCAAATCTGCTGGGCTACTTAAATGTCTAATTAATATATTTTTCTATATAAGAATAGAGTAGAGAATGCAAAAATAAGCTTGAAGGAATGAGCGTAAAATTTTTAAAAATATTAAAATAATAAAATTTCTTTAACATAAAGACGGCACCTTGAGGCGAAATCAGAGCGCACAGCCACTAAAGGTTGCACAATGAGAGCAAAGTTGACATATTTTTATGCAAACGTTAAACAAACACAAATAAATATACATACTAACATACCTATGCATTCAACTATAGCTGCAAAACATTGTTGTAAGTACAACCGTATGTTCGAAACTTATAAAACTTAAAGCTATTTCAACGTGTGTTGTTGTTGTATCTCATAAGCAGCTGACGAAGATGGCTGAAAGCGAATCAGCCAAAGCATATGGGCGCCCACGTACTTTTGTTGTTTGTGTGCAGCCAGGAGACAGGAGGCACTTGAACGTGTCCTTGCACTGCACTATGGTTCTGACAGGGTTGTTTTTTATGAAAAAGTTGAAAGTTTTCATGAAAGATTCTAAAACAACTCGTATGAAAAGTTTATACCAGGAACCGTAACACTTATAAGTTTTATTATAAAAATCAATGTTTAAGAGTTATATTTTGACTTTAATTTAATGACTCAACAAATAATATAACAGTTTTTTTTAATTTATATTTTAAAAATCCTATAACAATTATTTTTAATTTTTTTCTTATTAGTTCACAAATTACAGTTTTTTTCGATTTTTATTTTAGTTGTCCTATAACAATTATTGGTGACTTTAATTTATAAAATTCATCAATAAAAATCAGTCAGTGACTTTTATTTTTTTAGTCATCAATAAAAATCAGTTAGTGACTTTTATTTTTTAAGTCGCAAATAAAAGTCATTTTCCTTAATCGCACTACTGTATTTATTAAATATCGAAATGTATATATATTATATTCTTGATCGGCTTAACAAGACCTGTCTTGACAGTTCTGTTTTCTGGAAGAATCATAACTTTTGCATGCATTAATGATAATGACTTTTATATTGCGACTTGAAAAATAAAATTCATTGAATGATTTTTACTGATGACTTTTATAAATAAAAGTCACTGAATGATTTTTATTGCTGACGTACAAAATAAAAGTCAATGACTAATTTTTATTGATGACTTTTATAAATAAAAGTCACTGAAAGATTTCTTTATGACTAAAAAAATAAAAGTCACCAATAATTTTTATCATAGGACAACTAAAATAAAATCGAAATAAAACTGTAAATTTGTGGTCTAATATGAAAAAAAATCAAAAATAATTGTTATTAAATTGTTAACCCTTTCGGTTATTCTATGCCATATGGCATAGTCTCTTTTCAGTGCCTGTTTTAGGTCAAAAAACTTGTGGATACTATATTTTTGTTGTTCCTTAGAATAGTTTGAAGTTTTAGGAAAAATACGAAATTAATAAACTGAATAAATAAGTTGAAAGAAGAAGAGTATACACTTTTTTTAATGGTATATCTTCAAATAGTGAAGGAAGAAGAAGCAGACAAAATTTGATAACTTTTTTAATTTGACGTTTTCTTTCAATTTAGATACTTTTTTTAAAAAAATGTTGGCTGAAGTATATGAAGAAATATTCAAATTTTCGTTATGCATAAAAAGTTTTATGTTTAAGTAATTATTACAGCCACAACGATGTGGTTGCTCTTATAGAAAAACCGTCTAAAATACAGGGTCCGAGTATAAAAATTTAAAAATTTCTTATGGAATGTTGCTAACATAACCACAAAGAAGCCTAAAACGTAAAATTTAAAATTTTAACTTTCCCCAGTAAAAAGCTGTACCGAAAGGGTTAATTAAATTGTTATTTTTAAAATATAAATAAATAATAATTCTTACTTTTTAATTTTTTCATAAACTTTTGAAAAAAAGTTTATTGCCAAGTTTGATTCTCCGTGCGAAAAGAAATGTATTGGTAATTTATTTGCATAATTTTTCCTTCATAGAAATTTTTCAAATCTAGTTTCCATAAATAACTGTTTCCCTGTTCCCCGATCCCTGTTTTATACAAAAAATATTCAGCAACACTACTGACTTCCTTCTCGTTGTATAAATATTCACAACGTCTGGTTTATTCTGCAACTTAAATAGATAGAAGTAGCTATCTTCAGTCTTTAGTAGTTAGAAGTCTCAGGTTAATTGGGCCCATTAAGATATTTTGTGAGTTTTAACCCAATTATATTACATACTTTCGAAAGATCTTTCAAACTTGATATGAGGTGCTGAGCCATAGATGTCAACCTTAAAAACTTTCCAAGTTCGCCAGCATTGAGAGAATCAAGGCTGCCTGTGAGAGAAGTTGCATGATTGTTTCTTCTTTGCTGCATCTTCACTTCTACAAAAGTCCTGTCTACCTCTCATTATACTAAAAAGACTGATTATCCTTGGATCCATTGACCAGATTTGTTTCCCCCGTTCCTTGTTGAAAGGAATTCCATTGTTGGTTTGATTGTCTCCAGTTCGTTATTGAGCAGATTTGTTTCACCAGTTTCTGATGGGCCACTTGTCCATAGGTATAAACTAAGTTTATGTGTCCCGAGTTTCAAAAAAATATCTCATCAAATATTTTTTTTTTTACTTTATGTCAGGAAGTTGACAACATCTTGACCACAGTGCAGCATCTTTGAAAATGTCAGCACTTTCCGTGTGTTTCTCTTAGTCCTTTTCATATAAAGTATTTGGATACCAATTTGAATGCTGCTTGGATGCTCTTTATTTGGCTGTCAGTTTGTCTATTTGCCTATTGTGTTTACATTATTATTGTCAATGTTTTTTTTTTGCCTCGGAAATGCTGTCATTATTACGTTTACTATTTGTTTTTCAGATTATTACAACATTACATTTCTTTGTATTATTTTCATTTTTTTTTTTGTATTTTATACTCTGTTGCTCTTCTTTATTTTCTTATTTTTTTGTATATTTTACTTTGTTGCTCTAGCTTCGCATACAGTGTTGTTGTAAAAAATATAGCAGTTGTGTGCTTACAGTTATGATGTCGTGAATGTATGTATGTGTTGCTAATGTATGTGGGTGTGTGACAAAAAATGCAAAGTGGAGCATAAAATACTATAAAAATCACAACAGGATCTACGCGCTGCATGGCGTTTTTTTGGGTCTCTTTTCAGATTTTCCGCTTTTTTGGTTGTTATTTCATTGCTATTATTTTGTTGCTGCTGCGATGTTACTATTGTTGTTATGTTGCAATAAAAGCGCACACAACATTTTACTTTTGTTTACAAGCGAAATTATGCATAAATGGAAATGTGTGCTGCATACACACACAGACACACACAATTGAAAAGCAACCATTTGGAGCAGCGACTTTTGCGTCCGCTGTTTATGATATTTTGTTGTTGTTGTTGTTGCTGTTTTCGGCGCAACTATTGGTGCTTTTTATGGACAATTTAAACGCACTTTAGTAGATATGAAAATAAATTACACTGTGTAACAAAAACAAAGGAACGAAAATTAGCGACGAACATGAAAAAGGACAAAATTAATGTTGCAGTTTGAGTTTCTATTAGTGTCCGACCGAAGGTGGATTTTGGCCGAAGCCGAACATTCGGCATAACTAAAATATTAGGCCGAAGGCCAAAGCTGAATACTAATAAAAATTCTCCTAATCAATTTTCAAATCTAATAAAATTTTGCCGTTCTTTCTCTATTCTTTGTTCCACTTAAGAATTAATAAAAATATATACATACCTATATATATTTTTGAATTAAGTCGAGTGCTTTTTAAGAAAAAACTGTGCGAATTTTTATATTAGGTTGTTACTTGTAGTCTCTGAGGGCTGAGCGCGGTTGATGAATAAATAAATAAATAAATAAAATAAAAAAAAAATACCAAAAACAGTTTTAGAGTTCCGTTTCTAACAAAAACAAAAAATCTAACAATTCAATTGACACAAATATCTGATTAGAGATCATTTTTATTAATCGCAATCTTGAGTCTAAAAAATCGATAAACCCCGATATTTGAAAAAAATACTTCGAAACAGAGAAAATTAACTTGCATTACAGGGCAAACATCTTCGGCGATTTTGGCCGAAGCCGAAGATTTAAAATTGGCCGAAGACGAATATTCGGTTCGACACTAGTTTTTATTATTAGGTATATATAACTTCTGATCAACAAAAATCAAAATGTCAATGTCAAAATTTGTTTTCCCCTCGTTTCGGTCATCCATGCACCAGTGTGACTAATGAAAACATCGAAAAAGTTTGGAAAAAGTGACCTCGTAGATTGTCTGATGAGCATCAGGGAGGTAGCAGCCGATCTTTGTGTCTCATTCGAATCGGTGCTGAAAGTTTTGAGTTTGAGAGAATTTGAAACTAGCTTTTGCTGAGAATTGGATTTCGGATTGATGTCCTTCCTTCCTTTGGGCCAAAATGTTATCGACGGCTCTATGAATATGACATCGAAACTAGCCAACAATAATTGAAATGGCGTTTTTCAGGCGATCTAAAACCCCAAAAGCCACGCCAGATTTGATCCAAAATCAAGGATCTGTTGTGGTCCACTCAAAATTTCTTGCGCCAAGTCAGGAAGTAAATAAAAAGTATTACGTGAGTATGTGAAAGCGTTTAATGGAAATTGTCCATTGCAAGGGGTCAGAATTGTGGAGACAGGTAGGTACATATATTTGGTTGACCACGAATGGCTGCACATAGACCCTTATTGGGTCTTTAGCGATGCCAGATGGAGGTCCGTGTTGTAGTAGTGATCTGAAAGAACACGAGTGTTTTTGACAAACTTTTGGCCTAGCATTGACACTTCCTCTAGTCCCTCTAGTCTAGTCCACCGAACTCAATTGCCCTTTAGATTGCCAAGCGTTGTTTTGAGATGGCGAGGCAGATCCAAAGGACGTGGCTCAAACAACTCATCTGGCACACGATTATTTGACTAACAACAACGTTCCGCAAACTTTGTAATCACTCTCAAGTTACCACTTTGCAAAAAGGATTTTGTGACCATTGAGGCGATAAGGGGAATTCGCAGAAGCTAATTGCCTTCAAAGCCAAAATAAGCTTATCAAAATAGTTTTGAAGTTTGGAGAAAGCGTTGAAATAAATATGTACACTGTTTGTAATGGAGATTATTTTAAATGAAACAAAATTAATAAATTGATATTCATGAATAATTGCTCCGTTCGTGCAAGGCAATTCTGAAGTTGATTAGACCCACACAACACAGTGTTATTATATTCATGGTTATTTTGTTGTTAATGGAATGGAAAGCGCAAAATATTTTTCGACAACTTAGTGAATTTGAATGCAAATATGTATGGTAATAAATTTAGTAATAAATGGTTGGCTGCTGCTATTGAATTGAGTGCCTGAATTATGCAATTTATTTAAAATTCCTAAACGCTCACACTTTTGGTGTTGGTTATTAAAATATTTATAATATATAAATTTATAATAATGTAATGTACCATCAGGCACTAAACTGTAACATAATGCAATAAATATTTGTTATATAAATTCTTGTGCAACAATTTTAGTGCTTCGCCTCGCTGTGGTTGCCACGTTTTTATGAAACGAACGCCCAACTAAGCACTGTGAATATTTTCAAATGCATTTAAATTTTAAAGCTTAGCCAATGGGTCGGCGCGTGTGTTTGGATATTTGTGTGCGTATTCAATCGAAATGTAATCGCAAAAGCAACGGAAATCGTGCAACGCACATTACTGCTGTAATCTTCAAATATTGAAATATTCAGTTGCGAGCATTGCTGGCGCAAAGCGAGAAAAGGCTCAGACATCTACAAGGAAAAACTGCCAAGCACACACACATACACGTACACACAAACCTACATCAACCAATGCGTCAATGCATATCGCAATAGCTGCTTACTGCAATCACTCCCACAGCGAGCACAATCGAGATTATTGCCATGGTTGCCATATTGCGCGCTGCAGTGACTTGAGCCTTGCCAAGTGGGTGCACTAAAAAAAATAAAATAAAATACGCCGCGCAATCTGAAAGCAGTCGAAACGTTGGCAACTGTGGCATCGATGGTAGTAATAGCTGCAAAATGTAATGCAATCGCGCGCGCACACACACACACACACACTGCCTTTTCTACAATTCGGTTTCTTTCTTTTCTGAAAAAAATATCCTTTTTTCCGCCATTACTTTGTGTCGCTCTGCAGCGAATGGCAATCCGCTTTTTGCTGTGTGATTTATTATTCAAAGGAGAAATTAAATTAAAATTTCACTAAAGGACAATTGATTGTGTGGGTGTGTCTGTGTGTGTGTGTGTGTATGGGCGATGCTCGAATTCAATAGCGAAATGATAACAGAAATTGAGGCGCAGAGACAGCAAAACGTCTAACGAGCAAAAGAAAACGAAATATGCACACAGCACTGGAAATGTCAAGAAGCTCACACGACCACAGTGGCACAAAAGTGGGAATTATTTTAGGAGGAAAATGTTTAAACTATAGAAAAAACTAAAAAATCTTAAGAAGAGTTTTCTTATTAGTGAAATGAAATTTCTAAAGTTGATACGTTTTCTGAGTTTGATATGGAAACATTTTGAATGAAACAATGCCAATTGTCAACCACTGTCTTTGATGTATGAACTAAAAAAAAAACAGTCTCAGTGTGTTGCAGACATTTAACTTTACATTACTTTTGCGTATCTTTGGTTTGTCTACCCTGTGATGGTGCTTGCATAGCTGTGCCGTCTACGTCCATGGCAACTATTGTACACATTTGAAGAAAAAGCACTCCATGCTGCAACAGCTTTTCCTAAAACATTGATTCGTTGTCTGAAAAAGCCCACTTTATTGTAATTTTTAGATGAACAAAGTCAACGAACTTGTATGACGCAATTTGCCACATGACAACATGTCAGATAAAAAAAATCACAAACGCCGAACAGCTGTCGACTATTACGAATCTTAGGGGTTACTAAAGACGACTAAGATTTTTTGCTTAAATTATTGAGCACCATTATTTAGTTAGATTAGATTAAGTTAGGTTAGGATGTCTACTTCTGTATGAGAAACACTTATGGCCCATTGTCTACAATTTTGCAGTGGAATGTGGAATGTTTCAACGGGTTGCTTGGAGAAATAGTCGGAGTGAAGGCATCAGATGGCTCATCTCCTTTGAACAATTACTAAAGAAGTATCTGTAGAATAGGGTCACGCATGCAACGTTTCAACGATGCTCCAAGGAGTCTATAGAGCTGGATGCTCTAGTAAGCTTAATTGTATGGTTTCAGACGTGTTGAAGGTGTACCAAATAGGCTTTTGAAGCAACTGCCCATAGGTGCGAGTTAATTTCCACTTTTGGTAGGACATAAGTGGTGTAAATTATGCTTAGATCTGTGGGAATCAAAGCGCACTTCTGCCTTGTAATAATTCTCATCTACTTCATGTGGATAGTGATATAAGTAGAGGAGAATTTAACTGGCCCAAACTAGGAATCGAACGTAGAGTCTCAGGTGAGATGAGTCAGCGCGATGAACTATCGTCTACTGATTTTAGTGCAGTAATACAATTTTTTACTATTATTTTTTTCTAACTTCGTCACTTCTATTCATTACTATAATATTTTTAAAGAAAAAAAGTAAAAAAAAATTTATATTTTGGTATTGGCTACAATGGGGATTCGAACCTTACTGAGCAAAGTTGACCGTAAGTTGAGACTCAAAGAGCAAACTACTTTTTACTACTGTTTGTTGTAATCGTAAGTAAAATTGTTTAACTTTTATTATACTCTTTATTATACTTTTTAGAAAATACTTGTTATAAAATTTTAGTATACATTTTTAATTTTCCCTAACGTAATTTTCAAAAGTTTACTATTATTTTTTGGGATATATTTGCTACTATTTTCTACTAGTGCACACACTCTCAACCTAAAAAAATTTGTGATAGTTACTGTTAATATTTTAGTATTTTTGTCAATTTAAAAAAAATGTATTTGATACAATTTTTACTACTATTTAACGTACTATTTCTACTACACTTGTTACTACTATTTTAGTACGACTGTTAATTTGTTGTTCCTCTTGCTCACGTACTGTACACCACGCAAAAATTTTGAGGTAATTACAAACTAAATTTTCTAAACTATACTACTCTATTTCGCTACTATTTGCCTTTGTACTATTTTACTAGCTTTTACTACATTATCGCAACTAAACTATTCTATTTTGGTACTATTTATCTTTGTACTATTTTATCACCTTTTTCTACATTCTCCAAACAAAACTACTCTGCTTCGCAAATTACTATTTGTCTTTGTACTATTTTACTACCTTTTACTACATTCTACAAGCTAAACTACTCTATTTCGCAAACTACTATTTGTCTTGGTACTATTTTACTACCTTTTACTACATTATCGAAACTAAACTATTATATTTTGGTACTATTTGTCTTGGTACTATTCTACCACTTTTTACTACATTCTCCAAACTAAACTACTCTATTTCGCAAACTACTACTTGTCTTTGTACTATTTTACTACCTTTTACTACATTCTCCAAACTAAACTACTCTATTTCGCAAACTAATGTTTGTCTTTGTACTATTTTACTACCTTTTACTACATTATCGAAACTAAACTATTCTATTTTGGTACTATTTGTCTTTGTACTATTTTACCACCTTTTACTACATTCTCCAAACTAAACTACTCTATTTCACAAACTACTATTTGTCTTTATACTATTACACTACCTTTTACTACATTATCGAAACTTAACTATTATATTTTGGTACTATTTGTCTTTGTACGATTTTACTACCTTTTACTACATTCTACAAACTAAACTACTCTATTTCGCAAACTACTATTTGTCTTTGTTCTATTTTACTACCTTTTACCTCATTATCGAAACTAAACTATTCTATTTCGCTACTACTTGTCTTCGTACTATTTTATTACCTTTTACTACATTCTCCAAACTAAACTACTCTATTTTGCAAACTAATGTTTGTCTTTGTACTATTTTACTACCTTTTACTACATTCTCCAAACTAAACTATTCTATTTTGGTACTATTTGTCTTTGTACTATTTTACTACCTTTTACTACATTCTCCAAACTAAGCTATTCTATTTCGCTACTACTTTTCTTTGTACTATTTTACTACTTTTGTATTTGTTCAATACAAATAAACTTAGTTCGACTCACTACTGATTTGTATTACTACTACTTTTTTGCACTACTCTTCTTTATACTTTTCTAGAACAACATTGATTTTCGCTTTGTAACTCTATTGTTTGCTTGCTTTTTGCAACCAATGCTTTTTAGTTTTTACTTTTTACTTTGATATTTGCACTACTTTCAGTTTTTTATTCCTTTTTTTTACTAGTTTTTCTCATTGATTACCATTTACACGCTGCTATTAACAGCTAACGTAGCCGTTAGTAAAGTTTAGTAGACAAGTTTGGACCTTTTACCTTTTGGTTTTTCATTTTTTGTTTCATTTTTTGCCGTTTCTTGTGCTAAAAAGATATTGAAAAAGAGAAAAGAAAAAAATGCAAAATTTAGCAAAAATAATATAAAAAGGCAGGAAAGGAAATAAACAAATAAAAACTAAAGAACACAACAACGACAAATGAACTAATTACAGAGAAAGAAATGAAACAAGAAAAAAAATAAGAAGAAGAAGCACAGAAGCAGAAACTTGCCAAGGCAAAGCAAACTATTGAAGGACTTTCATTACAAACTTTAAGTCAAAATTGCAGTGAACGCAGCTGATGTTACAATGCGACAAAAAATCGTTTAGTGGGCGAGGTTGAGGGGGGGCGGGGAAAAGAAGAACATTAATTAGTGGCAGCGCGGCGAATGTACAACAAAGCGAAGGCGCATGTCTTTAAGCCGAAATTTCATGCCAAATTAGACTGCTTGCAGCTGGCTGAATGCCTGAATTTTCTCAGCAGCGGCAAGTAAGACAAATCAACGGCAGACTGTGTGTAATTAAAAAAAAAAAACGAATACAAAACTCACAACTCAAATGTGCGTTCTCGTTAGGAAAACCAACGAAGCCAAGAAGCGGAGATGATTAAAAATTACAGCAGCGCAAAATGTGCGCCTTAAACTGGGTTACCAGGTCGGCCAGGCGGCGATGGCAATGGCCAACGGCTGCTTTCGGCCACCATGCAAACAGCACAGCACACCGATTCGTGAGTCAATAACGAGTGTGCGGCCATGTTTGCGCACAGCTTCAGTGCAGTTGATTTCAATATTTGCGGTTATTGTGATTTTCGCCATTTGACGCGCCCGAAAGTATGCCGCACATAGGCGCCTCTATGCGTCAAGCGACTACTGACTTTGCCGCTTGACTGCCCACGTGCTCACTCACCGGTTCGAGTGCACAGTGGAGATTAGAAGTTGAAAGTTGGAACCGCGCCTGAAGCCTATTAGCGGCCATGATTAGACGGTACGTCTTTACCGTTTGCAAGCGCACACTTGATTTGCTGCCCAACGCAAATCTTACAGCTCAATCGCACATCCGCTCAGCCGAAACCACCCCACCCGCTCCGCCCACTCGGTCAACGCATCAGTCAAGTGTTAAGCGCATGTGCGCACTTTATGCCACATTTGGCTGCCACAATATTGGTGGCCAAAGCTCTCAACTGGGCTTGTTGTTGTTGTTGTTGTTAAGTAAGGCGAAAATATTTCCCTCATGCTTATCCCATATCGACAAGTTAATCCTCGACTGTAAGACGTTGAGCTCGTGTCGAAGCATTCGAGTGCCGGAACTTCCTGCGTGCGAGTGTGTGTGTGTGCGTGTGTGCATGGCTGCCTGTGTATTGAGGCGCGTGTAACGTGCCACAAATTAAGTTAAGCACCTACCACCTGTCCAATTACGCCCCAAGGATATTCGCATTCATTGCAATTTAGTTTTTATTTATCACTTTGTTTGCGCCGTGGTGCGTCCATCGAACACAGTTTTCTTGTGAGCTCCAGTGCTGTTTGTTGTTGTTGTTGTTGCGACCGCCAGCAACAAATTAAATTGCTTCGAATGGATTAATTTGGCTTAAGCAGTATTCGTCTCCATCTCAAGCAGAAAACAACCATAAACCGAACGACAAATAGAGAGAAGGAAACAGAAAGGGAAAGCGCCAGTTGGACAGAGACGAGTGAGAGAGTGCGCGCAATTATTTTGCTTCGATTTCGGGTAGATTTATTATCTCATAAATCAATTTTATACGCCAGCGTTCGTTCGACCATGGCTCTTAGCGGTCATTGTTGTTGCCAATATGTGTTATTGTTATTGTTTTTGTTTTGATTTTGTTTTATTGCTATTTTGTTGAGTTTCTTGCGGATTTGCTGTCATGCCATGATTGCTTTGATGTGTCGCTCATTGCCGGCCGCGGCGCAACAATGTTTAGGTGTGAGTGCGCGAGGAGGTGAGGGAGTTGGAGTAATTGAGAACTGAAAACAAATCCGATGAGCATAATTTCAACGCAATTAATATGGCTGACCGAAAGCCATTAAATGAAGCATATTAAGGCAGAAAGCGGCGCATAATGAAAGCGATGAGCCAATGCAGAAAAAATTCCGATTGAACTTTCAAAGTTGAAAGGTCAAGTGCGCATGTGTTTAATTGCGGTGACAGTGGCACTGTGAAATGAAAATTAAAAAAAAAGGAATACAAGAAATTCATTTAAATCAATAAGTAAATAAGTGAGCACAAAATGTAATTAAAAAAGATATACATAACTACAAGTCACAGATATTTATAAGTCACAATGCACAGTAATTCGACTCCATGCAACCGCGGCACAAAATTAGAAGGACTCTGTTCTTAATAAAATTTGTTAAACTAGTTAATCATTGTCTGCTGAATTGAAATCTCCATTTTGTTTTTCTTCAACTTTTGTAGTTTGGCAATGCCTGAGACTTAAATTTGCAATTTTCTTCATTTTTGGTAAGTAAATTGTATGAGGACCCTTTAGTTTTGCAATAAAACGATAATTATAAATGTTTGTTTTTCATTTGTGCAGTTTTTTAAATTTTTCATGCTGATTGCATACTTTTAGGGATGAATAACATAAATTGTATCGAAAAATACGTGTTTACACCACTTTTCGAATTGAATTATTTTCTGAGATCGGAAGATATCGGAGGATATAATTACTTTATTCGACAAAGAATGAATGCTTCTTAAAATACAAAAAAAATCTAGGAACATACTTTCACATACTTTTTAAATATGTTTCTCTAAATTTTGTCAATTTTCAGATTTTTAATTTAGAAAAATATTTTAAAATTAAAGTAAAGTAGACGCCTCATCTTTTCAAATTTTGAGAAAACATTAAAAGCGAAAATGGCCACATCATTTCTTTATCTATATCGAAAGTTTTAGCAAATTCTTGGTAACCATGTATTTTTACAATATTTTTTTACTCAATAGGCTAAAAAACAGAAAATATGTGTTTAAATTTTTTTGCGAAAAAAGTTTCAACTTTAAGTATCTCTTGCAAACACACTAATTAATTTTTTGCACAATTTTTTGGGGGGTTTTCTTAGCTGGAGTTTTACCTTTCAAATTACATCAAAATCGTTAAATTCTGAGACAATAATTTTTGAATTTAGTCTATGGAACGAATCACTGCGGTGTATTGAACTAAAAGTCACAGAGTATTGAGTTGCGATGCTGACTAATCCCAAAACCTCATAGAGATGAAAATGCAAGGGCTGAGGTATTGAACTACTTACTTATAAGTAAGTAACATCTAATAGAAAGTCAGAAGTCAGTGGGTATTGAACTAGAAGTCACAGAGTATAGAGTTCGAATATCGACTAAACCAACACCTCATAGAGACGATTTTTCCCTCGTTGCTTTCCTGTAATGTAAGTAATGCTACAAAGTTTCAAGACCGGTTGGATGTTACTAGAAGGAAAGGGCTGGAATGATTTGCTCAAGTAACAAATTTTGACATTCGATAGCACTGGCAGATAGTACTTCATAAATTAGAAAATTATTATTTAATGATAATAAATCACTCAAGCGCTAAGTATCCTAATTTAAGTTCAAAAACTGAGGTCAACATTTCTTTTTACGCTGCCTAGACTCAAACTCAAACAAAGACTCAAAGGAAAAAGACCAAACAGTCGTTGCTCCCATCATTAAGCTAATTTAAGTTTTTACTGTCACTTCTTCGTTTCGGAGCTTCACAGTTTCTCCCACTTCATTTTTTTTTTTCGAACTATGACCCACAAAGCACAAAGTAAGCGCACTCCATTAATTTCACGACTGATATTAAAAATCCTAAAAACCTTTTTCCTTCAACACGTTCGCATTGAATTTGTCTTTTGCCTAAACGCTTACAAAAAAAAAAAACAAAAAACTTCCACGCCCAATTATACAATAAATCAAGAACAACTGATTGATGGTCCGTGCCCGCTACCCAAACTCTGGTGTGCATAAATTTCATTCATTGCCCTCGTCGCTATCGGGCAATAAACGGCTGGCAAGGACACTTCAAACGTTTTCATTTTATTCTGCACGCGCTTTGATGGCATTAATCGAGCTGAAACTAATTGCAAGAAATGGCATTTAATTACAATGCGAATAGAGCATAAGGGATCGCACAATGCGAAAGATATCAAAAATTGTGAGAATAAATTGACGCCGAATAGAAGAAAACGAAACAACAAATAAATGAATAGAAAAATACTGCAAGACGAAAGCGAACGGCAGCAATGCTTAAGCATGACAAATGGTGAAAAATATATCAATTTTTTTCCATCATTTAAGGAGGAAGCGGGCATTTATGAAACAACAACAACAACAAAACCAGCTGCTAACAAGCTGCTAATTGAACGCGCCGACCGACGGCAAATGAGAAAAATCTCGCACGCAACATTTTTGGTCAGACGGGTTCGGGTTGGTGTTGATTTTAATTGACATTTTTTGTTGTTGTTGTTGTAATTATGATGTTGTAATTACACACGCTTTAGCTGATGAAGCGACGCAATGAAGGAGAAAACAAAAATTAATTTCATAACAAGGACATTGAGCGGACTTGGCAAGTGGCGACCGCAAGAAATGTGAAAATTGCTGCAGCGAGAAATTGCTGTCGCAAGGTGGATGGGGCGAGTAGCGAGCGCCATTGTTGGATGGCCCCATTAGCTTCGCATAATTGGAATATGACAACAAAAAAGCGAAATGCATTATTAAATTTCTATTGTCACTTTGTTTAACTGCACTGCTGCAGGGAAACGAAAGAGCGCGCACGCATACATTGAAAGACTCCCTCATACACATACTTTCACACGTAGTGGGCGTGACTTTAACACTTTTCAGAGCTTTTAATTAGAAAATTAATTTTTGCATTCGACTTGGGCAGCAAGGAGGACAAAGGAGCCTGCGCACTGCTTACGGCGTTCGACTTCGAGTGAAACTTTACACTTTTGCTTTTGTGTGCAGTAAAGTTTGGCGCATAATTCAAACAAGCCGAAAAATTTGCATATGCGGTCAGTGAACTTTTGGCTCGTTGCTTTGGGTGCACTGCTTGAATGTTGCCGCACCGCAAGACATCTTCCGGCTTTTTGTGCTTTGTGCTGGATGACTTGACTTGACTTGTGGCCAGCCACACGAAATTCACACATTTGCACGTGCTTTAGTCTCTGCGTGGGTGTGTGTGTGTGTGAAAAGGATTCACACGTTGACAGCGAA
The DNA here is from genome assembly GCA_963668005.1 of Melieria crassipennis. Lineage (NCBI taxonomy): Eukaryota > Metazoa > Arthropoda > Insecta > Diptera > Ulidiidae > Melieria > Melieria crassipennis. The sequence continues at coordinate 120,507,825 of OY764962.1, read as the reverse complement.
TTTGGCAAAGTGTGGCACTGAATTTTCTTAAGTTGTGACAAGATTTCAGGCGAATGTGTCAAAAGTGAATGCCAAAGCAGCTGAAAATAAATGTGTGGCCGACATTGAAATGGATATGAAAGTTTATTAAGTCAATATTTATATAATGGTTGCGAGTTAATCTTATAATAAATTTGTCTCATTAGTTATGTGTGAAGATTTTAGTTGAGTGAATTGGAGCTGAATTGTAAACATTTTATGTATTTGTAATCAACTAAATAAAACAAGCAATTAACAATTAATACAAAAATACTCAAATCCGCAGCTTTGCAAACTTGGAAAACTTGACAAAGCACTTGAAACTACTGTGCAAACTTTCTGCGACGAACTGCACTGGCACGCCCACAGTGCCGCCTGTACACTGTGTCGCCGCAAGCAGCAGCCAAAGAGCATCCGCCCGACTAACTGCGACACTGTTTACCTTCCTGTCTGCCTTTTGTGTTTGTTATCCTTGTAAAAGGGTTGGCACCCGAAGAAAATTTTCCTTCCTCCCTCTGACCAAAACCGCTGCTGTGCGCTCCCACCGCCGCACAGGCTTGGCTTCTTTGCTTATTTTACAAACAATACCCAAACAATAAACAGCAGCGCACACACACACACACACAAACACACACACACAATTGCTCATCAAACGCCAACAAACGCAGCTGGGGCGTCGTTCAAGTGTAATCTGCTGTTCAAATGAGTCGAGCGAACGAGTGCCAGGCTGCATGAAAGGCAGCGTCAGGACAACATCAGCGCACATGTAATAAGTGTAATTGTAATTTACAACACAAACAACGCACACATATCATATGCCATCTTAATAAATTTCATAATTCAGTGTTTGCACTGAGGCCGCGCTGCGCGCTGCGTGTTGTCGCTGCTGTGTCAGTCAGCCAGACAGGCTGCTGCCAAGCGAGGGGCTGCTTTCCGCTAATTAAAAGCAGCTTGTCACTTTATGTTATGACGTTATGTTTACGCGCACATTTGTGTGCAATTCCCAATGTGCTAATTTCATAAATTGAAGTGAAAAAGTGGAGAAGACGCGCAATGAATGGCATAAAATTAATCATGTAGCGAACGGGAAAGCGCTCAAATTACAATGCAGACAGCATGTCTGTCGATAGAATTGAATTGCTAGCGGCTTCATTGATGAAAATCACCGACTTTGATGGTGGTGAAAAAGTGTTTGTTGTGTGTAGAATGCCTAAAATTAGGCTATCAACAAGGATGCTAAGGAACAATCACAATGAATATTGTTCATGCTGAAGCTAATGAAAAGCATACTTTTAGGATGATGTTTTGTTATTAATAGAATTTGGTATCTACAGATTTTATATATTTGCAGACTGCGTGAAAGTAGGCTTTCAATAAGGGCGTTCGGGGGTAGATCTGAACACTGATGAACAAGAATAGAAAAAAGAATACGAAGAAGAATACTACTTTTAGAATTGCGATTTATGAAATAAATGTCTTATTCATAACTTGATCTTAGGTTTTCAACTCTTTGTGTATATGTAGGAAGAAGACATACTAAAATATTCTGCATGTTGGGGCGGAACAGTTAAGTGAGGGAAAAGGGTGATTTTATTGCTGTTCAGTATAGAATTTTCCCGGTTTGCGTGCTCAGTTTAAAATTTTTAAAAGTTCCCTTATGCTTAGTAACATGTGCCAAAGTCAAACAATTCAAAAGTGCTAAAAACCTGACACTGAACTAATGCTTGAAATTTATTGAATTTTATTATAAAAATTCTTTGCTCTGTGGGAAATGTATTTCATGCACTTTGACGACTTCACGATCATTACGAAACAATTACTACAGGTAGTTTATTCATAACTAGCAGGGCTCTGCTTCTTTTCACGCCAGTTTATAGTCAATGGACCCAATATATATAACTTCTCTTTGTTTAAATTTATAATAAATATTTCAATAAATATTTATATAAATATAAATATTGAAATAAATATTTATTTATATTTATAAAATAAATAAATATTTATCTAGTTATTTCTCATTTGAAGTGCTTTCAGCATATTTGAGGTCAGAAACCCAATAAATCCTGTTTTTACATACAAACTTTTAACCCATTGTTGACCAGGTCGGATTTTGATTTTCAAAATAATAAAAAACACGTGTTTAATTATTTTCCACTAAGCATACTTTTACCAGCTTTGAAGTCAAAATTCTCCAAAAAAAACCGGTTTCTCCATAAAAACTTTTAACCCATCATTGACCCCGTCAGATATCGATTTTCAAAAAAGTGAAAAATACGTATCGAATTATTTCGCATGTTAAGTGCTTGCACTAGTTTGAAGTCAAAATGCCCATAAAACCTTGTTTCTCCATATAAACATTTAACCAATTGTAGACCCTGTTAGATTTTGAATAAATGAAAAACACGTACTCTCACTGAGAGCACTTTCACCAACTTTGAAGTCAAAAGGCCCAAAAAAGAATTTTTCTCTGTACAAATTTGTAACCCTTTAAGTTTAGATTTTCACAAAAATAGAAATTACGTATTTAATATTTTTCTAATTTTATTTTTTAAGGGGAGGTTCTCATCTAGACCACCAAAAAATAGGTTAACTTTGGGAATTATTTACAGGAAAACTAAAAAACATATCAAGACGATATTTGGCAGTTTGATACAATGTACTTTTATTTATAGATTTCTATTTTTATTATTAGAAAAAAAACAAAATGGCGTCCGTTATTAGGCTTTTCCGACGGCATGTTTTGGAAACTGCCCGGTGTGCACAGGTTGCAAATCAATCTGAAATCAAAAAATTCTTGATGTAGCATAAACTAGAATAAATTTACTAAAGAATGACCTATTATTTAAGAAAAAATATCAAAATTGACAAAATGGCGCGACTTTGAAATTTGAGTGCCGTTTTCTGACCTTTTTTTCCAGAATTTATTATTTAAAAAAAATAGTTAATGTTAAAATATTGAAACGAAAATAGGTCATTCTTTAATAAAAATTGTCTTCTTCAAAATGAAAGTAACTAGAAGAAAATCGGTTGAACCGTTTTCGAGTTATGCACCGGGCAGTTTTGAAATATCTGGTCCTGAGATAATGGCTTGTTTAGTTGGAGCAAGTTTTAGCTATTATTTTGTAAATTTGAACTGGCAATATTTTCAATGTTAAACAACATTCTAGACATGTTAAACTTTCAGAAAATGCAAAAAAAAAGAAGAAAATTTCAAGATTCTAGATGAGAACCTCCCCCTTAAGTGTTTTAATTTTGATTTTTTGAATTTTATTTTTTTAAGTGTTGTCACAAATTTCTAAGTCATAGGCCCATTGGTTCATTTTTTTTACATATTTAGTCTTCCCGTATACGAACCTTGTTGACCCCATTAAATTTTGATTTACGAAAAATTGAAAAATACGTGTCGAATTGTTTTAGACTTTAAGTACTTTCACCAAATTTGAATTCAATAGGAATATTAAATGACGTTTCTTCATACAACACCTCAACCCACGTTTTGGTGATCCTTTTCTCCTTCTTTACTCTATTTGTCATATTGTCTTATAATAAATTGTCTTTTAATATTTAAAGTTCTAAGTTTCTCTTATTCGTCCGAATTGCTCTACTTTGTCTGAGACATTGCAATTTATTATTTGTATGGGTCCTTACAATGGACCTACTGAGAAGGCAATTCAATCAGCTTGTAGACTATTTTTTTGTGCGGGGTTAATTGAATTATGTATGTCTTGGTAAATCTTTTTGCGCTTCTTTTGAAATGTAGTCTTCAAACTTTCAGTCATTTTTTATGGGCAGTTGTTGTTCGACAATGGTTAGAGTCAGTCAATCGACTAAAGAGTAGTCGTTAAATATTTTTTTTAAGGTAACATCAATTAAGGACGAGTTAGAAACGTGTGCACAGGGACTCTGCACCATTTACCACCACGAAATTTGAGGGAGATAAATTTTAACGTGGCCGTACCAGCTTGGGAGATGATAAAAACCGGGGACGATGAAAACTGCAACTATTTATTGAAGATAAATTTGCTCAAGTTAACTAAATGTTGCAAGACAACCGTCAAATCAAAGTGAGGGATAGCAGAGGAAGAAGAATGTGTTTTTGTAACATATTGAGTAAAAATTTAAGCATAAGAAAGATCACGACAGATCAAAAACGTGTTCGAATGAACATTTCCAGCGTTCTTTTAGCGCAATTTAGCCGCAAAAAGTCAGAGCCAAGAGATGTGTGTGGATTTACAAAGCAACTATGTAGAAAAATTTAAATAAATTTGAACAAGCATGTCGTGTTTAATCGTTAAGTGGAAAACTTTTCAGACCACCTTCGTTCTTAAACATTGAGAAAAAAATGTTTATGACAAAGAAAGGGCACTTGGAAGGTATAGACGGTAGTCGACCTACAGACCTGCTTTTGAGTAAAATTATACTTTCCTCTGGGCCTTTGTGAGAGCTAGAAGTTTAATTTAATGTCTTTGCAAAACAAAGCCATCAACAAAAAAATTTCCCATTAAACAAAAGTCTGTAGACAATTAAAAGAAAAACCCGCGAATTATTGCAACTAAATTAAACACAACGCATGACATTTTCCCAGCATATAAACGCCACCATCCAACTAAGCCTTGAGAGCACATTACATAAATAATAATAACAGTGACATGAATGGCACTTCTTGCCGCTGCCACTTCACTTCAAAGGCGAAAGGTGCCAGCACCGCACACTCGTAAGCGGAATGTAAAGCCATCAAACAAAATATGCAATGCATATCTACTCACACACACACACACACATACAGACACAAACGCACTAAAACTGCAGATAATTTAATTACATTTCAGTTGGAAAATTGCTGCACTCTCGCAGCAGTAGCACCGAGTGGTGGGAGTGGCAGCGAAAAGGTGCGGTTGATAATGCGGCGCGCCACATGACGCCGCAAAATATGCAATTGTTCATGGCACAATTGTTGTGCGCTCGCTCGCTCACTCACTTGCGGTCTCGCTTGCACTCTGTTTGACTGTTGCAATTTATATATAAGTGCGTACAGATGTGTGTGTGTGTGTGTGTGTTCAAAGGCATTATTATCCGCTTATGTGTGTGTGTACAAGTGCCTTTTCGCTGCCGCCATTTTGCTCCGAACGACCGCAAACTGTGTGCGACGACTATTTCATTTCGCACTTCAATGCTGAGCGACACCGCCAGCGCCGCCGGCAGTGCGCGCCTTCCTTCAATCGGCCAACAACAACAACAACACAGTCAGTCACAGTCGTTGCCATTAGCATTAGGCAGCAGTAGCGGCACTGTTGGCAACGGCGCATCAGGCCGCCGCCACTGGAGATGATGTGGCACTTGCTGTGCGCAGCGTTTTGTTGTTGTTAAATGCATTTACAAATTCTACTATTATGAATGCAGATAATTTCCAGCAAATTTATTTTTACTGTATTGCAGCCACTGCACTTGGCGCAAAGTGGCGGTACCGTTGTCGCCGTTGTTGTTGCACGCAATTCGGCGCGCGCGCGCTGCAATTTAAATATTAACTTGGCTGAGTGCGCGGCGTGTTTGTGGTTGCCGGTGTTTAACAGGCATTCTTGTTGTTGTTGCGTTTTGATTAGCCGTTGCGCAACTGAGAAGCGTGCCGCTGATGAACGTAATTATGGTTTTTAGGTGACACAGTTGAGCAGCTAAATGACAGGTGTTCCCCCACCGCCCGCAATGAAGCGTTACGGTTGGGTATAAAATATTTAATAAGAAGATTTTGCGCTTTTGTTTTTTCATTCAATAAAACTGACGTTGAAGTGTGCAATTTTGGACGGTCACATTGGTACTTAACCTTAATTGAAGTGTTAAGAAAAATTCTGTGATATTTACCTGCAAAGAAAAGAGTAGACAAATTAAAATTTAGCAAAATGTTTAAAGCTTCAGAGAAGATTTTCTAATAAATCTAATTTAATTAATGTTAATTTACCAAACAAAATTAATTCAGTATATGTTAGGTTAATGCATACGCATTTCAAACGGGTGGAATCTGTGGTATCACAACGGGCCCGTTAAGAGGCCTAAGTGTTTCTCATACAGAGGCAGCCACCGCAACCTAACCTAACCTAGGTTAATGTATAAAGAGCTAAGATTGTAGTACCAATTTTGATTAAGTACGAAATAAACACTTAAACACGTTTTCAGATATGACTCAATTCTGGCGTTCAAGTTAATTTCTGAGCTTTGATGTATTCAAAGGCCTATAGTAGAATTTTATGGCGAATATTTTCGTGGTACATTTTGTTCTTAAAAAGTCCTGTTTTACGGGACATTTTTGGCAATTCAGAAAAAAGGGTCAAATTGACCCACACAAATAGGAGCTACGAGGTTAAAATGCTCCACAAAAATGTTCTTCCTATTATTTTACATAAAATTGCTGAACACATCATATACCTCAAATGTGAGGTTACATGATTTTCGTATGCCGGTTCACCATAAGAATGTGCAAAAAGGGGAAAACTTTGACCCCTAAAAAAAATTCAGACGTAAACTTTCAAATCGCCGATACACGTATATTTTCGTTTGGCCCCCTCTACCAGAATCCGTTGTCAGAACCTTGTTATTTTTGTTTGTGTTGTACAGTGTAATCATAAAATGAATCATAAGTCTGTGCATTGGGCTCTGAAAAACTTGAAGGATTAGATCTTTTTTATTAAAAAATTTTGTTTAGTGATGAAGGTTTTAAAGTGTAAATTAATTCAAAACAAAAACTAGAAACATCATAACAACCATAGTAAATAATTGAAATTAATTTAGAGAATGAGTCTTCAATGCGTAGAACGATTAGAAAATTGTGTGTTTTTTAATAGTCAATAATTTACTCTTCTTGATTCTAGCCCAACAGCAGGTCAAAGAAATATTCTGACTGAAGCAAAAGTATTCACATAATTCACATTCATAAATTATTCACAATAAATTCATAAAAAAATATAATTTCTTCATAAATAAATGTGAATAGAGATCCAGCGTTATCTTACAAAAGAGTTATGTAACAATTTGATCTTTGTTCGTCGACATGGACAATTTTCTGCACAGATTTTGACCAACATTCATATCAGATTCAGCTGTTGCAAGACTTAGAAGGTCAGTTCTTTTTTATGGAAAAATTCAGTGATGACGGTTTTATTGTGAAGATAAATCAACTATAGGCACTGAAAACACCAGAACATTCAGAACGAATTAAATACTGTTTGTAGTATAAATTTGTTTGTACTTGTTACCGACAATTAATCATTCCATGTTAATTTTGTTGTTATTTTCAAACATGGAAAACATCGATCCAATCATATTGTTTTCCTAAATTACTGTGTTTACTAATTAAAAACTGAAGCTCAAGCTATCTTTAGAAGTCAGTTCAGAACCGGAGCCACTGATTTTTATTTCAAGACGTGGAAAACATGGATAGATATGCATATAGGTAGATGGATAGATAAATATATAGATAGGTAGATAAATCGATGGATAGACAAATATATAGATAGGTATATAAATAGATGGATGGATAAATATATAGATAGGCATATAAATAGATAGGCATATAAATAGATAGATAGATAGATAGATAGATAGATAGATAGATGCAAAGAGCAGGACCCTCGCTTGTAAATTGTATGAATATTTCTTCATCCTAGACACAAAGTTTTTCAAAATTGGTCCAACACAGTTGTCAGGATATACCAAAAACAATCTTTAAAAATGAAGGAAATTAAAAACTTTACTTTTCAATAAAGAATTTAATAAATATCATAATTTTTTGTTTTTCCTTGTTTTTAAACAGAATGACATCTTTTGAGACCCCTTCATAAGATTCCCCTTTATAAAAAATATATTTGTCTTATTATACAAAATCACAAAAATATCTTGTTATCTTGTCTTGTTATCAGCAGTCAGATATCTGCAACTTGAAAAGGTAAATTTCGTGATATCAACTGCAAAGTTGTGGATAAATCTCCACAACAGTCAATCTTAAGCAGACAATAGATGCTTGACCCCCCCCCCCCCCAATGTTCAACTCTGTCGGCTGCTTTATTTCGGCTCGTTGTAGCGCAACAAATTGCAATTTGCAACTTGGGCATTCGGGCAACAAGCAATCTGTTCTCCCCGCTCTGCGCCGAGCAAAATATTAATCCTTTCATATTAGAAACTGATGATAAGGATAAGAAAAAGCTTATGTTGCACACATAAGCAGCAAAAGGAAAATGCGCAGAACAGCGCAAGCAAAGCAACACGGTGGCTGCGTTGAAATTGTGCAATTCCGAGATTAAATGGCGGATAGAAGGAGAGAGAGAGAGAGAGAGAGAGAGAGAGAGAGGGACAGAAGGAAAACGGTGCTGAAGAACACAAAAACTGCAAACTGATTGTGGAGCCGTCAGTAAAAGCAAATAATAAAATAGTAATAAATCTGAAAATTTGTTATGCTGCTCTGTTATTGTTGAAGGATATCATGCGAACAGTGGAATGAAAGGAGCGAATGCCTGTAGTGGAAAGGAATAAAGTGGATGTGGTGTGTTGGAGTTGTGTAAAATAAATGGCATGCAAAGCTGGCTACGTGTTTCAGTGGGTTTAGTATTTGCTACAAATTGTGTAAAATTGTTGGCTTGAAGTGTCCTATTAGCAAAATTATTAAGGAAAATTGAGAGTGCAACTAATTGGAAGCAAATGAAAGGCCTAAAGGTCAACAAAAAGCCACAGCGACAGGTACAATGTCTTCTGTTGAGCTCTGATTAAATGATACGTTTTGTTATTTCAATAAATTTTGAGTGAACGCTTTAATCTTGATAACAAAATTTGAAAATATCAAAGCACTAAATTTTAACATAAAACTGTAAACTATTTATTAAAGCTACATGAAATTTAATGAAAACCTGTTAAATTTTAATTATCTTTTCGTTTACTAACTGAAAGGCAAAGAAAAGAGGAATTAAAAAAATCGCTCAATCACACAAAAAGGATTCAATTTCAGCAGAAGCATCAATTGGCAAAGGACACAGCACACAAACGGCATCGAGCACACTTGCAACTTTCGACAATTGTTGCAACAGCATTGCATTTAAAGGCAACATTACGCACAAAGTGAATATGCAACACAAAGAGAATTGTTATTGAATGAAACAATTTGCACTACTGTGAAGTGAAAAAATGAGCGCAGTAGTTAACAAATGCATTCACTCCCTTTTGACGGTCAACAACATTAAACTATCGAATTATTTTGAAAAACCAAAACGTTTTTAACATGAAGAAAATCTGAGAATTCTTATCATCTTCTTTCTAGTGCCTGCGGATTGAACTAAGAAGAACTAAGAAGACATAGAAAAGTTATTTCAAGTGTGACTGACTAATCACAAATATGACTGGCGGCCATGCAAACGGTGGCTGGGTATGAGCAATTAAGATTTAGATGCGAAACGTGACAAGTGCATGAAAATCCCAAAATTACATTTTTCTACCGCACTCGCTCGAAGCAGATGTCAAGCCGCATTACACATCGAGAAGCGGAAATTTGGCGAAATTGCTAAACCAGCACCGCCACACAACGCGTCTATCACGTCTGTTGATAGTCGAAAATTGATTGCGTTGCCTTGGGGACACGAAAATATGGCATTGGACAGTTTTGAATAGACAGCGCCGAAGACGTACACAACAAATCCAGTTTCCATTTCCGCATTAAGCGAACGCAATTACACGCAATGCCAACACACGCACAATCACACACTCACACACACTCACACACACACACACAAACGTTCGGCTTTGATGGCGGTTGGCAGTGGAGATGAGCTCGCGCAATTGCAATGCCAACTCAATACATACAACGCACGCCAGTGCAAAGGTCCTGCGAGTCACACGAGCTCAGTCTGTCACACTGTCTGTCTGTCTGTTGTGGTTGTCAATTTCAGATGCAATTGAATATTGTCTTTGTGCAGGTTCAACGACTGGGACGCGGTCATTACACACACAAATACACACTCACACAGCACGACCGACTCTAATGAGCTATGCGGCTTTTGTGCTGCCATTTCAGTAATTCGATAGGCTCCAAATAATGAGGAGTGACCACAGGCGTTGCATATTTCAAACGGAAATAGCCAGAACAAAGACCGAAGTCACAACTTAAGAAAATTTTTCTAGTGCAAATTTTCAGAGGCAAAACTCTGTTTGAAAACAATCAGCGCCATAAATGACCCCAGCAACTTTTCCAATGCCACTTTTGTGCGCTCAGCGTTCCCAAACGGCCGCATAATGTCTTCAATAATTTCCCTCTGTGACTGAAAATTATTCTCATCAGAAAATGTTCAAACATCATTATTGTTTTCAAGAACCGAAAAAAACCAGGAACAGCACGAAAATAGGTCGGCGAACTTTTGCTCATTGCATAGCCCGAGGGACGTTGAGAGATTCGTTGGTCGTACAACGTGTCTGCTCGACGAGCCAGCACAAAATTTATGAAATGCATTTAAGTAAAACTTTTGAGACAATTTTTTGGCCAAACTTCACGCCATTTCGCCTTCCCCAACCGGTGGCTGATGTTGTGCGCCCCTCATTCGAACTTGAGGTATTCTACTTTTAACTTAAGCTACTTATGCATTTACTTTGGCAGTGAAATGAAATTGTTTGAGCACCATAAAGCGGCATTAAATGCAAATTCGCTGTATGAGGGATTTTCATTCCATAATATTTTGTGGCCAGTGGCGAAGGGTGCATGAACGAGTCTTGTATGAGTACGTTGCATGAAATATGAACAACTTTTGGGCACTGTGGAAAATATTGCTACAAAGTGTTTATTGCTGCAATTTAAGACAAGTGTGCACAAAGCTTACAAAGATGACAGGTTTAAGACCCAAATGGTGTTTCTAACTCGATATGAAGTAAGAATTATTAGTCAGTGGGCATTTTTGGCAGTTATTATGGAGACACCAGTTAAAGACTCAGTCAAATAAATAAATATGAGATCAATTAAATAATAAACCCAACTAAGAATAGTTAGTAGCTGACTAATGTACATACTCGACTCCATTTTTTGTTTATGAACCACATTTTCATTTGAAGATTGCATTGCATATGTGGCCACATATCAGCTCCTATAAGAGCTAAAGTTTGAAGTGCACCCAAGTATCTTCCCCCATAGTTGTTTTTTGCAAATGGCACACACAAGTTATGAGCAAAAAAACTTGAATTTTTTTAACTTCAAGTGCCACAATTTCATGTTATTTTGGTTTTAGTGTATGTATAATTTTTTTTGCAGAGTTTTTCATATTTTCTTGAAGCAAATATCTCGTTCAAATGTTTAAGTGCCATCACGAACTGCAAATATTTTGCACAAATGCTCGACTTGCCAGCGGAAAAAATTGCCCAAGCCTTGAGCAATATGCACTTTGGCGTTTCTTCAGGCAACAACAACAACACGGTCACATACTTTCAGATCTCACCATACACACACAAACACACGTGCCGAAACTTTCGCTGTCGGAAGTCATTTATGTTCAAATGGCAGCGCTAAAAATTTCATAAATGCAAAAGTTCCCAAATTTTCGCCATTTTTCATTTGCCAGGCAATACGTCTCACCCGCCGTTGGCGCAACTGCAGCTTTCTCATTTCGAAGAGTGCTGCAAGGGCGCAGGCAAAACTTTATAGCGCACTTAAAGTATTTTCACTGCTTCAGCGCCTGCAGTAGCCATGCAGCAAAGAAATTCGTTGCTGTCTGAAAAAATCTTAAAGCCCAGAAAAAGATGTAAACAACGCACAAGAAACCTTGCATAATTCCATTGAAATTTTGCTGCACTTTAAATTGAGGTGAAAAAATTTGTTGAAAGACGAAACTCAATGAAAATTGATTTACCCAAATTGCAAGACAAATTCAAGCATATGACAACAGATTACAGACTGACAGCAGCTGAGCGGTGTTTTTGGAAAATAAAAGACAAACAGGAAGATGGCAAATCGTTTATTGAAGAGCCAAGTCAACTTAAGTCGTTTTACAGAGAATTGAAATGAGTCTTTGATTGACTCAATAAAAACCAAAATTGAAAAAATACAAAATTTAAAACATTAAATTTTATAAAATAAAAAAAATTTAATTTAAATTTCAACAACTCAAGTCGCTTCATGACAAATTACAATTACTCAATCAAAGGAAACACACAAGAAAAATTTGTATAATTTTGCATAACATAAAAAATTAATTACAAATTAATTCAAATTAATTAATAAATCTGTTAATTCTGAACAGAAATGAGGTAAATTGTAAAAATAAAAATTAATAAATAAAACTCAAAACATCAAAAACTTATAACTTAACTTATAAAAACATCAAATATAATGTTGTTACAAAATTGATTCTAAATATAAATAAGCTTAAAAAAAATCAGTAAATAAAAAATACAATATTAAAAAAAATAGAAAAAGCAAATCTGGTTTTTCAATATTCTTACATTAGTAAATATAAAAATCAAATGAATTTCTTTTTAGGCTAAATTTTATATTAAAAAAAAACTTAAAAACGTAAATCACAGATATATTTTTTTTAGAAATAATAATGTTGTTGTATTTTGTTATTTGTAAATAAAAAAATTAAATCGAAAAATTATTGAGCTAAATTAAGACAAGAAAAAACCAATTGCTAAAAACAACAACCAAATAAAATAAGAAAATAAATAAAATTTAATTAAATTAAAAAATATATATATTTATAAATAAATATATAAATCAATGAAAACAAAGATTTTAAATTTAAAAAAATGTAATACAGTTACAAAATATAAAATACAGTAAAAACAGTCAATTTAGTTTTTTTTTTTGGTAAATAATTAATAATAATAATTAATTAATAAATAATAAAAATATTATAATATTATTATAAATATTATAACAAAAAAACACGGTTCAATATAACAAAAACTAAAAACGAAAACAAAATTTAAAGTTAAAAAAAATACTTAATTTATAGTATTTTAGTATTAATACTGTTTATTTTGTTATTTGTAAATAAAAAAATTAAACAACAACCAAATAAAATAAAAAAAAAATTGAATTAAATAAAAAAATATATATATTTTTATTAAATCAAATAAAAAAATACAATAAAATAAATTAAAATTAAATTAAACTAAATAAAATCATATAAAATGAAATGAAACAAAATGAAATAAATTAAAACCACACAAAATAAAATAACATAAACCAAAATAAATAAAATAGAAAAGTATAACTTAAAAAATACATACTAAAAATAAATCAATGTTTCAAAATACAAATATTTGATACAAACATTATTCGAATTGAATTTTCTTTTTTGTAAAAAAAAAAATATATATATCTTAAAATATATCGAATTGAAAAATCTATACATTAAAAAAACAATATATTGTAAAATATAAAAATTTAATGTTTAAATAAAAAAAATTAAATCCGAAAATAAATCACCTAAATACAGAAACATCTTATAAATAAAGAAGTCAAATTAAAATTAAAACAAACAATTTATAAAAAAACAAACAAACCAAATAATAATTTCAATTAAAGGCGCAAATAAAACATTCGATAAGGACAACTGATACAAAATGCACAACAGTCAAAAAGCCGTTTTGCTGTCTTTTATTTTCCCATAAGCTTTAGCTACTTTTGCTTCGACTTCATACTTTTAAGCTGAGTGCCGCAAAGCAACTAAGACCACAAAAACAACCGCAGCCTTTACCGGAATTAAGCAGCACAACATAAACCAAAGGAGAAGATAATAAATGGCGAAGGGTGCTCGGTAAGCCGGCGGAAACAAAACAAACAATAAAATTGTCAAAGGGTAATAAATGCCGAAGCGCTTCGCGTCCGCCACCGCACCACCGCAGCCCTAAGTACACAGACATAAAATGTCTGCGTGCGCTGCGAGAGATCAAGAAAAATCACTTTAACCATTTTTCCAATAAATTTAAATCACTGCAACATTACTTTCAGCTCCCCTCTGCCTTGTGCGCTGAAACACGCGGCTATTCGAAAAATGTTGGTGGGAACCATTGCAAAAAAATAATGAAGTATGCGCTGGAGGGGAGTGAGCTCACAATACGCGAGAAACAAAAACCTTTGTCTTAAAAGAAACAAACAAACAGCAACAGTAACTGTAAGAATTGTACAACAACAAAAATTATAAAAAAAAAATACATTGAAAAAATAAAAGGAAGCAACCCAAAGAATGGGTCGCTGTGCCACTCAAGCAGCAAAGAGACGCGCAAAAAGGATTTATATGCATGCGCATCGAAAGGAAACGGCGCAAAACAGCAATGCCAACAACAATGCGAACAACAGCTACAACAACCAGAGCAGAACAAAGCAAACAGCAAGAAATAACAATGCGCGACCAGAAGTAATTTCTGTCTGTCGACGATTTTTCAGCAGCCAAGCGTCATGCGCCCAAAAGTGTGCTACAGACATTACTTGCCGCTCGTCGACGTTGTCACCGTCACAGTCGCAACGGCAGCCGCTCACCCTGCCCAGGCTGCCTCCAGCCAACCAACCGACCGCCAACGACATTTAAGCTCCCCAAAGCGCGTAAATTCACTCTAAAAGGATTTACGACTATTTGTATCTGTGTTGCGTGAGTGAGTATTTATGCGTGAGAGGGTGTGTGTGTGTGTGTGTGTATGGGTGAGTGGGCCTTGGTGCGTGCGAAATTTTATGCGCTTCCACACTTACGGCCCAGCGCCCAGCGCCCGCCGCACGCAGGCATTGCATTTATTTTGCTTTTATTGCAGCACTTGTGGAACACTTTTCAAGAAAAGCACTTTATTTATTTTGTTTAAAAAATTCATGTTCGTGTCATGCATTGCAGAAATGTTTGGCAGCGCCAGAGGGCGACACACACACACACACATATATATAAAATATTTTAAAATGTCATATACATATTTTAAATAATTTATGCGCTATTTTGTTGCTAAAATGTAACACAATAATTCTTAGTTGTTGTTGTTTTTTTTTACATATATTCCATACTTTCATATAAGGAAAGCTGAAGCAGCTGCTGCCTCGCTGAGGGTTCTAAATTGAATCTAAAATTATGAGACCATAGTTTGGACACTCCCTTGGACTCAACGGACGGACAGATGCCCCTAGCTGCATGCTATATGCTCACCTTTTTCACACACACACCACTACAATACAACAACACCTTCAACTAATCCACGTGAATGCACATCTCACATTCATATTTTGCACAAATTTTAATGACAAAATAAGAACAACAAAACCCCACTCTGGCTCTGTGTGCCGTCTCTCTCTCTTTCACTCACTCGCTTGTTTTCTCCTCCGTGCTGTCAACCTTTCAATCATGCAATTGTGACATTTATGTTGTGCTGTTGTTGTTGCTACACTTGCTACAGCATTTTATTGGTGCTTGTTGTGCGGTGGCTGATGTCTTGCAGCAATTGTTGCTGCCGCTGTTGGTTGTTGTTGTTATTGTTATTATGGTTGTGACAGTTTAATGGTTATTTGTGAAATTTTATTGCATAACCAAGCGTAATTTTGATTGCTATTAAAATTTATTCATGTATGTTGACGATGATGATGACGAGTTTTTATTTTTTCGCAAAATCTTGAGTGTACAGCGTTGCCAGATGATGAACAATTTGACAGGGTTAGCCATTTGCAGTGGTGTACAGTAGAGTGGAATTAGTGTTGTATGGAGATTCTTAATAATGGGTTCTCGATGCTCCGCACCCTCTCATTTTATGCGGTTTGGTGAAAAAGTGCATGAGCCAAAAAAAGTGGGGCTAAATGGCGTCGCATCGAGGTCAAAGTTCACAAAAAAGCTGGGAAATTCGACAAATTGCTCCACAGCTGGTCAGAAGTTGCTCTTAGAGGGTTAAAATCTATGACCGACCCCTCTAGTTTTCCTTACTGAACATTTCTTTCAAACATACTCATCTCCTATCTCCAACCCTTAATGGGGCTCCCATACAAAATTGTCGGTTTTATAAAATGGGCTCCCATTGCTCCCAGGTTGCCCCCAGATGTATCAAATGTATGACCGACACCCATTTATTTTCTCTTCCAAATATTTCTTCCAAACATACCTACCCGCTAACTTCAAGTCTTAAAGGGGCTGCCATACAAAACTGGCAATTTTCTATGCCATTGGCTCCCCACTTGTAGATGTAGGAGTTAAATAAGCGAGAAAACATCGTATCTCGGAAACTACTAAACCGATTTCAATGATTTAGGCAGCGATCGCCAGCATTCTTGAGTACAAAAAATACAAAATTAATTAAGGTTCAGAAATTCACCACCAGAGGGCGACTCCCATACGATCGGATCGGATCGGTTGTTATCTTTTGGGTTTCTACAAAGCAAAAATCAAAAGGTCATAGGTCATAGGTCATATTTTGGTAGAACAAAAAATATAGATGTGCGCATTATTACACCTATTTTTTATGTACTCCTCTAGAGTTCCACTTTTTGCATTATGAAATAAAACTCTACGATTTTGTAAAATAATTGGATTTTCATAAAACTACTCTAACTAAAAAAAAATTGGATTTTTGTAATCTAAACTGAGGTGCCCAGAGGTACATTTACGTCGGCATGCAGCTTGTAAAGCTCAGGAAGAGATGTAGCCAGTAAGAGAAAGTATGGTAGTACTGACGCAAAATGGGCATGGTCCGCCCAATACAGACAGAGTTGTAATAAAGAAGTCTTTTATAAAATTTGAAACCTTCTATATAAACCAAGCCAATGCCACGAATTATGAATGTTCTATATGAAAATGGATTTGGCTCGCCTTTTTAACCCATTGAGAGCCACATTATCAAATGTTTTCATTAGTATGAGATTTTTGTGCTTAACCCTTTTGACCCCAAAGTTGCCTTAGAGCAACTTCACCTATTTGTCATCTTATTGCAAAAGCTACGATTAATTTATGGGTTTAATTTAAGTAGGCACCAACAAATTAATATTTTTAGAAGTGAATTCAAAGCAAATTAGAAAAATTTTACTGTTATCCCCAAAATAATTTCCAATAATTTGCAACGATATCAGGGAAAGTTTGTTTTGTAATTGAAGTCTACGAATTGGGCGCGTTTGATCAAAACCCTGTTTCTTTAATAATGGTTAAATAAAATCAAAAAGTCATAGTTTTGTATTTTTCCATAAATATTAAATAATTTGTCTGTATTTAAGAAATATTGATACAAAACTTATTTAATCCGTTTTAAGCTAAAATTGATCAAAAGTAAACTAGCTCTAGAACTTTAACAAAGAGACGTGGCGACTTCAAATGTCGAGTGCACACTTCTTAGGCAAATGTTTCATGATAAAAGTAATATCGAGACACAGGGTAAAGTTCGGGGTCGAAAGGGTTAAGTGTGATTTAATGTTTAATTTTTTAATTTTTTTTTTTTTTTAATTTTTTTTCTAAGGAAAAGAAGGAAAGTTAAGGAAGAAAATTTTCATTATTTCTGTTATTAATTCTTTATATTGAGTTATAAAACAAAACATAAAAACATTGCTTGCCGTACAAACTTTACGGCCCCTTTCCGTTGGAGGTCGTATTTCAAAAAACGCTGATATATTTCCTTATTTGTATTACCCAGAAATTTTTTCAAGTTTTAAACAGATTCAACAAGAAATTAAATTTCCGCTATATGAACTTTACACAATCCCTTTCCCTCCTCGGAAGGTCTAATTTTGAAAAAGAATACGTATGATAGTTTCGCTGTTATAAACTGAACTGCATTGCGTCTTTATAGATGTGTCATCTCCATTTTACACTCAACGGAAATCAAGCAAAAAAAGTTATTTCCATTAAGCTACCTCACTGTCCTCTTTCCACCCTTTAAGGTCGAATTTAGAAAAACGCTGAAGTACGTGTTTGGTCTCCTTTTTTAGTACTTTTGTAGAAAATTTTAAAAAAATTTGACCTAAAAAATATGGACGCATATCAGCCCCACCACCCCTTTCAAGCTCAAAGTTTTTAAAATTGCTAAATTTGAATTTTTTTTAATACAACTATTGACCAAATTTCATCACTATAGCTCCAGCGGTCTAGGCTCGGTGATAATGACATAATTGGTTATATACGAGTATATTTGATTTTTTAAAAACTAGATATTTTTTGGAGAACTAAAAGCAGCTTAAATTACTCAGATTGCCAAATTTCAGCGAATTTCAAGCACTCCTTCTATTTTTGTTCCAATTTTGTATGAAATCGAAGCACTATACGATCCTTTGTTCCTTCTCAGATCGACACACAGCCTCCTCGTGGTGCTTCCTGTATAGTTATGATCTTTCGTGCGCTGCTATTTCTAAGCTATTTTGAGCTGTCGCAACATGTACACTACGTCACACAACTTTACTTCAACTTAAAGACTAAAAATGTCAGAATTTACTTCTCTCACTACCCCAAACCACTCTTTCCCCGCTTTGCCTAATTGCCGGCATACAAAAATTATGAATAACGCATGTCAATCCCCGCACACATTAATGCAATAATTTCCGCCATTCAAGTGCAATTTTGCCCACTTGACATTTTTCCCAGGACACTTTGACATTTGTGCAGCACTTGCCGCACAAAATTGCATAAAACGCATTCAAGCTGAAGACAAGAAATAAAAAGTTAATAATGAATTTATTTCACAGCCTTGCAGCACACGGTACAGCAAAAAGGAAAACACTCACACACACATGCAGCGTGTGTGTCTTGTGCAACCTGCATGCGACTTGTTGTTGCAAGCTGCACGTTGCATGTTAGCGCTGCCGAACTGCTGTCATTTATCCTATTAAACTTCTCAGACGGCGGCACTCGAGCAAACTGCTGACAAGTGTGTCTGTGCCGGTCCTGTCGGTCGGTCGGTCTGTCTGCCTGTCTGTCACATGCCGCACGCGCTTCATTCGTGTGCGTCGATGCGTCATTATGCTAGCTGAGTTGGAAAATGAGTAATTTATTATGTTTTGTAATAAAGTAGCAACCGCCGCTGCCGCTGCTGCACTCCCTAAACGCTGCCGACTGCAACGCGTGTGCAGTCAGCCATCGCTCGGTGTGGCACGGCGTCGTTGCAGCACAAAGTTGAGTGCATGATAACTGTGACAGCGTTTCCCGCCGTTATGACAGCGCATTACGGTGTCTGGTGCGCCGCTCGGCGCTGCGCTTTCCGCTCGTGTCTATGTGTGTGTGTGTGTGTAGTGGCAACACAAGCTTTGTGTATGTGCATTTGTGTTTGTGTTTTGCAGTGCAATTGTTTGCTAATATTTCCATTTCCGTTGTTTCATGGCGCTCGACTGCGTCGCGCACAGTTTGGCCGCCGCCACAAAACGTCAACTCGCACAATTCACAGCGTTAAACTGTCAGTGGTGGATTGTTTGCATAATATCGCAATTTATATTATGACATCCTGATTATTACGTACGACCGTACATCGAGCACGCGGCGCTGGTTTGGTCCTGCAGGCGTAGTTGCTGCTCTTCGGTACATTCAACATTGTTGTTGCGGCGACATTTTGTAGTTTTGCGTTCGTGTGTTCGTTCTGTTGTCCTGCTGGCCTGTTTTTGTGCTGTTCCAGTTTCTGTTCTGTCGTATCTTGGCATTTATTTCAACCAATTGCGGAGGTCATTATAAGACAATTTCAGTTGTTTTGTTGCTTTCATGCTGGCGATAAGAGCCATGCCGAGACACATTTGCTTACTAAGCTTCTTAGCAATTCGCCAACAGCCAACAGCCGAGCAAAGACGCGTAGTGAAAACGAGTTGTTGTTGCGTTGTTGACTTTCGAGTTAATGGGCAGCGAACTTTCAAGTTGGCGCTAACAAAAGTGAACATTTCGGAGCGTGTCAAATTGCACGAAATGAGATAAATGGTCGCAATGTTTAATTGACGACACTATGCTGTGTTTTTGCGTATGATAAACAATTTTGCTTCAACACTGCAAAGATTTAATTTTTTAGCTAATGTCCAACACGAGCGTTAAATTTTAAGAGAAATGCAAATAATTTGAGAGACAAGAAACATGTTTCATTTACTGAATTTTACTGAACTTACTCAACAAACGGAAGCAGGAAGTTCTCGATAGCAACTCACTATGAAAGATTACACTACCCGGCACTAAAAATAAAAGTGTTTTCTAGACTAATTTGGACCGTTGAAAACGAAACGAAAGATCCAAAAATTTTTTAAGAAGCGCTTTGGAAAAATATATTTTTTTATTCGAAAATTTTTTGTCTATAAAAAAATGTTGTTGCTCTTAACCCATTGCTGCCGGGTACCAGTTCCGCCCATACGATTTTGATAAAATTTCATACACGACCTAGAAGTGGCCCAAAATGATCAGAAACAAAATTTCAACTTTATATCTCTGCACGTTGCTGAGATATTCATTAGGTATTTTGTACCCATTACGCAGCAATGGTAGCTTTCTTCCATACGTTGTGAAGTGATCAGCCACGTGAACAAAAGTTGTATTTTTTACAGGTGAGGAGGCAGATTTTTTTGAAGTTTTAAGGCCACTACGTTTCGCCACATTTTCCACCTCCGGAAAATTCAAAATTTTTGGAGTCTGGTAACTCTTGCTAGATGGCAAAATTTTAAGCTGACCTTCACTAGGTTAAGGTAGTTCCATCTTTACCCTAACTATCCCTATCAATGGTTTTGAGAGATCTCAAACGTTGACTTTTTTGTGATTTTTTTTAAAATCAATTTTCATGGGTAAAATTTTACCCATTAGGCAGCAATGGGTTAACTTATAAAGATAGAAGAAAAATTTTGTCCCTAACCTCACTGACGTATTTTGGTTCTGACAGTTGAGAATAGAAAATTTAATTAAAAGGCGACATTTTTCTTCTTCCGTTTGATACAAAAACTTAAAAAAAATTTTGCAATGCAATGCTGTCCTGGAAATTTTAAAGTCCTTTTGAAAGACATCTGAGAAAATGAAAAACTAGAAAACAATAAAAACTAGAAAATAAAAACAAGACAAAATAATTTATTTTATCTATAAATAATTCATTCGAAAATTTATAGTTTTTGAAAATAACTAAGTACAATTTTAAAGTCCGTTTGAAAGGACATCTAAGAAAATGAAAAACTAACTATGCCGGGTTACTATGAATGACCTCTAGTCTCACACCTATATCAACATTTGGATGGGTCTCGATAAAAGTGTTTTTTTTTTGTTGCGTGGTGTAATATAAAGTTGGTGATTTCATTCAGAACTTTGTCATGTCTTTTTTCGATGCTATTGGTGCTAAGCTTAACATTTTGACAAATAATATATCTTTCATTTTATATTTTAAAACACGAAAAGAATTTATTTTATCTATAAAAAAATCATTCAAAAATTTAGTTTTTGAAAAAAAAAACAAATTCATTCAAAATTATTTTTTCAAACTTTAACCGTCAGTAACTTTCTCAAATCTCATCTGATTTGGACAATGTATAAATCGCTGGGAAGGCTAAGGTATTACTTTTTTAACAAAGGATTACTTGTATTTTTCCGGGGATCGTTTAAGAGATATGTGCTCATAACAAAAATAACAGGGAAAAACTGTTTTTTTAAGATTTTTCTTAAACGCTTCTTAAGAAAATGTTTTCATTTGCAGTTTTGTGTTTAGCGACGCAAAATTAGTGTAAAAAATATTTCTGTTTTTAGGTGCACGCGTGTTTTTAGCCCACTGTTTGTCGAGTAGTGTAATCAATTACGTAGGTTCCTTAGGTTAGGTAAGGTAAGACAGGCGGCTTGCTGGTTCTCAGGCCTTTGGGGCCTCCGAGCGCCCAAAGGCCCATTGTGATGCTCGGCTTATTTAGGTTCCTTAAATATGCCGTCAAACTTTTCCATTTTATAGCTTTGCTTTTAAAGATTCTAGACTAAAGTAGAACTACGTATTTTATTAAAATCTTTGTCGTTCTAAAAACGTATTTCAAAGATTCATGTACTCGTATTTAGTGGATCTTTGATTAAGTTTGCATTACAATTTTAAAAAATTTCCAAAATACTCAATTTCTGATATTCATTTCAACTCATGCCGAACCACTGAACAAACTTCTTAAAATAGCCAACTAAGTCATTGTGCCACGTACTCAATGACCCCATACGCCCCGACACTTCACTTATGAGCCGAAAAACGCATCTGCCTGTCCGGCCTTCAAAGTTTCCCCATTCAATACGCAACGCTGCTTATCACATGTTTCAGCTACTTAACGTTTAATCTAATTCGTAATCTTAACAAACTAATTTAATGTATTGAAAGTTGTTATTTATGGGCCAAAGTCGAAGTGGGTCGTCGAAAGTACTGCGAAAAGCCGTAACTAATTACAACATCAGCCCTTCGCGAAAGCAAGACATGTGTAATACTCCACTTCGCCGCCTCCCCCAAAACACTTGCCACAACACAAATCATGCAGCCTCACGTACGTCCCCCGCCCCCCTGACAGTCGCCTGTGCCGCTATGGGCGCTTTAAATGTGGGCCAAATGCGGACGGAGCTTACGATGTGCCACCATAAAGAAAACATAAACAGTTCGCATGTATAGGGAAACTTTTGTTTTTCGCCGCAATGTAATTTATCAAACGTTAAGAAAAAAGCAACAACAACAACATAACACCCACAAAAGCAACAAACGTTACGTTATTTTGATACATTAATAATTTCTGCGAAATAACGCCGCATTTAGACAGAATTTCGACGAACAGCAGAGTTGGCCACAGAAAGAAATTATGCCACGTTAGTGTTGCGTTGCGTTTTGTTGCCACACACTTTTCGGCCGCTTTTTGTATTCGCCCAGTTTGTAGTCCTGCGTTTTGTCGGCTTTCGGTTTGATTGTTTGGATGATGAAGTGTAATAAATTTAATGCTTGTTGTTGCTGTCGTGGCTGATGTGCGGATTGTTTTTCTTGCTGCTGTTGCTGCTTTGGATGTGTTTTTCCCGCCTTCACTTGTTTTGTTTGTTTCTGCAATGAATTTTTGTAGATTTCTTCTTGTTGCCAAATCATTCTTATGGCAGCGTTGCGCTATGCCTGCGTTGCATATTAATCGCTCGTCGCTTATTTGGTAATGGGTTTTGGTAATAATCACGCAATTTAGGCGATAAAAGAAATGAGCGAGTTCGAGTTGTTGTTTTGTTTTTAAATTGCTGCTAACAGAAAGTTTCTGTTTAAGTGAGATTAGTGTGAAAATTCAAAGAAATTTTTGCTTTTGAAGTGCGTTTAACAAGCAAAAAATCTAAACTATTTTTGCATAATTGGAAAAATCTACAAATAGACTGAAAACGGAATAAAATTAGCCAATTGTTGTACACCATTGGATTGCATTAGAAGCTGTGAAGAGTGAACGAACGAGACTGAACACACACATATAGAAAATTCAATATTAAAAAGCTCAGATCGAACAGATTCTCAATTTCATAATTGACACAAAATCATGGGTTTGTACTCGAAGCGAAAAATGAGAAGATAGATAATTTAGAATATTCTTTTTTCTTTAGTTCTACATAAGACGTTGAACAGATACAGTAGACAGACTTTCATTCATGCACAAGCTTTTTATTTTAGGGAAAAAATTACTTTACGCTGTTTCGGCTGCAAATACTTGAGGGCAGTTCAGTTCTCACGGTCAGGTCAGTGAGATGAGTAGTACCGAACAATGCACTAAACCGTTGATTTGTATTTGAAACGTAGAATAAAGAAGTATCGCGCAAAGGACGAGTAACAGGTCAGATAACAAATTTCAACACCGAAACATTGATCGAACAGAAATAAATCGCACACCCACTACAAAAGTGACACAACTTAACTGTTTTTGAGCTGAATAAACATTTTTTTTTAAATAACGTATAGACCGTTTAGTAGAAAATCCCTACAGATTATGCTTTAGGATTAGTTACAAAGATTTTTTTATTTTACACTAGAAAATCCAAAATTTTGAGTTGTGACTTTTTTGATGATATTTTAATTCAATAATTACCGAACTATTTTAAGTGATTTATGTCACTTTTGCTAAATTTAATAATTATAAATGACAGTTAAAAAGTTGAAAGAAAAATTTTGAAAATTTAAATTAATTTTTTTATTTAAAAATATATACTAAAATTGTCTTAAAATTAACTTCAACAAAAATGTATTTCGTCAAGTGTCACAATTTGAATTAGGACTCGTTTGCATTGAGCTGCAGCGATCAAATAGCATCAAACTTCTCGACATGAAGAGAGACCTAACTGTATTTTGACAACATTTAACAACAACAAAATATGCTGGGCTTTTGCTTATTGGTAGATAGAGATGCATTGTGCACAGTATTAACACATAAACCCCAAAATTAAAAATTTTGAGTTGTGTAACTTTTAAGTGGGTGTGCGAAATATTCTTTCTAAAGCTGTAAACAAGATCATTGGTTGGTACTTGAAGACTCAAGTGAATTGACATTACGCAAAGGACGAGTAACAGACCAGGCGGCGAATTTCAAGACCAAAGCATTGATCAGAAATCAAACAGAAATAAATCTTCTTCTTATAGCTGTACACAATATTATTGGAAGATTTTAATAAAATTTAAATTGAAAAGTTTTTTTGTTCATTAAATCTCTCAAATCCAGGTACTCATAACACTTCTCTACACTAAAAACATGATTAGTGAATTTAAAAAAAATTGTCTTAACCCATTGCTGCCGGGTACCAGTTCCGCCCATACGATTTTGATAAAATTTCATACACGACCTAGAAGTGACCCAAAATGATTAGAAACAGCGTGATCAGCGTTATATCCCTGCACGTTGCTGAGATATTCATTAGGTTTTTTTTGCCCATTACGCAGCAATGGTAGCTTTTCTCCATACTTTGTGAAGTGATCAGCTAAACACGTGAACAAAAGTTTTATTTTTTACAGCTGAGTTAGACAGATTTTTGTGAAGTTCTAAGGCCACTACGTTTGGCCACATTTTCCACCTCCGGAAAATTCATGATTTTTGGAGTCTGGTAACTCTAGCTAGATGGCGAAATTTTATGGTGACCTTCACTAGGTTAAGGTAGTTCCATCTTTACCCTAACTATCCCTATCAATGGTTTTGAGAGATCTCAAACATTGACTTTTTTGTGATTTTTTTACAAAATCAATTTTCATGGGTCAAATTTGACCCATTAGGCAGCAATGGGTTAAGAAGCTTTTAAGAAAAATCTTAATATAGAAACCGTTTTTCCTGTTATTTTTGTTATGAGCACATATCTCGTAAATGAATCCTCCGAAAAAATACAAGTAATCCTTTGTTCAAAAAGTAATATCTTAGCCTTTCCAGCGATATATATATTGTCCAAATCAGATGAGATTTGGGAAAGTTAGTGACGGTGAAAATTTGAAAAAATAATTTTGAATGAATGAATTTAAGGAAATTTCTATTATGTATTTTCAAAAACTATAAATTTTCAAACGAATTTTGTACCTATAGATAAAAAATTTGATGTTTCATTGTTTTAAAACCTAAGAAGAAAGATATTTTATTTGTGAAAATATTAAGCCTTACATCAATAGAATCGAAAAAAAATGAAAAAGTACTGAGTGAAAATAACAAACATGTATTAATCCGTGCCACAAAAAAACACACTTCTGTCGAGACTCATCCAAATGTTAAACTGCCAACTGAAACGCTTTCACTTACTTTTTATAATTCCAAGTATATACATATATAATTATATTCCTATATATATAAATAAATACCCACTATCCATGTGAGTATATAGTATGAGAAAAATCGCCTTTGTTCGCTTACCTCCATATCTGCAATTCGATTTATCCGCCGGTATATTTCCATTTGGCTCCAGTCTGTCCAGATACTCATCGGAGTTGTAACCGTTGTATGGAACTTTATTACCGTGATTGTGTCCACCGCGATGATGATGATGGTGGAGATGATGAGGATGGTGATGCTGCGGCTCTTCGCCATCTTCGCGCGATATTGCTGCAAATATACAAAAATCAAATTTGTTTGCAATTACAAAATGTTAAAACACAAATGGCTAATTGACTTTTGTTTGGGTGACCGTGCGGCCCGTTTTGCTCTGACCCACTTATGCTGATTTTTAAAACACACACACATACACAGCAACCTTTGCCTCTGTATCCATCAATATTGGCAAATAAGCTGCTCGGAAAATTCATCAAAACCACACTTCAGCTTTGGTACTGCAAGCACAATGCAAACTTTTCATAACCAAAATCAACACTCACACATACCTATGCAAGTTTGCATGTTTGAGTGTGTGTAGGTGTGTGTGCGAACTGATTTTCGTTAGCTGTAAATTTGTGTGTATGATAGTCTGGAAATTTGCAATGCATACTGAAAATTTTTGCCTTCGGGCATTGACATTTTAGTGCGGTTTGATCCGAGCCTGCGCCAAATGCGTTCGGGAATTTTGGTAATAATTCAAATTGTTTAAACTGCACACACACCCACACACTCCAAACGGGATGCTAAATCCGGCTAAACCTTGTCGATATGTTGACAAAATTGTATGTACTCAACGAGTGTGTTGTGAATTTCAATTCCCCTCCAACACCCGTTCGGGGTGTCATGCAACACTGCTGGCAATTTGCCGTAATTCAATGACTTTTCATAATTTAGGTCAACATTGCAGCTGTGACCCGCGCTCTCGGCTTGAAGTGATGAACCAAATAGAGTGTAAAATACTTGAAAATCAGTTTGCCAACAAGGCGACATTAATGCCGATGTGAGGCAGCAGCTCAGCCCAGCCCCTTCGAACACATTCACTCACTTATTGGGCTTGAGGCCACAGCGCGCTTTGAAAGTCTGCTCTGCACAAATTTGCTCACGCTGTGGCAGGTGGTTTTCGGTTTGTAGTCAATTGCACGAATGTCCTTAATTAATTAGCGCTGCCAATTCTGCCACTAAGTGTAAGTGCTGGAATGGGGCGGCGGAGGTGGGCCGCATTTCACTGTTGGCTGCAATAAATGTCGCACGGCCGCAAATTACCTAATGGTCCTCAACGGCGAAGCGGTAATTTATGCAATGCCCATAAAAGTTAAAAGCCGTCAGTTTAGTGCAATAAATCGTATATTTTCTATACAGAGCGCAATGTATATAGAACGTTGATTAGCCTAACGAGAGTACTATGGGGAAGCGGGGAGGGGGTTTTCAAGCAGAACCGAAAGGAGCAGAGCAGAACAGAAAGGCGGTAAATGCGCTAAAAAAGGAAAACTAGAGAAGGAAACGGGAAGTAGCTCGAGATTTGTTTGCTGCTGGGTTGGAACAAAAAATTGGTGGCGGGTGTTTTGTGCCATTGGTATTCTTTTATTTAATTTAATTTAATTTAATTTAATATGATTTAATGTAATTTAATTTAATTTAATTTAATTTAATTTAATTTAATTTAATTTAATTTAATTT
The DNA here is from genome assembly GCA_963668005.1 of Melieria crassipennis. Taxonomy (NCBI): domain Eukaryota; kingdom Metazoa; phylum Arthropoda; class Insecta; order Diptera; family Ulidiidae; genus Melieria; species Melieria crassipennis. The sequence continues at coordinate 120,480,425 of OY764962.1, read as the reverse complement.
AATTTAATTTAATTTAATTTAATTTAATTTAATTTAATTTAATTTAATTTAATTTAATTTAATTTAATTTAATTTAATTTAATTTAATTTAATTTAATTGAATTGAATTGAATTGAATTGAATTGAATTGAATTGAATTGAATTGAATTGAATTGAATTGAATTGAATTGAATTGAATTTAATTTAATTTTACTGAATTTAATTGGATTTAATTGATTTAAATTAAATTAAATTAAACTAAAATTGTGATTTAATGTAATTGAATTTAATTTAATTGAAATGAATTTAGTTTAATTTAATTTAATTTAATTTAATTTAATGTAATTTAATTGAAGTGAATTGAATTGAATTGAATAGAATAGAATAGAATAGAATAGAATAGAATAGAATAGAATAGAATAGAATAGAATAGAATAGAATAGAATAGAATAGAATAGAATAGAATAGAATAGAATAGAATAGAATAGAATAGAATAGAATTGAATTGAATTGAATTGAATTGAATTGAATTGAATCGAATCGAATCGAATTTAATTGAATTGAATTTAATTGAATCGAATTGAATTGAATTGAATTTAATTGGGTTGAATTGAATTTAATTGAATTAATTCAAATTGAATTAAATTTACTGTAATATAATTGAATTGAATTTGTATTATTTGATTTAGCTTAAGTTGATTTGTTTTAAGTTAAGTTTGGGTTGATTTAGTAAGTTTATAGATTAGACTGGTTACTTAAGTTTAGTCCAGTTCAGTATAGTTTAGTTTATGTTTTAGTGTAGTTAAGTCTAGTTGAGCTTATATTTTGGTTTAGTTAAGTTAAGTTAACTTTATTATATTTTGGATAGTTTAAGTTTAGTTTAGTTTGAAGATTTGATGGATGGATTTTGCGGATCACAAAGAGGCATCAAATTTTTTTAAGTTATGATTTTTTGTCACTGTTTAATAATTAGAATTTCCCGATGGATTATAGAAATTATAAAAATGCTGTAGTTAAAGTTAAATGCTGTAATAAATTTACTACACCAACAACAAGCAACTGTGCATAACCTTCAATAGCGAAAGGTCACTTTGCATAGCCTTTAAAAAAATTTTACAAACATTTCTGCATATTTGTTTTTTTTTTGTTTCGTTTGTGTATACCCGCACAAAGTAGTCGCTGACATTGAAGGGACGAAAAGGAAGCGGCAAGCCGCGACAGCAACACCGGTTCGCAGCGTACGTTTCTATAAATCAAACACCAAAAACGTACGAAATAAATAACAACTTGTATTGCAGAGCAAACCAAAATGTTGGCAACAACAACAACAGCAACAAAAAATACAGAAGAAAAACACAAACAAATAAAATGGCGGTGGCAGTGGGCAAAAACGGTAGCGGCGCCGAACATAAAAATTGTAGGGAATAACAGAGTGAAATAAGTGTGACACGTAATTACCATTTTTCACAGTTGGACGCTTTACAGCCCAGCCCAGTTTGGCCACAGCAGACTCACTCACTCACACACACAGAATTACAAATACACAAACACACACACAAAAACAGGCGCACATTCGGTTAGGCAAAGGCGGCAATATAAATGCGAATGAAAAAACCAACTGACGGAAAAGGGCAACGCGAAAAAAAATATTTAGCACCGAGCGAGTTTCATGCGGGCGGTTCCCGTTGCTGGAGGAAAAAGTATCTCCGATTACGATTCTCTTTTCCCATTTGTATGCAGTAAATCAAAATTTTATAAATAAACCGCGAGTAAATAAACATTAAAATGCATGTTGGCCGTTGGCAATTGGCATTGGCCGTGACAGTGGCAGTGGCAGTGGGCGTAAGGACGACTTAAATGCTGCGACAGCAGGCAGCCGGTCATTAAATTGACAAAGCGTAATTTGTGTGTAGTCTGCAATTAGGCGCCAAAACGTATGCAAAACTAATGGCGTGTCGGTGTTTGTCCTTTTTCGGAACGCGACAATTGGCTGGCGAAATTTTTCAAGTGCAATTCACTTTTGGCTATTTGCATATTTTGTAGATTTGTGCATGTCGCGGCATTAAAATGCCAATGCAGTGCAATGGCTGCTAACGACTGAAAGTCTGAGAGAGAGAGAGAGCGAAAAGCAGGAACAAAGGATAGTCATATCTAAAATCATATTTTAATTCAAGTTAAAGAGCGACAAATTGTTGTATAACTGCGCAAAAAGCGGACCAAAACCATTAACCAACATGAATGAAGATGATGAAAGAGCAACCTTCCATAGCACTCAGTCTTTTCGGACTATTGTACTTTAATCAAAGAAAAAGATAGGAGAGAGAAAAGGCATAGGAGAGGAGCATTGGTTAGAGGTCCTCACTCCCCTCGCAATTCCTAGTTTCTTTAAGAAACCTGAGGAGGTCGGGCTTCGCTTATATTCAAGATAAGCCTCTGGCTTCTTGAGAACGCTGATCAGTGGCAGATAAAGTTTTCTGTTGTTTAAATGTCCTTGAGGCGGAAGCATTGATGGTTCGTAGTTCCTTCATCTCCAGTCGAAGAAAAGTGCGCGTTGTTGTAAAAGTACACTACGAAAATCCTGCACTTTAAGGCCGTTTAAAATTCAATATTGAAGCAAATTTTTAGGCGCAGTCAGCATGTTCGTTCTATATATTCAATTGATTAATAGCAAAACTAAGGCAGCAAATTGTCTCACTTCAGCAGGAAGAGAACATCGAAAGCCTAGCCTACTCACTTCAGCACTAAAAGCACCCGAAAGTATGCTACACACACACACAAAATGCTTTCGCGCAGGTAAAAAACCAGCAAAAGGCGACGGGCGTCAAAATAAAACATCAGCGCAAATTTACAATTCAATTGAGCGCTTTCCAAGTGCCGCAGCCGAAACGAGTGAGCAATGAAAAAAAAAGCACATTGGTTGTTTGGGCACACGGAAACCTTAAATATGCTAAGCTGCACTTTGTTACGTGTAGAGCTCAAAAGTAATTCGCCAAAAAGCGCGCTACAAATTTTTTTTTACACACACACATACACGCGCAAGTGACCCTTGGGCCAACAACGCCCACAGGAAGTTTTAGTTGAAATGAAAAAAATGAAAACAAAATAAAACTGTGCATTTGTTGTGCCGTGCCATGCAATTTGTAAGCGATACATGCAATTTTTTATTTCTGTTTATATTTTTTTTAAGTTAGTTCGTATATCACATTTAGCCGAACTTTCAAAAGGAAGCCATACAAAGTTGCCGGTTTTGCTGATTTTGGCATTTTTTTGCTTAGCATAAAGTCATATTTTTTGTTGTTGTTTTTTTGCGCCTTGCTTGTTGCTTGATTTTGGGACAACACAGCGCCAAAGGATTTCCATTAGGATAACAATTTTTTCGAGCACAAACGGCAACACGACACGTAGCGCTGAATATTTGCATATAAGATTTGTGTGTGTATGTGTAACTCTGCGCGCTTTTTTGGGCGCTGCTTTACGTTGGCATTTTCAATGGTCGTGTTATGGTGCGCCCTTTGGATTATTTCATTGTTGCCTGCTGTGCGCTTTTGCAAGTCAATAAATTATAACGAGCGCAAGGATGCTGGAGCGCAATTGCAATTTTTTCCGTGTGCCTTTCGTTTGTGCTGCGAACTTTTGATATCTGCCAGTTGACGCTGGACGTACGAGGAGATGTTCGCAGGCACACAAGTTACACAAAAGTTGTAAAATGAATTGTAATTGGAATCTGGCAAGCAAGCATTTGACCTTTTCTCAGCGTGTGGGTGTGCGGATTGTAAAGAAGTTACAATTTGTTAGAGGAACAATGAATGGAATTTATATATATATTACTTCAATCCGCTGAGCACAAAAGATTTCGATGGCGGCACCGGCACTTTAGTGCTGCAAATTTCCGTTCTTAACATTTTGAAAGCCGAATAAATGTGCACAGAGCCCGAGCGGATTAAAGCGACACACATAAATACGTAAAACCACACAAAGAGGCCAAACAATGCGGCGAACAACCGAGGGAGATGACTGCAACGAAATTCAAGTCCATCATGTAGCACACTTAAAGGCGCAGAAGTTCCCCCATTTTTAAAACCACACTGCACACAACAAACACAAATTACCGCAAATCGCTGCTACAAATAAGCAATTTATTTGCCTATTTGCTGTAACGCCCAGCGCAATAACGGACTATTAGGCCTTCGCTGGCAGCAAAACACACTTGAAGGGGCTCGACCGAAAACATTTGGCAACATTGAACCAATACTCGAACGTCGCGCAAAAGGCGCAAAGCATTGGTGAACGAACACAACAAGTGCCGTAAGGACGCGACGGGGCGACATGCAGCTTACTGACTTTGCGTTCTGCTGTCGGCCAAGCGGAAAATGTTAATGAAAATCCTATAAAACTGAACACTGGCACGCACATGTTCGGCCGTAAGCGGTGACATATGGCTAGCTGGCCAAATTGGTTAATGTGCCGCATTTATGCGTAGCATACTTTTAGGAAATTACGAAATAAGGCAAATGAAACGGGAATAGTGTTTCGAATAGTGATATTTCATTTGCGGAAATGTAATCAAATTTAGTATTTTGGGAGTCGCGAGATTAACAGTCGAAGAAAAGATCTGTTGCATGCTTTTAGACCAAGAAAAAAAACTTCAGTTGAATTGTAGATATTTGCGTTCAATGCAAAAAAAAGTTTTAGTACGAGAAGGCTTGCGTCGATGAGCATTAAATTATAAACTTTTCAAAAGAGTTTTTATAAATAAATAAATGAATTAATAAATAAAGTAATTAAATTAAATTAAATTAAATTAAATTAAATTAAATTAAATTAAATTAAATTAAATTAAATTAAATTAAATTAAATAAAATAAAATAAAATAAAATAAAATAAAATAAAATAAAATAAAATAAAATAAAATAAAATAAAATAAAATAAAATAAAATAAAATAAAATAAAATAAAATAAAATAAAATAAAATAAAATAAAATAAAATAAAATAAAATAAAATAAAATAAAATAAAATAAAATAAAATAAAATAAAATAAAATAAAATAAAATAAAATAAAATAAAATTAATATAAATTAAATTAAATTAAAATAATTTAAATTAAATTAATATAAATTAAATTAAATTAAAATAAATTTAACTAAATTTAATTAAATTACAAATGAAATGAAATGAAATGAAATTAAAATAAAATAAAAGAAATCAAATTAAATTAAATTATCTACATTAAATTAAATTAAATTAAATTAAATTAAATTAAATTAAATTAAACTAAACTAAACTAAACTAAACTAAACTAAATTACATTAAATGAAATTAAATTAAATGAAATTAAATTAAATTAAACTACATTAAATTAAATTAAATTAAATTAAATGAAACTACATTAAATTAAATGAAACTACATTAAATTAAATAAATTAATTAAAAATTTAATTCCTTGACATTGCATACTTTCAAGTAAATCCACATTGAGCACTTGCCAGTGCATATTTACACTTGCAAAGCTTAAACGCCTTAAAGTATGCTATAAAAATATACTTAAGTAACTTTATTTGAAATCCAAAAAATTTTCCATAATTCAAAGCACATTGATTGATTTTGTATGCATTCAAATTTGTCGCCACGTTCTGCAGCATTTTCGCAAACTTGGTTTCAACTAGAAGGCAACTAAAAGTGTGCAGCTGCACAACGCGGTCGATTTGTGACAAAGCGCAACTTTGGTCAAGCAAGAAACTGAATTTAATCAGGCAGAACACTTCAAGGCGAGACGAAACCGCATAATAAAAACTTCCACAAAATATCAATGAACTAAATACGCAGAAGAATGCATGGCTGATGCAAAATACAAAAGCAAATCTTACGGCATAAATTGAATTAGGTGGCAAGACCGACGACAAGTCGCAGACGAATACTTGAGACTCCAAAAGAATAAAGTGCGAAAACTTTGGCATACAAATGCGTCACAGCACGTGCAGACCGCACAGTCGACGTCACACTCACACAATCACAAATACAGATTTACACAGACGAACGGATACAATGGCAACACATTAGACACAAAATAAAAGCAGAGACGAAAAAGAAAAGAGCGAAAACGTGCAATGATAACCGGCGAAAATTTTGCCATAGAATATTGTCAATAAATCTGAGGGGTTGTTGTGTTGCGTTGGACAGTTGTCATAACAGTGGCCAGACGACAAGTGTGGGAGAAGCGCAAATCGATAGCGTCGATTGCCGGGAAGTAGTCGAGCGCAGCACACAGACGCACGTAGCAATGATGGATTCATGTTTGTCAGCGGTAAATAATGACATTATTTGCCAACAACAACCACAACAAAATGGTGAATGCAATTTAGCAGAAAAAGCGACAGCAATAGCCCTCCAAAAGCATAGCAACATGCGGACATCGATATGTGGCCCACACGTGTCTGCTTTTAGGCGCTTTTAGCTTAAATAAAAAGTGCAATGCGCATTGACGAAGCAATCAAGTGTGAAGGAATTGGGGTGAGAAAAATGGAGACAGGTGCATTTCGTACCTAAAGTGGCAAACCACACACCGGTCATAGTACTCAGAGAGTTTTTGAAATTAAATTACAGACCCAATGCGCTGAACAATGAAACTGGAATATTGCAATTTAATTTTACAATTAAAACAGTATAAAAGAGTCGGCATCAATCAGTGTTGTGGGCGTAAGCGACATGTGTGGCGACAAAAATGAAAAAAAACGAAAATACAATTGTAATCACAATTGAATTATTGCTGTAAATTGCCAATGCAAACGGCAATTAAGACCAACTGAATATGATTAATTCGCCAGCACATAGCGACAGGAGTGGCAAATGCTGCGCGCAATTGGCAATTGCAAGTCATTTGCATATAAGCGGCCACGGCGACGACGAAGGGCGACGCCGAATTGCAATTAAATCGTTGTGCGTAGCTGTGTTAAAATGACTGGAGACGGCGCGTTCTATGCAGAGGACAGTGTGAGAAGGGGCTGGCACAGAGTGGAGTGAGTATTCAAGGGAGAAAGGAGAAAGTTGGAGGCTGGAGGATTAAGGCAAACGATTGGCGCAACAATTTGCATATTAAACAGCGGAGGATTGCTGCCTGGAAGGTGTAGATTTCGCGGGCTGTCCAATTTAGTAAATGGCTGTAGCATACTTTAAGGCGTTTGTCTATTGAATTCAAACTAATAAACTAAAATCTTTAAAGCGTTTAAATTGATGAAAGTACAGAGTAGTTGTGCAGAATTTGATTGATAGAATATTTAAAGCATACTTTGAGGCACTTATGTTTAAAAAGTAAAATTTTTCGTTCAGGTTAGGTTAGGTTAGAGAAGGGGTGTGTGCCATATGTCCATTTTGATATATTGTGATTTGCTTCATTTAGGATTCGGAGACCTTTCCCAACAGTTGAGTACCTTGTAAATCCAGACAGAATGTTTTCAGCTGTTTTCTCAAACTAAAAACTTCACTAAGATTGTCAGACTGACTGAAACAGTTCAACATTGTGCGATTGAAATGGTTTCGAGGTTAACTTTAAAACATGATTTAGGTTATTTGTGTCTTCAAAGCTCAACTTAACCCATATCGGCCCAATGTTCGATTAATCGAGCAGTAAATTTTAGCATTTTCCATAAATTTGTGTGGGCTCTTTTTTTAACTTTAAACGTGAAAGTTTTGCATAATATGATGGTCTGATTTGTAATAAATAATAACAAAAGTTAACATGGGATATTTTGTATAATATGGGATAAATATATTCCTTTTCTCGCACCTCTTCCCAGTTGTATGAATTCCCCAAACAAAAGGTAATTTTTGACATAATTTCAAAAGCACCGAAAAACATTAAAAAACAATAATATTTAAAAAAGTAACTATGCAGTCTTGTTAAAAATTGATCAAACTCTCGAAAATATATTTACGCTTTTCCCATAAAACCAATATTATAGCCACAATATATATTTATAGTTAGGTGTTCGATTTATTAAACAACAAATATCTCGAAAACCAAAAACCAAAATTTTTTTGACCCCAAATTTGAATTGTCCGACCCCATTACACCTTAAAGAAAACTGTTTCATTCGAATATTGACAAAAAAAAATCTCTGGGCTTATATGGGTTAAAGCTTTAATCAATCCAAATAACGAATTTAAAACTAAAGTTGCTTGCCTGGCGCAAACTAAATAAACTCAGTAACATTTTTTGGACAGAAACGTATTTTAAGTTATGCTCAAACCATACTTTAGGTCCCATGAGAATAAAAAGCCAAGCTTAAAACTTTGTCTATTTGAAATTGCAAGTTTTAATTTGTCTAGTAAAAACCTTCAGAAAACTGTCGAATATTTAATGCTTCAGAAGTGTCTAGGATGGCATTAAAAATGTAAGCGCATAAAAAGCTAAGCTTAGTGATTTCTTGATTTTAAATGTAAAAGGTATTTAGCAGCTTTTTTTAATTTAAAGAAATTCAGTTTGTCACAAAATTGTTTCTAACAAGTTACACATTTTTTTTGGGCATTTAACCACCGAAGAAACGAAAGTCATATACGTCACAAATTTCAGAATGAAAACTTTTTCTTTGACAAATTCTTATTTTGGCATAAAAAACTTTTACTTTTACCAATACGACAGTTTATTGCGTGTAGAACACTAAAAACGCGCAATAAAACTGTACAATTTGATTTATACACAGCAAAGCTAATAAAGTCAAAGCATCCACTGTGCGATGTGCACTTTAAAGAAATCCAATTAAAATACAATTAAAGAAAACTTTGCTGAATGCCGTCTCGGCTACTTTTATGCTCGCTGCGGCAATTTGTAAATGCTTCAAGGCAGCAACAAAATTTCTATAGTAAATGATGTGGCACGAAATGGGCACACACATGTTTTATCAACAATTTGGCGAGTTTTCATCTTGGCACAAATGTGTGTGTGTGTGTGTGCCAGATTTTCAGCGGCTGCTCTTTGCTCCAGTTCTGCGGCGCCAGTGTCGCCTTTTGTTAGCCAGCAACGGAGCTGAAGCGCGTCGCTTTTGTGTGGCTTAACCGTTGCTGAAATGGTGCTTTGTTGCATTTTGTCGGTTAGAAAATTAAAAACTGCTTGTTGCACTCCTTTTTGCAGCCAACGTTTACTGTTCGCTGTGCTTTGTGAACGTAAGACGTGCTGCCGGATAATCCAGTCGGCGCTTGCTTGCACTTTTCATTTATAATTTAGATCCCTTGCACATTAAAAACTCTGGCAAAATGTGTTGGTGCTTTTATTTATACATATTTGCCACGCTTTTTAATTATATGGCACATTTTAACAAAGCAAGTTTCGAGTGAACGCAAGACACGTCAACTTCAACCGTTCGTGGTAAATGCTTTTGGCCAGAACAAGAAGGGAAGCGAAAACAAAAAAATGAGGCAACGCCTTAAGTGCTGCTTAGTTCAAGTCGTCGTTGTCGTGGTGTGTTCGCTGTTGTTATTGTGTTAGTTTTTAATTTAATTAATTGCCTTTTAGCAGCATTTTACACGTTTACTGAGGAGGCGCTGAAGCGCCAGACTTGAAGTCGTGTGCAAAAACGGGCACACCCAGCAAAAATTCGAGTAGTGGCTTTGGAAAATGTGAAGCGATGTGGTTTGTGGTGTGAGGTGACAATAGAATTCAATTAGAATGCATTTGATACGTTGAAAGCAAATATTTGAATAAGTATTGGAATCAATTACAAACATAGTCAAGAAAGTAAAAATGTTGTTGTTTAAAAAGCATACGTTGAAGTATAACAATTTGAAAGGACATTTTTACAAGCTTTTGGCCTAATTAAGCTAATTTGGAACTAAGATGGGTGTTGAGTTCGAGACATTATTCTCTTTAATTTGACGTTAGTTAACTATTATTACAAGCAAGTATTACTTTTTTAAAAACTTGGACAGTCCTTGGAGCTAAAAGTTCAGTGAAATTCAACCTAAAGGTGAACCGAAAGAACTAATTTAGTATTGGTAGGTTTAATTTAATTTAATTTAATTTAATTTAATTTAATTTAATTTAATTTAATTTAATTTAATTTAATTTAATTTAATTTAATTTAATTTAATTTAATTTAATTTAATTTAATTTAATTTAATTTAATTTAATTTAATTTAATTTAATTTAATTTAATTTAATTTAATTTAATTTAATTTAATTTAATTTAATTTAATTTAATTTAATTTAATTTAATTTAATTTAATTTAATTTAATTTAATTTAATTTAATTTAATTTAATTTAATTTAATTTAATTTAATTTAATTTAGTTGAATTTAATTTATATTAATTAAGTTGAGTTAAATTGAATTATATTGAATTTAATTGAATTTCATCTAATCTGAACTAGTCAAATCTTATCTAATCGAATCTAATCTAATCTAATGTATTTTAATGAAATGAACGGTAATTTAATGTTATCCAATCTAGTCTAGTCTATTCAAATTTAGTCTAGCCTAGTTTAATCTAATCTAGTCTAGCCTAGTCTAGTCTAGTCTAGCCTAGTCTAGCCTAGTCTAGTCTAGCCTAGTCTAGTCTAGTCTAGTCTAGTCTAGTCTAGTCTAGTCCAGTCTCGTCTAGTCTAGTCTAGTCTAGTCTAGTCTAGTCTAGTCTAGTCTAGTCTAGTCTAATCTAGTCTAGTCTAGTCTAGTTTAGTCGAGTCTAGTCTAGTCTAGTCTAGTCTAGTCTAGTCTAGTCTAGTCTAGTCTAGTCTAGTCTAGTCTAGTCTAGTCTAGTCTAGTCTAGTCTAGTCTAGTCTAGTCTAGTCTAGTCTAGTCTAGTCTAGTCTAATCTAAGTCTAATCTTATTAAGTTCAATGTAATCTAAGGTAATTTATTTTAGATTAGAATAATCTAATCGAATCGAAATCTATTCTCTATCAGAGGCCTCGGAAATACAAGTACACAATGCTCTTTCGAAACAAAAAGAGTTTTTACTTCAATACCTGTAGAGGGCTTCAATACTTCAATATTGTTCCCGCCATTCAAAACCCGCAGTCAGAAATCTCAGCCAAAACCTATCAACTGTACACAAGTCAAGTGGGGCGTTCATGGTTAAGTCGATGCTCTGGCTTCCTTTCACATAAACACACACATACATACATACATACATACACACATACAATCAATTACGGCATTTTGTGTCGGCACCAGTCGAGCGCGTCGAATCAACAACGCGGCTCGTTTGCGTGCCGTAGGTCGAATTCTGCGCCAAACTTCAATTCAATTTGCAGTTACTCGACACTGCCAAGGCTGTCGCTTTCAGTTAGCAAAATGTCAGGCCAAAAGTAAAAACTGTCATACAGTGGCAACAACAGCTGCACGTGAATGTTGTGGTTAAGTAATTAAATGTGCGAAAGCGAGGCGGTGCGTGTTGAAGGCGCTTTCGAGAAATTAAAAAGCCTGCGTCACTGGTTGTGTTTCGCAGCGAGCAACGGAGCGGAGTGGTTCGTGTTTGGTTCAAAAGGGGCTGCAAGGGGGATGGCATCGATTGCGCAAAACGGGCACAAAAGGATGCAATTTGCGCAAAACGATGCAACAAAAAGGGACAAAAAAGTATAGATGGCAGCTAGTACAAGGGTCAGAAGGAGGTGGGGGGGTGAAAAAGACATTGGCACAACAACAACAAAGCCGCAACATGCAGTGTGCCTGCGCCACGAGGCAACAATTTGCAGCGACAAAATGTTTACATGGCTCGCTTTTGCAAAACTCCCTTTTTTTTTGGCTGCAGTACAGCGTGCGTGTGTGTGTGTGTGTGTCAGCTTGCAGTAGTGTACGTGTAATGCTGTGGCTATATTTGTGTGCATGCACCTGTGTGCGGAATTGACATGTGTTACACTCCATTCGTTTGATATGCGTGTAAATCACACAAAGAACATCAATATTCGATTTGTATGTCGCGTACGTGTGGCGGTATTTGTCTGATAAATGCTGAGTGTGTGTGCGCCATCACGTTCGACAACTACTGGCGAATTTTCGTTTACACTTGCGGTGCGACAGCATACTATATGTTAAAAACAACAACAACAACAGCGCCCAGAACTTGGCAACATTTCACTTTTACGCTGTCAAACAGCGCAGCGACCGACTGCTGGCAAATAGCGCAACATGGCAAAAGCATCGACGACGAGAAGGAAACAAGTCGGCGGCAACAACAACTGCAACTGCCGGCGGCGCACAAAAAGGGAACAACCGCTTTGGGAATGGAGCGCAAAGTTTTTTACTCTTCCCCGATTTTTTTTCATATCTTCAAAAAAATTGCAATACCTTTTTTACATCGCTGGATGATTTTTAGTATATTTTTTTTCTCATTTTTTTTCTTTGTTTTTATTTTGCTGCAGACATTGCATCAGTAATTTTGGCAGCATAAATATAAAAAAAGAACAGCAACAACAAAAACAGCATAATACGTAATCGGCATGCGTGTGTCTGTCTGTCAACAAGTGCGATAAAAGCTTTTCAGCCACACAGTGATGTGGCTCCTTTTTTTTTAGTGACGCGACAGTATTACAGTTATTGACAGAAAAAAAAGGATCTCAACCAACCAACTCAACCAAAACCAAATCATGAAAAATCAAAACCCTGGCGGAAATGAACGAGGAAAAAGCGCCAGTCATGATCACTTTTAAATGCTACATGTGTGTGTGTGTGTGTGTGTGGGGTTACTTATCACCTGACACGTCGCGCACCCCGGGCGACATTTATTTCATTCACCCTCAGAGCACAAAAACAACCCTACAGTTTACACCTTTCCAACCACGGAAACGGCCCAAACGTGTTCCCAACCGAAGCAATCTGAATTCGGGGTGAATTAATTCCTACGCCGGCGGGCATTTCGACACTTTGCTGACATCAGATGCCAAAGGGAACGAGCGAAGACTATGATACACATTGCAATTTAAATATTGGCTGCGCATTTAAGGAAATAGTGGAATTTTCTGAAATAAAATGTATACGAAAATTATAAGAAATTACGTAAAATAAAACGAAATATTTTTTTTTATAATTTACAAAATTATAGTAGAAACCCATAAGCATTCCAATAAGGACTGTACCGAAAAGAAACTGCACACATTCTTTTGATCAAAACATAACGATTTTTATTAATTTTCGTTGAAATTTTTTTGTATTGAAGCCTATTGTGTCTTTATTTGAATTTTATTAAAATTTATTTTAAAAATTTATTCTCTTAATTTATGGCGAATTTTTTGTTTTATCGCGTTTATTAAATTCTGCACACCCCCTTTTGTACCGGCAGTGCTGGCCTTGAACCAGTTTTTTTTTAGTCCTTGGCGTCAGCGGCAACTCGACTATCCTTCCTTAAATTTCGCTTGACAATAGCCCAATATCTCTCTATAGGGCGGAATTCTGGAGCGTTTGGCGGATTCTCCTCTTTTCCAACATAATTGACATTGGTTTTTTTTTTAAAGTCAATGCTGAACCGGCGTAGTGTGCGGTAGCTAAATCGGGCCAAAATATTGTCGAAACATTCTGTTTTTTATAGAATGGTATAAGCCGATGGTTTATACACTCTTTTTTGTAAATCTCAACGGATATAGTGCCCTTTGTAAAGAAAGGAGAATTTCTAAGGCCGAAAGAACAAATAGCCTCCCAGATGAGAACTTTCTCGAAACAAACTTTTCGATTCCAATTGTTCACACTGACAGGTCGACATAACCACCTTTCTGCTGTGTGTAAAATTGGGGACCTGCTAATGTTCTTGAGTCCATTTTAATGTAAGTTTCGTCGTCCATCACAACACACTCAACAACATTTTGATAAAAGCGATCGTACAATTTTCGAAGCGTTGTTATCCCCACTTTCACTTGTCTTTTACTTTTTTGGGTACATTGTTTTTTTGTAAGTTTTTAGGTTATGCCTTTGCTTCACTCTTTGAATCTTAGTGGCACTTGTTCTAGCTTTTTTTTTTTGCTAAATTTCGTACAGACATTGAATTGTTTTTTCTTATTAATCTTAGCACTTCTTTTTCAAGTTTCGGGTCACTTGGACATTTTTTTCTTCCACTTTTTGGCAAATCTTTGAGAGAACAAGTATTTCCAAATTTGATGATTACATCTTTTACACTATTGACACTGAATTCGTATCGATTGGCCAACTATCTGTACGAAATTCCACTTTTCAGAACAGTAATTGTTCTTCGATTCGCGGCATCGAAAAAACTGTACTACGACTAGCAGAGAAAATAAGAACAATAAAAGCACAAATGATCATGCTTTCTAACGGTACATTCCGCATTGCGATCAAACGTCTACACTAAAAGAAATATTGAATCAAAAATGTGCAGTTTCTTTTCGGTACAGTCCTTACTTAGGAGTTTGTGGTCGATTTCATAAAATTGGGTTTTAAAAATTCAAAAAACATTTACAATTTTCATTTCCTTGTTCTCTCCTTTTTACTGTCCTTAAACTTCACTATCAGAAAGCTGCCCAACAGGCAGCCGCAGCCTAAGCACCGAACGAGCAAAACATGTCGTTATCACAATTTGCGACACACCAAAACGAATTGAACACAAAATTGTCAATAGCGGCCCAAAAGGATTTGTGTAGTGCGGCAGGCATATCCTGTGTCGTAGACAGACTCCGGTATGGGCACACTTTACACTTGTGGCGTTACGCAACTGCAGCGCACTCAATCGATTTGTGGCAACACTGCTCAGGCATTCGGCCACCCTTTGCAATGCGGCCATGTGACGCACCCGTCGTACCCGTTGCGTCAATAATCGAAAAATAAAAAATCGAATTTCAATAAATATTTCAGAGCTTACACAACGGGGGTAAGTTTAATTCCTGCAACAAAAAAAAAACACAAAAAAAGAGAAAAAGACAGCTGCGACGAGTGAAGCGCAGAGGCCTTGAAACGGAAAATTCAATCAACATGTGAAGGTGCGCAAAATCGTATTCAATTTAAAAACCATAAATGCGAAATGCGCAAAAAACCAAATAAATTCAATAAAAACAACAAATAAAAGAAGCCGAAATGAAGCAACACTTTGCAACGTTGACTTATTGGATTTTGTGCTTTCGATTTTTATTTTCTGTTATTTTTAAAATTTTTTTCTGTAGGCTCTTTTCACATAAACAAAACGCGACAGCGTCGTGTTACATGTCCCCAATGAGAGTAAAAATTGATTTTCGTTATGCATTAAAAGACAAAAACTCGGTAATGCACAACATCGACAGGGGAATGCAAACGAAATTAACAACGCAACAGCAACATTGATGGCAACGACAACGACACTCAATCGACAATGACAGGCAATGGAGAAGCGCACAAAGCCGCTGACGCTTTTGTGTGCTTTCGCGACAAGGTGCGCTACATTAAATGCCAATTGCGATTTGTACGAACACTTTAAAGCTCGCTGTCGTCGCCTGAAGCCGGCACTCAATTACTGCAATTGTCAACATTTTATGTTCGAGTCTGTCGCCGTTGCTGTCCAGCAAACAATTGAAAATCACTCGAAATTTTCATGTCATCGGCAATGGCAACGCTTTGTGCTTCGTTGGCCAAATCGACTGAATGACTGCATTTGCCACTTTGAAATGTGTAATGTGTATGTGTGTGTGTGTGTGCGCTGAAGTTTTCAACTTGAACTCTCCGAGTGCACCTGACAATAAACTTGGCAAATAATGTGAGTTTAAATGGAGCCAAGGTAGCACATCGAGCTTCCAAAGGCTCTGTGCTGGCAAGGACATGTTGCGGACAGCGGCAAATGTGCTGCTCGCAATCAGTGCACGACAAACGCACACAACTTGTCGAAATCTTTGCACACTTTGCAGTTGCTTTTAGTGCGGTTGGTGGCCGCCAGTTAATTGCGCCCAAATGTCTGGCATGCTTTTAGGCGTCAGCGACAGTTGTAGCAGCTCAAATACCTGAGTGCACTGCATGAGGTGTCGACAGACGGAAAAATGTAAATTAGCTTTTAAGTGTTGCACGACGAAAAATTGCTTTGAGTCAGCAGCAGTCTTGCCTCTCTATGAAAAAAAAAACACTTCCTCTTTAGTAAAATTTTGACTACGCTGCTGACTACTTACAACAAAAAATCAATTACTACAACAATCAAGTTGCAAGTTGCAAGTGCACGAAAAAATTTCGCAAAGCTTGCATCCAGCAGGCACCAACTTAGCTGAAGTTAAGCCAAGTCGAGTGCTGTAGTTGCACTCGCCTTGGCTTGGCATGCGGTTTTACTACAACAACCACAATAAAACAACAGCAATGCCGCTTGCCACAGCCAAACTGCATAGTCGAACTTTGTGCTCCATCGTTGACTTTGACAATTTAATTGAAATTATTATTATATCGTAGCATAATTTTAGGAACTTTCACAAATTGAATTCTAACTGCGAAAATGGCAATGGCAAAAGCAGAAGCGCGTTGAGTGGCTACAGGCCAACTCACTCCACATTCGTAAGCACTTTGAAACAGCAGCAGCAACAACAACAACAACACCACTAACAACAATGAGTGGAGCAATAAAAACAAAGACAACAAGTGGGGAAAATAAAAGCAAAATGCCGAATTTCAAGTGCGGCCAAAGTTGGCAAGTTGAGTGGCTGCTTGAAGGCAGACAGACCCACAGATCGGCAGACAGGAGTTGAAAGACGGCTGGATGGCTGGAAGGGCGCCACTGTCAGGTGGCAAACAGGTGAAGAACATTTTCATTTTATCGTTTCAACTTTTAATGTGATAATGACGAAAATGCGTAAAGGGCAGAAAGTGCACCAAGTCAAGTGGGACGTAAGTGGCACTGCCCTTCGTTTGGCTGTCGACGCAAAGCAACATCACCATAAATTTTCACTTGAACACCAACATCGCCAACGACAGCAATAACAGCAGCAACAGCAATTATGTGAAGAGCCATTACCACGTTTGCTGTCAACTGTCAATTGGCAAACGAACCACCAGCCGAGCGACAATATTTATTAAAAACAACGCTAAACGACAATCGGTGCCAGAATGACAGTGAGAGAGAAAGAGCGTTTAGGGCGTCTAGACACAGTAGCTGCCTTATAGCCGCTAAGTATGCAATGATAATTGTGCGTACGTGATTTATTTGTGAAAACGAGCGACAATACTTCAAGGCCGACAAGCGCTGAAAGGGCGTCAATAGCAACCGAATGCGTTTTCAACCGTCAGCTGAAATGAATTTTGACTAAATTGCACTCGAGTGTGTCTCATGCGCGCACAACAATGCAGCAGGCGGGCAGAAAGGGGTTTCACATTGGGCAAAGTTTTAGACGCATCGAAAGCGCGCAAATAAATGCAACATTTAATTAAAATACGAAACAAAAACAGCATCGCCGACGCATAAGTTACAGCATCAGTCTTGTTGTTGTTGCTGCTACTGCTGCTAAAAGTGTTTGGTTGGGTTTTTCAGGGTTGAAAGCGAAACACAATGCAACTGTTTGAGTGCAAACTTGGTTCGGTAAGCACTTGAAAATTTAATTTTACGCTTACCACTCCCACTCATCTGACTTTTTGCTTTCTGTTGTATCAAAGTCTGTCTTCTTAAGTTTTGGGGGTTCATAGGCTGTTTCCTTTTTGTTTTTAAAGCTTGCCTGGTTGTTTACTAAACTCAGCGCCTGTCTACTAGCCAGATCGGTAATGTTATATCCACAAATTGCGGTATTTTCGTCCGGGTGTTGTTTCAGCTAGCATTTTTTTGCATATTTTTAGGGTGTCCATTGCTGAAATCTTCGTCAATATTTTCCATACATCTTAACACTAGAAAGACCGCAAGTTTTCCATACTTAAGTCTATATATCCGCTGATATCTAAAAAAATACATATCGGATTTGGCTAATTGTAATTGTAGAAAAAAATAATAAAATAAATAAATAAAAGCCATTCGAAAAAGTCAAAAGCAAAAGTTGATAGAAATACTAAAAGAAATAATTACAGATATTTAAAAATTCAAAACCACCAAAATCACCGCAATTGTCTTTCTAGTGTTAAGTATTGTTACAAAAAATAGTTCTTTAGTTCGTCTCTCTGGATTGTGCTTGAAAATAAAACCACTTCAATTACTCAACGCAATACGCATTCCAAAACCAGCAATCACTTTATTTACAAATTCACACATTGCTTGTCTTTACACTTGCTACTACTTATTGGACTATTGCATGTTTCCCCCTTTACTTGCCCAAAAAAGACTGTCCCCCTGCGCTGAACCCGGCTGCCTTTTATACTTACTTGTCTGCCTATCGCACCGATTGTTCTCGCACATTCCAATTAGACTATCTCTCGATCGTTTTCGCACATCCCATTACCATCGCGAGCCATCCTTGCCATATCGAAATCATAGCAAGCCGGCCGCACTCTAAAGTGCGAGCCTAAAAGTATGCCCGTAAAAGTATTCATGCTTAGCACAGGGACAGGGTGCCTCATCGTTACAGTATATACTTATTTAAGCGTCTTCTAGAACTTTTAGCCCATTCCAAATTTATTTCTTGTCAAAATATTATTCGACCGCTTGATTCTTTTCTATTATTACATTATCCTATCCAAACACCCATCGGTTTGTATATAATTTTACTGATTCAAGCATTTTTACTACTCCAATATTCATCTAAAAGAGTTTCTATAGATAAGTTTCTTCTTGTATAATGAACAATTAGAGAATCAAACTAGATCTGACGAGTGACAATGAGTGACAGAATACTCTTCTATAAATTGAATCTAATCTACTCCTACTGATCTGTAAACCTGTCTCTCCGCACATTCTCCGTTTACACAACATTGTATCATAAAATTCTTCATTCAAAATTCTTCCGAATGTTTTTTATTCTGAATCTATTCACCTATTCTGCCTATTTCCTTTCATCTATTTGGTTCTACTATTCCATATCTTTTTTATTCAAATCCACGAATCTCTCTCTCTCTCTCTCTATGTTTTTCTACATATCTTCCTTTGGAGGTCTTCAACATTACATTGTCCTCGCTAAATATCGCCTACTCTTTGTCATCGTGTTTAAACGTCCTTTCAAGCGCAGTTCCATCCTCTATTCATATTTCTCTCCCTATATCTATCAATTTATATATTTTTTTTATATATCTATACATATTTTTTTCATTTCATAGGCCAGAAAATTATTTTCTTTGACCATTTGCTCATAAGTTCAACTTTTTGCTTGCAACAAAGTTTCTTGCCTGTCCTGTCAAACCTTTTTATGCCTTCTTTGTTTATCTGTTTACCTTTTCTCAAGTCTGAGCAAACAATTTTTAATTTTTTCAGACTAAATTACTGTCCAACAATCCTTTTTTTACATCTCTCTTTACTACTATCGCTCGTCAAACAAAAATTACGCGTGACTGTGCAACAATTATTAAAAATTTTATCTTTATGCACGTTGGTAGCTGGTAGATGAGCTATTTTAAGCTCCAGTTACTGTACATCACAAGTTTTAAAATTTTTGCCACAAAGCATCAATTGAAGGGTTAAACTTTTTAAGTATGCAACTTGTGAAGATAGGTTGTTCAAAAAGTTTCAAGCGTTGGTGTCTAATTGGAATATTTGTGTATACATTTACTGTAGCCTACTTTTAGGTGGATTCTAGTGATTGTAAAATTAAAAACAAACCAACTAGTTAGAGCATTTTGATTTTATTAGATAAATGACAGTAAAAAAATAAATAATTTTAATGTTTTTTTCTGGGTTTGTTTCTAAAATTTTTGAATTTTTGTCCCAAACAAATGCTACAAATTATTGCACAGAAGCATTATTAATAAGTCTAAGTTAAAAACATTACAACATTCTCTAACGCTAACCACTGTTTTGTTAAATTTCTCTCGCCTAAAAGTATACCGCAAGAATCCATCTTTCAATGCTATTCAGACTATGCAATTTGTTTGCTGTCTCACCGAATAGCGCCGAGTTAAAATGCACTTTGCGCTATCGGTTGATTTTATCATAAACATCATAGCCGATAATTTGCAAAACGCTGAATAAGTAAAGTACAGCAAACAATCGACAGCGATCAGAGATTGCATACGCAGTCCAAGTGCGCATAAGTTGTTTGTCATTGCAGCAAAAACACAGCCAGTCAGTTCATACACTCAACGACAACGGGAAGGCTCGAAGAAATAATAGCGAGGGTGGCAGAGAGAAACTTCAAGCGAGCGTCGAGGCGAGAAAATAATGTTGGTGATGTTGGTGTTAATGGTTTGAGCAATCAGTGCATGGTGACGTTGAAGGTTATTTGTGGGTGCAGGCCAGTGAAGCAGAAGAGGGTCGAACGCCCCAAAGAACATTAGAGCAGAAAAAAGGTTAGAGAGAGAGAGAGAGAGAGTGGGGTAAGTTGAGTGAGCGCAGCCAAAGGTGAAAATTCATTAAAATTGTGCCACACCAAATGCTGCTGCAGGCAAATGACGCCGTAAACGTGCCACAACTATGGCGGAAAATCGAATAAAATGATTGGTGCAAAAAGTAATTTTTATGCACACTCGATAAAGCTCGAATAGAGACGACTGCCAGCCATATGTGGTGTGTCAGCTGCATTTTCTTAACAACAAAACGAAAGCGGATGGAAGAAAGGGTGTCGATAAATGCTCTATGAAAGGATATGGATGGAGTTGGGACAAAGAGGAGTGTGAGATGAGGCAAGTAGTGTGAGTCGGAACAACTATTTTCCATTGTCAGCAGGAAACAGGAAGCGGCCAAACACTTTGGTTCGACAACAACGGCTCACTTTGAACGGCGACATGTGTGCGGCAACTGAAGAAAAACACCTTTCGTTAGGTGAACTAAAGCCAAAAGATTGCAAACCCCTGGAACTTTTTGTGCCTGAGAATGTGTTGGATTTTTTAATTTCGCAATTTTCAAAATTCATTAAATTCTACACTGTGAAACTTGGTGCTATGAACTTGGCATTGGACATGGCCGTACGACTATTTGTCTGAAGTGATGAAGAAATTTACAAAATTTAATTGACAAATTTTAATATGGGCAAACTAATTCACCAGTTTTTACAACACCAAATGTAGGTAATTCTAACTTAGTTTATTGTCCATTAAACTTTTGCTCATAAAGTTATGAAAATTGCATTTGATATGAAAAAACACAAAGTTCAAGATTCAGGTCGCTGTTGAAAGTAGATATCGTTGAATTGAGTTCAGACATTTATGGATACATGGAAGAAGATTGTGACTTTTCATTCAAATATAAAAATCAGATGTTTGATTGCTTTTAAGATGTAAAATTTTAAAGGTCAAAGTTGCTGTTAAAGTTAGACAGCTTTGAATAGAGTTGAATATTCAGGCGAGATATGAAAATTGTGAGTGAGATAAGAAAATTGCATTTAATTGCATTAAAGATATAAACTTTTAAAGATAAAGGTTGCTTTTAAAGTTAGACAACATTGAGTTGAGCTCAGACATTTATGGACTTTTTACTGAGATATAAAAATTTCATTTGATTGCATTTATGAAATGAAATTTTAAGGATGAAGGTTGCTTTTATAGTTAGACAGCTTTTATAGTTAGACATCTTTTATAGTTAGGCAGCTACAGTTGAATATTCAGGCATTACAGGAGAATTTGACATCTATTTGAAATATGAAAATTGCATTTAATTGCATATAAGATACAAAATTTTAACTATTTCGACTCCAAAGTTGCCTGAGACTGTGTCACCTATTGTCATCTTGTAGCAAAAGCTACGATCAAATTTAACTATTTAATTAACAAATTATTATTTTAAGAAGTGAATTCAAAGCAAATTACAAAAATGTTACTATTATCCTCAAAATAATGTCTAATAATTTGCAGCGATATTAGGGAATGTTTGTGTTCTAATTGAAGTCTACGAATTGGGCGCGTTTGATCAAAACCCTGTTTCTTTAATAATGGTTAAATAAAATCAAAAATAGATAATTTTGTATTTTTCCATAAATAATAAATAATTTTTCTGTAATTAAAAAATATTAATACAATATTTATTTAACCCGTTTTAAGCTGAAATTGTTCAAAAGTAAACTAGCTCTAGAACTCTAACAAAGAGGCGTGGCGACTTCAAATGTCGTGTGCACACTTCTTAGGTGTTTCATGATTTAAATACCAAAAAGTAATATCGAGACACCGCGTAAAATTCGGGGTCGAAAGGGTTAAAGGTCAAAGTTGCTTTTAAAAATAAACAACTTTAAGTAGAGTTGAATATTCAGATATTTGTTGATATATAGAAGAATAATGTGACCTTATAAAAATATAGTTAGATATCAAAATTTAAAGATCAAGAGTTAAGATTGCTGTTAAAAGTTGTGTCTTTGATTGATTTGATTAAGATTGTTTCATAAAAAATGGATATCCTAAAACGAACTCTAGTTCATTCATTCATCCCAAACCCATTACATACGAGTATTACATTATTTTTCTACAAAAATTGTTTTCATTTTAAGTTTATGAATTTATTTTCCTAGAACTTAAATCAAGCTGCCAAAGCGGTCTGAAAGGTTAAAATAAATCGATCACGACCCACAGCAGCACACCTAATAATTTTCCACATATCGCAATATCAATTTTCTTGCATGTGACAAGTGTGTGACACGGTGTCACACATTAACACCACCCACTGACGACATTTGTCTGTCAACAGGCGTCAGCAATTGCAACGTTACCTGGTAAACCTAGTAAAGCTGGTCCCTGGGCAGTCGTTAGAGTGGCTGCCAACACGCCTGACGCTGCCGACTGGCGTGCGACAGGGCTTGGGGACACATTATGCGCCGCATGCAGTTGTCGCTCTGAAGGTGTTAATGTTGCCAGCTGAAGCGAGTTAAACATACAAAATATGCATGTAGGTGTGTTGCGGCTCCTAAACGACTTTCGAAGCACATTTGCCGCCTACTGCGGCGTTGCCATTACGTTTTGCAATTTTTCATTTTATTTTTTATGAATAAATATTAATTTTGCTGGCAACACCCGCAGCAGCGAACTGTTAGAGCTGCTATTAAAATGGCCAACATACGAAACGTGCGCCATTTTGTGTGGGTGTTTTTGTTTAAAATATGCCAACAACAACTAATACATTTGCACACCACTCCTGAAACTCGTGAACGGATACAGAAAAAGGCGACCATAGGACGCTGAGTTGGTTGCTTTGTGCAGCTGTCCAGCGGTTGAATGCGGATACCTAAGCTTGAGGGACTGCCAACGCCTGCGTGTGTGTGTAAATATGTTTTCTGTGTATGTTTGTGTATGTGTGTCATGAGCCTTTGAAAGTTGCAAGGCTTTGCCGCTGTTGCAACATGGTTGTCGCTACTGTCATTTAAATCAACTGTGAAGCAACTGCATGGCATAGGCACAACAACAACAACAACTGCAGCGAAAATTGAAATTTTTCGATTTTAGTTTTGCAATTTTCATTGCCGTGACAGAATTTACATAAACCGTAGCCGCGCAGCGGAATAGTGAAGCACTAAATGTGAAAATGCGGCGTGGATAATGGCATTCACACACAAACACACACACAGACACACTTGGCACATACGCCTACATGCACAGCGTTGCCAGACAATATGTTTTTTTTTTTGTTGCCAGTCAGCCATTGACAACATTAATGCATCAAGTTTTTACTGTAGCTGTTGTTTTTGCTTTTATTACAGTTGCAACAGAAATTTTAATCACCTGATGCACAGCACCGCTCCATTTTAATCGCGCTTTACACATATAACTACTCGAACAGAATGTTGTAGCTCTGGCTGCAGCTGCGGCTGTGATAGGACGTGTCAAAAGTTTATATTTATTATTTATATTTATTTAAATTGATTGACCACTAGAAAGAACATTGCGGCCATTTTGACGGTTATTCATTTTTAAATATCTGTATTTTCTTTGGTATTCCTATCAACTTTTGCTTTGGTGACTTTTATTATTTTATCGTGAAGAATTTTATATATTTTTTTAAATTTACTTTGTAAGAAATTAGCCAAATCCGATACGTATTTTTCGAGATATCAGCGGATATGATATCGAGTCTTTGGAGGTATGGAAAACTTGCGGTCTTTCTAGTGTTAAAGAAGATTGAATTAACCCTCAAATGTATATTGATGCATACATATTTGTGTATATCTTCAAATTAAACCCCGATATAATATTTTGACACGACAACCACATTCGAAATCTGTTTGCTAATATTTAGTAGTTTACTAATATTAAATTCACTCTTCAGTGGTTTTCTGTGTTAAAAAGAAAAACCTATTTTTATTAAGCAAACGTGAAAATAATTCATGCATTTGAGGGTTAATTTTAACTTCTTTGCGCCACACATTTGACAAAAAAATTTTTAAAAATTTGACATTTAACCCTTTCGGTTATTCTATGCCATATGGCATAGTCTCTTTTCAGTGCCTGTTTTAGGTAAAAAAACTTGTGGATACTATATTTTTGTTGTTCCTTAGAATAGTTTGAAGTTTTAGGGAAAATACGAAATTAATAAACTGAATAATTAAGTTGAGAGAAGAGAAGTATACAGGTTTTTTTAATGGTATATCTTGAGATAGTGAAGGAAGAAGAAGCAGACAAAATTAGATAACTTTTTTAATTTGACGTTTTCTTTCAATTTAGATACTTTTTTTAAAAAAATTTTGGCTGAAGTATATGAAGAAATATTCAAATTTTCGTTATGCATAAAAAGTTGTATGTTTAAGTAATTATTACAGCCACAACGATGTGGTTGCTCTCATAGAAAAACACTCCAAAATACAGGGTCCGAGTATAAAAATTTCAAAATTTCTTATGGAATGTTGCTAACATAACCACATAGAAGCCTAAAACGTAAAATTTAAAATTTTAACTTTCCCCAGTATAAAGCTGTACCGAAAGGGTTAATTAAATTGAAATATTGATGATAAAAAAGAAACCGAAAAATTTATTGAAAATATAAAAATTGCATTTTTTATGTGTTTTTGAAATTACTTACTTTACAAACAACAAACAAACTTTCAGAATTTTTGATATTTGCTTGCATTGTGTTCACAACTTTCAAGTGTTCTAATACCGAACGTGATCCGCTGATGTGGCTGTGGTATTGCATTCTGTTCAGGCAGTGAAATTTGTCACATATTTCAATTTACTGCAATCTTTCTTTGATATATTTTTTAAAATTTCTTTTTATTTATTTATACTTCAACACTTTAATTACCCACCACAACGTTACTGCCCGCACATTACTTATTGTTCTTATTGTTCTTGTTGTTTTATTATTTATTTAAAATTTTTCTAATCAACTGTCACCGAGCGACGGCGTCACGTGACAATTTAAAGCTACTACATATTTCAACAGCAACAGTTGCAAGTGGCAAAAGTGATTTGTGTTTAACAAACCGCAAATTTGATTTACGTCAATTGGTGCGTCACTGTTCAACACAGCACAATCATCTACGGCTTCCTGCACAGCAACTCCCCTCCCCCTGACGACCGTCCACTGTGTACAGTCTGTAGTGTTGTCTGATAGCGCACAGGCATTGCTTTCCATTTCAGCTATTTTTACTCACAATTTACAGTTAAATTGTGACCATTTGCGTTTGGTTGTATGAGTGTGTATGAGTGTGTGTGTGTTTTTGATTGTACTGCCGCACGTTTTTCATGTTAAAAAACGTAATTGATTTGAATGTCTTCTTTCTCAATGCCATCAGCTATCGCACAATTGTTCTCTTTCTATAGCTGACTCGCCACTTGTAACAACAACAACAAAGCACAGTATCAGCTTTAATACCTCAAAGTGCACTTATTATCGCATTAGTGTGAATTTAAATGCAAATTTTGTGAAAATACTAACCGCTAACCGACATTAGGTGTCGGCTGTAGCACTGCCAAATCATGCGACTATATATATGCAATAATTATAGCCAAATATATAATGAACATAAATAATTGTGTGAACGCCATCGCACTTTGCTGTTGATGCATGTAAATTGAGTATTAATTGTTGTTGCTGCTGTGCCAACCGCATAAATTCACAGATTTGGTGTGATATGTGGCATATAACAAATGAAATGAAATCACACAGCAGTCTGCAAATTGAATTATACACCGACGAGGCGTTAATCATGCTAATCATTAGTGTCCGACCGAAACCACTTTTTTGGGCCGAAACCGAAACCGAAACCGAATATTCGGTTTTTTTTTAATATTCGGCCGGAACCGAAACCGAAACCGAAACTTTCTAGTTGAAATAAAAATCACCATATCAAGCACTTTTTTCAACAAACGAATTTTACATTAAGTAAATAAAGAACAAACAAACAAACATAGCATAATAAATAAATACTTATTAATAAAAACAAAATAAAAAAACAATTAATAAAATTTATTCATTTTTTAAAAACGTAAACAAGAAGAAATCACCCTTTCGTACCTTACTCGATAATGTTCAAAATGAAATAATTTAATATTATATGCTAAAAAAAGAAGTTTATTTACATTGGTGGCATCTAAATTACTCCTGCTTTTACTATATATCTGCTACACAATAAAATGTAAAAAATATTCTAGAAAGTTTCGGTTTCGGCTATTCGGCCATTTTTTGGCCGAAACTGAAACCGAAACCGAAACCACTTATTTGGGCCGAAACCGAAACCGAAACCGAATATTCGGTCGGACACTACTAATCATGCTTGAATCTTAACCCCTTCGAGGTTAATATGAAGAAGCTCTAAATTGGTATATTACTATTACCGACTTGAGCTTAGCAGTTGAACGGAAAATATATCTAAGTAAAATACTATAACTCACAGGGACTTAACTATTATAAGGTTTTTAAGAAAATATTTGCAATGTAACTATTACAATACAAACTATTACAAAACATAAATTGGTTTTGTTGATTATAAATATAAATAAATAATAAAATTTAAATAAATAATTAAAAAAAATAAATATTATAAATAACAGCGTAATAACTGTTATGAGATACAAATTTTTTCCATTCTCGATTATTATTTTGGGATTTTTTTTACGTTGCTTTAAAATTTTTGTATGATTTTTTGTTATATACGTTGCCGACAACTATTTTTTGAAAGATACTTTTTTTTACGTTTCTTTACCACATTTTGAGTATGAATTGATTTTTTTTTATTTTTTGACATTGGTTTTTTGCAGTTAATTTGCGTTTGTCAATTTGAAACAATTAAAAATCAATTCATTTGGTGTATATATGTTTGGAGCGAAGACTAAGGCGACTAAGAAGGTAACAAACACAAGGAGCCATTATCTATGCTTGAATGGGCTTTTCATAAACGTGACTGCCACTCAAATCTAACTCAATGCAACCTTATGCTTTATCAATAGTTAGTTCTTCCGATTCTCGATTGGCCATAACAACAAATTACCGGGTTAAAGCAAAACTTCTGTCCATGGTCAATCCAGCTTAGTTTCTGGATGTTGATTCGATGAGCTATGAAACAGCTCGTTGATAGTTCAATAGTCATTTAGTTTGATTTAGTCGTCACTTTACTGAAACCCAAAACAGTCATTTCTATACCACTATTTTAATACTTTAAGCTGATTTAGGTTGGTTGCTGCACGCTAGATCCATCCAACGCACATTTCTACCTTAAATTTTGTATCCTCTCTGTCCATCTAGAACCAACACAATGTTCGTGTTCTTGATGTTAGTCAAAAAATTCACAAAAAAAAAATATACATTCGTGATCTGATTCCATTTACAACCTTAATTTCACTAAAAACTGCTATTGTGACAACTCTAAACTCCATTTAAAAAAAATTTAATTTTTTGCAACTTGGTATTCAAAGCTCTAACCACTAATTTAAAATTCCAAAAAAAAAAACATTTTTTTTGGGACACAAAATTTTATCAATTTAAAAAAAAAATTCAATTTTTCCACCCAGAATCTTCAGACTTGTGATTCAAAGCTTTAACCACTGTTTTAAAATTCCCAAGACTTTCCTTGGAACACAAAATTTCATCAATTTCCTAAACAATTTTTAACAAAAAAAAATGCCATTTTGTTTTCCTAAAATCTTCAGACTTGTGATTCAAAGCTCTAACCACTATTTTAAAATTCCCAAAAATTTCCTTGGGACACAAAATTTCATCAATTTCCTAAACAATTTTTAACAAACTTGTGCACTTCATTCATTACGTTTCGGGCCACTCAACAGTCAGAAAGTTGTTGCTTACCTGCAAAGAGAGAAAAAGACAAAATAAGCAAACATTAGTTCAGTTTCGCAACAAGACTTTTGTCAAGTTGTAATTACATCTAGAAACAAAGTGAGCAACAATTACATTTCATTAAACACAAAAACTAAAATAAAATCTCAACTCTGCGCTGCCAGCAGCAGCAAAACTTTGTGTCCCCAACAGCAACCGAAAGCAGGCAACTAAACAGAATTTCGATGAAATGTCTTCAAATGGACATCGATGGAATGAACATTAAATGCAAAAAACTTTGCATATGGCGTAAAGTTGATTTCCGGAGTACCAACGAAATTAGTACATTTGATAGAAAAGTAAATATTGAAGCGACATTACACTTTAACGACACAACCGAGCACAGCGAAAAAGATCAAAGCGCAAAGTTCGACAAAGGCTACAAAAGACGGCAAGTTTTGAGCTTTACGAAATATTGTAACGCAACGCAAACGATACAGTTTTGGGACAAACTTGGAGCGTAGCACACACTTGGGTACACTTGTGTGCAAAGCAGCAGTAGCAGCAAAACACTTGGCGGGCGCCCTGATGAATGGGCAACTTTTGGTAACTTATTTTTTTCTATTTACTTAATTTTTATTTATCTACTTTTTTTGTCTACTTTTTTCCAGTGCACTTAAGTGACATGCGGCTGCAGTGACGGTGTATGCGTAAAAGTTCGTTCAAGAAAAGCAAAACAATGTGTGCGAAAGAGTTGCCAGACACAAAAGTTTCGCATGGGCAAAGAAGCGAAAAATTCAACGAGTTGAAACTTGACGTCAATCCATATTAAAATAATTTAATTGTAAAAGATTGGCTGCAGCAATAGCAACTTTGGACAAACGAAACGGTAATTCAATTGAACAAAGTATGGCAACGTCAAAATCCAATACCAGGAAAAAGCGCTTAAATGAAATAAATTTCAAATTAAAGAATTATAGTAAATTTTCTTTGTACAAATTACTTAGTTGTGTAGTTACGCAAAAGCATGGAAATTCATTAAACAAAAATTTGCTGCAATTAAGGCAAATAAATGTCGTAATGAATGACATAAAATTTGCTACAATCATTGCAAAAATTCATTAGTGAAAATGAGCAGTGAAATGTCAAATCACAAAAAGTTAACAACACTCAGCGTCAACTCGACACAGCTGAAGTTTCAGAAAATCCAAGCAAACACGAGTAGGAATTTCTGTTTTTTTGTGGGTGTTTTCGGGTGAATCGGGTGTAATGTTGCAGCAGCCAGCTCCATTTCACTGGGGTTGACTTGAGTTTGACGTCAAGTGTGCAATGCAATGCATTTGTTAAGTGCAACAGTGCAGCAGTGGAGGTTGGGAAATGGAGTCGTGGTGTTTTGGTTAGCGCTGACGTATTTATTCATGCACTCCAAGTTAGTTGAGGCTGCCTAATTTTTTGTTTTTTGCATTTGTTATATAAAAACTAGTAGTAAAGTAATTAAAAAACAATTATTTCAGGGATGAGATGCGCAAAAATTAACATTTAGAGCTTTTAAACCGAGTTTTAAAATATCTCTACCCCCAGCACTAATAACCACTTAAACCTTTTGCCACTGCAGGTTCACTGGCGACCAACGGCGTGTTCAGTTAATCCTGAAACTAGTAGTTTTTCTTATAAACTTAAACCAAAAAGGGTTTCTAAAAAGTGAAAAATAAAATTTGTGCAAACGCCCAGCAAAAGTCGTAGCAAAAGGGTTAAGGAAACGAAAAAGAAATAAAGAACAGTCAATTTAGTACAGTTACACAAATTTTTTGTTCTAAATATTTCCTTATAAAAATAAATTTGTATGCTCCAAAAATCTAAATTTTTGTTAAAATTCTTTGCAAAAGGCCAATTCTACGTGTTGGCTTATAAATTGAATGCCCTATCAGTGTGGAAAAAATCGAAGTCTGGGATTGGGGACGCACTCCGCTTTTAAGTCTACTACTGGGGCCCTCCTACCTCTAAAATATATTAGGAAAAACAAATATAAAATCCGAGGCCCTTAGTCTCCGGTTTTGGGTTAATACCTTTCCGATCAGCGCCCCTCTCGTCAGGGCCGCTTTATAGAAAAGACCAGATTGGACCCCGAATTATTTCGTGCAAATGAACTGGTGTGCATATGAAATTTTAAAACCGATCCATGAAATCCATTTTCTACTTTTGAGCGATTTATTTCCAAAGCACTTTAGGCTATATTTAGATACATATTTGAGATGAAAACGTAAAATATTTTTATTATATTGATATTAAAATCAAATTCAATCTTCTTTTCAGTTTTGAGAGCAAGTTGTAGTGAATATTTAAAAAGAAGTTTGAGGATTTATTGGCCAGAAGCAAATGTTTCAAATCGATTTGAAAAACATTTTTTCACTGCTGTTCATAACTTCTACTTTGACTTATGATTACAAAAAAATTTAAGCGGTATTCACAACGAGCTCGTTATTTTGTAAGTTCGGTACTAGGAAGTTTTGTATTTGTATTTTGTTTTTGTTTGATTATTTTACTTAAATACCGACTACCCAATTAACCAAGTATCGACCTCAATGTGAATACCCCCTACAGACTTTCTATCTTTGTAACAAAAAACCGCTTCAACCATTTTAGGGTTAAGAAAAACAACTGGAAATTTTAAAAGATGAAAAGTGAAAATTTTATGTTTAGTCTAGAAATTTTCCCTTCAGACACCACTTTCAAAATGTGCCCACAGCAACGAATTAAAATGGTATGAGCGGGTTAAAACAGTGATTTATGTAAGCACTGACCGAAAGAGATTTTCGTGCAATTGTTGAAATAAAAAAAGGACACGAAAAAAGTGGGCAAGGCAGGAACAATATTGCTGCACACAGCAAGTCGAGTAGCAGAAAAAAATGGAAGTTAGTACGAGTGCAAGTAAATAAATAAATAAATACATATGTACATTTCCAAATGTGTGTGTGTGTGTGTGTGTGTGTAGAGATCTCTTATGCAGCTCACACCATGCAGTGACTCGCTATTCAAAGCCAAGGCAACTTCATGAATGCCTGCAATGTTCGCATGCAACGCACGCAGTGCAATTCCGGTTTATGATTTCTGTTGCGCGTCTTTTGCTTGCAACAACAAAAACAAACACCACAACCATAACAACAACAACAACAACAAAAGCAACAGGAATCAGCATAAGAAATTTAAATGTGACGTCAAGTTTGCATGCTGCTGCCAGTTTGTATTTCTTTTAATTTTTTTTACTAATTTTTTTTGCGCGCATATGCAAAAAATTTTTACATTTTTACAATTTAAAATTTTTTCGTATTATTTTTTGGTCTCATTTTTTTTGTTTCGCTAAGCTTGAGCAAATTTTCTATGACTGGCACTTGAGCGTTGGATTGCTGGCAGAGAGCAGCAATTGTATTGTGTGCTGGTAACAACAACAACAATAGCAACAGCAGCAAATAAATAAGTAACGCAACAGCAACAACAACAAAATGTACGCTCTGCACGCTCGGGCACTCGAGTGGCTCATGGCCCAGGAATGTTGGTAGGGAAATGTTGGCAGCGGAATTTAGACGAATTTAAGGGAATGAAACTGGTTGCAAACGAAAGCAAAACGAAAACCAACCGAAAAAATGTGTATAGAAATAACACTCGAGCATATGTTGAGGTAAACTTGAAAATTTGTCCATGCTTGTTGCTGTCAGGGCACGAAATGCAGGTTTTTTGGTTGAAAAAAAATGATACAAGTATTTGTCATATTTTATTAAGAAAATGCCAGTGCTTTTTCTTATTATATTTTTATGTAAATGCATCTAAATGTATACATGTATACAGTGGCGCACACAGGGAGGGTTTTGGAGGTTCAGACCTCTCTTTAACACAAAAAATTGTTGGCACAAAAATGGTTGCGAATGGTATTGGGCTCCAAACTTGTACGAAAACCACCCCTCCGCCCGCCGAAAATTAAATTCTGTCTGCGCCACTGCATGTTCATGCAAATTTGTTATTAAGTAGTACAAATATTTTGTATTATTCTTGGCTACTTGGAGAAATTATACTAACAACAAAGCAACGCCAAACAAAGAATTTCATTACACAACTTAATTCAATTTGTATTTGTACATTGCTCAACGCATTGTATGCATGAAAGAATTTTGAAAATACTTGCGAAAAGTAAACAAAAAACAAATTTGGTAATTTTTGAAAATGGAAAATCTCTGCCGACTGTCTGTTGTTGCTATAACTTCGGCACTTTTGTTCTTTCTTGTTGTTTTTTCAATATTAAATAAAGTGCACACAGACACAAATATAAAGCACATGCATGTGTAATCAATGTGTGTGTGTGTGTGTGTGTGAGAGCGAAGAGTTTGGCTTTCACATTAAAAACTTTGGCCATGCCGCAAAATGTGCAAAGCATTGTAGAACAACAACAACAGCAGCAACAACCATAAAAACCAATTGTCTGTTTGAAATAGCATTTGTGCGTAAATTTTTAACTA
This sequence comes from Melieria crassipennis, assembly GCA_963668005.1. Lineage (NCBI taxonomy): Eukaryota > Metazoa > Arthropoda > Insecta > Diptera > Ulidiidae > Melieria > Melieria crassipennis. Next base: position 120,447,810 of record OY764962.1, on the reverse strand, counting down.
CCATAAACTAAATCAACATTCATTGTAGGGATTTATAGGGGCGCCGCTATACTTGTGCCCAGGTCAGGGAAAATTTGTAGCATTTTGTTTACCCAAGTAAATTCAATTGGAATGGCCACACGCCAGCACAACGCAGTCAATTGTGGCCGACGGCTGTAAGAAAGATGGTTGGTGTGGTCGGCGAAGTGGTGTGGAGGGAGTGGCATAGGCGGTTGGTGAGCAAAGGATTCAATATTGAGGCAATATTTGCAAAAGTTTTCGTATTTGTGCATAAATATTGAAACCGTAGTTGCGGAAATTAATTTTCTGTGACAATAGGTGGCTGTGGCGGTGAGGAGTGAGGAGAGCAGCAGAAAGCCACAAAAGTTGTCTAATTGGCTTCCGTTGTGGCTGCTCTAGATATGATGGCCAACAAATGTGGAGAAGCAACGGTGGGACGCTAATAAATTTGCAGAGCATAGGTTTTAATTTTATAGCTTTTAGGTTTGGTCAGCGCTGTAATTGTTAAATGGTCTATAAATTAGCTTTGAAAAGTCTGATTGTCTAAAGATGTGTTTGATGCTTGAATTGTCAATTAAATTTCGGCAAAATTAATTTTTATTCATTTTTATTTATTGGAATATTAATAACATTATTAATAATATAATTAATTATAATTAATATTAATAATTAATTATAATTAATATTAATAATGAATTAACAACAAATAAAATTCTTTAAAGTGAAGATGCAAAAACAGTTCAAAACATTCACTAAATGAAGAATTGGTGAAATTATGAGTCAAAAAGGAAGATGTCAGAAGCCTCGATCCCGCTTAATCTAACCCAGAAAGCACTGAATTCGAACAAACAAATTCAGACCTTCAACATTCATTGTCTATAAGCGGAAAAAGATTTTAATCGAGACACATTAGAGCCTTAAATATTTTACGCATTGCTGGAAGCCCATCAAAAGATGGTAATAAACTCAAATACTGAAGAGCTTAAACATTTTAATCAGATTTAAATGGAATTAAAACTGATTTCGCAAGCGTATTAAAAAACTTTAACAACTCGTTCAAGGGAAAACACAAATCTTACGCTGCAGTCGTGAGCGTCAAACTGATGAAATCACGTGCGAGTTTGATCTACTGCACAAAACTGCCAACAGCAACTTTTTGCAAGTTCAGCAATGCCAACAGAAGCAGCACGAAAATCCTGCGGAAGCCATCTTCGGCAACGCGCTTTTCAACTTTGCACTTAATTTGTATGTTTAATCCGAAGCGCGAACATGACAGCCGCAAAACTTTTGCAGAAAGTACACGGCACAGAGACGCTGACTTTTCTTTTCTTGGCTTTCTGTATTATTTTTATTTTTTTTTGTTTTTATTTTTGGCAAAAATTTGTTTCATTTCACCTTCTTTTCTATTGTATTTAATTTTTAATTTTTGCTTAAAATGTTTGAAATGTTTTATATTTATTTGTTACAGTCTAATAAGCAACACAATTGTGGGAAAAATTCAAGCTTTTCACATTTGGCTTCAGGTACCAGTGACATACAACAATGCTGAAGCAGCACTTTGAGGCTAGAATGACAAAAGCTGATTGCAATAAACTGCAAACAAAAGCCGAAACAAAGCAAAGACAGACAGGCAGACAAACTGTGCGACAACAACAGCGCATAGAACGTGACAAATAATTTTATTTCACTGTGCCAGCTGATAAATTATGAATGAAATCATAAGGTAAATTGTAGGAATTTGCTTCCCGTAGTGTGTCAGTGTGTGTGTGTGTGAGAAAATGGCACACAATCAAATCAACAGTCAGCCTGACAGACAAAAAGATAGACACAAGTAAAAGCAATCTTGCACACGCCACGGCACACGACACACACACACACACACACACACATACACAGCCAACGGAAACGGATGCTTTGCTAGCGAGCACACGAACCCGGCTGTTGTAGCATGAAAAATTCAAATGATTTTGTGCCGTTTACTCTTTGTGCTTTTACTTTAAGTTGTGCAAAATTAGTTTTGGGAGTTTTCTACCATTTTTGTTTTTGTTCGACCCGTTTTGGTGGTTCTACTCCACTTTGGTGCGCTACAATAATGGCTTAAATTTTTTATGAGCCTAATACAGCGCAGAGTCAGAACAAATGTATGTATATAAAAAAAATAGCAAAAAATGTTAATGAAAATTTGGTGGCACAGAATTTGTGGCATTTGTTAGTTCTTTAGTTCGATGAGAGAATTGAATTGGCACAAAACTTAATAATAAAAGGACAAAATGTTTTCCATGTGAAATGGAAAGAAACCGCAACAATTTACATAAACGTGTTGCGTGTGGAACATATTTCTTATTTACCATGTGTGTATATGTTTAAAAGTTGATATTTAACAATTGAAAACTGTCAAGAAGGCTCTATAAATGCCTTTTTATCAGGGAACGTAAGAGTTATAAGTTTTATTATAAAAATCAATGTTTAAGAGTTATTTTTTTACTTTAATTGAATGACTCAACAAACAACATATATTTTTTATATATTTTAAAAATCCTATAATAACAGTTATGTTTGATTTTTTTCTTCTTAGTCCACAAATAACAGTTTTTTTTTAATTTTAGCTGTCCAATGATAACAATTATTGGTAACTTTTATTTCAAAGTCATCAATAAAAAATCCTTCAGTTACATTTATTTATAAAAGTCATCAATGAAAATCAGTAAGTGACTTTTATTTATAAAAGTCATCAATAAAAATCAGTTAGTGACTTTTCTTTTTTATAAAAAAAATCATTGAATGATTTTTATTGATGACTTAAGACATAAAAGTAATGATTTTTATTGATGACTTTTATAAATAAAATTCACTGAATGATTTTATTGATGACTTAAAAAACTGACTGACTTACTTTTATTGATGAATTTTATAAATAAAAGTCACTTACTGATTTTGATTGATGACTTTTATATTTAATTTTTAATTATGACTAAAAAAATAAATTGTTATCATACGACAACTCAAATAAAAATCGAAATAAAACTGTTATTTGTGGACAAATATGAAAAAAATCATAAATAATTGTTATTAAAGGATTTTTAAAATATAAATAAAAAATAATTCTTATTTTTTTTTATTTTTTCATAAAAATTAGGTAAAAAAAAAATTTATTATGAAAAAAATCATAAATAATTGTTATTAAAGGATTTTTAAAATATAAATAAAAAATAATTCTTTTTTTTTTATTTTTTCATAAAAATTAGGTACAAAAAAAAATTTATTACCAAGTTTGAATCTCCATGCGAAAAAAAATTTGGTTTATTTCATTTATTTGTATGGCTTTTCCTTCATAGTAATTTTATAAAAATATAGTTTTCATATATAATTATTATTTTCGATCCCTGCTTTTTATGCATTTTGAGTCATCAGATCTCATTTCCATTAAAGAAATATTTTGGTAGGAGTGATTTCTTGTCATTTACAATTTAAAATTGTCAAAAGGTTTATTCGATTCTTACTATAATCTTGATATTATTATTTTATGTACAAGCCTTACTATCCTTTATTTGTCATGAACATTGAAAGCTTCAATTCAAATCTCAAAACACCTCACTGAATAATAAAAAATTAAAATTAATAAAATTAACTTAAACCGCTCTGAAATTATTTGCTGAACCCATAGTTACATGTTTTAAATTAATTACAAGAACAAACAATACCATCAGCACACAGCACACGCTACAATATGCTTTAAAGCACCGAAAAGGCATTTCAATCAACATTCACAAATTTGTTTTCGCTAAACTATGAACAAACACTGCATCTCCCCTCTGTCCGCTGCTTTGTCCAAATAGAAAAACCACACAACCCTCGCCGACACACTTTTAATCTTATCAAAAATCTTTACACATCATTTCCTGCCACCAAATTTGCCCTTCAGCACAAAAAATAATTCAATTGTACAACTTTCGGATTTCACTGCAACAACACGGCTGACAACAAATGGAAAGAAAACCACACATGTAACTACAGTAAAAACACAAGCGAAAGGGTTAAAATCTGCAACCCCTTGAGCGCCACCGCGAATCGAAGCAAATCAAATGCATTTCGGCTAAACTGTCAAATTGCCACAAATAATAAAAACAAGAAATGCTGTAACCCGCAGGGATTTCGTTTTCCACTTTGCTGGGATTTGGTTGGAACACCAATCGACTGACTATTGATGTGCGCTGAATAATAATAAGCAGCAGCCAGCACAAGTTGCCACATGTATGTAGCCACCGGGGAGACGCCGACCGATAATGGCGACACCAACTGTCACCAAAGCACTGACATACGGCAGCGAAATTGCATGACAACAGCTGACAAGTGTCAACAACTTTTTAAATAAATCAAAGTTCGCTGCGGTTAGTGGCAGAATAACGAAAAAATAAATACATACGTTAACAAGTGGACTCACAAACTGTGGCTCCAAATGTGAACTGGACTGTTTATTTGAATTTTTTATTTTATTAGATTGTTTTAAATAAAATATAAGGAATTTGCAACTTGAATTCTTCACAGTTATTTTAAGAAAAAAATGTGTGAAATGTGTAAAGGATAGTGAGTTGTTAGAAAACTACGAGTACGAAGCTGTGAGAGCTACCAAGGTTCACATTGCACAGTGATTCGTTCCATAGACATAATTAAAAAAATTTATCTGAATGATAAAATTTATCATTTTATTTCTAATGTCTCAGAATTTAATGATTTCGATGTAAATTGAAAGGTAAAACTCCAACTAAGAAAATCAAAAAAAATTTGTACAAAAAATTAATTAGTGTGTGTGCAAAAGCGGCTCAAAGTTGAAACTTTTTTTACAAAAAAAATGTAAACACATATTTTCTGTTTTTTAGTCTATTGAGTAAAAAAAATTGGAAAAATACATGGTTACAGAGAAGTTGCTAAAACTTTTAAAAAACTTTATGGATTAAGAAATGATGTGGCCATTTTCGCTTTTAATGTTTTCTTAAAATTTGCAAAGCTGAGGCTTTTACTTCACTGTTAATTTAAAATATTTTTCTAAATTAGAAATCTGAAAATTGGCAAAACTTAGAGGAAAATATCTAAAAAGTATGTGAAAGTATGTTCCAATAATAATTCTATTTTAAAAGTGGTCACTTCGCTGGAACACTTCGATAAAATTTATTTTTTTCATCCCTAAAAGTATGCAATCAGCATGAAAAATTTAAACATCTGCATAAATAAAAAACATACATCTATTATTATCATTTTTATTGCAAAACTAAGGGGTCCTCATACAATTTCTGTTACTTTTCGCAATATAAATTTTGACGTAACCGATAAAATGTAAAATTTTAAAATTCTAGCCAACACATTTGGTGCTACATATAGCTCACCAAAAATTACGAAAATTGCAAATTTAAGTCTCAGGCATTGCCAAACTACAAAAGTTTAAGAAAAACAAAGAGATTTCAATTCAGCAGACCATGGTTAACTAGTATACCAAAGTTTAAGAAGAACGGAACACTCCTTCTAATTTTGTCCCGCGGTTGTATGGAGTCGAATCACTGTGGATTGGTTTAAATTTCACTGATCGGGCAGCAATATATCTACGAATTGTTCAGAATTCTAAAATGGGGAAGAGTATCGCTAAGAATCTACCTAGTTGTGGTAGTAACCACCCAACCAAGCATCTCTAAGAATCGTTGAGGCCAGCAGTAGCGCAACATTTTGTAGGCAACATATTCGACTGAAACTGTGTACCATTCTTTCTTCAAATTTTTGCTGTCTACTTGTCTGTTTCATCATATTTTTAACACTTATCTTTCCTCTTTAATTTTCATGAATCATGAATTAGTCATGAATCAAGTCATGCAAATTACTTTCTCTCTCTGACTTTGTTTATCTTTCTGTCTTCTCCTTTCTTTCCTATCGTTTCTCCGACATTATATTGTTTTCATCTCATTTTTCTTTCCTTTCATTTATGACCTCTAAAGTCAAACTGATTGCATAGATCGTAGATCACCGGCAGAATAAAACCCTCGCATATCCCGTTAAGGTTAAGAAACACTGTCAAATCGTAAAAATCAGCAACAAAAACTTTAAACCATGCATAATTGAGACATTAACTCGCTGCACGCCACATGGGTCGCACAATCGCACACACACACATACACACACACACGCGCACTAGTCCACTGAAAGCTGCTTGTGGCAAACGTTCAGTGGATGATTTTGATGCGTGTACGAGCGAATTGGTTTTTATGTGTGCATTCAAAATGGCATACAAAAGATTTAAATTCATTAAATTGTTGGTGTGCAGCGGCGGCAGCCACTTTGACTGACGAGGGAAAGGGCAACACACAGCCACAACAGCCAAAGAGGGTAACACTCGAGTGTGGCGTGAGTAACGCAAAGGAAGCACTCAATTTATGCAAATTCTATGCAAATCTGTTAAGGAGTCTGATTCGAAAAAAAAACCAAAATTGTACATGTACTCGTATGCAGAGGAAAAAAAACAACGCCGAAAAACGGAAGCAGTCACATATAACAGTGAAGGCAATAACACGCACAACAACAATAACTGCATACAGTTGTGGCATACAGGCAAAATCACAGGGGAGCATTAATGGAACGTAATAGGCGGGGCGCGGCGTCGAGGGGAGGGCAGTGAAGCGATAACGCAACCCGCATGCGAAAATGTCAGCGGCGATTGTTGGCGCTTAATACGCGCACAAGTGGCAACGCTGCGCAGCCAAAAGTGGCAATTTTTTTAATGTGCAAAATAGAAAAAAAAAGTAAAAAAAATGTTCAAAATTTAAGCGGCCCCAAAGCGCACTATGGAAAATAAATTCGTACGAAATTGCAAGGCGGAAAGGGCGCCAATTTTCAAATAATTTACAGTATGTTGAACTTTTTGCAAAGGCAGCAAGAAATTAATGAAGGGAACGCGTCAAAATTTCCATGCAGCTTCAAGTCGCTGCAACGACGCTTCGGTTCGCTGCCCGTTCATGTGGTTTATTGAGCTTTCAAAGTATGAAAACGCGCTCAGGTCCCACAGAATTTCGCTCAAGCGGTAGCAGCGGAAGCGGTCGAGCAATGCCAGTGGAAATGGCAGCCATAAAATTCACCAAATTGCGTTCAAATGCCGAAACGCCGTACTTCAGATGCTTCTTCTTCGCTTGGTTAGCGTACACAATGGAGCACGCACGGCCACAGCTGACGTGGACTCATTCACAATTCGCATCGCACAAAACGAGCGGCCGGCTGCTGCTGCTGCAATGTGCCGACATCAACATTGCTGCGGGCAGTTGAATGCCGCCACGTTTGTTGTTGTCGCCGCACTAAATGAGGGTTGCAGCGTGCACGTTTTATCGCATTAAACGGAGTGATTGCTTCGTTGGTTGCCAAAGTGCAGACACGTGCCGTATGCTGCTGCTGGCATTGCTGTTGTTGCCACTGCTGCTCAGCTCAGTATTGCTAACGCCAATTGATTTTCGCTACTGTTTTGCTGTTGCTGTTGTTGTTGTTGTATTCTGTCGTTTTAGGCTTTATTTTTTGTGAACTTTTGCAATGAGGGTTGCAAATGTCTGTCGGTGAGTGGCGACAGCGCAGCCCGAGTGCACAAAATAGGGCAAATGCTCGCTTCTAACGGTAAATGGGAAATGTGCTGTATGCAGCCAAAGATTTGCAGTTAACAGTGCCATTGAAAATTGCGCTGCTTTAGGCGCAGTTAAACGAAAGCCGCGGCAGAAGAGGTGGGCGGATGGTAGAGAAAATGTGCACAAGAATGCGGAATGCAGAGAATTCAACCGGCAGTTGAAAATTCACTTACAGGGTGGTTTTATTGATTTATTAGATACATATAGCGGATTTTGTATGAAAGATGATGAGAAGTCAGTTCGAGCTTTATACAAATTAATTTAATATTTATTAGTTTTTAAACGAACCGAAGGATATGAAGGACTTTTGACTAGATTTACTATTGAATGATAATATGAAATTTTGCAAAAGACATGTCTTTTTAATGTTTGAAATATTTTTTTATTTTATTTTTTATTGGCAATACAAATGCTTTCTTGTAATAAATAAACAAATACTAAATAAAAATAATAATAAATAAATAAATAAAAAATAAATAAAATAAAATAAAAAAGTATTTATCTATTGAAAACCACAAAAAGTCAAATTTGTATTAAATTGGCCTCCAAAATGTCGGTCAGGTTAAATTATTACACTATAGAATGCTCACAGGATTTGTTAATCTAGTTACAAGTTTACTGATGCCAATAAAACAAAATTGAATATCTTAAGACTTATAAAAAAAAAGCTGATATCAAAAACACAATAACACACACAAACTTTAGACGGCTGTAACTTTTAAAAGAAACAAACTTCGTAAAACCCAGCTAGACTTTTGTTACTTTATACCAAGGACCGTAGCAGTTAGTTTTTTATTTATTATTTATTTTTTATTATTTTATTATTAATATTTTTATTTTTTTATTATTTATTTTTTAATTTTACTTCCGACCGTAACAGTTAATTTTTAATTTATTATTTATTTATTTTTTATTATTTTATTATTATTATTTTTATTTTATTTTTTTTAGTTTTATTATTTCTTTTTTATTTTTTTTATTTCTTTTTTTTTTACTTATTTTTTTTACTTTTATTTAATGACTCAACAAATAACAGTTATTCTTTATTCGTATTTTAAAAATCATATAATATTATTTTCGATCAATTATTTCTTTTATTTTTGATTTTTTTTCTTATTAGTCCATAAATAACAGTTTTTTTCGATTTTTATTTTAGTTGTCCTAAAATAACAATTATTGGTGACATTCATTTAAAACATTGACCCATAAAAATCAGTCAGTTACTTTTATTTATTAAAGTCATAAATAAAAATCAAACAGTGACTTTTATTTATTTAACTTTATTTTATTTGTTTATATATTTTATTTATATAAAGCATTTTTTAAATATAAATAAAAAATAATTCTTGTTTTTTAAATTTTTCCATAAAAATTACCAAAAAAATAACAGTTTTTTCGATTTTTATTTTTTATATTTTATTGGTCACTTTTATTTAAAAAAGTCATCAATAAAAATCAATCAATGAATATCATTCAGTGACTTTTATTTATAAAAGTATTTATATTTAAGAAAACTATTAGAAAAGTATTTTTCAAATATAGTTTTCAATCCAATCGGTAGTACTACCAATCGGTCCTGACCAACTCCAACTGTCTATGAGTACATTCTAACAGATCAAAGGCTAGTTTGAGTAGCAGCTATGAGCTTTTAAACTTTACAGTCAAGGCCGTAAAGAGAATCTGTAGGCCCGGATATTCGGCGCCTCTCTCTAAGGCCCTCGTTCTAAAAAGTATAAAAAATTATAACTACGAAATTCGGACTCCGACCCCGAATTGTGTCAAAGATTTAGTTGTATTCATAATAAGATAATTACAGAATACTTACAAACGCTAAAACCATTATTAAAAGAATTTAAACAAAATTTTGAACAAAACTACCCAAGAGTTACATTTCATTTACAAAGCTTTCTTTTCAAAACAATTTGTAACTTTCCAAAAAGTACAACTCCTACAAATCACTCAACTTTGATAGCCGAAAATATGCGCCAAATCCTAAAATATGACAGCAATGACGGGGGTCATTGAACGCAAAGGCGCTTCAAACCGCATCACATTATGCCATAAATTCCCATCGTATCGATTTTGTCCAGCGTTATTCATTACGCTTATTTATCACATTCATTCATCAGCGGCAGACGTAAAGGAAATATTATTAGAAACGCATTGCGTTGCGTCGCGTTGCCACTGGCAGCAGCCCTGCCACACGTTCGATGATGATGCAACATTTTGTGCATGCCGCCAGCATTGCTTGTTGCCAGCACATTTCAACGCTTCCATAACGGCGAAAAAGCCACAGCATGGCACCACCAAATGCAGAAATGTTCGTGATAAATGGGGTTGGTTGGTGGTTGAGCGGCGCTTGATTTGTGTGTTGGATTCATGAATTTAAAAAGCAACGTTAATGGCCACAAAGGGTGGCGAGCGAGCGAACGAACGAGCGATATCGTTGAGAAAAGCTACCTTGTGCAACGTTGTTATGGCTGCCAATCGATGTGCGCTTTCATGTTGGCAGCACTTTGAAATGTACACCGCCAGTGCTGCCGACCAGCGTCATTATCATCGCCATTACCGCCGCCGCCAACATTCGACTCCATGCCAACGTCCAAGTCCAATCATAAAAAGCCCCAAACTGCGGCCAACTCATGCCGCGCCGACAGAACATCACCAAAGAAAACATAACCCCTCTTCATTTGCCAAAACGATGGCACAAAGTTAGACTTGTGTGTGTGTGTGTTGAAAACTCCATCTCTGGTGCGCTAACTTTTCGTTTTCCGGCATATTTCATTCGACATTTATACATCATTTTTTTTTCTGGAATCCATCTCGCATCCAGTTGGATGTAAATGTGAAAATTGTGTTCGGCATAGCTGCAGGTAATGTCATTAGTTGGATTATGTGGCCGCGCACTTCCCTCGGGCGCGGCCCGCTTATGAATAGCCGAAAAGTTTGGGCCGGTCGGTGGCGGTTGGCATATTACATAACGAATTTAAATTCATTTGAATTGAGCGATTCGTTTTTGCGTTATGTTTGGTGCGCTTTGGCATAGATGCTCACAAAAGGAAGGGAGAAAAGCGAATGGCAGGGAAAGACATAAGCAAAGCGTTGTCGCTCGATATCAAATTAAAAATGTTAATTTTTAATGGCAACAAATTCAAATGTAATTTGAGTTAATGCTGGCAGCGTTAAAGTCGAAGAAGAAGGGACAAAAGGTAAAATTCGTTGATTAAAATTATAACATTAGCAATAAAATTGCCAGCGAAAATGTGTCAACGGGGTTTCGAGTAGATTTTAAATAAATTAATAACAAACCCAAATGAAATAAACAAATAAATTTAATGAATGTTAGTAAAGTGAAGTGATTTTAAATAAACCAATAACAAACCCTAATGAAATGAACAAATAAATTTAATGAATGTTAGTGAAGATCATAAAAAGTTTGGGTTAACTTCAGCGTTTTCATATTGAATACTTTTATATGGCAACCCTATTTAAGAGTGGGTACACCATGCCCACTTTCTGACCAGTTCATGGCTACAGTCTCAATACAATGCATACTAAGTTTTGTTCAAATATTTCAACTGCTTTGAAAGTTATAGTGCAGACTGACATCTGAACAGATCTGTTTCAATGTCTCTTTGATCATAATAATAAATAATGCTTCCACTGAATTAAAAACCAAAATCTAAGCATCAAAATCTTTCATAGAAAATCTCTTCAAAACAACAAATACTGAAAAAATCATTAGAAAGAATATTTTAATAGCTATGAAGATACGTTCAGGACTAAATTTTTGAAGTGATTATCTTAGAATTTCTGTTCGTCAGACGATCTGTACGTTCACTACACTTTCAGGATCCTGTTCCATCTTACTTCTCACGTTGTAAGCTCATAAATTTAAAAACCATGCAGGATAGAAGATCCATTCTATCTTTGTCATTTGTTTTTGATATTAATGGCGTGTTGGTTGACTGCCCTTCTCTCTTAGAGAGGGTTCACTTCAACATCCCTTCTAGATCTTTCCGGCACTTTGATTTGTTTAACCCTTTCAGTCACAATGACCAATATATTGAACTACAGCCCATACAATTCATACAGAACGGGTTTATTTTCATGTCGGAAAGGGTTAATGTTAGTTTCGTCAAAACGAATTATGCTATAAATGCTCTTCTTATGCGAGCTCTAATAGAATTTAATAAGATCTCAAAGAAATCTTTGGTGGACTTTACTACTTCTAAAGCAATATTTTTGAATTTGTTGAAGTCTGTTTTTAATTAAGTTATCGATTGTTACGTAATATTTTTTTGTTACTTATCCATTGTGCTGTTCTTTATTAGTAAGTAGGCAAACAATTGTTCTTTGACTATAAATGAAATGAAAAATATGTTTGGTAGCCTGGTAGAAGATATGGTTGAGAATATTAGGTATATTCTCAACAATAATGTTTAGTAGCAAAACTTAGACAGTACAAAGTAATTTATTTAAAATAAAGAACCCAGTTGAAGCTCTCCTGAGCAAATAGTTATCAGGACTATGATCATTTATATACTTTAAAAGTCTTTCATGTTGTTCAATGACTTCTGTTTTTGCAGCTGACATGTCGGATAAATCATTTCCTGTCATTTTGCTGGGGAATTGAAGGAAAAAGAACACCTAGTTGACAAGATTTTGATGGCGAATAAAGAACACAGTTGAGGCAACTATGAGCAAATATCAATTCTTTGGACATCCTTAGGATTCCTCAATTTGTTCAATTAGTTTGTTTTTAGCAAGTGAATTCTTATTGGCTAAAACCACTTTCTGTTATCTTGCAGACAACCTAGTAGACAAGAAGACAGTTGAAGTTCTTCTGAGCAAAGGTGCAAGCATGGATCATGCAAACTTCTAAAGGATCCTTCAAGCGGTTCAATGAGTTTCTGTTTTTGTAGATACCAACGAACAAGAGAATTGCAGAAAGAAGACCAGCTAGTAGGTTCTTTTCCTTCTTATGTTCTGGTTTAGCTATCCAAAAGTCAATTTTATAGACCTGCATCCTATTGGCTATCGTTATATCTCGAGTAGGTTCTGGTGATTAATCCATCTTTTTGTAGGAATGTCCCATTCGGGACTACTGGGATAATACGTCCCAGCAAGTTTTTAATGCCTCTCAAAACCATTATTCAAATCTTACGACCCCTGCAAAATATTTTTTCAATTTCGGTGTTCCCGCATAAAAGGATTAGTTCAGAATTTGTGATCATGCAATATAATTTTCGAACCCCAATGAAAGTATGAAAGCATTTCTCCTGAGAGTATTTTGGATTTCAAAATTAAACTCCGTCCCGAAAGGGTTAAGGGGGTCAATACGTGTAAACGGTATATTTTTAGAATCGCGCATACGCCGGAAAAAATTAATGCAATGTACAATTTTTTATTCATTCTTTTATTAAAAGGTAGCAGTGCAAGAAAAATTTTTTTTTTTTGCGTGCTCAAAATGGCGGCGGTGGTGGGGTCCAATGTTGGGCCCAAATTCTAGTAGAAGTTGTGCCGGCGCCCCAAAAATCATCTGAAAAAATATTGCTATTAGTTATTATGAGAAAATATATGTACCTTCTAAAGTAACTAACAAAAAAAATATTTTCTCGAAAATACAAAAATAAGGTCCAACCGAAAAAATTACCTTTTTTTTTATTAATTTCCCGAAAATGGCGTCGCGGATTTCGCCAAAAACAATGACATTTTTAGTTACTTTAAAAGTTCTATGTTTCAAAAAGTTGCTGCCCAAATTTTAGATCAGTGGGACTAAAACTTGCCGAGATATGTATTCTACTTCCATAATCAAAAACCAGTGTTTCGAAATAATTCGGTTTAAACTTTGCGTTACCGATATCATGCGGAACGAATTGACCATCAATAAAGCGCCGCTGCAGGGGAACGGGTCATCAGAATTAAAAACCACTTGAGGGCCATATTCTTAAGACCCTCTGGAGTATATTTCACAAAAACAAAAGTTTTGAAAATTTTTTTAATTTACACGTATTGACCCCCTTAAGAAGTATAGGAAAGATGAATTAAGACTAAATAAAAGTTTTATACTAACTTTAATTCTAAATGACAAAAAGTGATTTTCAGTGATTCAAAACGTGATTTATTGTCTGCTAGGAATAAATTCATCAATTTCTACTGACTGAGTCAATTTTTACACTAAACCAACCATCGAATTCCTATTAGAAAGCACTAGCATTGGCCTTGTTTTTGTTGGTTTGACCTTTAACCATCCAAAAACGCAAAAACACAACTGAATCGAATATAGAAAACACCAAATCATATTTTACAAACACTTAAGGCGCATAAAATTCGCATTATCGAATGCTTTCAACGCCCAAAATGTACCGAATTAGAACTTTAATCGATACTGTTGATTCGAAATCGTGCAACGAGCCAGTTGAATAATGTTTATTTTCGTTGTTCTTGAACTTTGTTTTTTGTTTTGCGTTGACGTTTAAGCGGCTAAGAAACTGCCACAACCTCACACAATTTTTTTTGTTTATTCAATTTTTGTGAGTGTCGTACACCCACTTTTGGTAAAAGGTAACGACAACCATGGCGCAATCGAGTGACCTAAAGCGAACTTTGACATTGTGCGCACATGACCAAAAAAACAACTTGGGTCAATATTTATGGTGCAGCAATTAAATTGATGACTAACAAAACTTACGAAATACTTGAACAAACAAAAGTCAGCAGCAGAGGTACTCGTGAAGACGAGGGCGCGGCCAACAAAAGCAACAATCGGCTATTGCAGACTATGCAGCAAATTGTAACCTAATCTGGACATTGCTAATATATACACAAATTGTTCAAGGGTTCTATATGACAGGCCAGGTTAGCTTGTTTGCTTATAAATTGGGCGACTTTGACACACAACTGGCCCTTGCCACCCTAGGTGGCCACTTTGTTTTTTTATAGAGTAAAATTTACATACAAGGTGCGTCCCAAAGTAAACAGGACTTTTGCAATAGGGACGTTTCTGGTGGCGCCATCTATGTGTGAGGACATGCGTTGGAAAGGTACATCTTTCATTCACATACTGTCTAAATTTCATGACATTTGGTCTAGTAGACGCCGAAATATCCCGCTCAATGTGACAGTATGTTTTTAACTTTGGTACGAGAATGTCGATCGAACAAAGAGCTAATATTAAGTTCTGTTTTAAACTTGGTAAAACTTTTACCGAAACGTTTAAATTGTTAAAGCAAGTTTATGGTGATGATTGTTTATCCCGTGGCCGTGTTAATGAGTGGTTGAATCGATTCAAGAATGGTCGTGAAGACTTGAATGACGACGAACACGTCGGCCAGTCGAAATTTGTGATTACTGACGATGCCATCAAAACTGTGCGTGATTTTATCAAAATGCAGCCAAAATCATCATTGGAATTGATGGAAATGGAATTGAACATCTCCAAAACATCAATTGATCGAATTTTAACCGAACATTTGGGTCT
This sequence comes from Melieria crassipennis, assembly GCA_963668005.1. Taxonomy (NCBI): domain Eukaryota; kingdom Metazoa; phylum Arthropoda; class Insecta; order Diptera; family Ulidiidae; genus Melieria; species Melieria crassipennis. Next base: position 120,432,681 of record OY764962.1, on the reverse strand, counting down.
CCGTAAAGTGTGTTCTCGCTTCATTCCGCACACTTTAACCGACGACCAAAAAGCGCAGAGAATTGAGCACGCAAAAGACATCGTTCGGGAAGCCAGACGTGATCCAAATTTCTTGTTCAACATCGTAACCGGTGACGAAACGTGGTGCTTTCAATATGATCCCGAAACAAAGCGTCAAAGTGCCGAATGGAAGCACCCAGATGAGCCAAATCCGAAAAAAACCCGCCGTGAGAAGTCAAAAATCAAAACTCATCTCATTTGTTTCTACGATTCAAAGGGAATAATTCATCGAGAGTTTGTTCCACCGGGAAAAACAATTAACGCTTTGTTTTATGTTGAAGTTTTGAAGCGTTTGGTGCATCGCATTCGTCGTATTCGGCCAGAATATCGCGAGGAAGGAAGTTGGCGTTTATTGCATGATAATGCACCGGCTCACAGAGCCCTAGTTACGACCGATTATTTGACCAAAAATCGCATTTTTACCATCAATCATTCACCGTATTCGCCTGATATGGCTCCCTGTGACTTCTACTTATTCGGTCAGTTGCATTTGCCGATGAAAGGAAACCGTTATAAGGACGTTGAGGACATCCAAAAGGCTTGTACCAACATTCTGAAGGCGATGCCGGCCGATGACCTAAAACACTCATTCCAAATGCTTTTGGACCGTGCAAAACGTTGTATCGAAGCAGAAGGAGAGTATTTTGAATAAATAAAAAGAATTATACAAAAATAATCATCCGTTTTCTTTATTTTATAAAAGTCCTGTTTACTTTGGGTTGCACCTTGTATTGATTGATTGCACGTCAAATGCAACAAGACCGCACCACAACTAGTCCTTTCTCTTCGTTTTATTTATGGCTCAGGACAGCGCAATGTCCTTGTCAAATATTTCATGTCTGCACTAAAACTGTAACTGGGCACGTGTTGTAAGTAGTTGTGTGGGTGGCTGTGTGTGTGTGTGTGTGTGCGTTTGTACTGACTGCAAAATTAATGACACTAATGACTTTACATCGGCCAAGGTGCGCCAGTCGGTCATAGTCAATGTTAGGCAAATAAAATAAAGTTTTGCATGCAAACTGCGTAGCGCCAGCACAGGGAAATGTGAAAATTCTAGGTATGTAGTTGTGGGTGTGTGTGTGTGTATGAAAATGTTGGTATGCATAAAAATGGCTGCAAAACAACATTAAAACCAAAAGTTCGAGTAGTTAGTTAGCGGACAACGCTGCCCACACATTCATCACGTCATTGTCTAAATTTGCGTTTGTTTGGCTTTTATTAGCGTTGTTGTTGTTGTTGTTGTTGTTCACAAAAAATATTATTTTATATACATAGATGTTTTTGGTTTTGGGTTTTGTGCACATTATTCACCATTTTCTTGTGTTATTTTCGTTTTCTTTTGGCTATGTTTCCAGTTTTATTTTGTTTTTTCTCATCAGTCAAAGGTGGGCAGCGCCAACAATGCGCTTGGAAGCGGCTTGATTGATTGATGACTTGATGATTTTCATTACATTTGCATGCTGAAATGTTTCCTTTTTGGGCGCCACAAGTCCGCTGCACTGCGGTGACTTTTGCGTTTGTTTGGTCTAAAGCAGATTTTGTTGAAGGTCGCACAATGGGAAAATGCTAATTTTTGTTAATTAATTCTAAACAACAAAAATGTATTATTAAAATATATTAAAAGAGAGTGAGCGTAACCTAGTCACGACACAGTTAGGCGCCATGAAAGGTCTGCTGCTGGCGTTTTGAAAAAGTCACGAAACTTCACTTGAGTGCAAAAAAGGAAAACGAAAGTGTTGCCACACTGCCTGAAACCAATGGCAGGCAAAGATTTACAAGCAACAAAACTGGCCCATGGGACAAGCAAAGATGTGCCTTGCAGCTGCGAGGCTTAAGCAGTGCGCGCGTAAGTGCGGCAGCCGACAGGCAGACTGACGACAAATGAAAAATCGCTGCCACGTTTGCATGACAAAACGCTACACAAGCGCGTTTTTGTGCTTTTGTTGAATTTTTTTCTTGGTCGCTTGAGAATGCAAAATTTTGTCACTGCTTATTGCTTGTGTGATATGCTGAAATTATGCGGGAAACACACACACACACACACACAAACACAAAACGACCACATGTCCAATTGGCCTTTGCATTCTTTGGTCGTTTGTTCGACTGTTGCGCTGTCTGTCATATTTCAGCGAAATCAAAATTTATGACTTCATGGTTAACAAAATACTAAAAACAAATTTTATGTATATAAAAAAATTCAGTAGAAACTTGTTTATGTCAAAGTGTGCAAATGTTAGCAAAAAATGCGGAGTTAGCGCTGAAAGCCAGAAGCACTTAAGAATTCGTGGAAAAAAGTTGCAAAACAGCAACCAGCAAAATAAAATAAATAAAATAAAACACAAAACTTTAAAGAGTGAAGTGGCAGAAAAGTTAAATAAAAGCACAAAAACATAAGAAAGAGTATAAAAGTAAAGACATGTGGGACGAAGAAAGAGAATTAATCAGTCAGCGAGTGGGAAAACCCTCCTAAGCAGACAAGACACCATGGGACAAAATGAGCGAAATACTGTGAAAATCTTTAATAGCGATTGGATTTGTGTGAAAATTAAAAAGAAAATTAAATACAAAAAACCAGGGACTGTAACAGTTATAAGTTTTATTATAAAAATCAATGTTTAAGAGTTATTTTTTTACTTTTATTTAATGACTCAAAAATAACAGGTATTTTTAATTTATATTTTAAAAATCGTATAGCACCAATTATTTTTTACTTTTTTCTTATTGGTCCACAAATAACAGTTTTATTTCGATTTTTATTTTATTTGTCGCTTGTTAACAATTATTGGTACCTTTTATTTTTTTAGTCATCAATAAAAATCATTCAGTGACTTTTATTGTTAAGTCAAAATATAAAAGTTATTTTCATTAATTGCACTACTGGATTTAATAAATATCGAAATGTATCCATATTCTTGATCGGCATAACAAGACCTGTCTTGACTGTTCTGTTTTCTGGAAAAATCAAACTTTTACATGCATTAATGAAAATGACTTTAGATTGCGATTTAAAAAATAAAAGTTACTGAATGATTTTTATTGATGACTTTTATAAATAAAAGTCACCGAATGATTTGTATTGATGACTTAAAAAATAAAAGTCATTGAATGATTGTTCTTAATGACTTAAAAAATAAAAGTCATTGAATGATGTATTTGATGACTTTTACAAATAAAAGTCACTGCATGATTTTTATTGCTGACTTTTACAAATAAAAGTCATTGAATGATTGTTATTGACGACTTTTATTAATAAAAGTCAATGAATGATTTTTATTGCTGACTTTTACAAATAAAAGTCACTTACTGATTTTTATTGATGACTTTTATAAATAAGTCACCGAATGATTTTTATTGATGACTTAAAAAATAAAAGTCATTGAATGATTTTTATTCATGACTTTTATAAATAAAATTCACTGAATGATTTTTATTGATGACTAAAAAATAAAAGTCACCAATAATTGTTATCGTACGACAAATAAAATAAAAATCTAAATAAAACTGTTATTTGTGGACTAATATTAAAAAATTTAAAAATAATTGTTATTTAAGGATTTTTAAAATATAAATAAAAAATAACTCTTATTTTTTAATTTTTCCATAAAAATTACAAAAAAAAGTTTAATGCCAAGTTTGATTCTCCGTGCGAAAAAGAATGTATTGGTATATTTCATTAATTTGTATGACTCTTCCTTCATAGTAAATTTTTCAAATATAGTTTTCGTAAATAACTGTTATTTCCGGTCCCTGCAAAAAACCGAAATTAAATTCAAACAAAGGCTAATTGTCAAATTGTTGCATCCTTCCAGCGATTGTTCAATCACTCCGTGACCCAATGTTCCGCTGACTCTTGTCACTTAAGTCGCAAGCAAACAAACAAGCAGCCGCACATCAGTCAATGCTGTCGAATGCGCTGACGCTGTTGCGGTCTGGCCGGTGTCACCGATGGCAACATTCGCTTGCGGTCGCTTGGGCCAATAAGCAGCAGCAACCAGCAGCGAACCAGAACTCAACTCGAAGCGCGTTGTTTTGCTTCAAACTTTGAGTTGAAACATTTGGCATGAGCAGCTAAAATTGAAATGCATTGTGCAGCAGCTGGAATAAAGCAGCAGTTGTAATCAAATGAAAACTGCACGTGGCAGCAACGAGCAAATATTGAAGCCACCAAGTTGAATGCAATGGAAATATTTGCAATTGCGAATTGCAGCAACAAGCGGCAAATTGCACCGGTGCGACGTGCTGCGATCGCATCTCTACACGCCGCTCAAATGTAAAACCAATAAAGCTGGCGAACGCTGACTGAGTGACTGCGGAAGACCGCAAGAAATGCCATCGCTATGCATTGGCTGTGGCCGGCACAACGCGACGTGACGCTGTTGCTGTCGCGGCGATGTGTTGCTACAGCATCGTTGGCAACGTTCGTTGCCGTTGTTCTATTTGCTGGGGAATTCATTTATTTATTTGCAAAAGTGCTAATGGAAACGCAAATCAATGAGATTGATTCAGTGCTGATGACTGTTTGTGCCAACAAGAGTGCGCAGCGTACAGGGTGTTGTGTAAAGTGAAAGCATTGATACTTGTAAACTTTTGTAGATATCACAGCTATTTCAAAAATATTTCCAGACAATTGCAGCAATGGTTTAACTTTAAAATCAATCAATGCCTTAATTGTCTGACATTTGTAACATTGTCACCCTGTAATTTGCGTTTTGTCGCATGGTTTTTTTCTTGTTCTTTTTAGCGCGGTTTCTGGCATCTCAGTTTGTGGTGTCATTTTCTCAAAGGGCGTTGATTTATTTGAAACGGAAGTTGTCGCCAGCATAATACAACCAGCAGTTGCTCTGCAACAAATCGCAAATTTACTGATTGCAACGTCAGCCCAGAAGGACAGAAGGAAGGAATGTAATGGAAAAGAGTGATACCAGTTGAAAATTTAAATAGCTTTTGAGATATAAATAAGTTCTTTTTACAAGTTTGAAGGCATTAAAAAAATTTTTGGAATTTATCTTTTTTTTTTAAATATGTAAAGTGAGGTTTGGTTAGATTGCAGTGGCGCACACAAGATTGATTTTTGGGGCAGGGCGGGAGTTTTGCGTAAAACTTTTGAACCGAATACCATTTGAAATCAGAATTTGTACCAGCAATTTTTGTGATTGGGGGTTTTGAACCCCCAAGAAGAATAATAAATTTTTTTGGTCCTTAGAATAGTTTAAAGTTTTAGGAATAATACGAATTTAATAAATAATATTTATTATAAGTTTAAAGAAGAGAAATATGCACGTTTTTGCCATGTGGGAACATGGTTTGTAGATGTCCGACGCCTCAATGGTTTCAGAATAAATTTTTTGTTGGTCCTTGGAATAGTTTAAAGTAATAGAAATAATACGAATTTAAAAATAATATTTAATATTTATAATATTTATTATAAGTTTAAAGAAAAGAATTATGCACGTTTTTTGAATGTTATATCTTTACATAGAAAGCAGAAAATCGGAGAAATTTTTTATTTGACTTTTTACTTCAATTATTTATATAAATATTTTAAACCATTTTTTTTTTATTTTTAAATAATTTTAGATGAAGTAAATGAAGATATATTTGATTTTTAGTAGTGTCAGACCAATTATTCGGTTTCGGTTTCGGCCCAAATAAGTGGTTTCGGTTTCAGTTTCGGCCAAAAAATTGCCGAACGGCCGAAACCGAAACTTTCTAGAATATTTTTTTACATTTTATTGCGTAGCAGATATATAGCGAAAGGAGGAGTAATTTAGATGCCACCAATGTAAATAAACTTTTTGTTAGCATATAATATTAAATTATTTAATTTTTAATATTAGCGAGTAAGGTACGAAAGGGTGATTTTTTCATGCTTCTGTTTTTAAAAAGTGAATAAATTGTTTTTATTAATAAATATATATTTATTTATGTTATGTTTGTTTGTGTGTTCTTTATTTACTTAATGTAAAATTCGTTTGTTGAAAAAAATGCTTGATATGGTGATTTTAATTTCAACTAAATTGTTTCGGTTTCGGCCCAAAAAAGATGTTTCGGTCGGACACAAATTTTTAGTTATGCGTAAAAAATTTCATGTTTAAGTAATTATTAGAGCTAGAACGATATGGTTTCTATCATATGACAACACTCTAAAAAACAGGGTTCGATGACAATAATAAACAAAAAATTATTATGGAAGACTAAATCGATAAATTGAAATTAAAAATTGACGTGTATTTATTGCGTCAGATGAGACCCTTCGGGCCTCCTAACAGATCTAATTCTAGAATTCGAATAGAATTAGAGTAGCAGTCCAATCTAGAATTTGTTGTAGTAGTAAACATGTTTCATGTTAAGGATTACTTCAATATCATGAAATTCATACAGTCGTGTCTGGGTCTAGTGAACACCGTATATAGTGAACACCGTATATAGTGAACACCTCGATATAGTGAACACCCACATTTTGACATAGAGCATCTAAATATTGAAAACAATTTTGAAAGCAATTTGAAGCAAAAAACAAAAAGTGTATTTTGAGCAAATAAAACGTGTTTTTGAACAAAAATGTTGACCTTGATATAGTGAACAACCTCAATACTGTGAACAGGTCTTGCAATAATTAGTTCACTATATCCAGACACGACTGTACTTGCAAACTCGCACATGACACAGGTGTTCTGGTATCCACATTTAGTTGCAACATCCCAAGGTCAACGCATAGTTTCTCATAAACATATTTCTTGTTAAAGTTTTTTTTATTACTGATAGCTAAGCGCCTTTTCAAACCCATTCACATTCCTCAACTTTCATCCTCATGATGTTTTTTTAACTCCATTGCTGCCTGAAAGGCACAACGTTTATCAAATTTAATCATGAACTGTAAACTTGAGTCGTGTAATGCAATTTTTGCGCTCTTAATTTCTTGCAACTTTTGCAAATTGAACACGCTTGAAAGTCATAAAAAAACAAATTTGCAACGCTCATTCATTCATTACACAAAATGAGCTAAAGCGCAGCAGAACGAGCGAGCAGAGCAAGAAAAGGAAATTCGCAGATGGTTTCAGATAATCACGAACGACATGAATACAAATGTTTACCATGTTGAATGCATCTGGAGTCGGCGACACCACAGCCACATGAATACAAATGGCGAATGAGCAAATTTTACAATTGTACCTTAAGCACAGCGTGAAATAAACAAGTGGAAGAAATTTTAGACGCACAGACAAAGCCTTCGCGCAACCACAGCAAATATGAAAGGGCCGGTTTATTAGGAAGCGGCAACGAGGCGAAACAAAACAAGCAAATCTCAAAATGAAACCCAGAAGCGGCGCGGAAACTTGAAGACGTCGGCATCAAAAACAAAACAATGAAAAAATAAGACCAAAAAATAAAAACAATGGACACAGACATTAAGAAACTTAATCTCGCTGCAGCCGCACAGCCGCAGAGCCGGCACGAAGCGGCCAAGCGCTGGCTGGAAAAACCAAGCTTCGGATAAACAGTTGGCGTGCCGCAGTCATAACAAAAAAAATAACAAAAAAAACAACCACACAACTGCAACAATAACGAGACAAGCGTGGAACAATTGTAGTCTGAGGCATGTCTGGGCGCAGGCGACGACAAACGACAGCAGCGACGGTCGTCTGACCGACGCACAAACGGCCAACAAATGCGCCGCCGGGCACTGAAACAACGGCACGCTGCGTCCGGCCCGTTTCCGCCCACCGACAAGGCGGCACGCATCTGTCCAGACACGTTCAACGAGCTTCAGTTAATTTCACAAATAAAACTTTTACTCGTCTTGGACGATTTCAATTGCTCATTGTTCGGTTAGCCGCAAAACAAACTGAAGAAAATTTAAGCTAAAAGCACAAAGCAACGTTTAAGCATTTTAAATGCACACGGTGTTGCAGTCGGTGTTGTAATTACATGCAAAAGGAGCAACGTGTGTGCTCGCATGCAATATTGACATAAAATCCGAGGCGTGAATGCGAATGCGCGCTCGCTGCATATGTCAAGCAACAAATTAATTTCAAAAAACAACAACAAAATAACAGCGAATAGCAGCAGCGCAAAACTAACGGTAAAAGCTGAGTAAAAGACGACGATGCTGACGTTGATGTTGCTACTAAAAATCAACCGGCAAAAATGCAGTGCACTGCCGCGGCTGGCAGCGCACGAGAAGTCAGCAAAAACATAAAAGTGCAACTTAATGCAGGCACTGCAATTTCGTTCTTGTTGTATTTGTGTTGGATTTTTCTTGCATTGTTTGTTTTCTTTTTTTGTGACGCTCTGACACTCAACACCCTAACGAGCGGCGTGTAATGCCCAAAACGCATATAAAGCAAAAGCAAAAATAACATAATCAAAATGGGGTGGGGAAGAAAAGCACAAAGTGCAAAGCAACGGAAACTTAACAAGATGCATGGTTCACGAGTCCATGGCAGACACACAGGTTTGTATCAGCAAAAAGGAATGTCAAGAAATTTGACATTTCTTTTACAAAATTGTACTTGCTAACTTATTTTTTTTAAGTATATTTTTATTTATTTCGATGTAATCTTTAAAAGAAAAACATTTATAGGCTCCTAAAATGTAAATAAATAAAAAAAAATTAAATAAAAATTAATAATAACACTGTGCAAGTCCAAAATGTAGACATGGCGGGGACCTACAGAGCGACTTTCTATAGGTATACTGAGTTGAGATCCACCAGCCGTTTGGCTGGATTGGCTCTAGTTTAAGAGAAATCCGACTTTGAAGTTTGCTCATTTTAATCGAGTTCGTCGCTTAAGTCTTCGAACGTTTAAATGCTAATAGGTCTTAAATCGTTCCGAATATCGCTTTACTGTCTTCGGCAAGTTTGTAGATATTTTAACGACCAACAAATTTGCTTAACAAACCAATCAAAAAAAAATACATTCAAACTGTGTTTTCGACAAAAATGTCCCAAAAACCCCACTTTCGTCGAGGCATAAAAACAGTATAGCGAACGAGCCTCGTGAAAAAATAAATGAGTATGCTTTTATATAGAGGGTTGGCTCCTGCATTTAACAAACTAAAAATTTTGCCTGGGAAACGCCCATAAAAGACGTGGCTCGGCGTCAAATTTCAAAGTTTTTATCAAAAAAACTAAATTAATCTCCAACTGATTTACCCGATATGGGTATCAAACGAAAGGTATTTTCATACCTTTTTTTTGATGTGCAACATTAGATACGTAAGATGTACTAATAAAAAGTTTTAAGCGAAAAAGCATTTTTTTATAAAACTTTTTTTAACGGATTTTTTTCTCGAAAAAATCCATTACTAAGGTACAATAAGTTTGCCACGATATTGTAGCCTGTGAAATTCCCTTTACAATGAAATACGGAGGAACGCACAGTGTTATTAATTAAAATAATTACTCGAACTTTTGCAACATCAGCCTTAGATTTTAGAAAATCTTCCCGAATCGTCATATCAGCCAAGTTCTAGCACAGAGGTATGAAATCTTAACCCTGAAATACTAATCTGCATTTGTATTACAACATTTTTACAATGCAAGACGTATTGACTATCATTAATAATCCATGTTAATGGTATTTTGTATCACCTTGGACTCTCGGAAACTATGAGCAAACGACTCATGTTAGGGTTTAACTTTAGGCTTGTTTCACTTGTATTTTTTGTCTTTGTGCCTCCAAATTTGTAAAAAAAAAATACTTTGTTTCTAGATAAAGAAACAGTTTCAGGAAGGACTCAAGTTCAAGAATTTCAAGGCAGCTCAAAGTAAAACAACACCAACAGACTCCAAGGCAATTATAACTCATTCGTCTCTTTCATGCTTCTATCAATACTTCTCGACTATATTTATTTCAACGCCAAGATTACTAAACGACCACAACTACAAATTGAAGCTAAAATGCTCAGTCAAGTCAACCATCTACTTTTTGTGCCTTCTACTTCAACTTTCTGGACCTTCTTTGCTTCTAACATTGCTTCTGAACGGAAAATTAAATGAAACTCAAGTCAACCTCTGATCCATCGTTTTTTTAAATCGCAGATCATTACTTTCACTTAACTCTTTCGACTTTTCATGTTTTTGTTCCTCAATTCACTTTCAAGGAAAGTAACTAAAGGAGCGGCATGCACGACCTGAATGAGCTTCAATGCTTCTATCATGACTTCTGACCCTCAATCCAGTTTCAAGTAAAGTAGAAGAACGATATCAACATTTTGAAGCTCAACCTATGGAAAGTGAAAATCAATGCAAGCCCTTTCATATCCTTTGAATTTCAGATTATTACTTCTACTTCAAACCATTGTTTTCTAGTTCATATCTTCAAACAAATTTCAAGGAAAATTTAAGACCGGCATCAAAGACCTGAAACTCAAAGACTCATCGTTCAACAAGTTAAATCTCTGTCTCTACTTATTAACTCACTGATCATTACTTCAACTTCAACTTCTTCAATCTTCTATTCTCCAACTATTCAATTTCTGTTTCTGGCTGTAACGAATGTCGAATCATAGCAGAAAAAATTCTCACTTAAATCAGTTATTTTTAAATAAGTGTTAGCAGTTAATAAACAAGTTTACTACTTCTAGTTCTAAAGTAAATAAGTTCAAATGTGGCCTTACTTCTGAACCCACTCAGAACTTCAGAGTTCTCAGTAGACACAAGCGACTCTAAATCAATCGGCCAGCACTGTAGAATTTCGTCGATTTCAAATAAAACAGCGTTCTTTAGTGACGAAAGCTCTGCCAGATCCCTTAACTACAAAACTGTTTGGCTTCCATTGCCTTTTCGCGACAAGTAGGCAAGCAAGAACGAGTGGTTATAATGGCAAATCATGCACCGTTGCACTTGCACCGTTGCCTGTGAACGCATGACAGACACTGAGCTCCCATATGTGAGACCTAAAGCCCAGCAGAGCTTGCTTAAGTGCATGAGAAATGGAAAGCAACATAATGGCAGCATGGCTGCGATGCTTAAAAGCCTGAAAACATGAGACTTATGAGTCGAATATCGACGATGGGCGGGGAAGCGACCTGCAGCATCAGCAGTGAAGTTTCGTCTAGCGTCAAGGTGCGGATCATTAAGTGGAGGTGGGGAAAAAAGTTCAAGTAGCAGCTAAAACCAACAGAAGAGGCGCAGTAGGGGAGCCAGACAACGAATGAAAGTGTACGAGTAGAAAAAGACGCCACAAAAAAAATTAATAGTGGCCATAAAGGCTCAGCAGCGTGGGGCGTGTATACATGTCAGAGCAATCCACAGCGGCAACAACAAACAACTGCAACCAAGTGCAGGCGCGACAATGCACAAACAAGCTGCCGGAAGCGTACGAACGGAACTGCAAGGCAAACGGACAACAGCGACAAGCACAACCAACCAGCCACCTTGAACCAGTTGTGCAGTTGGCGGCGTTGCACGGTCGTTTTAGCTAAATATTGCAAGACTTGAGAATAAAATGCAAAGAAATATACATAAATGCGCAAGAATGGGGGTTGAGGGCTGAGAAAAAGTGAAAGACCGCTGTGTACAGTAGCGCGACAGGGTAAGAAATGTGACTGTCAACCTAAGCTCAGAGTCATAATTTTTCGCACTCTTGGCGTTAAGTACGGACAGAGCAAGAAGACGGGCGCGATGCGACCAAAATACGATGGCAGTGGCAGCAAGGGGCGTTGGACGAAGGTGCGACATGAAGGAGAGAGTGGCAGGAAATGTAGAATGTGACTGAAAAAGTTACAGTTACACTGAAAAATTTAAAAATCTGAATGTACTGAAGATTTTTGAGAGGGCAATTATGTGTTAAAAATAAGAATTTTTATAAAATATTTGCAAACTAAATGAATTAAATTATATTATTAAATTTTTTTATAATTATTAAATTAAGTTATTATTTTCTAATATTTAGTAAATTAAAGTAAATTAATTTAAATCAAATTATCCAATAATATAAAATAAAATAAAATAAAATATAATAAAATAAAATAAAACAAAATAAAATAAAATAAAATAAAATGAAATGAAATAAAATAAGTCCAAATCAAATCATATAAAATAAAATAAAACTTAATCAAAAACAACTAAATAAAACAAAACAAAATAAAATAAAATTAAGTAAAATTAAACAAAAAATGAAAAACAACTAAAATAAAAATACATAAAATATTATCAATTTGATATTAAAAATTTTAATCAAAATTAAATTCAAGACAACATGAACTCAAACAAATTAAATTTAAATCAATATAAAATTAAACAGACTAAATTCAAATCAAATAACAAACTACAAAGCAAAAAATAAAAATAAATTACGACAAAATTAAAAAAAAAAATTATAAACATAAAATATACAAAATTACAGTTAACAAATAAAATTAAATTGTAATTCAAATAAGCCAAAGTAATGTAAAACAAAATAAAATCAATCTAAATAAAAAAAAACGTAATCTAAAAAAACCAAATCAAACAAAACAAAATAAAATAAAATAAAGTAAAATAAAACCAAAAATTAAAAACAAAAGTTAAATTAAATACATAAAGAAATATAAATATGTAACTAAAATAAAAATACATACTGATTCATTTGATTGATGAAAATTTAAACCAAAATTAAATTCAAGACAACATGAAATCAAACAAATTAAATTTAAATCAACATAAAATTAAACACACTAAATTCAAATCAAATAACAAACCACAAAGTAAAAAAAAATAAATTACAAAAAAAATTAAAAAAAAATGTATAAACATAAAATATACAAAATTACACTTAACAAATAAAATTAAATTATAATTCAAATAAACCAAAGTAATGTAAAACAAAATAAAATAAAATAAAGTTTCATCAAATAAAATAAAATAAAATCAAATAAAATTAAATTCAATTCAATTATAGTAAATTAATTAATTAAAACTTAAAAAATATTTGTAAAACGCACTGGAACCAAGTTGCTTTTGAGGATTTACACAATTTTGAAAAGTAAAAAATTAAAAAAAAAATTTTTTAATTTTAAATTAGAGTTAATTATGTTATACCAAAACTTGGCCAGTCTAGAGTTCTGCTCCGACTCAGCCAACAGAAAACTTGTATAGAAAAATCTTGTCACCAACTTCTTCTAATAGATTTTCAGTTGAATGCCACAAAAATGGTTAAAAGCCAACATGAAAACTTTAAAAGAATTTCTGTCGCTGCATGGCGCCCGACTGGCGTTGCCTGCCATCGCACAAGTGGGAGTCATAATAAAGCATCATTATGTTGACAGCGAATCTTAGCAGCGCACAGCCCACTCAACGTTGGCACTGCACTGCGGCCAAGTCGCTCGGAAGGTGCTTCCTTCCTTGCCAGCTTTATGTAAATAATAAACAATTCACTCCCGAGTTTATTTATATGTGGGGAATTAAATGTTTTTCTGTATACACGTTGCGACAGTGATAGAGCACGTGTTGTTGTTGTTATATTCATTGCAACGAAAGGTGTAAAGGTGCTGTAGACGACTGCAGCCAGGAAAAGCCTGAGCAATATTGATGGAGTAAAAGTGTGTAGACACTTTGGTGGGTGTTTACTGCGGAATGCCGCACATAAATACGCAGACAAATACTCATAAACAATGCTTGGGGATTTTACAAGCTACACTTGTGACAAACAATGCAATAATTGACAACAACAATGGCGTCAAGTCATGCTGACACAGCTGCGCTCACTAATTGTAAGTTGGGGCCACCTTGACGTATACGTAACCTGAGACTGTTGACGGTGGCGGTGGATGGTGGGGAGGCGGTGTTATGTAAGGTGCATTGTTTGCTTTGTGCACCAAAGTTAATTAATGCAATTTCCCCATTGAGCGCTTATCGATAGAAAGCAGCAAACTGCACAGTGAAGTGGCAAACGGCCATGCAACCTGCAAAAACACAGCCCCTATGTAAATTGGTTGAAGAAGTGCACAAATCCAAAAACAAACACGATAAACAATAAATTGCAGTGCACTGAACAACACGAAAAAGTTAGCAAGAAATCAATGGCAAGTGAAAAATTGCATGCGAGAAATATGTAGAATGTGCTGTTTCGTGGCCACAAAATAATAGCAACAACCACATTTACTGTGGTAGATAATCAAATATCAACAATAAACAAATTGGCGGATGGGCATAGCAAAGAAAAAACCCAACCACTAACAACTAAATCGATGGCTGTTGCGATAGAACGCGGCAGACGGATGAGCGCAGAAATTCGCTGAATTTCGTGTGTACACTTTTGTATGCAGTTTTGTTTGTGTTGCTGTGGTTGTGGTTGCAGCACTTGCATGCCATGCATAACAATATTGAGCCATACAAATAAACAACAACAACAACAACTACAAATGCAATAAGGCAAACAAAAAACGCGCACAAATCGACAAATTTCAATTCCCAATGCCAACCGCAGCAATTTTTAGCACTTGGCCATTGGCAGTTGGACAGCGGAGGAGCGATCAGGCGGCGTTGAGAACGTGTCACTGAACGCCCGCTTGACTTGGCCGCAGCAAGAACGCAACGGTGCAAAGACAAAATGAAGAAACCGCAATCAGCTCAGCAACGAAGGTCTGACATGTGTGCGTGGCGTGCGAGACAAGCGGGCGACTGTAGCGTAAATATAGAACAACAACACAAACAATAAATAGCTGACGCTGTTGTTGTCAGTGGCGTTGGTTCTGGTGCGTCAGCTGGCATTGAACTCAGCGCAACAAAACAACACCAGCAACTTTGTTGACAGCAATAATAAACAATACAAAGTTGCGTGTTTATGATTTTTGTTTTTTTTTTCAACTGCATTGAGAAATGTATTTTCAACGTATACAATTTCGGTTTGCATGTCGAAAGTATGAAATCATCAATAAAAAATATTTCAATATTTCAACAAAAGTTCAGCACAAAATTTCCCCATAGCCGAATGCAGCAAATATCTTCCAACATAAAGTTTTTGTAATCAATATTTAAAGACAATTGAAATAAAGATATGTGATGTATAAGAAGGACAAGAATAGTATGTAGATTAATTTTCTAAAATATTTTTTTAAACAATAATTTTTATTATGGTAAATTTTGCTGACTGTTTTGGCTCACAAATCCCTTCATCACAATTTTAATTGCAAAATTCCAACCAAGCGGCAAACCGTCAACATTCTCCCGCGCCATGGCATGTCTCGCACCGCGCTTGCGTGACGACAGTGTGGCCATGCGTGTTTGCCTCTTCATTTGCCAGTTCTGCCGTGTTAGCGGTTGATTGCGTCGATGTGTGTGCGTTGCGTTCACCGCAGACGTGAAATCATGCATGCAAGCGTGTTTTCTATGCATGATTTTTTTTTTGTTTTTAGTTGATTGTTTGCAGTTCGCAGTTGAAAGTGCAGGAAACGGATGTTGATTTAAAGGTAGATGCGCTTTTAGCAAATTGCAGGCAACAGCAAATGTTGTCCAACGGAGAACAAAAAAAAGGTTGCCGGCCACACAAAACGTGGTTTAACAACAAAATTTAAAAAATATGAAATTTAAAAATAAATAAAAAATAAATTTAAAAACAAATAAATAATAAAAAATAAAATTTAAATTAAAAAAAAATCTAAATTCAAAAAATAACAAAAAACAACAAAATTTAAAAAATATTATATATAAAAAGAAATAAAAAAATAAATAAATAATATAATAATATATAATAATAATAAATAATATATATATAATAATAATAAATCGAAATTTCAAAAATCAATAACAAAATAACAAAAAAACAAAACAAAATAAAATATAATATAATAAAATAAAATAAAATAAAATAAAATAAAATGAAATAAAATAAAATACAATACAATACCAAGAAATTTTATGTTTTAAAGTCTTTGTTACTGTTTTTTCTTCCACTTTCTGACACAATGTCCAACTGATACAACTTTCCTTTAACACATAAGTTATGCCTTTTTTTTCTATTGTAAAATACTAAAAAAAAAAACAATAAATAAAGATTTTTAAAATTCATAAAACAAATTTAAAGAAAAAAATGCTGGGAACAGCAAATGGAGAAAAACAAACAATGGAGAAAAAAAATAAAACTTGGTTTAACAACAACATTTAAAAACAATGAAACATAAAAATAAATTTTAAAAAAATTAAATAAAAACTAACAATAATATTAAAAAAATAAATAATAATTTCGAAAATTAATTTAAAAAAATTAAATAAACCAAAATACCACTAAAATACCAATAAATCACCAAGAAATTTCATGTTTTAAAGTCTTTGTTACTGTTTCTTTCTTTCTGACACAATGTCCAACTGATACAACTTTCCCTCAACACATACATAAGTTATGCCTTTTTTTCTATTGTAAAATACTAAAAAAAAACAATAAATAAAAATTTTAAAAATTAAAAAAAAACTAAGAAAATATAAATCAGAATTAACATCACCAAGAAATTGCATCTTCTTATGTCTTATTTACTGTTTTTGCTTCCACTTTCCAAGCCTTGTACAGTGTCCAACTGATAAAACTTGACTTCAACACACAAGTTATGACTTCTTCCTATTGTAAAATATTTCAAAAATATTTACACAAACGATAGCAAAACATTTCTTGCTAACGCCAAGTAATAAGAAAACATTTGTGTGCACTTCTCCACACGTGCTTACAAGCTCATAACACTTTCAGTTACTCCACACACACACACACACACACACACAGCGGTGAGAAACTTGCTAGCCATAAAAAAAATTCAAAGCACGATTGGCAATTTGTGCCCACATCTCGCTCTGCGCTGCCGCCTGCGCTGTCAGCGGCATCGGCGCCGAGCCAGGAGGAGCTGCCGGTCATTGAACGAACACACAAACATTTCGATTTTCGTATTCGCTGTTGTTATATACATTTCTTTGCTACGTACGCAACACTTTAATGTTGCGCACAGCAATGGATACCAAGTGATGTTATTGTTTTTGTTATTGTTGTTGTGAAATTGTGTGCTTGTGCTGCCAATTTTTATGGCCAATTCCGCGCCGTATGTGAACTCACTACAAGTGAATTGTAAGCAACGGGCGCTTGCAATTTTTAGTGAGCGTTCTTTGCACTGTTTATAATATTCGCATCAACATTAAAGCTGCTTAAATGGCAATAAAAAGAAATGGGCACTGAACCCCATCAAATCTTATGAAGTTTACGACGTTGATTGTACCGTTTGAGAGCATTTAAAATCAATGCAAGCCACTAAATAAAATTATTTACAGTTATTTTTGTTACTGAATTTATAAAAAAATATATAAAATAGATACTTGGTGTGGTTATTTAGGCATTATACAAATTTCTCTTATTTTTTCTTTTTCTTCTTTTTTACTATGTAAAGATATAACATTCAAGAAACGTGCATAATTCTTTTCTTTAAACTTAAATATTCAGCTGACTAATTTCATATTATTCCTAAAACTTCAAACTATTCTAAGGATCAACAAAAAAATGTATTCTTGAAATGATAAATGGTTTAGACTTCCACAAAGTAGCTAGTTGCCCTATGGAAACAAACTAGCGAAAGGGTTAAGAATGTAAATATTATGTTCGATCCAGGAATATGTGGTTGACGAGAAATGGCCTTGTTGATGGAGTGTGAAGCCTCGGAAGTCAAAGTATGGAATGCCTTTCATTTTTGGCAAAATTACCCTAACAATTGAGATCCAAAACTCTGAAAGAATTTTCTAAGGATATTTCTTTTAAAAAGTGCGCCTCAGTCTTTATTGTACAATCGTCGATTATTATTTGAGAATCCCTCTCCTTTCCTTCCCTATCCCCCATGGGTATAGTACAATGGTCCAAAATGGACTGAGTGCTATGGAAGACTTGTAGCCTTACTGCCCACCCTCAAGGAAAAAAAAATTATTTGAGAACCTTATTACCTGCAAGCCCAGGAAGGAATTTCGAAGATGCAGTCCAACTCGTTCACATGGTGGCTGCCTGTAAGAGACACACTCAGAGGCTTGAGAGGACCATTGTGATACCACATATTTCACCCATTTTTTTTTTAAAGTGTTTTTTTCCAACATTTATTACAGCACACATTTCAAGCGGATGGGGGAAGAGGACCTACAGTTTCATGCCGAATCCGAAGGGAGGTTAGCAGTATTTTTCTTTTCTTGTTTCACCAGCCAGAGCTAGGAATCGAACCTAGGGCCTCTGGTGTGAGAAGCCAGCGCGCTTCCCACTGCACTATCGAAGCCTATCGAGGCTTCCTCACTCATAATTAAATTTCTGCAGCAGTTCCTAAACTTTCTAAAGCTTCATTTACTTTCTCTTTCTACTTTTTTCTTTCCATTTTAAAGCCTTTTTTATTCCTTCTACATTTCAACTCTTTTTGTATATGTAAGTTTATGTAAAAACTAAAACACCACCTACAGCAATGAAATGTTGCAAATACGCCAAAGAATGTCGCATGATAATGTCGCTTGAATTGCTGGTTAGTGGATTTCGGTGGCAAATACTCGCATCAAATGTCCATACAACTGTCCGCATCGATTTCAATTTGCCGCACTTTACCTGCAGCCTTTCCCCTTCACTCTTCTCGTCCCACTCTTCTCACTCGTTCTACTCTCAGCTCGTATCAATAACGCTTTTCAACGCAATGTCGCAAAACCAAATGCAATAAGTAACTGCATTAAACATAAAGTGGAGTGAACTGCCGGCAAGTGTCCATTGGCATCGCGATTGCAATGGTGGCGGCAGCGCAGCGCAGGCGACGGCCACTGCTGATGGCCACTCGACTGCGATTGCTGCAAATCACAGCTAATAGAAAAGATAGTCGCATCCGGGCGTAAACAGCACACAGTGCTGATAACTTTGCTCTCGACTTGCGCCCTGAGCGTCTCTGCTTTCGCCTGCGCCAAGGACGGGCGAAGAGCCACAAAGCAAGTGAACTCCAAGATGCGAAAGCACATTCAAAGCATTGCTGCGTTGACAATATGTGTGAGTGCTGCTACTCACACACAGACAGACAGCACTCAGATGCACATACAAATTGACGCCCGGCATGGGGTGACACAGACTTTTCTTATCGGCGCCGTGCGCCTGCCCCCTCACCGCTGACTGCTGGCAACTGCTCTGCCTTGATTATCTGCTGCTGCTGCTGCTTATCGCATTCGCCGCAAAGTTTAGTGTCACTTCACTTGCAGCGTGTGCAGAGTGATTTCGAAAATGGCACCAACCGAAGCAACACAAACAACTTCAACAACAGCTACGACAGCGTTAAACAACGTTAAAGACACAACGATCGACAACGCCATCGCCACCAACATCATCACTGCCAGCAGCCACCAGCGGCAGCTGTTCACATCAAAAGAATGGATTATTATCATTGCGTCGTCTATGGTTGTTCCAGTGGTGCTTCTTGCTTTTGTTGCTCGTTGTGCTGTTGGCAAATGTTGTTTAGATTTTTGTTGTTGTTGTTGCTTGCTGCTGTTTTGTATTGTGTTGAATGTTTCTGTGATGCTGCACTCGCTGGAAATAGAAGCACATTAATCACTTGTCCACAGCACAACACAGACAAATCGACTCGTGTACACTGAGCGCTAAATAAAACATAAATGAATGTAAAAGTGGTTTTTAGTTCATTGAAAAATGCGCCGAGGTTGAGAGCACTTAACCTTTGCTAATAAATTGTCCGGTTGCAACGCATACGAATTTAATTTTTAGTTTAAAAATACTCAAAATTAGTTCATTTCATTCAACTTTGAGAGCTGTAACATTTCTAAACAATTTAATCTACACCGTTTGTGTTTTGGTTTTTAGCTCCGCTTAGTTCAACTTTTCAAATTTCAACACTTTTTTTGTCGGTGAACTTATAGCATTTATCTTTTTACTGTGGGTTAGGGTTGTGTAATATGACTCATTTAAATGGTTTTATTATATCTCATAGAGGTCGTCAACTTTTCTTTTCAACTATCATTTTTAATTTTGTTGTGATAATGTTTTATCGACCTCCTAGTTGCCCAAATATTATTTTTACAATTTCTTTAACTTCATCTGAGTATCTTTCTTTGTTCTTCAAATGTATCCTCTACAAATGTATCATTTTTGATTTTTTTGTGATAATGTTTTCTCGACCTCATATTAGCTCAAAGATTATTTTTCCAATTTCTTTAACTTCGTCTGAGTATCTTTCTTTGTTCTACAAATGTATCTTCTGCAAATATATCTTTGTTCCAAAAATCTCTCGATGTTATTTCTTCCTGTTTTTATTACCACTTCGCCATTTTCTCTCACTTCATATCAATTCCATGTACATTTCCTTTCTTTTCGTGATAGTCATTCATGCAAAACTATTTACAGAATTTTATTTACATTTCTGTACATTTTTTTTCGTGCACTTTTAGTATCCACTGAACTTTCCGCCACGTTTTTTAACATTAATAACTGGCCTATCAGTTAATAAGTACTCAGAAACTCTCTTAATTTCATGTATATTCTTCCATTCCATGTTTATTTTTCCTCCCTAAGTAATAAGTTTCTTCACTACCTTATCTCTTATACTTTATCTCTTATATCTTTAATTTCCTTAACATTTGTCTTCCCATTTCACATGTTTAAACATCTCTTCAAATTCAGCTTTTATGATTTCATTTTTGCTTTTCATTCACTAACTGCAAAGCCAAGTCTAATTCTTTGGTTTAAGTTTATTAATAAAACATATTTTTCCCACTTTATATTTCAAACTCTTGTAAACCTTCTAATTTTTCGTTTTTTCTATAACTTTTACTCTTCTTTTTGCTTTGAACTCTCACCAACACTTCTTATTTCTTTAGCTCCTTACTACTTGTTTCTTCTTCACTATAACTTCTACTCCGTTTTTGGTCAACTTTCTTTCAACTTTTTTTCAGTCTCTTACTTTCCAAGTTTCTTACTAAATACTTTTTATTTTCTCAATGTAACTTCTATTCTATAATATATTCGGTCAATTCTCCTTTTTATTCATATACTTTCATCCTTACTTCTATTTCCTTTTTCGGTACAACTTCTACTCTTTTCGACTTACTTTTTCGATTTTACTTCCATCAAAAGTCTCCATTTTCCAAATTTCTTACTATTTTGCACTTTTTCAGTATAACTCATATTCTATAATATTTTCGGTCAACTTTCTACGTCATATTTTTAGTGTCTAACTTTCCAAGTTTCTTACTACTTTGCACTTTTCTAATATAACCTCAATTCTATATGTTAGGTCAACTTTCTACAATATAATATATCTTCAGTCTTTTACGTCATAAAATATACTTTCATCCTTTCTACTATTCCCTTTTACGGTACAACTTTTATTCTCTTATACTCGATATACTTTCTCCATGTCCTTCATGACTTTTCTTTTCTTTTCGATTTTACTTTCATCTAAAGTACAGTTTTTATATGCACTTATATACAAATGCAAACAAATCACAAGTCAAGAAATTCCGGACAGTGTAGGACGACAGAATCTTGTCTTCTGGCTTTACTGAACTATTGCAAACACAAAATACACAATAACCCAAATATTATCTCATTTACTGCAACGTTAATCAATAAAGCTTACAGATAAAGCAGTTATATATATTTTTCTCGTAGGACTCATACTCGACTCAACTCATACTCGAGACGAAACAAAACGAAAAACACCACAAAATTGTGCTATTTTAACTCACTTTAAGTATTTCACTGCAAGTATAATCCATCAAAAGCAACAGCAGTGGCATCAACAACAGCAGCCATCGTAGAAAAAGAAGAACAAGCACATGCGCACAAGTGGTCTTATCGGGCCAGCGCCTACACAAAATGAGCGAAGAATGAGCGACTGATAAACGCATCTTCAAAAACACCAACAACAACAACGAAATGCCAAGAGCCTACACTTCACATTGCTGATAATAAATAAGTGAAAACATTTTTTATTTCCTCCTTACTCACTGGTCCTGGCCTGTTTATTAATCTTTTGCCAATTTATAGGCGATCCGGTTTATTTTATTGTATTGTGTTGTATTCAAGGCGAACAACTGTGCGGTTTATGCGGCTTTGTTATTGCATGTCAACGGCAGCAAATGCAGCAGCCAAAGGTTATCACCAGTCGTACGCACTGTGGGCACCATTGAAGAGGCTATTCAAATTTTGACAGCTGAGCACCGAAGGGTCAAACCACTTATAGTATTTAGCATGTATGTGTATGTGTGTGTGATTGTGAGTGTCTAAAATGCTGGGAATTTGTGTGGTCTGCTGGTGCACCATTCGTTGGTTTCAATGCCCAAATGCAGGCCACACAAACGGTCCAATTCATAACTCATCGTCGCACCATTTCGCCAGCCCATTCAATGTTAAATTGCGCAGGTTAGTTTAGGTTTAAAATCAATTCCATTCCGTATTATGTTGGTTTGTGGAGCTGACTTTAACAGCCTTGTAGGTCTTCATAAATGTGGTTGAGTAAACAACAATTTGTTAATTGAATAACTTTGTTTGCCTTGTTGTGGGAGTCTATGAGATTAGATTATTTGGCTTCCTACATTTGTTAAAAAACTTAAGGCTTAAGGTATTCAATCATTTTGGTTGTCTCTCCTGTACAAGTAGCCATCACTAAATGACTGTAATAAATGTGTCGTTTCGGAAACATGGATCCTAATACGCCTTGAGGTGCCTCAAGTGCGACTCAAAGACTTACTTTATGAAATGTAAAGACCACAATCTACAAAAGGAGCCACAGCCGATGCTTCTATGCCAAGAAAACTATTATATAACCCTGTGTACTTTTCTGTCAATTGTGGGGATGTTCTATGTCCTGTACTGTCTCCGATATTAAAACTGATCCTCTCAGCGCACAGTGTAAATACTATCAGTTTTAGGATGTTAAACCAAAGTAGGCCTGTCCATGAAATTTTGCAATAATATTGCAAAGATCAACATCGTATTGGACAGAAAATATGAACGTGATCCGCCCACTTTTTCGACGAGCCCCCATATAACTTGCAATTTCAGATGAACATAATTTCTAATTTAATAGCATTTGTCAAGGCGGAGGTAAATAAAAATTGTTTTTTTTAATACTTTTGAATTAGATCAAAAACAAAAAACATCTGTTAAGACCAAATTTTTCAATAACCAGTAACCGACTGTAACTGTAATGTTCCCAACTTGAGCGAAATTCAGAACAGATTTTCTTCACATATGATTTTTATTTGGAGTGATCAACATCCCTTCCAATTAAACTCAAAATATAATTAAGTACCGCATCATTCTTATTTTTACCTCGGATTATAGCAAAACATCAAATAGTGCACTTCGCAGAACTGCCATGTTTGATAAGCGGTGAAGAAAATTGGTGCAAAAAGGAGCAACAATTTATTGCAGAATCTAAGACAAGGCCCTTTTTTCAGTAATGTGGTTATAAGCATTACATGGAACTCTACGGAACTATATAAGTTTTACTCTATTGAAAAAAGGAACAATTTATGGAATCACCAAATTTCACCAAAATACAGTTAGATCTCTCTTTATGTCGAGAAGTTTGATGCTATTTGATTGCTGCAGCTCAATGCAAAAGAGTCCTCATTCAAATTGTGACACTTTTGACGAAATCAATTTTTGTTAAAGTTATTTTTAAGTAAAGTTGTGACAATTTTAGTAGATATTTTGAAATAAAAAAATTAATTTCGAATTTTCAAAATTTTTCTTTCAACTTTTTAACTGTCATTTATAATTATTAAATTCAGCAAAAGTGACATCACTTAAAATAATTCGGTAATTATTGAATTAAAATATCATCAAAAAAGTCACATCTCAAAATTTTGGATTTTCTAGTGTAAAATAAAAATTAAATCTTTGTAACTTATTCTAAAGCATAATCTAGAGATGGAGATTTTCTACCAACCGACCTAAACGTTATTTAAAAAAAAATGTTTATTCAGCTCTAAAACAGTTTTTTGCGTTTCCTGAAAAATTAAACATTTTTAGTTGTTTGACTCCCTCTTGCAGCATATTAATTAAATTCAGTAAACTGATAGCATTTTTATATTTTCATACTTCAAAAAAATTGAATTGTGTAATTGTGACGCACCAATAAACCGCCTGACAAACTGCCTGTCATGCACATTAATCACGCAATAATTCAGCGGCCATAATTGTCTAACGGTTGCGTGCGGTTTTGGCATGCAAACAGCCTTGTAACACTCGAAGCTGCCACATTGGGCTATAACTCATAAACAGCTAGCGAGATCTTGTCTCGCTTAGAATGCGCTAAGCGCTAAATACGAGTCAAAGGCATCTTGTCTCGTTGACTACTGGCAACGCAGCTTGCGGCTGCGGATGCAATCTCTGAACATTTTCAAGCGACATGCCAAGTGATGGTAAAAATTTTAATGAGCAAAATGCGCAAACGATTACCAGCCAAAGTTGATTGCAAAATTACCACTTTAAACTATAAATGGCTGCGCATCATTGGACAGGGCTGACAGCGCGCCTATAAGGAAGCCAATTGCGTAGCTGTGATCAGTTGAAATTATTTATATAAAGAGGAAAAATTTATTTAAAAAACATATAAAACAAGAAATTACAAACAAATTGAATTCAACAGCAGATGTTGCACTTCCCATAACAAAGAAAATGCTGCTTCCGCATAGTTGTTGCAAAATCTTGTACTATCAATAATGCAATGATAACACTTGCTTCTACTTGCTTCGACCAAGTCAGCCAGCAACTTCGAGATGCAATAAGTTAAGCATTGTTGTTGCACACAAACTGCACTGTACACTGCTTTCTTCTTACTTCATTTGCTTCGTTTTCTTTCAGACTCTTTGCAACTAATGTAAAATTCATGAAGCTTACACTGCCACAGCAATTACAACCAGCGCGCAAAAGTCAGCACAACAATGGCGAACAAAACAAAGTTTATTTTAATTATTTATTTACTACAAAATGCTTTCAGCATAAACTTGCTCGAATTGGCAAATGAATGCAAAATAAATAACAACAAACAATTTATATAAAAATGTTATCAAAAGTAAAGTAAAAACCTTGACTTGCGCACACACACACACAGAGACATACAGCGTGCCTTTTAAAGTAATTTTGTACAATGTATCTGCCGAAGTGATGCGTGGGCGACAACAAACAAGTTTGGTCAGATTTTATGGCCAACTACAACCAGTTGCATGCACAGTTAAAGCCAAAGTAAATAAATGACTGCAAAATAACACAAAGCTGCAAGTTGCAACCTTCGCGAAAATGTGGTTTAAAGTGGGATTTCATATTGAGTTGTGGACAAAAAATGAAAATTTTTTCTGGGAGAAACATTGTTGCAACAACGAAAGTGGTTCAATCTAAAGTTTTCATTGGCTTCATGCGACTTTTTCATTCGGAAAATCGTGAGTCTGCTAATCCAGCCGAGTCGAAATAGAAAGACTTGGCACACCATGCGTCAAGAGCAGTCCGAAATTTGCACACACAAAAACCAGCAAATCAGCGCCACGACAATCCAAATCAATTACCAACATCAACAAAAACCAATTATATTTTCGCGCACATTGACCAACGTATCAGCCGAAAACGTTTGCGCCGCTTTCGTTTCGTTTTGGAACAATGAAAATGCCAAAACAACGCTTGACAACAACCAACGCAAAGCGTGCACGTTGTTTGCACGAAAGCCTAAGCCGGCACAAAAAACCTGCGCCACTATCGACAACTGCCCATTTAACCGGCTCAGATGGCCAGCGCAATGTTTAGACTGTCCATCAAGCCAGGCCAACTGCTGCACGCATCGCGCTTGCACGCAACACGTTGCAATCAGTGCCATGCTTGCCACATGCTGCATGTCTCCTGTAATTGCCGTTTGGCTTTTGATTTTCATTTTGTTTTTCCTTTTTGTTGTTAGTAGTTGACTGCAAAGCTTTTGGCTTTCTTTGGGATTTTCGAAGCTATTTTGAACATTGTTGTTCGACTTGAATGCAGAGAAATCCGCTTTGCATTGCAACGCCGGTCATTCGGTGTTCGAGCTCACTTTCAGCCTGCAATTGACGCTGACATTGGCGGCGGTTAGTTGTTCAGTGAGTGCTCACTTTCATCGAAAAGCCACCACACAGCAATTTTCGTTTCATTCCATTTCAGTTTTTGTTGATGTTGTTTTTTGCACAGTTGCACAGTTGTCTCAAATTACAGAAGTCTACAAACGTGCCAACTCAATGGCAGGTTTCCTTGTTTGGCTGCAGTCTTTATGACGAATGTTTTGTTATTGTGGCTGCGTTTTTTACGCTTAGTAATTTTTAAAGACCGCCAAGCTCAGATGCTGTGGGTGGCAATATGGCACACTTCCGGTACGGTTTCAAATGGCAACGAATGACTGAGTGAGTGAGTCAACAATTTCAAGATCAATCACAGTGTGCAAGGCTTGAATTTTATAAATTTGATTTCAGTGTAAGATATCAGAAAAAATTCGAGCAAAACAGCTTTGTGAAATTTTTTTAATTTAGTAATTAATTCAAATGCTCAGAGAGTTCCATGGTCCGTGTAATTTTACTGAAATGGTGCACTGCTTTTCAAGAGGGTTCGAGTTGTTATAGAGAACTAATGTCAGTCGACCAGCGACAAATAGTGACGTTTCAATTGTGTTTTCGGTACAAAAATTAAATTGTAAGTTCCTTTTTCAAGTGTATTTTTAAATTAATTTTTGTTATTTATTGTTAAATTATTTTTATTTATTTTTAAAATATTTTTATTTATTTTTAAACAATTGTTATTTATTTTTAACTTATTTTTATTTATTTTTAAATTATTTGTATTTACTTTTAAATTAGTTTTATTTCTTTTTTAATTATTTTTATAAATATATTTTTATTATTAAATATATTATAAATATATTTTTATTATTAAATTATTTTTATTTATTTTTATATTATTTTTATTTCTTTTTAAATTATTTTTGAAAATTAATTTCTATTATTTATTTTTAAATTATTTTTATTTATTTTTAAAATATTTTTATTTATTGTTAAATTATTTTAATTTATTTTTAAATGATTTTTATTTATTTTTATTTATTTTTATATTACTTTTATTTCTTTTTAAATTATTTTTATAAATTAATTTTTTTTATTTATTTTTAAATTATTTTTATTTAATTTTAAAATCTTTTTATTTATTTTTCAATTATTTTTATTTATTTTTAAATTATTTTCATTTATTTTTAAATTATTTGTATTTACTTTTAAATTATTTGTATTTCTTTTTAAATTAGTTTTATAAATTTATTTTTATTATTTAATTTTAAATTATTTTTATTTATTTTTATATTATTTTTATTTCTTTTTAAATTATTTTTGAAAATTTATTTTTATTATTAATTTTTTAAATTATTTTTATTTATTTTTAAAATATTTTTATTTATTGTTAAATTATTTTTATTTATTTTTAAATTATTTTTGTTTATTTTTAAATTATTTTTATTTATTTTTTTATTACTTTTATTTCTTTTTAAATTATTTTTATAAATTTATTTTTATTATTTATTTTTAAATTATTTTTATTTAATTTCAAAATCTTTTTATTTATTTTTAAATTATTTTTATTTCTTTTTAAATTATTTTTATTTATTTTTATATTATTTTTATTTCTTTTTAAATTATTTTTGAAAATTAATTTCTATTATTTATTTTTAAATTATTTTTATTTATTTTTAAAATATTTGTATTTATTGTTAAATTATTTTAATTTATTTTTAAATGATTTTTATTTATTTTTAAATTATTTTTATTTATTTTTATATTACTTTTATTTCTTTTTAAATTATTTTTATAAATTAATTTTTTTTATTTATTTTTAAATTATTTTTATTTAATTTTAAAATCTTTTTATTTATTTTTCAATTATTTTTATTTATTTTTAAATTATTTTAATTTATTTTTAAATTATTTGTATTTACTTTTAAATTATTTGTATTTCTTTTTAAATTAGTTTTATAAATTTATTTTTATTATTTAATTTTAAATTATTTTTATTTATTTTTATATTATTTTTATTTCTTTTTAAATTATTTTTGAAAATTTATTTTTATAATTAATTTTTTAAATTTTTATTTATTTTTAAATTATTTTTATTTATTTTTTTATTACTTTTATTTCTTTTTAAATTATTTTTATAAATTTATTTTTATTATTTATTTTTAAATTATTTTTATTTAATTTCAAAATCTTTTTATTTATTTTTAAATTATTTTTATTTCTTTTTAAATTATTTTTATTTATTTTTAAATTTAACATTTATTCATTCCTTCTGTATATGTGCGACTTATAGACTTTACAATGCAATGCTGATAATATTAGTTTGCATTTTTTACATTGCAAATCCGCTTCATAAAATTTGCAGTTCAAGTTAGAACACAAAATCCGCAGACAAGCCGTTAAAACCAATTCATTAAAAACAATAAAATCAAATTTATTGCCACTGGCAAACGTCAAAGTTCAATTGCCCGAAAATATAGAAAATCGAATAATAAAACCCAATTCAACTTAACGAAAGACCAAAACGTCTGCATAACAATAGATGGGTTTTTATGAATTCAGTCATAAAAAAATGTTGTAGTGCAACAAAACAAAAGCGCGCCGAATGCAGAGATAAAGGCGTCAAGTGAAAGAGGAAGAAACAGTGAACAGTAGAAATGTGGAACTATGAAGCGAACTGAAGGCATTTCATAAAGCCACTTAACGGTATTTGTGAATAGTGGCAGCAGTTCAATGGTAAGAGGGAAGAGAGATGGCGAAAGGCAGGGACTGACTTGGTGAGTGGTTAATAGTGGTGACTAGAGTGACGTAAATGGTGACGAGAGCAGCGTTATCAGTCAATAAGGCCAACTCAAGTGGGACAATTTGATTAAGCCACTTGAAAATGTTCGATATCAAAACAAAAGTACACAAGCCAAGGGCTGCACAGCAAACAGTAACGCGTCTGCCCTGAGCAATAAATAAAGATTATAGATTATTTGTAGTTGTGTACATTGGATTGGTGTCATAGCGTTTATCGGACAATAACTTTGAGGGGGAAACTAAAGTTTAAGCAGTGGTTTTACTATAAGTTGAATGCATAAGAACTTTCCAACCAAGCTTCAGGAACTTCTGGTGAGTCACTATCGATGTGTGGCCGGTCGTTGAGGCACACAATTTCTCTCCTATTGGACAAAACTGGCCGCCTCTGAGCAATTGATCCAATTTTTGACAAGAACACTCTTCATACTTTCAGCCACTCAAACAAGTCTGAGTCAAGCAATCACAAAACTGTCTGAGATGTTTTTTTAGTGCAAAGTCTTATATTTAAAACCCTGCCAAGCTTAACCGTAGACCTACGTTGGGATCGTTTTCGACCAAATTTTTTTTTTGTACTTTTAATATTTTTTAAATTTGTTGTTATTTTTAGCTGTTTTTTCATGACTTTCTTACTTGGATATTATCTATCCAAATCAAACCGTTTTATATTTTAAAACTAATTTCTGTGTTTGTGTTTTTTTTAACGTAGTTCTGCGGTTGACCGGATTGCATTTATACAAAACGGCATACGGATTACAAAAGCCATTTATTAATTGCAAAAATAATTAATTTCTTTTTGTGTTAAATATAAAAATTATCACATCACTTACTTAATCTGCCAAAGCTGTGCGACAGCCTTTTTTTGAGCTTCTGCAGCGCGCCGCCCTTTTTCTCGCGCATCGTCACGCCTAGAAATAAATAAAACAAAAGCAACTCATTATAGTTTATGTTCAAAAATAAATATGCAAATTTATAAAATGTAAAAGGCACTTTTTTTAAGTGCCACCAATCCCTTATTCGACAACAAAGCAACATAAAAAAAACCACAAAGCACACAATCGAAACGAAACAAATCGTCCAGTAAAATCACGCAATACATTTTGCCATGTGTGACAAACATGTGAAATAAAGCAGTAAATAACAAGACACGCTAAACATGCAACACAATCAATCAAATCAATAAAACAAAACAAAAAATAAAAAAATACAGTGAAAAGTTTTTGGCGCTGCGTGCTATGGAAAGCAGTGCATGCAACACGTGCAATCGAGCGTAAAAAATAAATTGCACTATTAGGAAAAAATGAAAAAAATAATACGAAAAAATAAATCAAATAAGAGAGAAAATATAGATATGAAAAAATTCACAGTACCCAAAAAATAAGTCAACTGATGTTAGTAAGTATTAACACAGAGAAAACAAGTCGCACGAAAGCAAATTCATGAATGAAAGACTGGCAGCAAGAGGGTGTAGTCATAAAGAAAAAACAGCGAGAACAACAACAAACGCACAATATGCGCTCAACTCAACAGACTCAACTCAAATGGCAACCCACATGCTGGGACAGAGATGTGAGTGGGAGCGAGACATGGCTGACAAAACTATTATTATCGGCAGCTTATGACAAACAAAATGATTATAGCGGCATTAACACAGTTGCAGCTCAATGAAGCGTAAAAATGAAAACTCAAATAGATGGTAAATTTACACAAAAATACATATGAAAAAAATATAAAAACGCAACGCCAACAAAGGAAGTTGCCAGCCAGAGTTGTTTAACTGAACCGAAGCGCGACGCATAAAATTATGTAAAAATAAGAACAAGGAGCAGAAATAATAAAAAGGAGAAAAAATAAGAAAAAGAAAAACGCGAAGCAGCTTACGAAGCGAGAGCATTGTACTAAAATTGCAATGTGCAAATTTATGATGACATCAGTGATGGTTGATTTTGTCAACCAACTGAATCTTGTCCAAAGCTTGTCGCGACATAAATTTGCATTGCTGCACACAGAACAGCGAAGACAAAGCAACTAATCAAATTGCGTTGTCGTGTTTATGAAGTGGAGACTATAAAAAAAAGAAGAACCTGCGAGACAAATTGCGAACAAACAACAAATATGCAACGAATTCATCAAAACAACAACAACAAAGAACTGTATAACAGAATAACAGTCTAGTGTCTGGCAGACATAAGCGTCTAGTGACAAGTTAGTGCTAACGTAAACGCCAAATCGTCGCCTCAGAAAATGAATGTCGTATGTTCCATTAAGCTTAGTAGGACATACGACATTTGTTTTCTCAGGCGAGGAAATATTTTCTTTTCTGTTTCCTATTTTCTGTTTGCCTAAACGATGTGAATAGGGTTTTGACTTTTTTAGATGAATATGCAAATTGCATAAATGTTAAAAGTTTTTAAAAATTGCAACCTGTTTTCTGCCTCAGACGTTTTGTCTATCATACGAAATTTTTAGTTAAACGTAGCAATAGATTTTAGTAAAAGGTTCTAGTAATGGGTTTGGTTGTAGACCTGACTGATACAGCGGTTTTTGGGCTGAAATAATGGCCATATTTCAGTCTCCAAAGTGAATCTCTCATAACGATCTACATAATGTAATCATTCATATAGTCAGGCAGTTATCAAATCTTTTGGTGCTGTATCAAGCACAACTTCATCAACAGCTCCAACTGATTTGCGTAGAGAAGGAAAGTGATCCAATTTTCTTCTGGCATCACAAGAGTCCTTGTAGGCCTAATTGTGCTTCCTCAAGAGGCCAAGACATATATAACCTACCTACCTATCCTTTACATCAAAGCTTCTCAGCAAATGCCTTGCAGATCAATCTCTTTTGGGTATTCAACCTCAAAAATATTACAGGCAATGAATTTGTGAGACTGACAACACTAATCGAGATGATCTAACCTTTTCTTATCATGTCAATGATCTTACTTGCCTCTTGCATCACTTAAACATACTGTTACTAAATTTAGTTCTGCTACCTGCGCAGGCGTGTTCGTTTCTCAGGATTGTGCACAAAAATAAAACACACTAAAATTCTCACTTTATTTCTAATTTAAAACTCTACTGTTTCTACACTTGTTACTCATTTCACTATCAGCCCTACACAGTGTTGCACCACTGCTTGCCAAAACCAAACTCTCAAAACCCTTTGCGCTGTACTTGGCTATCTGTTACACCGGTTTGCTAGTAGCACAGCTCGTTCTGGAATATCCCAGTATCATCGTGAGTCATCCCTGCGATTGTTCCATCGAAATGACCATGGAGGCACGACTCATTTTCAGATATCCCAGTATTGCCTCGCAATTGCGTAGTAACGGCGAGCATTCTCGTCATAAAACTTTCAAGCAATGCTATATTGAAAATGCAAACCAACTCCGAGATTCTGAGGAGGATCTACAACAAACCTGGCAATCAACGAATATGAGATAATCGAGATAGCTACACAATCTGAGCCGGAAATCCTGCTGCACCATAATTTCTATGCTCATAGTAGAATACCTAATAGGGAGACCAGCTGAAATACGTGAAACACAACATCTGATGTGGGTTTGTTTTCGAAGAATAAAAAGACACTAAAAAGACGTTCGACACTATCGTAATTGGGGCTTTCAACTCTAGGCATCAAAGAGATAGCGAAGTTTTAATTGAAATCGATGTGCTTCTAAGTTCCGTAAAAGAGGCCATTGCCCGTCGCAATGAAAGAGACACAAACCAGCCTTTTGTGGTTAACCCTTTCGCTGTTTTGTTGCCATATGGCAACATGCTACTTTGTCGACGTCGAACCTCTTTATGGTACCAAGAATAGGTTTTTGGTCCTTAAAATAGTCTAAAGTTTAAGGAATAATACGAAATTCATAAACTGAATAGTTAAGTTTAAAAAAGAGAAGTATGCATGTTTTTTTAACGTTATATCTTTACCTAGTAAAGAAAGAAGGAACAGAAACAATTGGATGAATTTTTAAATTAAATTTTTTTTCAATTCCGATATATTTTTTAAATAATTTTAGCTGAAGTAAACTAAGAAACAATTAATTTTTTTTATGTTTTATTTTATGTCTAAATAATTATTTAGAAATTTATAAACTCAATATTTAAGTTTAAAGAAAAGAAGTATGCAAGTTTTTTCCTGTTATATCTTTACATAGTAAAGAAAGAAGAAACAGAAAAAATTAGATGAATTTTTAAATTAAATTTTTTTTCAATTCAGATACATTTTTAAATAATTTTAGCTGAAGTAAGCTAAAAAACATTCGATTTTAAATTATGTTTTATTTTATGTCTAAATAATTATTACAGCCTCAACGATATGGTTGCTGTCATATGACAATACTCTAGAAAACAGGGTCCGGTAATAAAAATTTAAAAAAAAATTTTTAAGATATATTTTAAAATTTTGTTTCCTTTTTTAAATAATTTTAGCTAAAGTAAACTAAGAAACACTTAAATTTTTTTATTTTATGTCTATATAATTATTACAGCCTCCACGATATGGTTGCTGTCATATGACAAGACTCTAGAAAACAGGGTCCGGTAACAAAAATTCAAAAAAAATGTTTAAGAGATGTTGTTGATATAACCGCACATAAATTTAAAATTTTAACTTTCCCCAGTAAAACCTGTAGCAAACGGGTTAAGTGAGTTTTGTGATAAAAAATCTGCCACTCCCACCCAATCAAAACTCACCTATTTAGTAATAACAGAAGCCAGTTTTTTTGGCTTATTTACACATTTCCCCTAACGCTGAAAAGCAATTAGTCAGTGTTCGCTTATCTAACCCTCACCAAAAGCAATTGTCTGGCATGAAAATCAAATTATTTGTGATATGTAACATAAATGACATTTACAGTTGTTTTTTGTCATCACAAATAGTTTGGTAGGTTTCGTTCAAATTAGCTTAGATCAGCTTAACTTATTAAATATAAATAGAAATTTTTTGGTAGAAGAGTAAAAACATCAAAATGTATGGCAACATGGCAATTTTATACAATAACAATTTTGAAAACAAAGCACAAAACAAAAATGAGTGCAAACAATTCTGGTTAGTAAAAACTTATTTAATTAAAGCTCAAAACTTTTGCACTAAAAAAAACATTACTGTACTTTGACACATCAAAGGCGAGCACACTGACTGTGTTGTTGATGGCTACAGGTGCGTGATTGCCAACATCACACACACACACACACATACACACACATACAAAGATACATGCAAAACGAAAAGCGCTCCGTGGAAAGAGCCAAATTGCATGTCAGCCGCTTTATGACAGCCAAAGCAAAGTGTAGATACTTCAAACTATATAATGGATGGGATTCGCAAACTTTTTAATAAAAATCAATGTCAGCGACAGATAACAAACAAAAAAAATTTACTAAATACAAATTTGTCTGCTAGCTATGTGCAAAGTTTGCGGAGGCAAAAACAAAAACTATATAAAAACTGTCAAAGTGAGAACAAAATACAATAACGAGTTCTACGAAAATAGGGAAATTTCTAAAAAGAAAAATAAAACAGTATTGAAGCAGTGTCATTGAACTTCAATTAATGAAATTTTCACACAGCACGTTTGTGTTAGAAAGAGAGAGAAGGAAAAGAGGCAAATATAGGAAAAATGTATGAAGGTGTAGTAAGAATGCTTCAAAGACATTTTTTATGAAAGTTTGGTGCAAAACAAGCAAAATTTGAAAGAAAATTGCAGTTCATTCGTTCATCGTTCTGCAAAAACTTGCCCAACCAATTCAAAGACAACTCACAGGCCAATCGTGCCTCAAACATTTCGTGTATAAACATTTTGAGACATAATTAGCAGCGAAGAAATGTCAAAAATATATTTCACACAAATGAGCGCAAAACAGAAGCGGCAGCAGTTGCACAGAAAAGCAAAACTCAC
Source organism: Melieria crassipennis (assembly GCA_963668005.1). Lineage (NCBI taxonomy): Eukaryota > Metazoa > Arthropoda > Insecta > Diptera > Ulidiidae > Melieria > Melieria crassipennis. The sequence goes on along the minus strand of OY764962.1, from coordinate 120,397,927 downwards.
AAAAGCGCCGCCTCCCACTTGGCCATTTTTAGCCAAAGTCTATAAAGAAAGTTTGTATTGTATTGGTTTGGTTGTATTTATGGCCCAGATACCTTAATTAGTGAGCCAAGCACTTTCCCAGAAGCGCATAAAATGCCAGCGTTGCCACCCATAGGTTTTCATTCTTCGACTGCCTTCTCAACGCTTCGACAGTGAAAGGCCAAACACGCCGCAGCCAATTGCTCGACATTTAAATACACATAAAAACTTCCCAGTAAAACAAACAACACACACACACATATACACACAGTTTTATGACAATTTTTGCGGAAATTTTTCGCCGCATTTTGCCATAACAATTCAATTGAATTTCGCTGACAGCCCACAGCACAGTCCCAATAAATTTAGGTGCAATTGTAGCCGGTTTTTGAGTTGTTTATCTTTTTCATTATTTTTGGTTGTTGCTGAAATATATTGGCGCGAAATTTCATTGAATGCTGAAAGTGTTCAATTTGTTCAAATCTAGTATAATTTTTTTTTTTGTTGCCAACTTCCGTTTCGATAAAATTTTGTGCATGTGAATGAAACCGAAAATAGCAAAGTGCACGAGTGGGCGCAAGAATTTTAAATTTTCGCACACATTCTAGCCATGGTTGCCAACACTTCGGCGCCGCATTTATTTTTGGCAATTTTCCAATGAGCCGCAACATGCGGCAAAGTAGAAAAACAAACAAACAAACACAAAATGTCAAAAAGCAATGCGAAAACTTTTAAAATTTGTGGCACTTAATAAACACATTCCTAAGTATTTATAAGTGAGAAACAACGGTAATCCAAAAAAACACAAAAACAGCCAAACAAGCACAAGAAAAAGCAACAAAAAGAAATACATTTACTTTTTTCTAAGATAGCACTAAAAAATATATAATTTGTAAAAAAATATATTTGTATTTTTACTTAAAACGGCAATTAATATAAATAATTATATTAAAAATAATTTTTAAAAATTGGGTAAAATGGAATAAGCAAACTGAAAGCAACAAAAATTCATTGGCAAACAGCAACAATTGGCGCTGAAAGCAAATTTGTCAATATTTGATTTAAAGTAAACAAAGAAAAGGCACAAAACAAAGAAAAGCACAAGTTGGCAACAACAACAAGCAAATTGTGAACGAGAACAAAACGAGCAATAATATTTTTTGCAAGACAGCAATACCGTTGGCAGCATGTGGGCGTTAGACAGACAAGTTTGTGCGCCTAAAAGCAGCTTACACAAATTTACAAAGAAAGCAATTTGTGTTTTGGGTTTTTTGTTCTATTAATAAAAAAACACTTGAACGCTATTGAAATAAATAAATATTTTGCGCGTGTGCACACACATGTACATGCAACCCACACATTTTCAAACTTTCTTTAGTATACTTTTAGGCGGCAGGTATTTGCGGCTATTTGTTTAGGTCACATGTGTAGCTATTGACAAAAGAGTCGACATGTGCGGGCATCAAGCGAATTGGCACATTTGGCCACTGTGAATCCTAATTCCAAAGGAAAACTTAAACAAAAGAAATTCAAATGTTTGGCTTCTTGATAAAACCCATTTTGACTGAAATTTATTGAACTTAACCGTAAGCCGAAGCTGTGTGCTTGGCATGTTTGACAACGTTCCATTGATGTTTGGTTTTCCGAAAAAGTTACGCATGCGCACTGTTGGTCGGTTGCACAAATTCATCAGTAATGAAATGAATTGAACAATATTCTATAGAAAAATAAAGAAAATATTAATTTTGTCTCAATTTAAGGACAAAGCAATTCGATCGAATTTGTTTGAACTTCCCTCCAAGTCTCCAAATGTGTGGTTGGGCATTTGAATCGACTAAATCGTTTTGCATTAAACTGTTGCATGCAACATGTACAACGCCCACCTCCAACAGGCGGCAAATGCTTTTCGACTGCTAAGGCTTCTACCTGCTGCCAAGGCAAAGGCCAACAACACAACGCATGGGCAACAATTGCTGTCATTTTCACTTGGCGTATGAAAGCACATAACATTAAAAGCAAAAAATAAAAATAAATAAAAAATAAAATAAGCACCGCTTCCATTCGGTGCCTGCTGCTGCTTGACGAGCGTTTGTTGCCGGTGCGCCACAACCACATATTGACTACCACACTTTGAGTTGGCTGTTGCCACTTTGTCGCTGCTGGTGGGTTTGGTGCAACAAGTTGGGTCTACGTGTTTGTGTGTGTGTGGTTGTTTGAGCGGAATCGAGTTGGCTTGGTCTACGACCGTTCTTCAATTATATTAATGGAATTTGCATATATTTGCAATTTGCAAAATTACACGCCGTGGCGCTATAAACACACACACAGCCACAGACGCCAACACGGACACAGACGCCGATAAACAAACAACTTGGCCGAACGTCTGCAACTTTCGTGAAGCGTGTAGAAAGAGCTGCAGCAAATAAGAATGAAAATAAAATCATACGGTACGAAATGTTTTACTTAAACACGCCCAAGTGCTGTCGTTAGCGCCAGCAGAAAAAAAAGCGGCAAAAGCGACGCGCGAACAGCGACTGTGACCACGGTTAGGTGTTGTGGCGCCAGCAGTGGATTCGCTGCAATATTTTCATACTTCAGGCAGAGAGGATTTGCAGACATTGTGCACGAGAGAATAAAATTTTCAGCAGTTATCTCTTAATTAGTTTTATAACGAAAATCAATTAAAAAAGAAGCAGATTTTATCGAAACGAATAACTATTACAAGCAATTTTGGTTAAATATTTTCTCCTTATTAGCACAAAAAAAAAATTTAGAAAAAAATTTTAATACAAACAATTTAAGAAAAAAATTTTAATAAAAAAAATTTAATAAAAAAAATTTTAGAAAAAAATTTTTGATTTTAGAAAAAAAAAATTTTTAATAAAAAATTAAAAAAAATAGTATTAAAAATTAATTATGTTTGTCCTTCTACCAGAAAATGCATTTTTTTGAAAAATTACAAGTCGACGTTGCCAAATTGGGCAAATGCGGGGAGAGGCTACACGATTACTAGTCCAAAAATCAGTCACAAGTGGAACCGAATCGACTGATGCAATGAAATTCTGAGCAAATTTCAACTGGTTCAGAACGAACCGCACAGTTCAATAGCTTAAATATTCAGTTAAAATGCTATAAATTAATGTTACTGAGATGCTTAAATCCAATTCCAAGGATTTTAATGAAGATTTGACTGATCTCTGATGAAATCACGCACAATCCAAGCTCTGGTGGAATCTGCGGTGGTCAATGATTTCAGTTGGTCATCATTTAGGTCCTCACCATAATTTCATCATCACCATAAATTTGGTTCATAAATTGAAATCTTTCCATAAAAGTTTTATCAATTGTAAAAAAACAAATCAACATTCTCTGATTGTCATCTTGGTCTGATGCTCATTTTTGCACCGATGACACAAACGTACTTTCACTTAAGACGCAATAACTCTGCTTGCAGTCAAAAAATATCATGAAATGTTGACTGAAAATTGGGGAAAAATTTACATTTCCAACGAACTACGTCACATATACATAGAAGCGACTCAAGGCCAAGTTCTAGCTACGCACCAGATCTCAGACTTTAGTTTTAGGTAAAAATTAGGTACGTAATCTCCCAACAGACACTCTCGCCCAGACATTTTCACCAAACATTTATCCCAATCGCAAACCTACGAACGTAACATAAATCACTCAATATTGCTGTGCGGAATTGGTCATCGGCCATTCGGTTTGTACTATCTCTGTTGGAATTCACACCAAATGGGGATCGTTACGAAGAAACTAAAGCTTAGACTAACAAAATCTGATCGAGAGGTTTTTTTCATTATTTAATCTGCTTGGGTGCACTGGGCCTCAAACAAGACCAATGTTACGTTAATCAAGTGAAATTCTGTCAGGGTGGGTTAAGCCTCTTGCTGGCTGTCCTTGGTGATGGGGCTTCTATCTATCGCCCCTAGAAAGGATGCCTTTGCATGGTGATTAGCCTTTCGACTAAGTTGCATGAAACAAAAGTCAGTTAGGAAAACATTTTTCGTTACTAAGACAATTAAGGCCTTCCTAGATTTTAATCCTGAAAAGACTAAACAATTCACTAGCCATGTTTCCAGCAGTAAACTAAACATACAAACATTTTATATAGAGAGAAGTATTAAATTTTTTATATCCTAACTAATAAAGTTAGAAGGACGAAATTCAAGGATGTGGTAGTGTACATATTAGTCCTTAAGATATATTTAAAACAAAACAAAAATATTCGAAATTTCCAAGGATATTCAAGGATAAAGTTTTAAAAGGACATTTTCAATACCTCTTCGTCCTTTTGCACCAAAACATTAAATTTTCTAAGATTCTAAGAATTTTTCTCTTTCATTTGATAACTATATTGTTCCTTCACAATGCGCTCCATTTTAAAAATAATTTTTTGAAATACTGTTTATGTATTGAAATTTCAAAGTCCTTTTAAAAAAAGTCCTGACGTCAGAGAGAAAAACTAAAAACGCAGTTTTACAACATTTGGCCCCGAGTTTCGCGAGTGCATAGATTTGTGTGTTTTGAAATCTTTTTATTTTTGTCGCACGGTGTTATTAGCAGAAATCGGTCTGAAAGCGGTTCTACAGATAAGATGTTCTTGTCCTATGAGCTTTGAGGAAATCACAATAAATTTAATAGGTTTTTATACACACATCCCCCTATTTGACTTGAAAAGCCATTGAGATTTCCTTTTATCAAGTGGGAGATGCCGCTAATGTCGGCGTTTGACAGATTTGTCAAGTTTACCAGAACATAAGAAAATTGTCCCCTAAGTAACAAAGTCTCCTCCACATGAGATGTTAAATGTTCTCTTCCTCCTCTATTCCAACACTGAATCGAAATTAAAAAATTAAATAAATAAAAAAGAACTGTAACGAAATGAAATTGAATTGAATTGAACAAACATTCGCATTTAATTAATTGCACAGCGCTTGTTGACATTCGTCTTAATGCATTGCTTTAAAATGATTATTTGTTTTTTTTTATTTGCATTTGTTTTGTGAGCAAACATTCATTGTACGCTTATCACAATCGCATTGTTATAAAATAGCAACAATGAAACTTGATAACACTATTTGTTGTTGTAAATTCAAAATGTATGTATTGGCAAAATATCAAAATCCCAAATAAGCAAAAATCACACACACACACACATGGGCAGCGCTCTAATGAGGCGCCGAATGCCGCATTTGCCGCTTACGCTTTTCAATAAATCCAATCGAGCACAAACGTAAACAAATAATTCGCGCACACAACAATGCGCGCTGTTTGTACATTTTCATTAATTAAAAATTAATGAGCAAATTTGCTAACAAATTGCCATACACGCTGTCCATATGCCGCCCCGTCTGTGGTTGTGTGTGCGGCTGGAATAAATGCTAAATTGGCAGCCGGAATGGGGAAATGCAATGCAAAGTGTAGCAAAAAGAGAAAAGTTGAAATTAAATTAAAATGTGTAATATGTGTGTGTGCGACCGTTAATCGATTGATGCGCCACTGAAACGACTGGTTAGTCGGGGTTGGTGGTATTGTTTTTGTTTTTTCTTTTTGGTTTAGTTTTACAAAGCCTTTAAGCGCCTCTTAAGGCCACACGACCAGTTGACTGACTAGTTGAATCGATTAAAGCAGCGCAATGTGGACCTTTTTCATGGAAAACTTGAAGAAATTTAAAGCGCATCACAGTCAAACAAAAAATAATTGACTTCAGTGTGTGACAGTTCGAGAAAATTTATTCAATTTACAAAGTATTTTTCGATAAACTTCAACAGTCAAAGGAAGTGAAATCTGCCATTAAGACTATGGTTACTTATTGCTGCCGGGTACCAGTTCTGCCCATACGATTTTGATAAAATTTCACACACGACCTAGACATGACGCAAAATGATCAGAAACAAAATTTCAGCTTTATATCTCTGCACGTTGCTGAGATATTCATTAGGTATTTTGTACCCATTACGCAGCAATTGTAGCTTTTTTCCATACTTTGTGAAGTGATCAGCTAAACACGTGAACAAAAGTTGTATTTTTACAGGTGAGTTAGGAGGCAGATTTTTGTCAAGTTCTAAGGCCACTACGTTTCGCCACATTTTCCACCTACGGAAAATTCACGATTTTTGGAGTCTGGTAACGCTAGCTAGATGGCAAAATTTTAAGGTGACCTTCACTAGGTTAAGGTAGTTCCATCTTTACCCTAACTATCACTATCAATGGTTTTGAGAGATCTCACACATTGACTTTTTTGTGATTTTTTAAAAAACTCAATTTTCATGGGTAAAATTTTACCCATTAGGCAGCAATGGGTTAACGTCGAATCTGCACGGTGGATGACAGTTTTTCTTTCACTTGGAGGTTTTTCAGTGCCTGCCAGAAGCGCACTTGTGCCATTCTTGAAGTTATCATCTGTTTCATGTTGTTAGGGATAGAAGTAGACAAGCGTTTCACCAGTTCGAACTAGGAATCGAACCTAGGGCCTCTGGTATGAGAAGCCAGAGGCCAGCTTGGTATAAGTATATAGTATAATAATAAAAGCCATATAGCCATAGTTGAGGCCCCAAGAAAAGCTATATTCAATTACCTATTCAATGGTTTATTATTTTAGAACAAAAAGAGACACACATGGTAAATTTAGTCAGTCGTTAGGAGCCTTCGAACGCATCACAGATATAGAGTTAACCCGACAGTTGATCATATCAAAACTTTCTCCTCGATCCACTAACCTCTTCGTTTAGCTGTGAGAGTGTTCTCAGACAAATGTCTAGCATCGAATGCGAAGAGGAAGAGAAAAGGATAGAAAACGCCAGGCTATCAGTTAAGCGAACGGCCACTTGCCACAACCATAGCTAATGCAGGAAGCACCTTCGCGTCGTGCAATTTCAGTCAAGTGTGTGTGTGTGTAAATATTGGCCGCCAGCCAAGGCGCTTCGCATGCGGCACAGCTAATGCAATTAGTTTAAATTCGAGTTGTGAACGGCAGCGGCAGCGGCGTTGGCGGTTTAGCGCACAAGTGTGAAATTTCTAATTAAATCGACAGCAAACGACGCGCGTGTTGCCATGAATGGCATTTAAACTACAGCAAGATTTCATTAAAATTACCAGCCAGTTGCCAGCCAAAAGTAAAACAGGTTAATAAATCAAGTAAAATAAAAATACAAATTTAAAACCTGCCGCTCCAAGTTCGAGCATTCCAATTCTCTTTTCATCTTGCTTCCTATTACGTGTTTCCAGCTATGTAACATTTTTTTACGCGGCCGGCCATCACACATACCAAAGCGTACAATCAAAATAAATTACAGCAACAAGCAACAACATATAAATAAATATTCAACAGATAAAGAAATACATTCAATCAATTCACAGCGGCGGTTTCATAAGCGCATTGACCCTGTATCGAAATGCCGGCGACAACGTCATTCGCAGCGCTGCTTAGCGTTTGTGTTGAGATGCTGTTGATGTTTCAATTTGTGCGCTCATTCAAATAAAAAATAAATAAATACATTTTTAATGAAACAGCAGAGGCCAAACAACTTGTTTTTTCAACATTTTCTGTCGATTCGCTCGACGCTTTCGAATTCTTAAACAATTCTCTTTCGCATTCGCCTTCGTTGTGGCGAAAGCAATCGAAGCATTGCCGAATTTTAATTTGAATTTAAATTAAGACAAAAAATACTCAAAATAAACCAAACGTGACGCGTTTACCGCTATGCGGTACAACAACAAGTCCATATGATTTTCATTGGCGCCAATAAGTGCGAGCACAACGGCAATTGGCTGCTTAATTGCGCCGATAATCGAACAGACAGACACTGGGATACAAAGATAGCGGGCTGGTAAATTTTTTAACGTTTCATTTAGCTTGGGTTATTCTTTACTAAGGACTTCAGTGGTGAGAAGGGATGCAATACAATAGAAACTTTGGACCTTAGGCCCTTTTAATTTGCAAGGACCAAGACCAAAGTTTCAATCTAGAAACAACTTAAGTTGTTCTACATACAAAACATTAGCATCAACGGCAGACTAACATAAATTAAGTCAAAGGGTAACTCGATTTCAAGCGAAATCTCAAGCTAATCACAGCTTAAGTTGTGCCCACCAACAACCACTTAGTACAACCGGCAGCCGAACTGAAACTAAGACTTAGATCAAACAAAGATTTCTAGCGAAATCTCAAACGAACCAAAGCCACAAAGTCTAAAGTCCACAAAGTAAACCTTAGTGTCACTGACAGACTAATCTTTAACTTAGTTTAAGTTAAAGAGTAACTAGATTTCAAGGAAGACCTCATCTAATCACAGCTTATATTGTGCCCACCAACAACAACTTAGTACAACCGGCAGCCGAACTGAAACAAAGACTTAGATCAAACATAGATTTCAAGCGAAATCTCAAACGAGCCAAAGCTTAAGTTGTGACTACATACAAAACCTTAGTGGCACTCACAGACTAACCTAAACTTAGTCTAAGACAATTTAAAATGAGACTTCACTTTAAATACAGCTTAACCCTTTCGACCCCTAACTTTACACTGTGTCTCGATATTACTTTTTGGTATTTAAATCATGTAAAAATTGTCTAAGAAGTGTGCACACGACATTTGAAGTCGCCACGCCTCTTTGTTAGAGTTCGAGAGCTACTTTACTTTTGAACACATTTGGCTTAAAACGGGTTAAATAAATTTTGTATCAATATTTTTTAATTACAGGAAATTTATTTAATATTTACTGAAAAATACAAAATTATCACTTTTTGATTATTATTCAAGAAACAGGGTTTTGATCAAACGCGCAAAATTCATAGACTTCAATTAGAACACAAACTTTCCCCGATATCGCTGCAAATTATTGTAAATTATTTTGGGGATACCAGTAACATTTTTTTAATTTTCTTGGAATTCACTTCTAAAAATATTCATTTGTTGTTGCCTACTTAAATTAAACCATAAATCGGGCGTAGCTTTTGCTATAAGATGAAAAATAGGTGAAGTTTCTCTCAGGCAGCTTTGGGGTCGAAAGGGTTAAGTGTTGTCCAATTCAACTGCAGCTCCGTTTACTGTATTCTAAGTTTATTACTTTTCGTTAAATTTGCCGTTCTGACATTCTATTTCAGTTCAAAGTTAAGCGCTCAATCAATAGAAAAAGAGAATTAAATGAAATCAACTTCATAACCGATTATACATTTTTTCAGTGGTCATTAACACTAATACAAACACATTAAAAAAATTAACAAAATTATTACTGTTTTTTTTTTAATTTTATTTTCATTTTTGCGATCCTTCTTCGCGCGCTCATTCGTCTGGTAATTAGCATTAGAGACAACAATGAATGTGCTTAAAAATGGCAAAAATAAAAACAAAAGAACAACACACACACAAACACACATGCCGGGTATCGATTAAGTTGATTAACTAAGCGGCGCGCTGGCGTTGCTGAATGGCGAATGAATGTGTTTGCCTTTTGTGCCATTTGCAGCGCGTCACAGCTGTTCAGTGTTCGGTATTTCGAATGTTGCAGTCGGACACACACACACACACACATAAACACACACACAGTCACACTTACAAAATTACTTACTTTCAATTGGTTTTGCCGTGGCGACTTTGACTTAATTCCGTTGAGTTTAGTTGGTTTTTACTGTCAAGGTGCTGCTCAAAGCGAACAGACAGACAGCTCGAGCGACCGACCGACCGACGGACACCAGCGAGCCAGAGCGCGCTGCGGCAGCTTACGACTAAGTGGATTAACTGATGATTTATTAGTGTCACAGTGCACACCCACAGTTGGGTTATTAGATATGGTGACGAATGTAGCGACAGCTACAGATGCCGCTAGCAAAAGCGTCAGCACAACACGGCTGCCGTTGCTAAGCGCGCACACACATAATTCGATTACAATTTGATTGCAGTTTGCAATTTGACATTAAATCAATGCCAGCGCGCCGAGTGTGCTGCGTTTTACATTTCACTTGACTTGAAGTACCTACCTTGAATAGTTTTAATTTGGATTTTACTATTTCAGTGTTGTTGTTGTGGCAGCGAAATTGGCATTAATTGTGAAGTGCGTGCCATGAGAATTTGCTGTAGCAATCAATTTGGTCTCATTAACGATTAGAAGGGCTACAAACTTCAGCTTTGAAGTGGTTGAATAACTCATGCAACGAGAACTAGAGGAGCTCATCGACCCACTTCGATGTCACTCAGACGGAGGAGGAGTTCGACAAAAGGGAGATATTGTCTTCGTGGAACAGTGTTGCCAGATACCCGAAATGACCTTCTCCTAAATCTTAAAAAAATACCGAAATTTCCCCGCAAAAGTTAAAAAAAAGTCTTAAAATTGTTTTATAATTTGCGTAATTTTAAAGGAATAAAACTTCTCACAACTTTTTTATTTTTTTATTATTTATTATTATTTTTATTTATTATTTATTTATTAAAAATGAATTAAACAAAAAGTGCAATTTTTAGCGGGATTTCATTGTGACAGCAATAAGTGAGAACGAGATAGAACGAACTTAAAAATTTTTAACACAATCGGATGCTTTGACTATTAAAATAGTTGCCAAAATATGTTTTGTTGCCAGTGTTTCCAATACATCATACTTCGTTATTAAAAAATCTCCTAAAAATCCACTAAGGATCAGAAAAAACTCCTAACATTAAATATAAATATCCTAAACTTTCTCCTAAACAATTTTATGTCCTGAAAATTCTGCTAAAAGGCCAAGAATCTCTTAAATCTAAAAATCCAAAAAATCCACTAAGGATCCGAAAAATCCCCTAACTTAAAATATAAATCTCCTAAACTTTCTCCTAAACAATTCTTCCTTCTAAAAATTCTCCTAAAAGGCCAAGAATCTCCTAAATCTAGGAGGAAGTCTCCTGATCTGGCAACACTGCCGTGGAAAATATCAAATAAATGAAGCCGCATTATCACCAACACCACAGAAGAAGTGGAGAAACTCCACTATTGGAGTATTATAGCCTAAAGAATAAGTTCGAAGTTGAATGCATCATAAGCAATGATTTTGGTTTGTGGCAAAATGATGAGCATTTGGTCAAGAAAACAATTGAGTGCGAAAAAATAGAGAAAAAAGTTCAGAAAAGTCGCCCATTTCCCACTAAATCGCCATCGAAAACCGTCTTTGTGGTACCACAAAATTCGACAATGACCAATAGAATTTAAATATATTTCTTACAACCCCCAAACAAAATAAAACAAAGTATCTATAAAAGCATTTAGATAACACTGAGGTGTACAGCTCCTCAAAGTAGGCTTACAAAATCTGCTAAATAACGTTTCTAAGGTTAACCTTTGACATAATGTCCTTCTGTGCCAAAGAACCACAAGTAAAGTTAACTAAGTTAAAGCCACAATTTAAACCTAAAATTTTTCTAATCCGTAGGACATCTCCTAATCAGACACTTTTTAGCTATTTCGTTAACATATTTTATGTTATAACTTAATTTAACAGAATTTTATTCATTCAATCCTTTAACTGAAAAGCTTCGCATAACGGTACTTGTTTATTTAAAATGAAATTACAACTATTTTCGTTGTAAATTACTGTTACCAACATGTGTTGCACTCAAGTTTAAATGTGTATGTACCAACAGTTGCCGACAGACGCTGCAAGCCCAGCTTTTGCTGCACACACAAGCACAGAGACATTAATTAAAAATATAAATAAATTGTATGGAAATGTAAACAACGTGTATGATACTAATTTGCACGCCTTCATTGCACCAACACTGCGCGCCAGCCAGCACAAAGGTTGCAAACTTTGCATTTACAAGAAGCAAGCAACGACCCAGCTGCAGCTGCTGCGACAGCGGCACCTTTAGTGAGAGGCGGAACTATGTTAGTGTTGAGTCATGCAAAAAACCTAAACACAACAACAACAAATACTGTTGGATGTTACAAGAGGAGGACAAACACTTACGACAGCAACAAAGGAACTGTAATCAACAGCCACCGTGGCTTGGCACAGTTCACCTTGACTGTTGAGTAGAGTGCAACAACAACAACGACAACAAAAACAGCAAATTAACCAAGTACAACATGCTGACAGCCAACGTTGCCAACATACCAGATTTCATGGTCAATAGGCATTAAGCCGAGTTGAAGTGGTGCCACGTTTAATATTGCCAACTGTGTAGCTTCTGCTCTTGTTGTTGTTATTGTTGTTGTTGTTGCTGTTTGTGTTATATATAGTGTTGACTGTCAGTGAAAAATATATTTAAAAATAGTTGTATGATACAACACACACACCTTTGATATGCGATTTTTGCTTTTTAAATTCCGTTTTTTTAATGTTTTATTTCTTTGCAATTGCTTTTAGTTTTCCGTGGCAATAATCAAATTATTTGTTGACACAAACAAATGTGTAGAGGAGTGGCGCAAAAAGTTATAATAAAACCAGCAGCAGCACACAAAGAGGAGTCAAGGTTAGGCTCATAAAAAATACGCCACCCAGCACACACACACACACACACACAGACAGCAACGCCACACGCCGACTGTCAACTAGCGCACCTCGCTCGCGTTTTGCTCGCATGAAGCGCACTCAAAAGTGGCAAGTAAATTATCATGAAAAGCTATGTGAGGCTACAAAGCGTCGAGTTCAAGGCATGGACTGAAATACTGTCGAGTCTACTGTCACCTTACGGATGTTTTTCTTTTAAACCTTTTTTTTTTTAAGTATAAATCAATTTAAATATTTATTTATAGTCGTAAATTGCATACAGCGAGACAGCAATTTTACCGCAGCACATATAATAAATTGAATAATAAAAGCGACAAAGCGACAACGGCGAAATAAAAGCGCACACGACCGAGCGCACCACACGGCGTATACGCAACGCCGTAAAAATGCCACGCCATGCAACTTTGCAATTTCGCGGACCGCACCACAGCGCACATTGAAGAACTTGCGCGGCCGCAACGCGCCGCAAATTGTCGCACGTAAAAGGTGCGCACGAAGCGCACATGACCACAGACACGTGCAGGCGCGGCAAGTGGCAGCACACACACACACCAACACACATACACAGTCATAGTCCTAGTCAAACGGGCTGACTTCATACGACACGAATCTGGCTGGGGACATGCGGCTGTGCTGGTGCGTGAGTTTGCATTGTTTACAGCGGCGACCAACTGAATTGATTTCGCACACACACACACACACACACACACACACACAGGTATACAAGTGGATGTGTTTAATGCCAAAAAGTCATGCAGGCAAACGACAAAACTGCCCAGATAGAAACTATGTAAAATTGTTGTTGCCTCTTAATTACATTTGCACAAAGAGTCACAATGACGATAACGCACATTACCGACACTGTTTGCTACATATTGCAGCGCGCTGCTGCCGTGAGCGCGTTACGTACACCTTCATGTGTGTCTGACTTTTTTTTTTAGATTAATTAAAATAAATGCTGACATGGCCGACTGGCTGGCGGGCGAATTGTCAGGCTGCATTAGGCCGCCAGCCCTGGTCAGTGGCCGTTGTGGAGCACAATTATGAAGGGGGCGGGCTGGTACGAAGCTGTTAACAATAAGCAGGGCGCAAAAGCATTGGCCAGCCCTGAAAGGCACTCAATCATGTATTTAAATTTTTTTCGCATTACCATAACGCGTTGCTAATTAGTGACAGGTATAAAAAATTACATTTAAAAAAAAATTAAATTATTAAATTAAATATGTGAATAATTTGCGTTATGCAACAAAATTTATGCTGTCAACTTTTAACGGATTAACGCATTTTTACAAATATTTTACGCAAACAGTCGAAAAAAGGCCCAACCTGAACGGTTTACTTTGGAAGTAGAGGAAAAAGGAAGATGTAAAGATGTGAATAGTGTTTGTGATGCTGATATTTTAAGAGCCAACGCGGGTTGGCATTATTGGTTTTGTTGATTCAGTTCTGGTAGATGAGTTAAACATTAGAAAGGCCTCAAACTTTTCATACCTACAAGGACTACATTTTATATCCGCTGATATCTCGAAAAATACACATCGGATTTGGCTAATTGTAATTGTAGAACCCTAATTGTAGAATTAAATGTAGAACCAATGAAAAAAAAATAAAAGCCATCAAAGCAAATGTTGATAGAAATACTAAAAAAATACAGATATTTAAAAATGAAAACCCGTCAAAATGATCGCAATGGTCTTTCTACACCTTTTCAATATTTCAGAAAGCGTAAAACGATTTCAGAAAAAGCAATTTCAGAAACCGTAAATTCAATTTCAGAAATATGAATTTAATTTCAGAAACCCTAAATGCAATTTCAGAAAGCGTAAAACTATTTCAGAAACCGTAAGACCAATTTCAGAAACCGTAAATTCAATATAAGAAATATGAATTTAATTTCAGAAACCGTAAATGCAATTTTAGAAGTATGAATTTAATATCAGAAACCCTAAAATCAATTTTAGAAAGCGTAAAACTATTTTGGAAACCGTAAAAGCAATTTCGGAAACCGTAAATTCAATTTCAGATATATGAATTTAATTTCAGAAACCGTAAATACAATTTCAGAAGTATGAATTTAATATCAGAAACCCTAAAAGCAATTTCAGAAAGCGTAAAACTATTTCAGAAACCGTAAAAGCAATTTCAGAATCCGTAAATTCAATTTCAGAAATATGAATTTAATTTCAGAAACCCTAAAAGCAATTTCAGAAAGCGTAAAACTATTTCAGAAACCGTAAAAGCAATTTCAGAAACCGTAAATTCAATATCAGAAATATGAATTTAATTTCAGAAACCGTAAATACAATTTCAGAAGTATGAATTTAATATCAGAAACCCTAAAAGCAATTTCAGAAGGCGTAAAACTATTTCAGAAACCGTAAATTCAATTTCAGAAATATGAATTTAATTTCAGAAACCGTAAAAGCTATTATTGCTATATTGCTTTTACGTTTTCCGAAATTGCTTTTACGGTTTTCGAAATTGAATTTATAATTCTGAAATTGAATTTACGGTCTTTGAAATTGCTTTTACGGTTTCTGAAATTGAATTTATATGTCTGAAATTTAATTTACGTTTTCTGAAATTGCTTTTACAGTTTCCGAAATTAAATTTATATTTCTTAAATTGAATTTACGTTTTCTGAAATTGCTTTTACGGTTTCTGAAATAGATTTACGCTTTTTGAAATTGCTCTTTGATACTGACTCACCCGAAGAACCGAGAGCTTGGGTTTGGAAGGTTCTTATGCGTCACCTGTTCTGTCTTTTGCCAAAAATTTACCTCAAGAGACTTACTTGCGCACTTAACTGCCCATAACCACTCGTTACCGAGTTACGATCTGCAGCAAAAGTTCTCTCCTGGCTCTTTAGAGAAGCTTATGAAATTCTCTTGTGCCAGTTTTTTCCTAATAGGGACGTGGATTTCTATGAGAGAGGCATAATAGAGTGACCTTCAAAGTGGAAACAAGTTATCGTACAAAATATATCGTTGATCTAAATCAGATAATTCCAACTATGCTAAGTAAAGTCTTTGATTAAATGCAAAAGTAATGGATTTAATATTATATGAAATCTTCATATAATATTTGTAACATTTCTCTCTCAACGTTCTTTTTCCTTCGTCCACAGCATTTAACTTACTGTCCCACTTCATTGCAGCGCCAACCCAATTGCCAAACAAAAGCGCGAATTTCATTATAATCCAAAAATAGGCAGCTGTATGCAGTAGCGGCTTAAGAGGGGGGGCGGAGGGGCGGCCCGCCCCGGGCCCCGGGCTGAGATATAAAAATTTCAAGTTTTTCAAAACTGAAATTCAGAACTGAAACTTGTAAAAAACTATTTGCGCTCCACAATGATTGTTGAAAGACTAAGTCGTTTGTCACTTTTATCAATTGAAAGAGACACAGTACCGACAAATGACTTTGAAATGGCAATAACAAATTCAGTTCAATAAAAGCAAGAACAATAACAATTGTTTTCAAATTTTCAAAAAATTGTCCCTCGAAGATTGCAATTTTTAACTTAAAATTTTGTGCAAAATATGCAAATACAAAATTCTAAGTTAAAAATTAAATATCGGAATCTTAGAGTTTGCTTGTAAACTTGTGTAAATTACACAATTACTTAACCTCATTAAACTTTGTAGAAGTCAAACAAATTTACAGTTATTATAATTATTATTATAATTATTGGTTGGATAAAAACACATGTCCCGGAAATCCGGTTTTCGAAGGCAATTCTATGCTCCTTGTAAGTAAGCTAAATATGGGCTTCTTACATGCTGTTATGTAGGGGAAATATGTTTTTTCAGGACTTTTTTTATAAAGTCACTGCTACTGGGTTTTATAAAATATTTCTGTACATTTCTGAAGATTTCTACTCGACACGAAAAATATACCTAAAAATAAAAGTGTTTTCTAGGGGGTAACTTTCTTGAGAACTTGAAATAGAATAAAATTTAGATGTATGAATCTACAGATTGAAATCCAAAACATGTATGTTTTCCATACCTGACATATTTTGGTCCTGAAAGTTCAAAATAGAAAATTTAGTTAAATGGAGACAATTTCCCTCTTTCATTTGATACCCATATCTTCATCATTGAACTACCGCATATATTTAATATTGAAATGTGTATCTCCTTAAAATGTTAAAGTCCTTTAAAAAGAACTTTTGGGTCAGAGAATTTAATACTGACTATGCCAGAATACTATAAATTATCTCTAGTTTCGCGTCTATATCAAAATTTGGATGGGTCTCGGCAAAAAAAAAAATTGTTTCGCACGGTGTAATAAATGTAAAGTTGGTGTTTTCACTCACTGCATCATAACTTTATCATTTTTCTTTCAATTCTATTGATGTTAGGCTTAATATTTGCTAAAATAGTATATATTTCATTTTAGATTTCAAAAACCAGAGAAGATAATTTATTTTTTCTTTAAAAAAATATTCGAAAATTTATGATTTTTTAAATTGGTCGAAAAATTCACATTGTTACAACTTTCACCGTCAGTAACTTCCCCAAATCTCATCTGATTTGGACAATCTATATATCACTAAAAAGCCACTAAGGTATTATCTTCTGAACGACGGACAGCTCGTGTTAATCGGATAATTCTTTTAGGAGATATGTGCTCATAACTGAAACAACAGGAAAAAAATCGTTTTTCGAAGATTTTTCGAAAACGCTTCTTCAAAAATTTTTTGGTTTTCAGTTTCGTGTTCAGCGGCCAAAGTTAGTCTAGAAAAAACTTTTATTTTTAGGTGCACGCGATTGGCCCATTTTTTGTCGACAATCGAATCCTCCTCCTCGGGTAGCTTAAAAAAATGGCCAGATCGTAGTAACGAAGCAAGATTTTCTGTTTTTTTCGAGATTTAAGATGGCATTTGGAAATGACGAATTTACTCCCCCAAAAGTTTTCTTAATTTCACGAAAGTTTTATCCATTTTTCATTTTTTTCTCTGGGATTCTATTGCTTTCTATAAAATTTCAAGCACATATACGTTTAAAAATAATTTGTCTCGTCGTTTAAAAATAAAAGTCTGTTTACTGTTCAATGGAATACAAATTAAAAAAAAAAAAGCCAAAAGCATAACCGGAAATTCCCCTTATTAGTTTTGTACGCAAACTTATGCTGCACCGTTTTATGGGGCCCCCCTCAGCCGTCGCCGCCCGGGCCCCCGAGCACCTTAAGCCGCCACTGGCTGTATGCAATGTTCGTTATTGTTGGGCCTCATTTAACAGACACACAACACACACGTACATAAATCTTTAAAAATTTAAATACTTTAAATGCTCTGCCTGCAACAAAGTTACTACACTCGTGGCACAAATTGCTGACTGCATACAATGACGCGCCAAAAAGGCAATGAAAATTTATAGACAAAGGCTGCCATCAATGCACTTTCAATAATACAATAAATATGTAAATAAATTGGTGGGAAAATTTCGTTTCGCGCATACAACGAACCGACTGACGCGTAGAAGTTAATGAATAAAAAATTAAAAAATAAAGAAGTTTGCGAAAAAAATCAGGAAAAATAATGCCATCAGCAAATATTAATAAAGTACAAGGCTCGCGTAATTTGTGTGTGTGTGTGTGTGTGTTTCTCACGGACACCGACGCACACGTGTATATGTGGAACGTTGCAGCTGGAATTTTTCGCATGCGATTTTAATTGCATTAATGCGTCACAACATACGGCGACACGTACAACGGCGAGCGTTGACAGCGCGCTGCGTATGTTGTGGCAATTGTCAAAATGTTTACTTTTACCTGAAGTCGCTGCTCTTTTATGTATTTCGCATTTTATTGCTATGCGGTTGGCATTGTGGTTGTTGTTTTAGTGGACAGTGCGCGCAGTAAATATAACATTTAACGGCCACAATATGCGGCCAGTAATTTGAGTGACAGACGTTGCTATGCCACAGCTGCAGCAAATTTAATTGATAATTTTTTCGCTGCGTGTGTGTATGAGTGTAGTTTAATTTAAGATTTAAGTACATAAGTCAACATATGAGTTGCAATTTTATTATAGCAATGTTGGCAGCACATTCGGCGCTATCATGACAGACGAAATGCATAAGTAGCGAATCCAGCTAAAAGTTTTTGCCTGTGTGGCGTTTAGGCTTTGGCTGTCGCGTCATAGGGCTGCGGTGCGGTGTGTGTTGCCGCACCTAATTTATTTTTAATTACGGCTATGCTACTTAAGTCGACTGTCAAATACCTGTCAGCCGCACACTCCCACGCCTACCACACACACACATTCACACAACCACTGATACACACACATACACTCGCGCACAGTTTTGCAGCTCATTTCATAAAGAATGCTAATGCCAGGCATTATGAAAAAAAATATGGTAAACATTTGCCACTCAGCGGTGAATAGTCATCAAGTGCACTAGGAGAAATTTTTAGAATGTTTATAAATGACAAAATAAGTCATTGAATTTTGCTCAAATTAGCAAAATTTTTGGACTTTGTATTCTTAAGAAGAACAAATAAGGATTTCATCAGTTTTAATTTTTAACAAAAATATTGATAATAAAAGGTTGAACAAAAATCAAAAGCACGAAACAACCTAAATGCACAAAAACAAGCAAAATATCTTTCCTAAAATTAAATATTAAATAAAAAAACAATATCAAAATTAAAATAATCGGCAACCTTACTTAAAAGTTACTGGATTATTTTCAGTTTCACTTCAAGTGTTAGTATAAGTTAAATAAATTTGCAAAATTTTGGGATTTTTGTATTCTTAGGAGAACAAATAAAGATTTCATCAGTTTTAATTGTCAAAAAAAGGTCGATACACCGTGCGACAAAAATTAAAAAAATTTCTCAAACCGGAAAAAATCCATATGGGCGTGAAACTAGAGACCAAACATAGTAATACTGCGTACTCAGTTTTTCATTTCAACATCCTTTGTCCTTTGATTGATTTTTTATCTATTTGTAAAAAAAAGGATATGAAAACGGTCCTTTGAAAATTGTAATCCTTTATATCCTTGAAAATTTATATACAATTTTCTTGAAAAGTAAGTATGTTATAACCCCAAATCTCCTTGATCACGTGTCAAAATTTCATTATTCTGGCTTCATTGATTTTGTATCTTTTTATTATTTAAAATACTGATACTCAAATAAATTAGAATTTTTGTACTTCATTAGAGTTGCAGCTTCCGCCTTTTTTAATAATTTTCGAACCAATAAAGTTAGAGTAATAAAATTTTGCTTGTGCACTCGAAGACTTTAAAAGTTTCAGTATAACTCATGGATTCATGACTTTATCGATTTCAAGAACTAAATTTTACTTGTTGGGTTAGTTTCTAAATTCTAAAAATTGTGGTATCACAATGGACTTCTGAACTTTTTTTTGAAATTTTTATGACACTTTGCCTTCAATTAAATCAAACCAAATCAGCAATCTTCAAACCTGGTTTTTCGTCTTCAAAAGAATACTACTCACAAGTACTCGAAGCGTTATAATAATATTTGAGATGAGATGGACAAACCTGAATCTTAACTAACCTAAGTATCCCATTTTCGGAACAGAACAGTCGTTCCAATCATAGACAGATTAAGATACAGATAAACTTTTTATAACACTTTGCCTTCAATTAAATCAAACCAAATCAGCCATCTTCAAACCTGGTTTTTCGGATGGACAAACCTGAATGTTAGCTAACCTTAGTATCTCATTTTCGGAACAGAACAGTCGTTCCAATCATAGAAAGGTTAAGATACAGAAACATTTTTTATAACACTTTGCCTTCAATCAAATCAACCCTCTTTAAACCTAGTTCTTCGTCTTCAAAAGCATCCTACTCACAAGTACTCGGAGCCTCATAATAATACTGAAGATCTTAGCTAGTCACCTCAGCATCCATTGATCTGCTTTTCAACCACTGCAGGGTTTACATCTTTCACACATTTTAAAGTTGTAATACAGAAAAAATCAATGTAATCTCAAGAATGCCCAAAAAACGGTTCAAATCAGGACTTGAGAAACTTACTTTCACGCTGAAACACATCAAAAACTGCGTCATTTATACATAAATGAAATGAACTTTATATGTATAACAGAATTAGTGTATTTAACCTCTAGTTTTAGCAGCATAAAGATTTATACATGAGTTAATTAAATATTTTATGTTTGCCGTACGGTGAAATATATCTTTGTTTTATAGAGAGAAGTAATATGTTTTTGATATCTTAAACTAATAAAGTTAGAAGGACGAAATTCAAGGATGTGGTAGTGTCCGTATTAGGCCCTAAGATATATTTAAAAAAAAACTAATGGAAATTTCCAAGGATATTCAAGGATAAAATTTTAAAAGAACATTTTCAATACCTCTTCGTCCTTTTGTACCAAAACATTAAATTTTCTAAGATTCTAAGAATTTTTCCCTTTCATTTGTATATTGCCATATTTCCATATTGCTATTCTACAGTGCGCTCAATTTTTAAAATAATTTTTAATAAATAAACATATCCTTGAAATTTCATAGTCCTTTAAGGGGCCCGAACACTGTAAACTGCGATTTTTCATATGTTTTTTATTTTATTTATTAAAAAAAAACGGACGTTCCGATTTACATGAAACTTTACACATATGTTAATAAATGTTTAGATTATCGAAACAAATTTTTTTTTTTTTTTTTTTGGCGGCCATGTTTGTATTCTGTAGCTGATCCAAAATGTCGTCTTTTTAAAATGACCCTTGTCGCGTTGACAGCATAACTGAAAAAGTTTTTATCCGATCGACCTGATTCAAATTGCATTCTATTCGGGAATAGTGTCGCTTCTGCTCGACGTAGCCGTTTTTCGATATATGCCAAACTTTTTTTTTTATAAATAATTTAGTGCAAAATTTTACGCGAAAAAAAAACTTTTTCTTCAAACAGCCGCCATTTTTTTTCTAATCAATATTTTTAAAATCCCCTACGTCAAACAGTAGCCAGTAATGTATATTTCAAGAATCTTTTTTGTTTTTTGCTCTAGGAGGCTCCGTTATGCTGATTTGCTGTCAACGCGACAAGGGTCATTTTAAAAAGACGACATTTTGGATCAGCTACAGAATACAAACATGGCCGCCAAAAAAAAAAAAAAAAATTTTTTTCGATAATCTAGACATGTATTAACATATGTGTAAAGTTTCATGTAAATCGGAACGTCCGTTTTTTTTTTAATAAATAAAATAAAAAACATATGAAAAATCGCAGTTTACAGTGTTCGGGCCCCTTAAAAAAAACCTGACGTGAGAGAGAAAAACTAAAAACGCAGTTTTACTACATTTGGCCCCTAGTCTTGCGAGTATATAGATTTTTTCGTGTTTTGCAATTTTTTGATTTTTGTCGCACGGTGTCATCAAACAAATCTTGAAAAGCCAACATTTTACTGATAAATTTGATAAATACTCTAAGTTAAATAGATGCAATCATAATCACCATTATGATATTTTTTTCAGTCAGCACATACCACAAATTCTTCCCAGTGTACAAAGTCAGAAAATATATACAAGCCAGTGTCTATTATTGCACGTACAACTTTTACATTAACAAAGTTTAAACTTTATTGCAGAGGGAATGAAAATTATTAGCAACGGCGTGTGACTGAAACGCAAACGACAAGCGAAGCTACAAGGAACACTTGGACATTTTATGTACATAATTTTGTGGTGGCTAAATTAAATTTAATTAAAACACTTGTACACAGTCAGGAAACTTTAAAATGTTTTGACATAATTTTTAAGTGCTGCACGGAGACTGAAAAGGAAAACAAGAGGAAAGTAGCTTGAGTGGCTAATAAGAATAACAGCAGCAAGAAGAAGAGCTTACAAAAATCATAAAATTCCATAGCAGCGAATCCTTAAGCACTGGTGAGCAAATATTATTCAATAAGAAATTCAACAAAATGAAACACATGTGCCAATCCCCAAGAGAAATGTCGATGCAACACAAGTTGAAGCGGCAAATAAGCTGCAGGGTGGAGAAAATTTTTGGGGAAATACATACATATGTACATAGGCTCATGTGTGCGCTAGGCTATTGATATACAGCTGGGTTAGAACTGATGGAAGGAAAGAAGTGAGCATCCAGCTACAAAAGGATGAACAAACAACAATCTTGCAGTGCGTAGTTCGCACCATTCAATGTGATAACTTCACATTTCACAGTCATATGGCCTTCAGGATCGTAAAAGCCTATATTTTCACAGCTACATAGTTTAATTAAGGAAAGTCAATATATATAATTTGAAATTTATAAGCCCAAGGGACAAGAAACATGGCATCCAGAATCCAAATAGAACCGTAACCTGTTATGACCATTCTGCGTGGCTACTACTCACGAGTGACCTAAACTATTCTGTAGACTATCTAAAGGCCCATCTTCGGCCATCTTGGGCCATCTTGGACCAATCTATACACTGCCACATACTTCAATGGTTAGGCAAGTGAAGAAAACCAGAACAACAAATGCCCAGCTAAAACAATTTTAATCCCAAATAGAGCACAACAAAAACTCATCGAATATTTTACTCAAAGCTCATAGAGTATTTTTATTTCTTATAGAATATTTTACTGCCAACTCGAACAATTTTATAAAAATAAATTTTCTCTAGCAATTATTTTCTTATTTTTCAATATAAAAAACAAAAGCATTTGCAAAGAAGAATTCGTCACAGATCGTAAATACCACAATTAAAATTGTTTTGAATTTAATACGAACCTATGTTGTTGTTATTCAACTTGTTGGCCAACTCGATGCCGTTGCAAAACGTTTCGGAGGGGTGTGAAAAAATCCGCAGAAAATTGGCCTTGTCTTCAGTTCTCACCGCACTTGCAGCACTTTTTACACAAAATTTTTAAGACTCACTGTTGCTGCCTTGCTGCTTCTTTAGTACACGAGGCAACAAATTTCACTTCGACCAACGCAACACGCACATTTGCATTTGCGGACGTTGTGCGTCGAAACGCCGGTACGCGAATGTGTGCCGGCGCGTGCTAGACGCCTTAAAGCTTCACGGTGCAATTGCTGCTCTGGACTATTGCCGTACGTTGTGTCAGGACTGAAGGAGCTGCTGCGGAGGCTCGAGTCTGTAAACACTCTTCGGGCACTTTGGCCCGGGTGAAAGACCAGTCGACAGTCTATGCCAGTGATGACGGTCTAGGAATCAAAGAGACTTAGGGGGCGAAGGCTGGAGCACACTCGTATCCCGTCGGGTGTCTTTTTTAAAGCTCTTATTGCCGTCTTGTCGCTGTTGATTTTGCTGTTGTTAAGAGCGTTGTTATTGTGTTAGTTACTTTTGTGCGGCTGCTATTGCTGTTGTTGTTGTTGTTATTGTGCTACCGGGACTATGCTTACGACAAAATAACGAGGTCAAAAACTATAACACACAGCACACAACCAACCAACACGAATAGCGCTTCTATGCCCCGCATTCAGACGCATTGAGTGTGTGTCGGATGTGTTGCTGGGGTTGGGGGGGAAAAAACAATTTTCCAGTTTTTATTTTATTTTCTCTCTTCCCATTTGTTCTTCAACTTGGCGCTGCTCGAGTCTGACTATTTGTTTAGTTGTCTCTAGTTTTAGTTTTTGTCACAGCTTGTAAAAAATCGATTTATCTCGCTCGCTCGATGCCATTCGAGGGGAATATCTGTTGTGTTGTGTTTTGTTAGCTGCTCTGTTGATGACTTTGTTCTTGTTGTTTTATTATTATGATCTGTTATTCTTATCTGCCTGTTTGTGCCGGACTTTTGCCAATAGAGGGGAGAGGAGCTTGGATAATTCAAATACCTAACAGCGGTCAACGACAGCATAAACCAAACACAACAACAAAAAAATAAAACAATTGCAGAATCAAATTTGTTTTTATTAAAAAAATATTTGCAATAAAATAATCCAATTACAAAAATAAAAAATTAAATTAAATAAAAAACATTAGGATTATACAAAACATTGAAAACACACATTTAAATAAAAATAAAATAAAATAAAATAAAATAAAATAAAATAAAATAAAACAAAATAAAATAAAACAAAACAAAATAAAATAAAATAAAATAAAATAAAATAAAATAAAATAAACAAAATAAAATAAAATAAAATAAAATAAAATAAAATGAAATAAAATCAAATCAAATCAAATCAAATCAAATCAAATCAAATCAAATCAAATCAAATCAAATCAAATAAAATAAAACAAAATAAAATAAAATAAAATAAAATAAAATAAAATAAAATAAAATAAAATAAAATAAAATAAAATAAAATAAAATAAATTAATATAAAATAAACTAAAATAATCGAATATCAAATAAAATATAATATAATAAAATAAAATACAATAAAATAAAATGAAATAAAATAAAATGAAATAAAATAGTATAAAATAAAATAAAATAAAATAAAATAAAATAAAATAAAATAAAATAAAATAAAATAAAATAAAATAAAATAAAATAAACTAAAATAAAATACAATAAAATAAAATCAAATAAAATAAAACAACTAAAAAAACTAAATAAAACAATACAAAATAAAATAAAATTGAGTCAAATTAAACAAAAAAATAAAAACAAAGTAAAATTAAAACAAAAGTTAAATTAAATACATAAAGAAATATAAATATACAACTAAAATAAAATTGTATAAAAAATTATTAATTTGATATAAAAAATTTAAATCCAAATTGAATTGAAGTCAACATGAAATAAAACCCATTAAATTTAAATCAATACAAAATTAATCAGACTAAATTCATATCAAAATGCAAACTACAAAGCAGAAAAATTAAATTAAGACAAAATTAAAAAACAAATTTTATAAACATAAAATATACAAAAATTACACTTAAGAAATAAAATTCAAATAAGCCAAAGTAATGTAAAACAAAATAAAATAAATGAAAGTAATATAAAATAAAATAAAATAAAATAAAATAAAATAAAATAAAATAAAATAAAATAAAACAAATAAAATAAAATAAAATAAAACAAAATAAAACAAAATAAAATAAAATGAAATAAAAGAAAAGAAAACAAAATTAAATCAAATTTAATAAAAAAAAAACAAAATAAAATGAAATCAAATAAAATCAAATCAAATAAATTAAAAGAGAATAAAATAAAAACAATAAAACCAATTAAAATAAAATAAAACAAAATAAAATAAAATAAAATAAAATAAAATAAAATAAAATAATATAAAATAATATAAAATAAAATTAAATTAAATTAAAAAAAATTAAATGAAATAAATAAAAGCAATCAAATAAATTTTTTCCCTCACTCCGATTGCAAAAAATCTATATTTTTTGCCAAAATTTGTTAAACTTTCAGCGTATCTATTTCCGCTTGTTTTTATTGTTGTTGTTGCTGCATTTGTAGTTTGCCGCACTGATAAGCCCAATTTTGTTTTTGTTGTTTATGTACGCGCAGCAACGTGTGTTTACATTTCATTTACATAGCAAGTTGGGCACCTTATCGGACGCGCCGAAACACGGAAAATTTTGTTTTCATTTTTAGAGCATTTTTTAATTTTTAGATTTATTATGTTTGCATTAGGAATTGGCGCGCACATTAAACAACCGAAAAATATATTTGACACATGTGGCAAATTTTGCAGAATTTTTTACAAAAACACAAATATTCAAAATCAATATTTATATTAAAATTTACTTTATCGCACATTTTTGCGCTTATTTGCAGCTGTCAAACACACACACACACCACCGCACTTAAATCACACGCACAAAGTTCACTTCAAATCTTGCACCAAACTGAGCGCTCACAATAAATACAACAACACATCAGCTGCGTACCTTCACTGTCTGTCGTTGACGGTTTTCAGCAACCAAAACCCAAACAAACAATTTATATATTTTTCAACTTCAGTCAACTCGCTGATAACAAAACCAGCAACAACAACAAATTCATAAACACAATTTATGCCGCTTAAAACGTTGCATGGACCTTTCGGTGGCCACCCAAAAAAAACACAACAACAAACCATCAACTATATGTACGTCCTCAACAAAAAACAATTCCACACTTTTTAAACGATGGCGACAACGAGATAACCAGGCACCGGGTCCAGGACACAGCAGGGAACAACAACAATAACAACACAGCCGAACACAAAGTTTTTGCCCAACGTCAGCACTCGAGCAACGAGCCGCAGCGCCCAAAAGCACACCACGTCAAAAGGCGAGAAAAAAATATCAACACACACAAACTATCGCACAAAATATCGGCGGCACAGCCGTGTCGTCAGCACGTGTGTGCGGCCTGTTCGAACGTGAAACGCGTAATGGGCCCAGCACGAGTCGAGTCGGATGCCGTTTCAGTCTTCCGTGTGCCGTGTCGCGCCTGTTCAACGGAATTTGCGGCAATGTGCACGGCGAGCTGGCGGACAGTCGGCTGTAGCGAAAAACTGTTGGCCCATGCAGCGGGCTGGCGGCCAGACAGACAGACAGGCAGGCAGGCGAAAGCGTAGCGCGACGAAGCTCAACTTGACGCGTTGAGAATCCTAAACGAAATGAGGTCAACGAGATGTGCAAATGTCGTTGCAACCAGCGCCAGTAGCAGTGAATGGACGCGCACCACCGCCCCACACAGCCGCAACGCCCAGCAACACACCCCACGCCCCCAGACCCAGACCCGGGCGCGCACCATTGCCAGCGCCAACAAGAGCGCAAGGACCTGAACTTCTGTTCGGCAGGAAGTTGCCGCACACGGAGCGGAAATGCTGAGCGAGAGCGAGTGCGAAACAAAGTAGAATGATGAGAAGGGATGAGAAGCGAAGAGAAATGCTTCGAGAGAAAACTCGAAGCTATTTGTGTCCATGTGTGTTCGTGGTGGAAGGAAGTGATGGAATTTCGGGTAGTAGCGGGTCGGTGTAGCCACATGCGAGAGTGTGCGACGCGAGAGAGCCAATCGGTGAGTGTAACGAGCTGAGCGCAAGACTGCACTCACGTGAGCCAGCAGGGACACTACCAAAACAATACTAACCCGGGACAAGGCAAGCACATGGGCTGCGCAGGAGGGCCACGGCGACGCACCAAAGGGAAAGGACATGGCAGTGTGGAAGAGCGGCAAAAGGCACAGGGAAAAAAGAAGTGTGCAAAAGTGACAGAGGAAAGTTGTGTAGAAAAATAGAAGGCAAATGAATACGAAAATACGAATAAATGAAGCGGAAAGCAAAAGCTGGAAAACTTTAAAGGAAAATGTATCAAAAAAAAAACAAACACCATAAGTTGAGCGTCTGAGAGAAATAAGAAGAAAAATATGCCAAGGACCAAAACAAGACAAGCGAGTCAAAACGAAAGACCACACAAAGCAAAGCCCATATGAAAACAGTAGAATGAGGGAATAGCGCAATAAAAGCGACTGGCAATAATAGCAAAGTGAAGCGAGTTTAATGGGGGAGTAGAATTTTATGGTATCCACAAGTCCAATGGGACAATGTTAGTCAAAGCGTTGTATAAGGCAAGTGTCTAATAAAATATTGATTGTGCGCGTCTTCCAAACGTTTTAATAGAAACAACAGCAATACTTGGCAAAACAACAAGTAATGCTAATCCACTTAAAATATTGGAAATGTTTATTAAATTTTTTATGAGAAATTATTAATTGCATGAGTCAATAATATATTCAAAGGTCCTTTCATGCTACTAAGCAGAATCATAGCGTTCTTATCAAATAATTCAACAACTTAACCCACTTCGTAGCGATATTTTTAGAAAGGTTTTATTTGAGAATTTTTGCAAAAAAGTCACGGAAAATGAGTTTGAGCAAGATCGATGATGACATTTGTCCGTAATCAAAGATTAAAGTTTGACACTTTTGCGCCCTCTGTGGCCATCTGAACAGATCTACAAGTATTTTATTGTAATACAAAATTACTAATTTTGTCATTCCAATCGTTGTGTTTGGGTTTTGCACATGTCTAGTTATTTTTAGTACTTTTAAAAAAATTTTTAAAAAAGTTGAAATGTGAGAATTTTTTCAATGCTCGCTTAGCTTTATTAGGGAAGGTGTGACATATTAAAAAAGATTTTATTAAAAAGCCAATAGATCTATATAATATGAAAAACATAAACTTTAGATTGCAGAAGTTTATGGTAATAAAAACACTGCAAACATTACCAGTTTCTATAATTCGTTAACGAATCAAAGGTAAGAAATGGGTTCAGGTGACTTTAAATATAATGAAAGAAATCTGAAACACACTTTCATTGGCTTCATACGTTTAAAATATTTATTGATTAAGCTTGCCAGTCAAGCTAAAGTTAAAGTGGTCCTTTCTGAGAGTAATCGACTAGTTATCATTAACCCAAATGTGCCGAAATTCTTTTTCTTCTTTAGAATTTTGCAATAACCTTTTTTGAGTGATTTTATAAGAAAGCATAATAAAAACATTAAATTCTTTAAGTGCATATGGTGAGCCTAGGCACTACCGAGTTAGGAGAGGACCAAGTCTGAATGGGTCCACCATAATTTCATGGACCGCTCTGAAGAAAAAATGTTCAACAAACTTTTACTTACAATGGCTAGAAAGACCATTGTGGTCATTCTGACGGTTTTCAATTTTAAATATCTGTATTTTCTAAAGTATTTCTATCAACTTTTGCTTTGGTGACTTTAATTTTTCTATTGTGAAACAATTTTTATTTCTCTAAAATTATTTTGTGAAAAATTAGACAAATTGCGGCCATTCTGACGGTTTTTCATTTTTAAATATCTGTATTTTTCTAGTATTTCTATCAACTTTTGCTTTCGTGACTTTAATTTTTTAATTAAGAAAAAATTTATATATTTTTTTTTGTGAAAAAATAGCCAACTTGCGGTCATTTTGACGGTTTTTCATTTTTATCTCTATTTGTTTTAATCTTTTTTATCTGTATTTGGTATTTCTTTTAACTTTGACTTTAGTGACTTTAATTTTTTTGTGAAAATTTTTTTTACTTTTTAAAAATTTATTTTGTGAAAAATGAGCCAAATTGTGCTCATTTCGACGGTTTTCATTTTTAAATATCTGTATTTTTTTATTGTGAAAAAAGTTTATATTTTTTAAAATTTATTTTGTAAAAAATTAGACAAATTGCAGTAATTTCCACGGTTTTTAATTTTTAAATATCTGTATTTTCTCTAGTATTTCTATCAACTTTAGCTTTAGTGACTTTAATTTTTTTATTGTGAACAAATTTATATTCTTTCAATTTATTTTGTGAAATTTATTTTGCCAAATCCAATGTGTACTTTTCGATATATCAGCGGATATGATTACATATCATTTCTTTGTAGATATGAAAAACTTGCGTTCTTTCTAGTGTTAACAAATGTTTATTTGCCAAGTAAATAAAGCAAA
This sequence comes from Melieria crassipennis, assembly GCA_963668005.1. NCBI lineage: Eukaryota > Metazoa > Arthropoda > Insecta > Diptera > Ulidiidae > Melieria > Melieria crassipennis. Next base: position 120,368,033 of record OY764962.1, on the reverse strand, counting down.
TGAAGCTTAAATAATTTAATCGACGTGATGCCGGAAACCTCTAGAAAATAAATCCACTGCTAGCTTTGCATGATTACTCAGAGCGATCGCTGTAGCCGGTAAGCGAACGAAGGTTACCCAGAGCGGAAATTATTAAATTAACTTCGGTTAGAGCTGGCAAGTGATTGTCCGACTGCCCCACAAAAATATGCCGAAAGTCACTGGACGCAGTGATGTGAATTTGCAGAGAGTACACTGGTAAAAGTATTGTCGTATTTACGGCTTGACACACCATATTGATATCAATCAATCTCTTCATTTGCTTCATGTGACGTAGACAAGGAAAAGGCCGTAATCTTAACCATCACAGTTAAGGGCAAATGTACTGCACAAATTACAACAACAACGATTGCATATATGAAAAGAGCAACAACAACAACACCGTCCCATACAAAATCAACCATGTTGACAGCATCAAAACACATTCGCACCGAAATCAGCATAACAACATAATTTGCTAAAAATGGCAACAACAACACCATCACTACCGCCATCGTCATCGTCATCGTCACCGTCAACAGTAACAACCGACCAGTGGCTGCACAGGAAACACTATTTACGTCACAATTATCTCGCTCTCCCACATGCACACACCTTCACCGTTCAGTTTAGCCATTGCCATCGTCGTCGTCGTCGTTGACGACCCTGAACCCAAAACGAGTTTGACTCACTACAGCAGAGTTTTTCATGCCACTAAAGGCAAACGAAAACCACTAAAAAGCATATTTTTATAAAAAAAATTTTAAAGAGAATTTTTTTATCGTCAACTGCTGCATTTTTGTATGCAAAGCACACCTGAGATTTGGTTCTCTATGTTTTTGCCTCACAGAGCCGCATAGTAAACAAACCAAATAAACAAAACTTGTACCACGCGTTGGTGATGCCACATGAAAAAATGAGAAATTAAAAACAAAAATGTAAAAAAGAAAAACAACAAACCGGCACCAAATTGAATCACTCACACGCACTCATTACTCAATACAAACAAGCAGCGCAACACAACAACAACAACAACAACAATAATAACAACAATACGCGCCACCACACGAGAAACACACCTCGCCGTATGTGAAACGCGTAGGAAATACTTTTTGAATGATTTATCGCTGAACACACAGAGCAGTGTCGAATCAGCGCATTTTTCTGGTTGTTGTTTGTTGTTTTTTTTTACTTCTTCTATTCAAACACTTTACGCAGACGTAAACGCAACGCGTTCCGCACTTGGACCAAACGACCCAGCACACAGCGCCAACGGCGAACTGGCGAAAATCTGGACGGTTGGTTGCCCGATACGGCAGCAATTTCACTATGCGTCAAACACCGCGTACGTACGTTCATGAACTGAAACGTGACGCGGCCAACAGTGGCAATGCAACCCACCAAAACAACCACAGACACGACGCACGGTCGAAACGCTGGACGGGTCGTTGTTGGCTGTTGGCTGTTGGCGTGCGCGGCAGCGCGCTGTGTGACAAAGCACAAATGCAAAAAACCTAAAGCAACAATATTCGAAAGCACAACAGCAACAACCGAGACATATCATCAGAAAAATCATTTCTCATTAAATTCAGCGACACGCTACGCGAACTTCTAACGGTCGCTGAAGTGTGTTGGCATTTTTTGGCGTTCAAGTGTGGGAGAATTATTAGAGCATTGGCGGCATAGGGGCCGACTAAAGGAGCTACACTTGACAAATTTTGAGCTTTAATGACTACAAATAGTGACTGTGATAGTTCCAAACTCTTGGCAGCGATTTTGGAATTCAAAAATAAGTAATTTGAGATCATAAGTCAGAGGGTTGAAAGTTCAAATCGGGACATACTTTCGTGCGTTAGATTGTCTTCTCTGGCAAGTAAAACAATTCCCTATGAAAGACAACCAGACGAACTTGCAGAATGGGTTTCAAACAGCGCGTCTTGGGCTTTTACATATAAAGTCGCACGTCATTTGGGTCCATTTCTCCATCAGGATGTAGTCATAATTATTACAATCTTTGCAAAGTAAGAGAACATTGCTGTCTTTCTCTTTCGTCTTTGATGTACTCCGTGGTGTTGTTGACTGTCCAGCACTCCTCGAGAGGATTTTTCTTAATTTTTTAACCACTCTTTTAGTTGCTCAGAGTTCTGCCATGTTGGTCTTTTTAAGGCTCTGTATGCTCGAACAGTGTTGTCAGATCAGGAGATTTCCTCCTAGATTTAGGAGATGCTTGGCCTTTAAAGAGATTTTTTAGAAGGATGAGTTGTTTAGGATATTTATATTTTATGTTAGAGATTTTTCGGATCCTTAGTGGATTTTTGGGAGATCTTCGGATAACGGAGTATGATGTATTGGGAACACTGGCAACAAAACATATTTTTGCAACTATTTTAATAGTCAAAGCACCCTATTGTGTTAAAAATTTGTAAGCCTACAAAATGTAAGCTCGTTCTATCTCGTTCTCACTTATTGCTGGCACAATGAAATCCCGCCAAAAATGGGACTTTTTGTTTAATTCATTTGTTATATGTTCTGTTTACATTAAGTTTTTGTTGTTAAGCTGAAGATGACTAAAAAAGGCTGCATCAAAAAAAACTATATGTATATATTTTTATTTTTTTATGAGAAGTTTTATTCCTTTAAAATGAAAAAAAATGTTAGGAGTTTTTTTAACTTTTGGTAGGAAATTTTACTATTTTTTTTTAATTTAGGGGAAAGCAATTTCAGGTATCTAACACTGTGCTCAAAATTCATTTATTTCCAGAGCCTTAATTGAGTTCCATAAAACCTCCAAATTTGTCGGGATTGATTTTTCATTTTCAAAAAAAAAAATGTATACATTCTTTAAATCGTTTTTATAAGTAGTAGAGTTTATTTTTTTTGTGAATACGCTGCCTTTATTTGGAGACCTTATCACCGAGTTCACATAAATCGTCTTGAATCGGTTCAGAAGGTGTTTATCCGCTTTGCTCTACGTTCGCTGAAGTTTGCCGACCCTTTGCCTTAATATATTTTTCGTTGCCAATTAATCAACCTTATGAAATTGTGCAGCAGAAGGACTTTTGTGTCCATTTGTTTTATTTTTGATATCATTAATGGGAGGTTGGATTGTCCTGCCCTCTTTAGTAAAATATATTTCCATGTTCCGGGTAGAGTTTTCTCTGTTTTATTTCAGAATTCTCATTCTAAATTCTTTAGACTTAGATTTCTGTTTTTCTAGGAATCTTCTCCGCAATGCCTTAAAAACAAAATTTAATTTAATTCAATTTAATTAGTTAGTTAAATTTAATTAATTAATTAATTATTTAATCAATTAATGAATTTAATTAATTAAATAATAATTAATATTTCTAGAAAATATTCCTAGAAAAACAGAGATCTAAGTCTAAAGAATTTAGAATGAAGTTTAGCTCAGCCAACACTCTAATTAATTAAATTAATTAGTTAAATTAATTGATTAATTAAATTTAATTAATTAATTTTAATTAATTTAATTAAATTAAAAGAAATTTTTTTAAGGCATTTCGGAAAATATTCCTAGAAAAACATAGATCTAAGTCTAAAGAATTTAGCATGAGGTCTAGAATTTAATTTTTTTTTAATTATTTGTCTCATAACTCTTATTTTTAATGTATAATTTTTTTAATTTTTTTTTATTTTAAATGCACTTTATCTTATATTCTTCTAGTCTGCAAAGTGTTTTCCACAGACTAAATAAAAAAATAAATGAATAAAAATGTGTTCAACTTAGCCTATAAGAATTTTTACTGTATTCATTGGCTAAATAAATACATAAATAATTACATGGCTGTACAAAGTCCTGTAAATTTTAAGAGACAAGATGACAAACATTGTTTTTAATGCTTTTAAGTTTGCATTCTACACTGCTTTCCGAAAAAAAGACAGCAATTAAAGAAGCTGCAATGTTCAAACCTAATTTAAAAAAACTGAGATACCAAAAGCCCTTTAAAATATTTGAATACTAGCAAAATTTACATAGTGTTGGTTATTACAAAAATACGAAAAGTTCAGACAATGCAATGCCCAACCTTGGAACCCTTATTCGAACCAAATTGTCAAAGTCAGCTCAAACTCTCAAAACAAACCAGTAAGCAAGTTAATTTCATGCAATTTCTGCTTTAAAAAAGAACTTTAAAAACCTGCTAGATTCTTTTATTCGTTCCTCATTTAAATTGAGAATAGATGCCAAGAAATAGTATTCCTTTTATTTACTACAACTAAAAAGTCAATCGGTTTGATTGACATAAGTAGCGCACTGCCAAGTCGACCAGAAGTTGGAATTTCTAGTCTCGTTTTCGCCACTCATTGCTTTGCTTTAAGCTGCGCCGCTGCTCACACTGCCACGGCTGCTGTTGCTGTTCCTATCGTCGTTTTCCACCGACTCGGCCAAAAATCACTCGTCTCTTACGTCATTTGAATTCAGCTCACATAACGCAAGTGAAACCAAAAGCAAAAAAAGGAGAACAACAACAGCAAAAGCAACAAAGCAAAACAAAATAAACGCAACATAAAAATACACAAAACAAAACATAAAAACCAACCAAAGCAACAACAACAACAACAATGCAAAGCAGCAATATTCAAGCATTCAGAATAATGCATTTCCCCAAACGATTGCCAGCATTTGGTGTGTGTGTGGCTCTTATTTATGCGCCTGCGAAGCGTTCGGTGTGCGTTGTTGGCGCAACACAACGCCGGCCGGACGCACAAATGCCACAGCCCGGCCGGTCCGTCCACCGCCCGCCCGCCGCACATCTCCTGCCAGCAGCGGTGCTCCACACACTTGGCAGCGGCAGCGAGAATGCAATTCAGTGGAGGCACAGATAAATTATTTAAATACTTTTGCATGAATCACCAGCACCAGCGGCAGCCACTCAACTGGCCCCCAGCAATACACCACGAATAGCCGAGCAGCTGTGGTGAGTAATACATTCCACGGAGAACTGGCTGACTTGTGGACTGGCGCACTCTGACGCTCAGCAGAGAGCAACGCAATCCACATTTTGGGCGATTTCGTTTCCGTTCTATGCGCACAATTTCAACACAGTTTAAGGCCGAGTTGAATAGCACACAACTGTGGTGGGGTGTGGTGGTGGTGGGGTGTGGTGGTGGTGGCGTGGGGCACATTACACCACACTGCCGCAGCATTGTTACCAAATTATTAATGAGGGTCTTGTTTAGATATTTAAAGGCTGAGACTACGTCAGACGCGGGTGATTCCTTGCTGGGTCAGCCAACCAACCAACCAGCCACCATCCAAGGCACGGCGCCCTTTATTTGGGGGGTAATGCAGGGCTGCAGGTTGACTAGTTGGGGATAGTTGTGTTTATTTGTGTTTTTGTTGCAATTTAGAGTGTGCGTTTTGGCCAAGTATTTATTGGTTTCACACACACACACACACAACATTGCCACATGGGTTGCTGCTATCGCTTTCGTCGACAGATAGGTTCGCAACACGACATGGGCCAGAATCGGCACTACAGCGTCAATTCGGGTGTATTGCGAGAAAGAATTTGCTTGTAAACAAGGTCGAAGTATGCCTTATCGGCTGCCCTCTCGAAAAGTTTTATACGTGCAAGGTAGTGCTTTGGCATGTTTCAACAACTTGAAAGCAGGTGTGTAGTTCAAATTCGGTCAAGGGGGATAGATCATAAAATTGAAGTAAACCAGAGCAATAAAAACTGTGTCACTGGGTCTAGGTTCATAAAGTGGCTGCTGTTGTCAAATGTTTAAATTTTTTTTAAATTAACCATTGCATTGGAATATAAGAATACAGTGGTGTCTGGATATAGTGAACTAATTATTGAAAGGCCTGTTCACTGTATTGAGGTTGTTCACTATGTCAAGGTCAACATTTTTGTTCAAAAACTCGTTTTAGTTGCTCAAAATACACTTTTTGTTTTTTGCTTGAAATTTTTTTTTCTATATTTAGAGCCTCGATGTCAAAATTTGGGTGTTCACTATATCGAGGTGTTCACTATATAGGGGGTTCACTCTTCCCAGACACGATTGTAATTTCTTTCACATGCCACAATTTAAAAAGATTTTAATAAATATAATTCACATGTCCATTGTCCAGCGTTATCTGCTTTGAAGGGCACTAAAGCGATACAACAGTGCCTACGAAACTTTTCAAGTAGTGCCAGATCGGCACACTGCACAGTGATTCGTTCCATAGACAAAATTTAAAAAATGTATAGTCTCAGAATTTAACGATTTTGATGTCATTTGAAAGGTAAAACTCCAACGAAGAAAACCCCAAAAAATCTGTGCAAAAAATTAATTGCTGTCGGTGTAAAAAAACTTTTTTCCCAAAAAAATTTAAAAACAAGTTTCTGGTTTTTAGTCTATTGAGGAAAAAAATCGTAAAAATACATGGTTCCCAAGAAGTTGCTAAAACTTGTAATATAGATTAAGAATTGATGTGGGCATTTTTTAATGTTTTTTCAAAATTTTTATAGCCGAGGCTTCTACTTCACATTGAATTTAGAATATTTTTCAAAATTAAAAACCTGAAAATTGGCAAAACTTATAGGAAAATATCTGAAAAGTATGTGAGAGTATGTTCCTGGATTTTGTTGTATTTTAAGAAGCCTTTCTTCTTTGTCTTCTTTCTTCATCTTTCGATCTCAGAAAATAATTCAATTTGAAAAGTGATCTAAAGACCTATTTTTTGACCGAATATTTTTTTTTTCATTCCTGAAAATATGCAATCAACATCAAAAATGAAAAAAACTGCACTAATGTACATCTATTATTATCATTTTTATTGCAAAACTAAAGGGTCCTAAGACAATTTCTGTTACTCTATGCCAGGGGGCGGATTCAGAAAAATATTTTGAGGGTGGTTCCAAAAAGCAATTCTTTAATATTCATAAATGTTTGTGTATATTCCTTTTAATTTGTATGTACTTGTCGTTTTAAGGTCGACCCTAATATTTCGGAGGGAGGTTTCAACACCCAAAACCACTCCCTGAATGCGCCACTGCTCTTTGCAATTATCAATGTTGACGTAACTGATTAAATGTAAAATCTGAAAATTCAAGCCAACACAATTGATGCTAAGTATAGCTAACCAAAAATTACGAAAATCCCAAATTAACAAACATTGCCAAACTACAAAAGTTTAAGAAAAACCAAATGGATATTTATACTCAGAAGACCATGATTAACTAACAAATACAATTTTATTGACTCCTTTTAATTTTGTGCCGCAGTTGTATGGAGTCGAATCACTGTGCACTGGGATCAAGGATCCTGATAAACCAGACAAACACAGCAGAAGTTGAACTCTTCACGAGACTGATGTGTTCAAGTGCAAACATCATCCACACGAGTTCAATTCCTTCAATAAAAAACACATTTTGTTTTAACGTCCCACTTTTTGACCCAACGAAAACCCTCTAAAACTTCTCTTAACTGCCCTCTGCCGTTGTAAATTACTTCCCTACAATCATTTCCATTTGCTGTGTACGAGCGCAGATTATCGCTATCCACGCTTTCACCCCTGTCCCTGAGACGTCCTTCTCGTCTGCACGCATTTCGACAGTGCGTGTGCTGGGAATTCGAAATACCTCTGCTTGCATGCCAATCTACTGTACTGGCCCATTGCTATTTCCACTTCAAGTATTTTTCTATTTTTGTTATTTCTCACTCTCGCTCGAATCGTACAACTTTGGACCGCCAAATGGCAGAGGTGCGCACTAAGTTACCTCACCTTACTGCCACCAGCGACTAGCCGCCCACCTCTCTGCCACACAAACTTGAATATTCCTTCTCAAATGTATTGCACACGCACAAATGTGGCACACACCAACAACACCCAAGCACACACACACAAAATTAGAATAAGGAAAAAACCGTTCGAAATGCAGTCGAAAAGGAAAAGTTTCAGTCGATCTGCTATGCACGAAATAAAATAAAATATCATTACACGCGGCGAGCATAAGAAAAGTGAATTTATTACAAATCGAAACGGATTAGACATATTGTTAGATATGATAGTTCGGCATGAACATGACAAGGACCCACTGCTTGCCTGCCTGCGCACACACACACACACACACACACACGCACACATCGCAGGTGTTGGAATATTACTTGTTGGATTTGCGGCGAATGCTCCATCGTCATTACCGTTGACACGTTGCTGGGGCGTTGGCATAAGGAATTAGTTATCTATTGGCCCACTGTGCACAGGCAGTGCGTGCTAAAATTGCGTTCATATTCGACTTTATTTCGTTTCGATTAGTGTCCAGCTGCATGCGAGTTGAGTTACTCGTAATGGTTGTTGTGTGGGTGGGGGTTCGTTGCTCGGCAGGCTACCTGGCTGACTGATGCATGGACATGCGTTCAAATATTTACTTAATTTGCCATTCAAGTGTTGTGGAATTTCTGTTCAACATGCCACAGCACATGTTTTTCTGCGCAAGACAGTGAGTTTAATTAATAAATTACAATATGAGTTGTCCAGACAAGCATGGGACACATTCAAAATTTTTTAATTAAAAAAAATATTTCAGACATGTACGAATGAGTAATGCAGTTAAAAAAGTTTTAAGTTCTACGTGTAAACAGAACAAATTCTGTTGTCAATGGGAACAATGATTCTCAGTCTGTCTGATTATCTGTTCTCTGCCTCCGTTAAGATGGGATTTTCTGAAATTCGGGGTCTAAAAGGGCAAAACATGGGTTTAGGTGTTGTATGAAGAAACATGATTTTTACGTCTTTTGACTTCAAACTTGGTGAAAATGCTTCAAATCAAAAATAATTCGGCACGCATTTTTTTTATTTTTTCAAAAATCAAAAGTTAGCTGGGTCAACAATGGGTTAAGGTGCGATATGGGAAGACTACGAAAAAACCATTAACCGAAAGCCTTATTTATCTTTAGGTTAATGAAAACACTTAAAATCAAAATTAATTTGACACGTGTTTATTTTTTTTAAAATCAAAACTTACAGAGATGAACCAAGGGTTAAGAGTTTGTATGAAGAAACATGATTTTTTACGACCTTTGACTTCAAACTTGTTGCAAGTAATTCAAATGTTAAAAAATTCGATACGTTTTTTTTATTTTTTCGAAAATCAAAATCTGACGGGGTCAACGACGGGTTAATAGTTAATATGGAGAAACTGAAAAAAACATTAATTATTGAGTCTATTGACTTCAAACTTGGTGAGAAACAATTCGACATGTGTTTTTAATTTTTTCGAAAATCAAAACCCAACTGGGTCAACTGTGGGCAAAATTTTTTTATGAAGAAACATGATTTTTTACGCCTTTTTATTTCAACCTTGTGAAAGTACTTCAAATTTGAAATAATTTGATACGTGTTTTTTATTTTGTAGAAAATCAAGATCTGACGGGTCAACCACGGGTTTAAAGTTGATATGGAGAAACTGTAAGAAAACATCAATAAATGAGCCTATTGACTTCAAACTTAGTAAAACAACTTTAGGAGAGAAATAATTCGACACGTGTTTTTCATTTTTCGAAAATCAAAACATAACTGGGTCAACTATGGGTTAAGAGTTTGTATGGGGAAACAAGATTTGATGGGCGTTTTGACTTCAAACTTATTGAAACTATTTCAAATGTGAACTAATTGGATACGTGTTTTTTATTTTCTTGTAAATCAAAACCTGACGTGGTCAACAATGGGTTAAGAGTTTGTATGGAGAAACAAGATTTTATGGACCTTTTGACTTCAAACTTGGTGTTACTACTTCAAATGTGAAATAATTCGATACGTGTTTTTTATTTTTCGACAATCAAAATTTAACGGGATCAACGACGGGTTAATATGGAGAAACTTTAAAAAAGATGAATTAACGAGTCTATTGACTTCAAACTTGGTGAAAGTACTCTAAGTGAGAAATAATTCGAAACGTGATTTTAATTTTTTCGAAAATTAAAGCATAACTGGGTCAACTATGGGTAAAAATTGTGTATGGAGAAAAAAGATTTTATGGGCCTTTTGACTTCAAACTTAGTGACTACTTCAAATGTGAATAATTCGATACATGTTCTTTATTTTTCGAAAATCAAAATCTGACAGGGTCAACAATGGGTTAAAAGTTAATATGGAGAAACTGTAAAAAGACATTAATAAATAAGCCTATTGTCTTCAAACTTGGTGAAAGTACTCTAAGAGAGAAATAATTCGATACGTTTTTTTTATTTTTTCGAAAATCAAAATGTGACGTGGTCAACAATGGGTTAAGAGCAGCAGCAACAAAATTTACGTGGGAAAAAACAAACACACGAAACGCAGCGAAATGAATTGCATAAATGTGCCACACATAGACGACGAGCGCCATTGTTGCACAATCCAAAGTGCAGTGAGCAAGCGGCAGCAACACACCGACTGCCAGACGGAAAGTGCAAGTTCAACATGTCGTACGCAAATGAACAGCAGCTGCGGAGGCGAAATGAAAGCGCAACGCAAGTGAATGGAATCAAATTGAAAATCACAGCAAAATGCAGATCGCAATGGCCGCCACACTGCAACACCTCCCGCATCAGCAGCAGCCACACAGCCCAGAGGGCAACAGTAGCAACAGCAACAGCAGCACAACATGTGCAGCGCATTGTTGCCGCTAACTGATGTCTAAGCGCATCAAGTTCGTCTTCGTTTGGCGGAGTGCAGCATCGCCGACTGCTAAACACATCCGCATCGTGTTCGCGCGCAGACTGGCAGCTGTTGTGCTGCACTTATCGAGCATTTTATCGCATTTCATGCGGATTTGCATATGTGCGAGCTGCGTGCAAAACTGCGCTTTGATTCATGCGTGGTATTGTTGTTGTTGTTGTTTTGTGTTGAAATTTATGCATTATTGTGTTTGTTGTTGTTGTTGTTGTTGTTGTTGATTACACTGTTACTCTGCTTGTAGTTGTTGTGTTTGTGCAATTCAAATTCAACGGAAATGAGGCAAAACACGCAACTGTCTTGGTTGATTTTCTGATATTTTCTATTTTTCTCTTCTCAATTGTTTTTGTTGTTGATATTATTTTTCACTGGAAGCGAGTGTTTATTTTAATTGAATTAAAATCAGAGTTTTCAATTCAACACATGCCGACAACGAAAGCTGCACTCTGTGCTCGAGTGTTTGCATATTTTACGAGTTGAATTGCTGTGCATTAAGTGCATTAAACATTTATGGATTTAAAGTGTTAATTCGATGATGATTGCTTTCTGCTGAAAGCATATTTCAAAGGGACGAAAGTGAGGAACAAAGAATAATGGCTTTCAAGAAAACCAAAAAGAGATCAGTTGCGTACAAAGACAATTGTAAAATTATGATAGCTGAGACTAAACGACGAGTGAAGAATGAAGGGATTAGATAGGCAGGGATTATCTATTGTACTTCGTTCTAGTGCAAATAATAAAACTAAAAAGTAGAGTTCGACCGATGCCAAATTTGTTGGCCGATGCCGATGCTGATTAATCGGTCGGACTCTACTAAAAAGTTCCCATGATTTGTGATGGATTACCATTGTCTCTGCTAATCAATTCTGGACACGTAGCGCTGTAGACAATGGAACACAATGGAGGATGTTTAGGATGCTTTCCTCGCTGACGCATCTCCAGACCTGTTCTGATCTTATGAGAGAAACTTTTTTTCAGACGGCCCATAAATTGTCACAGTCGAGTTTTTTCTTGGTTTGGAGTCAAAATCCTTTCGAAAGACCTTCGAGCTTTTTGGATGCCAGACAACATTCAAAAGTTCATGTTATTTTTTCACCTTTTTTAGCATTTATTAGAGCATTTCCAACCAATCGAGTAAAATTGTTTAACCCAGTAAAAGTCCTATGGCAACCACTTCTCTAATATGATCTATGGGCTTTCATTGTTATCAATGCCTGTGCCTTGTGACCTTGAAGATTCACACTGAAAAGACTTCGACTCGAAGAATGATCAAAAGACTACCGAAGTCAGTGTCGGTAGAGAGAATTAAAAAGCGATTAGCGAGTTGGGTTCATGAATGTAGAGGTTGGAATTCTAAAATATCGATTTTTTTTTTTAATTTCATATTTTCAAACTTTAGACCTTTAAGAATAAGCCTCTAAGAAGATTTACGGAAATTCGAATTATTTTCGGAGTTATAGTTATGTAATTTTGCTACGGGCCACTCAGACTGCCCGAAATGAGACTGTAAACTTTAAACACATTTTTCTCGAAACTACTTTTTTCGATGCGGTTGACATGATATCTCAAGTTCTAATGCACCGAATTACTTGAAATTTGTAACAGACTTATTTAATACTATCAAAATTGTCTGGGCGTAGGGGTTTTTGTAATTTGTTTTTTTTTTTTGCCATTTTTAAAAAATTACTAAAGTTGAAAAACAGGAGGCAAAAAATTACCTTTTTTTTGAGAAAGACTTTTTTGTGCAAATTTCTTTTTTTTCAAATCGGCTACGCCCAAATAATTTTACATCCTTGTTTAATAAGAATTAACCTTATTTTTATGTTTCAAATCGCTAGAAGGATTGGAATCACATCAACCAGGAGACACCTTTTTTTTTGAGTCCCCACTTTTCCGGCCTCTACTGACTTCAATTTTTTTTTTTCAACTATTATTTTTTTCAACTATTCTTAAATACCGATGTTTCATCATTAAATAAATAAATAAATAAATAAAAAAAAATAAAATAAATAAATTATAAATTTTTAAACTTTTCAAATATCAATAAAAAACTGATAAAAACATGGATAGTAAAAGTGATTACTGTTTTTTTTTTTTACGCCCCTAAAAGACAAGAATACCCCCTTAAAATGAACTTAAGTCAATTGGAAAAGCAGCAAAAAGACCTTTAATTTTACGGCATACATATTACTACCCGACAATCAATTGAAATTCCCCAGAATTTGAGTCATTTCAGCACTGCATAACGATTAGATAAAAGCAAATTCTAAGAAACAAACAATTCCTCTAAACAAAAACACCAACAGCAAAGAACAAAGAATACGCAAAGAAACGACCACGACAGCAAAAGCGCAAAGAAAAATAATAGCAAAATCATAAATGAAGCTTTAAGTGAGTTCACGGTATCATGGCAACTCTGCAATTTTTATCAAAAATGTAAAAGTGGAGTGAGGTAATGTGCACCTTAAATGTTAAGAAATACAAAAAGCAAATGTGTCACTAATTAGCTGATAATGTGCGTACAACAAAAGCGACAACAGACGTCACAATAACCACAACAAGATAAAAGTATTCACAACAAAATGTGACGCATTGCAACCTAACGTTTACATGTCATGCATGGCGATGGTAGGAAACTAAATTTATGTAAAATAGTTACGAGGCCAATAACCTCAGTGCGAAATTTAATTATAAACCATCTCAACTCAAGTTACTTTACTAAAAAAAAATCGAATCTACACAATAAAGCAACGCACTGTCATCTGCACTTTGCACTTTGTCCGTCTGTGCGTTGGTCCAACGGTCGTCACCTTTGGCAGTCAATTAATACGTCAGCCATAACAGCCAACGCCAACAAAAGTGTAAACAAAATTAAATGAAATTTGCAAATTTGCAAATTTGCCTCTCTCACACAACCCACATGCACTCATACATGTGCAGACACACAGACATGTGCATGTGTTAGTGTTGTGTAAACATTGGGTAAACATTTATCTAATGGATTCTTTGCCATTAATCTGCATATTTGCCGCACTCAACTCAACTCACTCCAATCGGCTCATCGAGTTGCATGAATGTGGCGAGCTTGTTTGTTTTTGTTATTGCCGCTGTTTGTTGTTATTGTATGTTCGAGTGGCGGAAGTCATGAAAATTTGCATATTTACGCTCATGCAGCAGCATGGCTGGAAATGAACTAAACGAATTTTGCAAGTGGCCGCCGCGGCCAATAATGCCAACAACTTCTGCAATGTGCTTGTTTCTTGCGGATCGTTGTAACTGTGGTTGGTGGTGTTGCGATTTAATGCATTCTTTGTTTAATTGGTATTTATTACTTGGCATTTATGGCGCGCTATAGGCTTTTTAATGTGCAAGGGGAAGAAGCCAGATTGTTGAAAGCAATAAATAGTGGAAAAAGAGACAAATGGATTAACCCTTTCGACCACGAATTTTACCGTGTTTCGATATTACCTTTTTGGTATTTAAATCATGAAAAATTTGCCTAAGAAGTGTGCACACGACATTTGAAGACGCCACGCCTCTTTGTTAGAGTTCTAGAGCTAGTTTGCTTTTGAACAATTTTAGCTTTAAACGAGTTAAATAAATTTTGTATAAATATTTTTGAATTACAAAAAAATTATTAAATATTTATGGAAAAATACAAAATTATCAGTTTTTGGTTTTATTTAACCATTATTAAAGAAACAGGGGTTTGATCAAACGCGCCCAACTCGTAAACTTCAATTAGAACACAAACTTTCCTGCTATCGTTGCAAATTATTGAAAATTATTTTGGGTATACCAGTAAATTTTTTAAATTTGCTTTGAATTCACTTTAACTATTAATTTGTTGGTATCTACTTAAAACAAACCCATAAATAAACCGTAGCTTTTGCTATACGATGACAAATAGGTGAAGTTGCTCTCAGGCAACTTTGGAGTCGAAAGGGTTAATGATGGCTAAAATTTTAATTGTGTTAAATGATATGTAAATTATGCATTTGGGCTTTTAAGGATTCGCGCTTGAAATGAAGTCATGAGTCAAATTGTGTTTCGAAGATAATTGTGAGAAATGTTGGGTTAGGTCGAAAGGTCATGTTTAGGTTAAAAGAGTAAAGTATAAAGAGAGTAGTGTGGAATGTATTTCAGAGGGCATGTTATTGTTAACTAAGGCATCTACTCATGTTTTTTTAATCAACAAAGTCCGCAAATAATGTCGACTGACGTCCTGCCTATCGAAAAAAATCCAAGAAAATAATTGGTGGTAAACAACGATAAGACTTGCAGCAGCCAGTTTAATTTGTGATTGACAGTTAAAAATAGAGCAAACAAGGACCCAGAAACAATACCTAATCAAACGCTTAAAGCTTTGGAGAAAGTCTGTGCAGATATTTTATAATTTCAGCACAAATAGCCACAAAGCGAATCCACCACAATGGGTTTGGTGTTGGCAAGAGTCTCAAGTTGCGATTAAAATTTTTATAAATATAGATACTATAAATATAGATAAATACAGAAAGGGACAAAGAAACAAGCCTTCAAGCATTGGCGTAAAAATATTCTATTCAAAAATATTTTAAGCACAAATGCCACATAAATAACTCGCCATTCCATTCAAAAACCAATAAACCCATTGTTGAATGCTTTCATAGTTTCCCTAATTAGAATCTTTTAGTAATTTGTTAGCTTCATAAACCAATTAGAACTAAAGTTCAATGAGAGTAGTTTCAATAGTTTTAGTTGTTAACTTCATTATAATTATTTATGCAAGAATGCGAGCAGCTCAAAACCATTAAAGTCAACTGACCTGTAGAACTGAACAATGAAAGTGCTGCATCGATTGAATCTCTTTGTCATCAAGACAACTTTCCATTGATTTTATATTTGTTATTTTTAAAACTAACTTCTTAGGTCCTTTAACTTATTTTTCTATGAATTTGTTCATAAAAGCTTTCGAAATGGTTCCTTTATATTACTAAGAAAAAATTGAATGCAGTAGACGTTCACAAATTCGAACCACTTTGTACAAGGGGTAGTTCGAATTTCCGAAATGTTCGAACTGGACTTTTTTAACTCATGTAAAAAGTCCAAAAAATATTGAAACAACATCTAATAAACTGGTATGTGATGTAATTTTTTTTTCTTCACATTAAACAAATTGTATAACTTTTTATTCGCATTCAAATCTATTTTTAATAGTCGCTTAAAATTTTCATAAAATCCATAAATCCAAAGCAAAGCAATTTGCCTGAACAATTTCATTAAATTTTTTTAAGATTTTAATTTTAACGTCCAAGTCAAAAAAAAATAGTTTTACGTTTATTCGACATTTTCATAATTTTTTTTGTCTACTTTTTAATCGAAACTGAGCCCAATGTTTACATACATAATAATCATTTTCGAGCGTGTGGCCAAACAATGCCAATTAATTTGTGTAATAAGCAAAATAAACACCAAAACAGGGAGGACAAAAAAAAGAAACGGAAAACGCTCGCAAATTCAAACAGCCAGTTCGAATTTCAGAGCATTCAATGCTGTAAAATATGAGGTTCGAATTACTGGAAGAATCGAATATGTGAGAGTTCGAACTTGTGGGCGTCTACTGTACATGGAATCCATTGATTTTTTGATTGTGTTACAAGGCTTTGCAAACTCTCAAGTTCATTGATGATATTATTCATTTTCGAAATTAATGCACTGATCGACCTAGAAGATCTATTGGGCCCCCTACACATAACTTACAGCATTGCAAGTTATTGCCCATAATTATTAGAAAATCATGTACAATTTTAATATTATTTTACCACACATGGCAATTGAACTAATGCATTGTTACAATTCAATTTTAGAAAGTTCAATAATAAAACTTAAAAACTTATGAAAACCTCTCACATTCTATTACAACTTCTTCTTCCTCTCTCTTCTGCTTCGAACAGACTCCGCACAGCATTTTCTGTACACAGCGCCGAAATATGCTCGAAAAGTTCCAACTTATGCTCAGTAAATCCAAATCAAATTCAACCATTGCCGCTCGAGAGCTCATCAAATTCGCAACTTACCTGCAAAGAACAAAAAAGAAGAAAAATTATAAACACATTTTTAACAATACGCATGCAAATGCACATAAAACAAACACTTGACACGAAAAAACTTTATATTTTATTAGCTTTGCGGCAAAGAAATGAACTCGACGCGAATGTACGAAACTTTGCCGCAACCAAAGTGCCTGCATCCAATTCAAAAAAAAAAACATGCAGCCTCCGACCAGGCAGAAAGAAAACCTAATATTTCAACAACGGTGAATGGCTTCCACGAAACTAATTTTGTTACTTCATTGCGCTGCTTCGCAGCCAGCACCCGCAGACACTCACACACACTCGAGCAACTGTTTGGGTGTGTAGTGTAGTGAAAGAATATCTAAAACAGTGAAAAATGTTTGCACAAAAGTTTCGACATTTCGATGAAATTGCACCTACAGCGAAGACAGGACCGACGACGAGCACAGCGCGAAACAAGCGAGACGACTGCACACAAATCTTTCATCTTTGCATAATAGAATTCGAAAAGATGCAGCGGCCGAACGCCGAACTTCTGTCGAGTTGGAGTTCAAGTGAAATACGGCGCACACAACACACAAATTGCTCCCAACTTGTGCGCCGCTGGACGCGAGCGGTGGGCGAGCGGAAAGGCGGTGCACGCTGTGCAATATAAATTTTGCATAATTAGACAATTACCATGGCAAATAGTGTGCGGTTAGTCGATGTGTTGATGACTGGCAGATCGGCTGCTGCAGTCATGGCCCGTGTCAGTGCCAATGCCAGCGCGTAGCTCCAAGGCGATGGAGTCGTTGGAATGTTGCACGTCAGTGCGCCGGGTGTCGGAGGACAATATTGCAGTGTGTGTGTGTGATAGTGAAATATGCGTTGTCATTCATTTTATAAGCCATTGAAAACTTTATAACTAGTAACGACTTTAAGGCAACGATGGCCAACTTTATAACTTGATGAACTCTGACAATTGTCGAAAACAAAGTCAAGAAAATTTGCATGGTGGGGGAGGGGCAGTGCTAGGGGGGTTTAGTGCAGACTAAACTGTATTCTGAGGTAGAGTTTTTAAAGTTACAGGAGCGATCCAGCACTCAAAAAATCACTCAAAAAGTATCGAGTTTCAATTGATTTGGCTAACTGATTCATTACCGTCCTTGAAGTTACTGGAGCGATCCAGCTAGGGGACTCCATGCATACTAAACTATATTCTAAGTTACAGTTTCTGAAGTTACAGGAGCGATCCAGCACTCAACAAAGTATCGAACAAAAAGCAGGATTCAATTTATTTGGCTAACTGATTCATAAACCGATTCTTTTGCCACTTTCTTCAACTCCTTTTAGTTTGAGCATCCAAATCAATGAAATAAAATAAAATAAAATACAACAAAATAAAATAAAATAAAATAAAATAAAATAGCACAAAATAAAATAAAGTAAAATAAAATAAAATAAAATAAAATAAAATAAAATAAAATAAAATAAAATAAAATAAAATAGCACAAAATAAAATAAAATAAAATAGCATAAAATAAAATAAAGTAAAATTAAATTAAATTAAATAAAATAAAAAA
Source organism: Melieria crassipennis (assembly GCA_963668005.1). Classification (NCBI taxonomy): domain Eukaryota; kingdom Metazoa; phylum Arthropoda; class Insecta; order Diptera; family Ulidiidae; genus Melieria; species Melieria crassipennis. The sequence goes on along the minus strand of OY764962.1, from coordinate 120,349,731 downwards.
AATAAAATAAAATAAAACCAAATCAAATCAAACAAATCGAAATAAACTAAAAAAAAATAAAATGAAATGAAATAAAATAAAATAGCACAAAACAAAATAAAATGAAATTAAAAAAAATAAAATAAAAATAAAATAAAATAAAAAAGTAAATTAAAGTAAAATAAAATAAAATAAAATAAAATATCATAAAATAAAATAAATTAAATAAAATAAAAAAATAAAATAACAAAATAAAAAATAAAATAAAATAAAACTAATTAAATTCTTATCACTAGTGCGGTTACCGCAGATCGTTAGTGCCTTGAACCCCAAGTCAAAAGGTCGTTGCTTGATTTTTTCCACGCATTCAATACTAATTTAAGAAAATGCATCTCATCGTTGGGAGTAATAATCGCTGTTCGGAATCGTAATTCCGATTATTATCTATTTAAGGATTTACCATCAGTAGAAAACCAACTAGATTTCGGAATGAACCAGGTCAAGCCACTTAGAACTGGGAAAGAAGTCTCACATTTTGACACAAAAAATAATAAAAAAGTATCGAACAACAAGCAGTTTTCAGTTGATTTGGCTAACTGATTCATAAACCGGTTCTTTCACCACTTTCTTCAACTCTTTTTAGTTTGAGCATCCAAATTAATAATCGACATCAATCTCCAACTGAGGACCCATGACAAAGTTAATTTAAATTAAATTAAGAAAATTCATCTCATCGTTGGGAGTAATAAAAAATAGTTTCCAACTTGCTGTTCGTAGTTGCAATTCCGATTATTATCTTTTTAAGAATTTACCACCAGTAGAAAACCAATTAGATTTCTGAATAAACCAGGCCAAGTCTTTAAGAACTGCGAAAGAAGTCTCACATTTTGACATAGAGCAAATTTTGCAACAACCAGCAATGACAGAAACCATAAAAGACTGCAAGCAAAACCATTCTGACGGAGCACATTTGAGGTACATAATTTGTGTCTGGCCAACTCTGGCATATAATAAAAACCATGGCAAATTGTTATTTCTTGGCCACTGTTGCACATTGTAAACACTGTTGTCTTCATACTTAGTAGGAATTGTCTACTGTTTCAATGTATGTGTAGAAGTGCTCGCAGAGAGCGCAGAGATGGAATTTTGAAAAGTGCCAGTTAAATGCAGCTCAAATTGTTGCTAATGCCAAATGATGTGCAAAAATCGGTTTATCACCGACTGTTGCTGCTTTTACGGTAATGCATTTTGGTCCAGTACTGAAATTAATCGCACACACATACATGGAGAAAACACATTTTGTAGTCTAATAGTGAGTTACATTAGCAAAGTCATTAGCATTGTTGCAATGAAATTCTCTTAATTCGTGTGCAGGAATAGAAAAGCTGCCGAGAATTTGCACAATTTTTATATCACAATAATTTTGCGCTAATGAGTCGACACCACATTATATCAAATATGGCGCATTTAATGTTTGCTGAAAATATTTCTGTTGTTGTAGGGGGGTTAAGTTCAACACTAAATGACAGCCAGCTGTCATAAAAGCTGTTCAAAAAAAATATCGCTTACTTCACTATGACAAATCAACGAAAATATTAGCCACAATGATTGCCGCAAAACTGTCAAACGACAGCACAAATATGCCACTTTTGACGTCAGGCAAACTTTCAAGCAGCGTCGCCAACAACGTCCGTCGTGGCAATAAATCAATTAGCACTTACTTGTCCACATTTGGACAGATAGGCTGGCTGGCTGGCTAACTGACTGGCAGACGGGCGCAGCAACATCAAATCACTTACATATACATACAACAAAACGTGAAAGACTTATTGATTTTTTTCATACATTTTTTGCTGTATTGTAGGCCAAACAAAACACATTAAAATGTCAACAACAACTAGCATAATAATAACAACAATCGTTGGGTGGTCAGCGTGGAGCAGCACCACAGCCAAGCCAACTTTTATTGTCCTGGCGCCACGTTGGCGTAGAAATTCATACCCATTCACACACACACACACACACACAAATAAAGCCTGCCTGACAGTCGCGCACCATCCATCACTACTCAATACACAATAAATACTCGCACAATTCACCACCCACAGCCCAGTGTGCGGCGCGTGCAACGACATCGACAGGCAGCATCGTCGTCGTCAGCATCAGCAACAGCAGCAACAACAACGACACAGCGCCATTTGCCTTTGACGTATGGCCGGCCGATGCGGTGGCAGCACAAGTTGCACATTGGAGAACTGGAACTTTTGCACATTCATACAACCCGAAAAACAACAGCAACAACAATAGCAACACAAAGAATCAGCAACAACGACAACGCTGGCAACAATAAAATTGCTGTTGACAATGTTGCCGCTGTTGTTATTGTTGCTGTTGCTATTCATGTTTATGTTGTTGTTGTTGTTGCTAGTGTTGTCGCCGCCGTCATTGATGATGTTGGTGATAATGTTTATTAGTTTCATGACTTTGTTGCCAGCATTATTATAGCAACAACATGTCGGGTTCTGTGCATTCAACTTTTGCTGGACACATTGTTGTTGTTGTTGGTGTTGGCGTGTTTGCTGTTGCATTCACTGGCCACCGTTCTGGTTGGCATGTGAAGAGTTGTGTGCAATAACAATTTGTCACTTTACAAAAATATTTACTTTTGTAATTAGTTAACAGTTATGTTGTGTGTTGCTATTGCTGTTGTTGTTGTTGTTCTTGTTGTTTTCAGTGATTACTGCTGTTTATTGCTCTATGTGATACATAGGATTTCAGTTTATTTGCACAATTGCAAGCAATTGATCCGTGTGACATTCGTAATTGGCAGCAAATGGCGGCGAAAAGTGGAGCACACTTGGCGGCAAATTAAATGGAGCAACATTAACCATAAGTTGCGATAAATATCTGAGTGATTGCGAGCGCTGATATGAGACGATTTCAATGTGTCTTTCATTGAAGCTGACAACATTTTAGTATTTGTCCTTTTAACATCTGAACAGCCCAGTTTATTTTGCCTAAAGGCTAATACAGATTTTTTATATCTTGAAGAAAAATATGATAAATTCAGTGGCGCACACAGGATTTCATTTGGGGGAGGGGGTTGAGTACAATGTTTGAGCCGGATACCAACCGAAACCATTTTTTGTACCAGGAATTTTTTTATTTGTGGACTTTGAACCCCCAAAACTACCCCCTTTGTGCGCTACTGGATAAATTAAACTAACATTTGTGAATAGTAATAAAAGTTTTTATATTTTTTGGTCCATAACATTGGCTCAACACTCCCAGGAACATTCTAAGCTTATAATCCCCAACGTTTCTGTGGTTAATGAGCTCAATGAACCCACCCACAATCCCAGAGTCATTGGTTTGAATCTTGATCTAAGAAACGACACCAAATAAGAACAACTTTTCTTGGTACAAATTCCCAAAAAACCTAAGGAATCAAATGTTAAGAAGGAAAATATCCTGCACGCTATGTATCACTGCTCGGTCTGCATTTGAACGATGTTTGTATGTATTGTGCCTACCCGATCTATATCGTCGCCTCAGAAAACAAATGTCGTATGTCTTACTAGGCTCAATGGAACATACGACAATCGTTTTCTGAGGCGACGATATCGATCTTGCTTCTATCTAAACAAACCTTTACAAGACTTACAACGACAGCTTTTACAACTATTAAATTTCACTAAGAAATCGAACTGGTTTCCTTTTCATATCTGGCAAAGGATCGCTACAATCGTACAAGATCGACAACAACATTGTTTGTATGTATCACTTGACACATTAAAAGTGGCATCACGACTTATTCATTCAAATCTGCTAAGACATCAGTCTCATATCACTTAACCCTTTCGCTACAGGTTTTTACTGGGAAAAGTTATAAGTTTAATTTTTACGTTTTAGTCTTCTATGTGTTTATTTTAGCAACATTCCATAAGAAATTTTTTACTTTTTACACTCGGGCCCTGTATTTTAAAGTGTTTTTCTATGCAAACAACCACATCGTTGTGGCTGTAATAATTACTTAAACATAAAACTTTTTACGCATAACGAAAATTTGAATATTTCTTCATTTACTTCAGCCAAAATTAAAAAAAAGAAAAATATCTAAATTGAAAGAAAACGTCAAATTAAAAAGTTCTCTAATTTTTTCTGCTTCTTCTTCATTTACTATGTCAAGATATACCATTACACAAACGTGTATACTTCTCTTCTTTAAACTTAAATATTCAGTTTATTAATTTCGTATTTTTCCTAAAACTTTAAACTATTCTAAAGAACAAAAAAAAATGTATTCTTGCAACCATAGAGGATGCAGACATCCACAAAGTAGCATGTTGCCATATGGCAACAAAATAGCGAAAGAGTTAAGATTAAAATTTAACACTTTCGAGTCCGAATTTTTTGCCTAAGAAGTGTGCACACGACATTTGAAGTCGCCATGCGTCTTTGTTAGTTCTAGAGCTAGTTTACTTTTGAACAATTTTAGCTTAGAACGGGTTAAAAAAAATTATTTAATATTTATGGGAAAATACAAAATTATCACTTTTTTATTTTATTTAACCTTTATAAAAGAAACAGGGTTTTGATCAAACACGCCCAATTCGTAGACTTCAATTTGAACAAAAACTTTCCCTGATATCGCTGCAAATTATTGGACATTATTTTGGGTATAACAGTAAAGTTCTTGTAATTTGCTTTGAATTCACTTCTAAAAATATTAATTTGTTGGTGCCTACTTAAATTAAACCCATAAATCAGTCATAGCTTTTGCTATAATGGAGATCTGCACTTCAACTAGAACCCAACTAAAACTTTGAAACTACATAGAGCAAAAAATCAACTCAATTCCCATCCTTTTCCATTTTTTTTATTGCATCTTACAACTCAAAGGAATATCTTTTTTATGACAATTAACTTCGGTCTATTTTTTGAGCCATTCCACTTTTGCATGAATTGAATTTGAATTTGAATTTTTCACGAAAATCTGCAAACTTATTAGCAGTCATTCACTTCGAGTTCATCTTCATACAAACATATGCACATATGTACATAAATATATATATATATATATCTATGCGGCATCCAGCCAGATAGAAAGCGCAAAGCTGCAACAGTTCCCACACACGTTGCCACGTTGAATAATATCAACCGACGTAATGTGCTAGCGTGTTCAGCTGCTCAGTCGGCTGCTGCTGTTGGCTGTGTGCATTTTTAATTTCCGCGCAAATGTGTTTTTTTTTGTTGCTGTGTGTTTTGTTTTTTGTTTTTAATAAAATTAAATTCAAATAAACTGCAAAAGTGCACTCGCTCACCCGCAGCGCGTTTATGAGTCACTCACTTACAGCAACTGCACTCTTCACATCTCTCCCACGCACACAGTGTGCCCGGTGCCCCTCGCGCCCTGCAGCAACGTTCTAGTGATTCATTACTTTGATGGAGTACTGTTATGTGTGGAAGGCATGGCTTGGGGTGCGCTGGTCGCCGTTGTTTTTGTTGCCGGTCAATTGCAATGCAATTGTTGTGGCATAAAAAACTGAAAAGCAAAAGTGGCAGTGGGGGAATGCCAGATTGAAATTAAAGTTGCCACTTGCGGCAGCCCATATATACATACATATACATTACACATACACACCCACATTCACCCATGAATATATAGACTGGAGTGTGTTGTGCACTGCGCGAAGCAGCCAAGCGTGCAGAATTCGCAACTAAACAAAAACTGAACGAAGGGGGGGCGACAGGGCGGCTGCAGCTGGAGCTGGGCGCAGGTAACTAATATGCAAAGCGCTGGCAGGGGCAAAGTGCGGGGAATGATGTAATAGCAGTGACAGTGCAAACGCTGCACACTGCAAAAAAAACACGTTGCTTGCTTACTGATCATTTGCGGGTCTATTAAACTGTCGAGCGAATGAATTTTTAATAGATTTTAATTTCATTTAATTGCAATTTTATTCTTTATTAATTTTAACTTAATTCAATTTAATTTTGAATTATTTAAGCACAAAACAAATAAGTGACAAGAATTTTTTCAGTGCAACCTCTCCATATGCACACATAGGTAATTTGTTTATTTACCTATGGGCATGTGTGTGTGTGTGTGTGAATGCTCATAAATCGCGCACACACACACTCGTCAAAGTATTGCTCTGTCGCCGAGTGACAAAGCGGTTTCAGTTGCAGCTTCAGCAAGTGTCAGTCATCGAGCTGGAAAAGTGGCTTGCAATGGAGATGAAAAGTGGAGCAGAGCGGGAGAAGAGCGAATTGACTTGAAAATTGCACGGTTTCAATTACACAAATGGGAACGTGGCGCAATTGCGCAGTTCAAAACAACAAAAACAAAAATAATAAAATAAAAATAAATCACTTTAACGGGAAAGTAAAACGTCAACATTCACAACAGATTAAAAAACAAATCAACAAAACTCAACTAAAAATAAACTAAATTTTCTAATTTAGTTAAAAGCTTTTTTGATTATGTTTTAAAATAGCTGATTTCAACTAGAAAAGATTTATTTAAATCGAGTTAATAAATATTTTTTTAAAAGATTTTTTTTAATTTTAAATGTCAACATTTACAACATATTAAAAAATATAAAAAAAAATTTTAATATTTAGTTAAAAGCTTTTTTGGTTATGTTTTAAAATAGTTAATTTCAACTAGAAAATATTTATTTAAATCGACTTCATTAATATTGTTTAAAATAATTTAAAAAAAAATAGTTAAGTATAGTTAAGCTTTAAAAAAGTTAATTTCAACTAAAAAAAAGTATTTAAATCGACTTAATTAATATTGTTTTAAAAGATTTTTTTTTAATTTTAAACGTCAACATTCACAACAGATTAAAAAAACCAGTAAACAAAACTTAACTAACGTAACTAAATTTTAAAATTAACTAAATTAACTAAATTTTAAAATTTAGTTACAAAATTTTAAAATTTAACTAAATTAACTAAATTTTAAAATTTAGTTACAAAATTTTAAAATTTAGATACAAAATTTTAAAATTTAGTTACAAAATTTTAAAATTTAGTTACAAAAATTTTAAATTTAGTTACAAGCTTTTTTGATTGTAAAGAAGTTAATTTCAACTAGAAAATATTTATTTAAATCGACTGAACTAATATTTTTTTAAATGAGTTTCTTTTTATTTCTGAATTCAAGTAATTTAAGTACATTTTTTAAATATTTTTTCAGACTCACAGATCAACCATTAAAGTAGACAATTTTTAATTTGTTTTTAAAATTTTGATTTTTAGTTTTCTATAAACAAAAATTATGCAAAACCAATAGTTATAGTTAATTTCATCTAGAAAAGATTTATTTGAATCGACTTAATTGATATTTTTTGGAGTTCTTTAAAAAAATTTTGCGAACTAAAAAGTGAAATTCTGAATTTTTATTTATTAATTTCAATTAATTAAATAAATGTAAAAAATATTTTTTCAGACACACATCACCCATTTTAATTTTTTTTTATAATTTTATTTTTTACTTTCCTATAAACAAAAATTATGCAAAAGCAATTTCAACTCCTCTGCACATATTGCACACATAAATTTTAACTCCACAAAATGTTGTAAGCGCCACCTTAAACACCGACAACTGTCATGAATGAGACGACTTCGCCTTATCGCAACTGCGAGGGCTTTTCCTGTTGTTGTTTTTCTTATCTGAAGTGATTGCGCTCTTCACACACACACACATACACACACACAACACATTTTCTGCAACACAGGTTATATGGTTGGGGAGGAGGGAGAGGGGAGAGGGGAAATTGCTTTTTCAAAGGCGTTGCAACCAGTTTTGCTGCTTGCTCACCTTCAACGTCCTTTAAGCAATTTTCTGCATTTTTTTTTTGCCACATAAAACTACTAACAATGATAATAATAACAACACAAACAACAACAATAAGGTAGTGTTATAGAAAAAGCAAAAAACCGCACTCAAATTGCATGCAACAGCAGCAAGCAAACACTGCAACTATGAGGAACACACACACACACGCACACGCAGACTTAGGAAAAAACTGCAACACAATCGCTGCGGTTGTTGTAGTTGTAGTCGTTGTTTTATGCCGCTTGAACGCGCGCACACCAAAACCTGCCACGACTTTCATATGCACAACAAATGCAACAATACGAGGGCGCGGTGCAAGCAGGCCGCAAAGCCGATCCGCGTGCAAGAATTAGAAGCGACGAAAAAAAGGCAAAAGATTGCTGGAGCTATAAGTAAATCTAACCCAGGGCCTGCCGGTGGTTCGCTTTTGCGCTCCGTCACGCTGCGCATTTTCTTGCGCTGCCACTCAGCCACTTCATCATTGGCGGCAACGCACCCGGCCAAAGGTTCGCCAACGTCATCACACATTGGCATGCCGAACGTTTCGCAGATTTTCGCACATACGCAGCAGCCGCAACCGCTGCCATCCATCGTCAGCCAGCAAGCCGGCCAGTCATTCTGCAGCGCCGCGCAAAACGTCGTGTACATACATACATACTTACATATACTATATGTATGTATGTAGTACATGCCACAGCCGCGTGCCGCTGCTCCAGTCCACTTCAAGCCAGTCTGCATCGTTTAAGAGTTAACGACCGAGGAAGCACCAAGCGACGCTGCCGCACATTCTTGCGATTTTGCTTGCCGTCGCCGTCGTCACCCCTCAACTCTTTCCCCTCATAGTTTTTATCGTTTTCCACCCGCAGACCAGTTTTTGTTCGGCACTTTTCTTGCTTGTTCTTGCAATATGTTGCATGTTGCCAGCAACAACAATATTTTGTGGGCCAACATTATCCTTGTAGTGGTTGTTACTATTATTGTTGTTGTTGTGCTGGCTCTAATAAAGTTATATGTGCTGTTGGTGGGTGTGTGCGGACTTCATGCGGCACGCATGTGCCACGAGCACATTTACAACGCCGTCCGTCCGTACAACTATGCGATCCGCATGTACGCACATAAATATGGCGGCGACGTGGGCGGCACAAGGATGCGTAGGGCGCTAATATTTAGTGCAGCACCTCTGGTGGCAAAGTCTACACTCCGACTAGCAGCAACACCTTCGTGTCGGGCAACAGACAGACATTAGCTTGCAATGGAGTGTTGCCAGAGTTCATAAATCAGGCGTGTTTTTTTTATAAAAAAGAGAGAATTTATTAGGATGCACAGTAGGACGTTATCAATTCTGTATTAAGTCACGCAATTTCTTCACTGACCACAACAAATCATTTTCGAATACACACATTTGATTTTTTTGCATTGCATTGCTTCAGTGGAGCACACAGGATTTCATTTTGGAGGCGGTTTTGCATGCAACTTTTGAGCTGAATACCATTCGAAACCATATTTTGTACCAGCAATTGTTGTGTTTAGGGGGTTAGAACCCCCAAACACTCCTGTGTGCGCCACTGCATTGCTGACTTAGTGGAAAATAGAGCTAAGATAAGAATTGCGAGATACGAAGTTACAAATTGTGACCTGCAATTTTACTAATAATTTCGTTAATACAAATTCAAATCAAACTTTCTTTGATCAGATGAGCCATAAAAACTCTGTCATTGAGTAGTTTAGGGGTTTAGGGGTTTTACCCCTAGATTTCGGGTTTATTTATTTGGATTGGGGGGAAATTTTATGATAGATATTTAAGGGAAAAATTGAGGGGGAAATATTTTAGATTCATGTACCAATTTTCATGAAATATTCATTTTATGTGTGCATTACAAATTTGGAGGGAAATTTTCGTTTTTAGGGAGAAATGGACTTCATTTTAGGGGATTGCTTGAAATCTGGCAAGCCTGTGACCATTTAAAGCATTGATTGAGTATTTAATGATAAAATGGCTTCTACCCAGAAAATTAACGAAGGAACAATGAAAGCGCTCATGAGGGGTATTCTAAAAAAAGTTAGAAACTTTAGCCTTGAAAATGTATTATAAGTGTTTTGTAATAAATTTTAAAATCTACATGAAAGAAATGTTTAATAAAACCCAACTTTTAAAAAATTGGACTAGTGGTTGCTGAGATGTTTTAATTTTTCGATCTCACATTTTTTAATTGCGCAGTTCAAAACAACAAAAACAAAAATAATAAAATAAAAATGTTTAAAAAAGTTTAAAAAAATTAACGAAGGAACAATGAAAGCCCTCATGAGGGGTATTCCAGAAAAAGTTAGAAACTTTACCCTTGAATATTTATTATATTTTTTTTTCTAATACATTCAAAAATCTACATAAAAGACGTATTAAATAAAGCCAAACTTTTCAAAAATTGGACTAGTGATTGCTGAGATGTTTTAATTTTTCGAAGTCACAATTTTTAATGACGCATTTCTTACTTTAACTTTCCATGCAAATTGATAACTTTTGGAAATTGTTTAACACTAGAATGCCCGACAATCTGACCTACCTTAAGTGCCCATATGTAGTAATTTTGACTACAATATTGTTTTCCGACTTTTTTTAATCTTATTGGTTTTTAAGTAGAAAATATGAATACATGCACATTGCTGCACATCAATGACATAAAATGGAAAAAAATTTGGAGTTTGGAATTTGTGAATGAATTTTGTGAGTGAATTTTGGATTGAAAAACATGGGAATTATCACAACCTACTATGATTTTTTTTAAATATTTGCAATTTTTTGACATTTTCATAATTAGAAATGCATATTTGTCTATTTATCAGTAAGATTTGTTGAAAATTTTATATAGGTAGGCAAAATGACTTCTTTTGGGCATTTAAGGTAAATGTTGCAAAATTGGGGTAACAAATTTTTTTACAATATTTTCAATTTATTTATTCAATTTAGCTTTAAAAATTAGTAACAGTCACGTAAGATATTTTTTTAGAAAGCGATGCAATAAAAGTTATTTACAATAAAAGACATCAATGTAGTCAAAATGACTACCTTGGGCATTCTAGTGTTAAGCAATGCGACCAAAAGTGATCTTTTGTGCAATTTTTAGTTGTAACAAATTGGCAGAAATATACAACCAACGAATAGCAAAAGTAAACAATGAAACAAAAATTAAATAAACCCCCAAATGAGCAACATTTATGATGCATTAACCGCAAGAAGACCACAGAAAGCAAATAATATTACAATGTTTAGATATCACAAAGTGCAAACACAGCACAAATGCGAGTGGCAACAACAGCCCTATAACAACAACAACAACAATAACGCACTCACCCACTTAATTTCAATCTCGGCAAGTCCATAAAGAACTTTAATAAATACTCATCTGCGTATTTATTTACTATACTTGCGCACATCTCGCGCAACCAGACACTGGCAACACGCTGGCAACGCCGCGCCACACATGCCACACTTTGCCGCAGCGATTGGGGCTTGTGGCGTGCGGTGTAGCAGAGTGCTGCGACTTTTTGCCATATTTACTAATTTGCATTTGGGTATTTTTGCTACTTGGAGTTGTCATAAAATTCAACACCTGGCTGCAAGCGACAGTGGGCGAGAGCGAGAGTAGCAAAAAGTGTAAGCAATGTGACGAAGACACAAGAAACCAGTTGGCAATTTGTACAGGATTGAAGTGAAGACACTAAACAAAAAAGTAAAAGGGAAAAGTTTAAGGAAATCGAATATAGCGACTCACTGACAGACAGACAAATAGCGCAGGCCCAGTGTTGGGTGTGTGTGGTGGCGTGAAAGCCAAACCATATTGTGCGAGGCAGTTAGTAGCCAAGGAGGCAGACAGACAGACAGACAGGCAGAGTGAGGGCATTCCGGCAGCCAACTGGTTGGGTGGAAGCGTATACAAATTTCAAGCACACTTCAAAGCTAGTAAAGGCAGACAAACAGGCCAGCAAGAAGCTGTTGTGCGGGGCAGTGCACTAACAGCAGTGGAAGAGTAGAACGCAGAGCGAAGACAAGCGTGCTGAATAATGACATGTCTTAAGGTACTCCATGCTGTCACAGTGAACATAAAACCACTAATTGAAGTGTGGGCGGCAGCTAGAACAGCAAATGGGCGCTAAAGTTTAAGTTTGATGTCACACACACCCACACACAATCACACAAAAGGAACAGAAGCCAAAAGAGCGAGTTGCACTGATAAGGCAAGAGAAGCAAAGAGAAACGAAAAGAAGTTGCAATAAAGAAGTCAGTGAAATGAAATGGAATATGTGCAATTGCCACTTTTGCTAGAATAAAGTTAGCTGAACGGCGCACTAATTGGGTTAAAGTAGGTACATGCGGCACCAACACACAGACAGATAGACAGCCACAAGACCGCACAAGTGGCATGTCTGAAATGCTGCTGGCTGCCGTTGACATGCCTACTTGGCCAGCGTAGCAAACGGCAAATGGGCCAAAGACAGCCGCAAGCTTTGCTTCTTTAAAAGTTTTTTAAAGTCACAAGGAACAAATGCAACCCTGTGTGCACAGTGCACACGTATTGCAATTGCCATTACCGAGTTGTCGTTGTCATTGCGCAACATAAATTAATTTTTGCCCGCTGCACAATAACTCAGACGATTGAAAACGTACGTGTACGCCAAGCCGAAAGACGCATGCAACATGCGCGAGAATTCTATATGTGTGTGTGTGTGTGAGTAATGCATGCAAAATCTATGCCGTATAGTGCACAAATGTAACCTTGACATTAACATTACATGTCACACAAATCGCAAGCAGACAGCCAGCAATGCCAGCAACAACAACAACAACAACAACAACAACAACACAAAAACAGCTTCACATAGACAGTAAAGATGGAAGTCGGCGGCATATGAAAAATTCATTGCGCTGCCAATCCTCGTACCCAGTGCAACTTGCGCGCCCGTAAAGTGAGGTTAGACCGCCACGCAGACAATGGAGGCAGGCAGCCAGTCGAAGTTCACATGTAACTGGCGCATTGTTGTGTGCAGCAATAGTCAGCAACATGACAGAAATTAAAAATTTACACTCGCACATGAAAAGTTTGTCGGCTCTCATCTTTTTGACTGTTGTTATTGTTGCTTTGGCTCATCACACACACACACACACACACACACACACAGCACAAACAACAAAGTGAATAGATGAATTTATGCGTTGCCGCTGCTTGCTGCCTGCTGACTGATGAGCGTTGCAAATGTGAATAATTATGATTTGCATGGAAAGCCATAGTTGTCATTGCTTTTGTTGTTGCTTTTGCGTTAGGCGTTGCACTTAAGCGGATATTACAAGACAGTAGCGATCGTTAAGCATTAACGAGTGTCAAGTTTAATTGTCAAGCGCACAATGATTGACATGTGTTGCATAAAATATATGTTTATTTGTATGTGTAAACATGTGTTTGTAAACATAAAATTAGCGGACAGTTGTGTTGTCTTTAGAGCAACGCTTGACCAGTGTTTACGTTGGCATTTTGTTCAAGCAAATATTTACTTTGAATTTCCCTTTCAGCGGCAACGGTTTTTTACGACTATTACCGTGAAACCATTAAAATATTAATACCACTTTAAAAATGTTTGTTTTAAAATATTAACATCACTTTGAAATTGTTTGTTTTAAAATATTAACACCACTTTAACCCTTTCGGGACGGAGTTTAGTTTTGAAATTCAAAACACTCTCAGTAGAAATGTTCCCATGCTATGAGAGTTGGAGTCAGAAAATTAATAATTAATTAATAAAATCTAAATAATTTTTTTGAGGGGCATTAAAAAGATGCTGGGACGTATTATCCCAGTAGTCCCGAAAGGGTTTAAACTGCTTGCAAACGTTTTTTATATCTATTGAAGTATTTCACTTGTAGTATGAAGCGGGATTTGAGCCAAAGAGCCTATGACTGCTAGGTTTAGGCATTCATTTCATTAACCCTTTTGCTACAGGTTTTTACTGGGAAAAGTTAAAAGTTTTAAATTTTACGTTTTAGGCTTCTATGTGGTTATATCAGCAACATTCCATAAGAAAATTTTTAATTTGTATACTCGGACCCTGTATTTTAGAGTGATTTTCTATGCAAGTAACCACATCGTTGTGGCTGTAATAATTACTTAAACTTGAAACTTTTTTCGCATAACGAAAATTTGAATATTTCTTCATTTACTTCAGCCAAAATTAAAAAAAAAGTATCTCTAAATTGAAAGAAAACGTCAAATTAAAAAGTTATCTAATTTTTTCTGCTTCTTCTTCCTTTACTATGTCAAGATATACCATTAAAAAACGTGTATACTTCTCTTCTTTTAACTTAAATATTCAGTTTATTAATTTCGTATTTTTTTTAAAACTTCAAACTATTCTAAGGACCAACAAAAAATGTATTCTTGAAACCACAGAGGGTTCAGACGTCCACAAAATAGCATGTTTCCATTAGGCAACAAAATAGCGAAAGGGTTAAAGATGAACAGTTAAAGATCAGTAATCTCGTTCAATCGATAAATCTTGGTTCTAACTGCAGTCAGCAACTAATGAAATTATTCCTTGTTCCCGTTTTTTTTCTCGGAGAAGGTGGAGAATCTTTGAAAGATACAGCTAAACCCGTGTTCAACTGTATGCCGAATCTTTACGAACTAAAAACATCCCCCAGTTCCCAGTCGAACTCCAGGGCTGCTTTTCAGCCTTTGTAGTTCGGCTCGTAGCTGCAACTTCCTGTGTAAGTATGCAAGTGCTAGAGGCTACTTCAAAAAATGTTCTGTGCTATTCATGTTAACAATGATTGCCATTGTTTAATAATATCCAGCGGAGGCCTTTTCACGTTGATTGCAACATAGTTGGTAGAGCTTCAAAGAAAACACTATGCCATTCCAAAGCCAATGAACATTGTCGACAAAGCAGAGCAATAGGCCACAAATGCAACAGCAACGCAACCAAAGGGATTTTATCATCAAACGCATCTGAAAACCAATTTTAAAGTCAGACTGCATTAATGAGTTGTTAGAATCATTTAAGTAAGTAAATAACTTATCTGATAATAATGATAAAATACCTAAACAAAACCACGCCTATGACTATTTACTTTACTTCAACATTTATGCTTTCACATAAAATTCAAACACTCAACTGTGAAAGCATTTAATATGCAAATATTTTCAATGCATACCAACACAGTGCAAGAAAATTGTTTGCGCCACATGCCTTTACACTTAATGCCATTGCTATGTCTTGCGCAGATAGTTTCCGTGAGATTGGAATGGCACATTCCTCAAGTTGTCCACGACACGCATGAGCGAACGCTGCTCCGCCCCCACCCCAAACATTTTCCACCTCTATTCACTACGCAGTGGCAACTTTCCGCTGTGCGCTCATTCTTTCCATCCATTACACACAAATTCAATTAGGCCACTCCAGTAATAATTGCAAATATTAATTTTAATAAACTGCCGCTTACTGGGTCCGCTCCGCCTACTCTTTTCCTCAGCTAGCTGTTGCTGTTGCTGTCGTTGTTGCTGTCGCTGCTCTTAATGGTATCATTTTTCATTTGCTAATTTAATATTTATGCAATTTTCTTCAATTTCCTCTGCAGCCTACCGTTGTTCTCATCCTGTTGCTGCGCATTCTTGCAACAAAAGACAAACAGCCGCTGTCGCAACACCTTCGACGGACGCAAATTCTCGAACAACTGCAGGTAGCGCCGGCTCCAACCAATGTAAAAGATGCCAACACAGTTGTTGTTGTTGTTTTTTGTTTTGTTAATAATGGAATCACTTCATCTGCCACGCAACGTAGCAACAACAACAACACCAGGAACAAAGCAGCTGACTGTCGCTGTCGAAGAAGCGCAACACGAAAACGTATGAAATAATAAAAAGGTAGCTGTAAGAAATATCGCGGGGTTGATTGTTGCATTGGGAGGGGGGGCGGGGGGGGGGCCGACACGGCGGCCCAAGGGTGCGCGAAAAAAAATTACAAATTCCTTACACATTACCGCACTTGCCGAACGGCCAAGCAGCGAGCGATTAGTGTTGCCAGATTTAGACAAATATTAGAGGAGAATGTTTCGCATTTAACACTTTCGCGACTACTGGGACAATATTTCCACAGTAAATTTAAACAACGCAACAACAACACAATTTAATATATTTACAAAGCCAACTCATTCCAATGATTGGTGAAAGAGGCAAAACAAAATTAGCTTCCACTATTCGTTGCATTAATGTGGCTTTTGTATTTGACAGATTTTTCATGTCCATTCATTTGATGAAAATTATAATAATTATATAAAATTATAATAATTATATAAAATTATAATAATTATATAAAATTATAATAATTATATAAAATTATAATAATTATTATATAATTATATAAGCTCCCAGTATAACGATTAAGGATCAAAGACTTTGCTTTGATCCCAAACAAATTTTTTTTATCATGTTTTCAAATATCCTTAAAGTTGAAAAACAAGCCGTTCTCGAGATAAAGCTGCATCGCAAAAGGGTTAATGTGCCATTGTCCTGCTCAAGTCTGGAAAATAATTTATATTCTTCCTGAACCAACGCAATGCCTCGCATTAATAGGGGTCATCCCCTAAAATTCCCCAAAAATGCAACACCTTTTGGCCACGTTTCTGTTGGACATGGCAAGTTTTTCAACTACCGAAATTAACGTCGCTTTATAGAGAAATCAGATATTGCAAAGCAAATCAAAAGACTGCCTTGGAAAAAAGAAAACGAATCATTTTCATAATGAGTTAAACATCTGGCAACACCACGCAGCGGCGGCAACAGCAGCAGATAGACCAAATCAGCCAGCCAGGCGAACAGCTCCGGCACTTCGAACATTATGACCTGATTTCTTTTTTTACGCTCACACGCTGATGAGATTGGATGAGGTCAAAGTGGAAAAAGCAAAAAGGCGGTAACAGCGGCGAGGTGCACACACACACACAATGTACTCAAAACGTGCCACTCAGCCGTGTACGGAGGCGCGCCTACTCGTCTGTGTGCTTGGCTGTGTGTGCATAGGGGTCGCATTCTACAGCGAAATCTGCAGATACATAAAGGCGACATGGATGCCGTCCATAGATATTGTGCGCTGCAATGTTCACGACGAAGCGCCACAACAGACACGAACACAGCAGCAGCAACAAGCGCGGCAAGGAGCGTGAAAAATACCACAGTTCCGCGTCATGATTTTTCCCATCGAACATACATTCTGTGCAAAGTCTCCTTTCACGTTGTGCTTTTTTGTTTTTGTTTTTCTTTTCGAATTCCCTAGCTTTGTTTTTGCACACACAAAACACGCATACAAACAACAACAACACGGCCGATACGCCGCACTGAAGAATGCTGCTGCCGCGGCGCACAATGGGGTAAACATGCCAAAAACCCGAAATCGACCCAAACTGACTTATGAATACTCGGGATTGTAGTCACGCCCCGTTTTTTCGCCTCTTTTATATTGTTAACATAAAATACATAAATGTTTAAAATTATGTTTATGTTTATGTATTTCAAAACAAACCATTTAATAAGGGAAAATGGGTTGATACGGCCCATAACGGGAGTACCACACCCACTTGCCGTTATAAATAACCACAAAAGGGCAGATGACATTGGTTAGTATATCAATTTTCCTATTTAACAAAATACGCTTATACGGCAACCCTACTTAAAAGTGGGCGAACCATGCCTATTTTCACGTCAGAGTTTAGTTAGGCCACTTGTAAATTCTTTACAAAGTTTTATTGAAATATATTGCCTCTTTCGAAAACCATCCAGCCGAAAAAATTTATAAGAAATATTTTATTTTAGCATATTTAATAATTCAGCTATTTAAATTACAGCTATTTTTACTTAATTTGCACCAAGTGTTATAAACGTACCGACCCATACGCGCGTAAAACAGTTTTCGGTTTTAATATATTTATTTTCTTACCGGGAGAAGTCAATAAAAGTCTTAAAATCTAACCATTCCGCAGCTTTCCGCAGACAAGTTGGGTATAATTTTTTTTGTTAAGGTTGTTACTTACTATTAATCAAGATTTTCGATGATCCATGATGAACCCAAAAAGTTATAGACCACGAAAGTAGGACATTTTCCAAAAAAAATCGTCGTTTTTGCCCAAACTTTGAGAATTTATATCTTTACAAGAAAATGTGCCATGTAAAAGAATTATATGTCAAATTAATTGTAGGAATATGCTTATTATATGTACTAAAAATTATTTGATTATATTTATAAATAACGATTTAATTGACATTTCAGCATCACCATCAAAAAAGTTGCATCGACAAATTGAAATTTAGTACAAAAACACCCAACTTTGAATGGCTATACAGCAGCCAGTTTCGGTCCAATTTCCATGCAAAAAAGATTTTCTGACTACTACATGCATGCAGATTACGACAAAATCAAAAAAAAGTTAGACCCGTAACTTTAAGTTCAGCCGTAATGCGCGGGTTTTTGACATGTTTACCCCAATGTGCGGCGTTTCATTAGCGGCACACGAACAGCCGGCAAAATGGCGAAAAGTTACATAACGGCACATTACATTGTGCTGCTTGTGGTGTTGTTGTTGTTGTTGTCTTAGTGTGTTGGTAGCAAGACATTATAGCCGAAAATGCTGCCAGGATATGGCTGAGCGCAACTAAAGTGCGCCTTAAAACGCGGCTGCAGGACTGATAGGGTAATAAATTTACGGCGCAAAATTTAAGAGGATACGCGTAAAATGCCAAGGGACAGTGGCGGCAAGCTGACACGTACGAGTACAACTCACCGTAGGGAGGGAGCATTTTTTGCGGGGGGAGTAGAACAATATGCGCCGAATGGGTTGCTTAATGTGGGCGGCAGCGGGCGTGTCACTCAATCGATGGCAAAAATATGTTATGTTGTTGTTGTCTTAAGCTTTAGTAAGAATATTGAATGCGGCCGAAGCCGATTAGGTGGCAAGCTGAAATGAGACTAATTAAGTGCCGTTGTGGGTGCGAGCGGGTAAGCAATGAGCTCCATAAAATGTGCCCAATAACTTTGCCGATGATGAGTAAATATATTATTGCCGGTGAACGAAAGTTTACACTTTTAAGCGCCCTTCGAGGCGCACTAATTGGCAGCATTTGTCACCGTTGAAAACCGGTGGCAACGTTGCGCTCGTCTGGGTCGCTGACAAATTACAAATCTTTAGGTTATGCCAGAAAATCGCAAGCAAATGCCGGCACACAATTCTTCTTGTCGCATGTCAGTCGGCAACATGTGCCGCACAGCACTTTGTGCGACGGTGAAATGTTGCACGACACTTGTCCACAAGCCAACGCAAACACAAGCGACACGTAACGCAAATAGCCACGGACAGATATCCGATAATAGTCGCCCGAATGTCTGCAGTTATTAACTTAAATGGGAATTGCACAAATGCGCAGCGCCTGAAGCGGGCGGCAGCTCTAAGAGCAAAATTAAGAAACACACAAATAAAATGCGAAGCAATGAAAGCACAAACACGCTGCACAGAGACCGAGTTGTGTAATGCGGCGCAGGCGACAGACAGCCAGTCAGAGACAAAGGAGACGCAGAGTGAGTCAGGCGCTGAGCAGACGGCACAAACGACTAATAGCGCAACAAGACAGCTTCACTTATGAGCTGCGAAAGATGCGTCAGTAATCGGTCGGTGTGGAAGACGGACAGCCGTACGGATGGATAGACATACGATGGGGTCGAGCGGCGACTGCGTCAGGAACATGTTGCAATGCAAGTGAAAGGCAATAAGATAAATTAGACAGTCTGCACGAGTGCTTTCTTTGTGATTTTGTTTTCTGTGATTTTGCTGTGACGTTTTGGTGATATGGCAACAAGATGCTTGAAATTAAACATTAAGTCATATACATAGACGACCATATATACTTACATTCATACGCACAAAGGATAAAGGATAAAGGGGGCAACAAAGTGATTAAATTGCATTGATGCTAGCATTGCAAAGCAAGTGTTTTGTTTTTTCTTTCATGGGATATGATTCATTAGTTTGGTCGAATCCGGATTCGATTGGTCGAAATAAGCCACTTAATCAAATTTGGATTTCTTTCTTCCTTTCAATGTCTATATTTTGCATTACCTCAAGTAGATCTTTGTGTTTCATAGCTCTTATCTCATCTACTAATATGTATTTTAGTACCAAAGTGCAACTCCTCTTCCAAAGTGCCAAGACTAGACACTACGTGAGCCGCTACTTGAGAGTTTTTGAGACATGGAAAACCACTTTTGTTTCAAGGACACATTGTCATGTAGAGTTGACTATGAGTGCCGCTATTTAAGCGTACAACTTTCATTCTCAACCAGACTTAGTCGTATATATAGCAGGAACCGTAACAGTTATAGGTTTTATTATAAAATTCAATGTTCAATAGTTATTTTTTCACTTTTATTTAATGACAACGAATAACAGTTATTTTTTATTTACTTTACTTTTATTTATTTTTTACTTTTATATTGCGACTTAAAAAATAAAAGTAATTGAATAATTTGTTTGATGACTTTTAAAAATAAAAGTCACTAAATGATTTTTATTGTTGGCTTAAAAAATAAGTCGCTGACTGATTTACTGACTGGCTTTTATAAATAAAAGTCATTGAATGATTTTTATTGATGACGTAAAAAATAAAAGTCACTGACTGATTTTTATTCATCACTTTTTTAAATAAAAGTCACCAATAACACTGCAAAACACAAAAAAAATAACAAGGTTCTGACAACGGATTCTGGTACACTAACTCTCAAAAATCAAGTTTTGTAGGACATTTTTGTACAAATTTTGAATAAGTACGAAATAAACACTAAAACACATTTTCAATTTTGGCTTAGTTCTGGCGTTCAAGTTAATTTCTGAGCTTTGGTGTATTCAGACACCTATAGTAGAATTTTATGGGGAATATTATATTTTCGTGGTACATTTTTTCCTTAAAAAGTCCTGTTTTACAGGACATTTTTGGCATTTTAGAATAAAAGGGGCAAATTGACCCATAAAAATAGTAGCTACAGGGTTAAAATGCTCCACAAAAATATTCTTCGTAGTATTTTACATCAAATTGCTGAACCCATCATATACCTAAAATGTAAGGTTACATGGTTTTCGTATGCCGATTCACCATAAGAATGTGCAAAAGGGGGAAAACTTTGACCCCCTAAAAAAAAATTCAGATGTAAACTTTTAAAACGCCGATACACGTATATTTTTTTTTGATCCCCTCTACCAGAATCCGTTGTCAGAACCTTGTTATTTGAAAAAAAATTTGATTTTGTTGTGCAGTGTAATTGTTTTCATAGGACTATAAAGAAAAAAAATCAAAAATATTTGTTATTATAAGATTTTTAAAACATAAATAAAAAATAATTATTATTTTTAAATTTTTCCATAAAAATTAGAAAAAAAATGAATTGCCAAGTTTGATTCTCGGTGCGAAAAGAAATGTATTGGTATATTTCATTTACTTTTATGAAATTTCCTTCATAGTAATTTTTTCAAATATAGTTTTAATGAATAACTGTTATTTCCGGTCCCTGATATATAGGTATATCCCGTCCCACACTTCACTATAATTACAGAAGCCTAATTTTGCGATTCGAGAATTACAAGAATCGCAAAAGTGGAGTATTGGCAGGCAATGACGAACACCGCCAAGTGTGAAAAAACTGCCAATCGCCGTACCCTTCCCCCTCCTTTTACCAACCGCTTGAAATGTTCCCGAGTGTGTCTCTTACAGAGGCAGCCACCATAATCTAACCTAACCTAACCTAACGGATTTTTAAGATCAACCCTAGCAGAAGTGCAATTGGTTGCCTTTCTCGCTTTTTTTCAGATGAAGCAAGTCTGTCTAGTTGCTGACTACTCTTTCCACAGTGGACAGAGACTCTAGATTCCGGAACGAGGAAGTCATTATTTTATTATTATTATTTATTTCTTCGGTCTATGAACAACAGTTCTTACAGATTATAACAATAAGAATGTCCTTACATACTAAGACGCTATAAACTAAAATAAAAGTCTCTGAGGGAAATTCAAATTGACTTAATTAAGGGCGAGGTTGAGAGAATCTAAGAGGATTGATTTGGGAAGCGTAAAATCAAAGTCCAAGGACACAAAGGAAGAAAAGAGGCAAATTCAGCGCGTAAGTGGTCCTCACTATCGTTATCGTCGTTCTCATTATCAGACCCCCTTTCAACTAAGACGCTAGATATCTCATTCTACTTTGCTCCAGTCAGAGTCTTTTGAATCACATCAGCCACTTTTTCGAATTTCCCAACACATTCATGAGACACGTCCTTACTATCATTCAGTGGCGCACACAGGGCTTCAGTTTTTAAGGGGTTTTACGTACAATTTTCGAGCCAAATATCATTTGAAACCATATTTTGTACCAGAACTTTTTTGTTTGGGGGTTTGAACCCTTAACTATTATCATCATCAGAGAATTTACTATGAAAACATTTGGTGCATAAATTATAATTTAATTTTAATAAAGGTTTCAAAAAGTATTAATTTTATTTCCATTAGAAAATCTCAACAAAATTGACCAGTTTTTGAACAGAAAATGCACGCCCTGGGTTTGAGTGATGCACACACCGTCCTACGCACTCGACGTGACGCTTTCGAGTGTGGCCATCCACTTTGCCATGATTAAAAATAAAATTTGCTGCACAAGTCAAGTGGCAGTGCGTGCTGCGGCAGTCAAGCTACTCAGTCATTTGTCCAACTACCAACAAGCTGTCTCGTGCCACGCACTTTGCATTTTTGACGCTTCACGCTGCAGTCGCAGTCGGCTGCCTTTGCGCGCAAAAATAGAAGTGGCCAGCAGGCAGCAGCAGTGAATGCGGCAACAAGGAAACATTCAAGTGGCAAATGACGTTTTTGTGCTAATGGCAGGCAACAACAAATGCTAAAGTTGTTTTGTCAGCATGTTCAATCGATGTCAAATGCTGGCAAATTTTTCCGCTCGAAAAAATGGTTCTAACTAAACGCCAAAAAAGAAATGGAAACGACCACAAAAAAATGCTTATGAACATTAGCGGCACAAATGAAAGAAAACGTCAGCTTCGGCCGCACAGCAAAAACGCAAACGCTGACTGCAAGCGTACGAATGAATTTTTATCGCAGCCAACGCCAACAGTCATGCGGCATGTGAGCATTTGATGATGATGATGATTATGTTGGCGGCGGCTGCTGCAACAACAACAACAACAAAACATAAAATAAAATGAAACTGAAAATTGCCAAATTCCACAGTACTTACTCACTCACGCCCTGATCACAGACCAGCGCGGCATGCAACGCCCGCATTCGCAGCCAGTTGCCAGTTGCAACTGTTGCCGCCGCATTTGGGCACTCGAATTTGCAATTCGGTGTGGCTTGTTTTTTTTTTGATTTGGTTTGGTTTGGTGTGATGTGTCGTTGTTGTCAGTCGCTCAGTTTTATTTGTTGCACACATTCCATAATATGCCAACAAGCAGAGTGGCAGCAATAATTTTGGCACTTGAGTGGCGAGCGAATGTCTGCGCGAATGACTCTCCGCGCCGCCCGACACGTGTGTTGCACACAGTCGCGGTGTCGATTCTTGTGGTGACAATTTTGTAATTGAATTTTTTGTGTGCTCCATTTTGGATCTTTTGGTGAAAAGTTCTCACAATTGTTGCGAAATGTGTGTGAACAGTTTGCAATTTCGACAGACAGTAAATTTTAATTGGTTGGTTGAGGAGAAAACAGAGAAATGGTGCACATGCGATTAAAAACAAGAGACATGCAAGCAGATGAAATTAATGGAAATGCTGTGAAAGGGGACACTGAAATTGGTGAGCGCGGACGGCTTGAATATTTGGATGACAGACACTTTGGGTAGATAAGCAACACAATGCGATCAAATATTGTTGTGAACTTGAGATATAATTTGAATTGAGTTGAGTTGAGTGGAAAATATTTTCCAAAGAACCTACAGATTTTGGTTTGCAAAAATTTGGTTTTGCAAATAATAAAATTGGTTTTCTGCATCTCCCAAAAAACGTTCAGTCAAAATAAAATTTGATTAATGTAGGAAAAGCTGCAGACAATTTCCTACTGTAGCCATTAGAAACAATAAATCAATTTACCTTAACCCTTTCGACCCCAAATTTTACCCTGTGTTTCGATATTACCTTTTTGGTATTTAAATCATGAAATATTTTCTTAAGAAGTGTGCACACGACATTTGAAGTCGAGACGCCTCTTTGTTAGAGTTCAAAAGCTAGTTTACTTTTGAACAATTTTAGCTTAAAACGGGTTAAATAAATTTTTTTTTTAAATTACATAAAAATTATTTAATATTTATGGAAAAATACAATATTATCACTTTTGATTTAATTTAACCATTATTCAAGAAACAGGGTTTTGATCAAACGCACCCAATTCGTAGACTTCAATTAGAACACAAACTTTCCTTGATATTGCTGCAAATGATTGGAAATTATTTTGGGGATAACACTTTTAAAAATGTTAATTTGTTTGCTTTAAATTAAACCTATAAATCAATCGTAGCTTCTGCTATAAAATGACAAATAGGTGAAATTGCTCTCAGGAAATTTTTTTTCATTTTTTTATTTTTATTTTTTATTTTTTTATTTTAAAATCAAAAAACAATTTACATAAAATCATGCCAAGCAAACTTTAAATTTCCAGCAAAAAGATTTCCACTCAAATATTCTTGCACACATTTGCCACTTGAACCGGCAGCTTAGACTTTTCGAATTCTTGTGGCAGCATCAGCTGGTAGTGTGATGTTGTTGACACTGACTGACGTGATGGCTGAACATTTCACAGTAAGCCAAAACTTACGAAAACGCTGACCGACACAAGGCACACGTTTCCATGGCAACGCTGTCAACACGGCTAACACCAACTGCAGTGCTTTCGGTCGTTTGTCCGGCTGACCGCCGCTGGAATGCCAACACACAGCACACCGCATCCGGGCGAACCGTTGCAATCTGCTGCGTCAAATCTGTTGCCTCAAATCATATGCATAAATTCCACATATCAACGCTGAGTGAAATTGAAATGGAAAATTGCTGTGGCCCGCCCAGCCACCGCACTCGGCCACCGGTAATTTATTTGCATTCGCTCTCGTACGCTTTTATTATTAACGACATAGTTGTAGTTGTTGTCGGTGCGAGTGGCATTGTTACTGTGACGACAACGTGGACCGACCGTGGACCGACGCGGCAACAATTTAAAGCATCACCGAAATAATTAGAATTGGTGATGAAGCGCTCAAGGAAATGACGCACTCGCACACACGCGTCACACAAGCAAAACGGTCACCAGGTTTCAAGTTGAACGTAGCGCTGTGACGGCAGTTTGAACGAGCAGATGCAGCTCGCACTCGTAGATGGAGTTAGGAAAGTTGGTCAGCTTAAGTTCGCCAGACGCATAAATAACCGAACCGCTAGTAACACGCCGAGTCAGTGCACGTTCCGTGCACAAGTAACGCTAAGACCTCAGCACTGAGCAAAGAAAATTAGAACTAGAAATGGAAAAATGTAAATTGATTTGATTTGTATGCGCAACAGATGCAAATCTCATGTCTGGCAATTGTTCGGAATGCGCTTGTAATGCAAAACTTAAGAGATTTAATATGCTAATTAAACACTTTATGTCGGTTGTCATAAAACAAAATGAAAGCAATAAGAGTTGGCGAAAGAGAAAAACTGGGGCCAAGTCTTCATGAAGTGATTAACTGAATAAGACGCGTGGTTTGAGGTTGTACGACAGGATGCAATGCAGTTAGGGATCATGCAGAGATGAACAACAATGGCGAAGAGAGAATGCAATTTTGGCGCACGAGAGAAGTTCAGACAGGGCGACGCATAGATCAAAAATTCAGGTGCAATTACAACGGAAACCGGGTAACTGGTTGTAGTGGTTGTGTTAAAGAGGAGGAAGTTTATATGGCCAGCTGAAGACTCATAAAGGGTTGCGTTATGACCAGTAATGGTCTGAAAATTGTTCAAATCAGTCCGACCGAAACCACTTTTTTGGGCCGAAACCGAAACCAAAACTGAATTTCGTTTTTTTTTTAATATTCGGGCGAAACCGAAACTTTCTAGTCTCTAAATAAAATTCACCAAATCAAGCATCAAAATCACAATTTTTCAACAAACTAATTTTACTTTAAGTAAATAATGAACAAACAAACATTACATAAATAAATAAATACTTATTAATAAAAACAATTCTTTCTTTTTTTCAAACAAAAACATAAAAAAATCACCCTTTCGTACCTTACTCGCTAATATTCAAAATTAAATAATTTAATTTTATATTCTAAAAAAAAAGTTTATTTACATTGGTGGCATCTATGGTAAATGCTCTTCTAAATGTAAAAAATATTCTAGAATGTTTCGGTTCCGGCCGTTCGGGCATTTTTTGGCCGAAACTGAAACCGAAACCGAATATCCGGTCGGACACTAGAAATTACCCCTTCGACCCCAAAGTTGCCTGAGAGCAGTTCACCTATTTGTCATCTTAAGGGGGTAGTCAGGTAGATTTTTTCAAAAAATCGAAAAAAAAATGTTTCAGTTTTGGTCTATTTAAACCCTTAGGAATCATGTAGAAACCTTCCTTTACATCGGATAGTATCACCGATTTGCTTAAACTTTTTTTTATATTTTCAGAAAAGGTTTGGCTATCGCGTGAACTACGATCATTATTGTCCATTTCTATGTAACAACGTTATGACACAATTATTAACAAAAAACAAGCAAAAAAGAGGAACAAATTTTACAATTGCACTAAATGTTTATTTAGTAATATTTTTTTACAGTTATAGTTCAAACGAGAGCCATTCATTTGTACTTCAAAATGAAATTTGTTTGGTATGTTTCAGATCATCCAAAATGGAGAAATCGTGTCAGCCAGATTTCAAAATGGCGTCTTCCGGTCGCCCATATCTCCCCCGGATATAAAGGAAAATTTATAAAAAAAATTTGGTTCAGTACTCAAAACTAATTTTTAATGTGGAATCAAACTTTGTATGAAAAAAAATTACTTAAAAACATGGTCGATTCTACCTGACTACCCCCTTAAGGCAAAAGCTACAATTGATTTATGGGTTTAATTTAAATAGCACCAACAAATTAATATTTTTAGAAGTGAATTCAAAGCAAATTAAAAAATGTTACCGTTATCCCCAAAATAATTTCCAATCATTTGCACGATATAAGGGAAAGTTTGTGTTCTAATT
Organism: Melieria crassipennis; assembly: GCA_963668005.1. NCBI lineage: Eukaryota > Metazoa > Arthropoda > Insecta > Diptera > Ulidiidae > Melieria > Melieria crassipennis. Next base: position 120,322,608 of record OY764962.1, on the reverse strand, counting down.
GAAGTCTACGAATTGAGCGCGTTAGATCAAAACCCTGTTTTTTTTAAATAGTTAAAATAAAAAGTGATAATTTTGTATTTTCCCATAAATATTAAATAATTTTTCTGTAATTAAAAAATTTTGATACAAATTTTATTTAACCCGTTTTAAGCTAAAATTGTTCAAAAGTAAACTAGCTCTAGAACTCTAACAAAGAGGCGTGGCGACTTCAAAATTTACCTCTTAGGCAAGTGTTTCATGATTTAAGTACCAAAAAGTATATTAATATCGAGACACAGGGTAAAATTTGGGGTCGAAAGGGTTAAATTGAAGCACTAATAAACAAGAAAATTAATTAAAATTAAAAAAAGGGTATCATAATAAAACTTAAGATTGGAATGGGTAGAAAAATAAGGAGTATCTGTCAATTACTTATCGGAAATCAATTAAGTATTTAAATTATTTTGAATATTTTTCTATCATAACTCAAAACCTCGAGAAATTGAATTGAATTTTATTTAACGATTTTTCATGTATTTATATCTGAACAAGGCGTCATTCTCCTTTGACAGTCCTACCACATATATATTTTTTTACTGTTCGCTTTCTAAGCCAAAGCCAGAGGTCTTTGCACCGCCAAAACACACACTTTAAAGTTCCTTCTTCTTTATTTTCCGAAAAGTAAACGCCGCCAACCAAAGCAAAGCACCAACCTTTCAGCTTCGGTACATGCAACTTGACAAAAGCAACCAGCCAGCCAGCCAGGCACACACATGCACAATGGGTGCGGGCACAAAGCCGACGCTCTATTCTGAACTCCTTTTACTGCTTTCTAGCAGCCCTTTTCGACTGCACTCGGCACTATTAAAGTTTCACATCCGTTTCTGCTAAATCAACGAACAGCCGAATGAGCAGCCAACACTGCACACAACAACAGCACCGCTGCCAACCTGAGGGCGTCTATGTAGACAGTTTTAATGTGAACTTATTTTATAAATTTTGCGTTGCTATTTGTGTGCCTTGCTCAACTTGAGGCCCGCTCAACTTTACTATTTTGCACGCTTTTACGCCACAATTGTGTATTTTGTTGCCGCTGTACTGCTCGAGAAATGACACAATGCCAAACCACAAAATGTGGAGGCAATCCGAGTATGAAAACGGCTGCATTGTACGTCACGGCACGCTGGGCGGCCAACGACAACGGACAGCACAATGTACAGCGCGCGCCCGTCGAGTTGTAATAGAATGGAAGTAAAACTCATTATTTAACAATGAGCTGCGGTTTAGAAAGCGACAACAAAAGAAGATGAAAATGCTGAAGAATACAAATTAAAACACTATCGTCAAATGCATGGCAAGAATGTGAAAAATGTGGCAAGGCTACAGGTACACTGGGGAGAAAATTGTGCAATTGTGAGTGAGGGTGGATTAGGAGAAATTGACAAAAAAACACTGTAGTTTTAAAAGTAGAACTTTTAAAATTTATATAAATAGAACAGGGTTCATTTAAAGCGGAGTAGGGTTGAATTTAGGGTGGGAACATTTTTTTTTATTTTGGGAACAGTTTAGTTTTAGACTCATAATCAATCAATCTTAGAAAGGGCGAATATTTGTTTATATTTTTATATTTGTGCTGGTTTTTTAGACTGGGAACAGTGGTTTTTAGAATGGGAGCAGTTGTTTTAGACTGGGAACAGTGGTTTTTAGAGTGGCAGCAGTTGTTTTAGAGTGGGAACAGTGGTTTTTAGACTGGGAACAGTGGTTTTTAGACTGGGAACAGTTATTTTTAGAGTGGGAACAGTTAAGTTCAATATGAAAAAATTGTATTTTACAGTGACACACACTTGAAATCAATGACAGAATATGTACGTATGCTTATATGATTGGTATGGTAATATGGGAATGACAAGACAAAATTCTACAGTAAAAATCTATTTTATGTATAATATATTTTCAATAAAACAATGTTTGGACAGAGAAGAAACGATTTAAAGTAGAATCATTCAAATACAAAGTGGCTTGTTTTATTTTTCAGTCGCAAGTGATTACAAATAATGACAGTGAACGTCAGAATAGAACTGGGTGGGAATAATTACGGAAAATCACAATTTGACAGAAATATATACAGTACTGTCTGGGTATAGTGAACACTCTATACAGTAAAAACCTCGATATAGTGAACACCTAAATTATTGAAAAACATTTTGAAAGCAATTTCAAGCAAAAAAAAAATTTCAACAAAAAGTGTATTTTGAGCAAATAAAACGAGTTTTTGAACAAAAATGTTAACCTTGATATAGTGAACAACATCAATACTGTGAACAGGCCTTGCAATAATTAGTCCACTATATCCAGACACGACTGTATATGTTTGGACAGAGAGGAAAGGATTTAAAGTAGAATCATTCAAATACAAAGTGGGTTGTTTTATATTTCAGTCCTAAGTGATTTCAAATACTGACACTGAACGTTTTTTGCCAGAATAGAACAGGGTGGGAATAATTACGGAAAATCACAATTTGACAGAAATATAATTTTTACTAAAGTGTGACAGTGACAACGAACAATGAATCTTGACTAAGCAAGGAGCAATTTGTATTCTAGAAAGAGTGGAAACAGTCAAACTTAATATGAAAGCAGTTTAATTCTGAATGAATGAAATTCTTAGAGCGATTTTGATCATTTCAATTTAATATTTAACATTTTTAATTCACTATTGTAGTATTGCAAATTACTGTACCAACAAAAAGTACTACGAGTGTGAACGCTTTTAAAAAAATGCATTTAAATGTGTGCGCAGTAAATATTACAGTGCTGCCACATTTTATTTTATTTTAATTTCATTTAGTGTTTGGTTTTTCAGCCATTCGAAGCACTATTAGGCGCTGTCGCCGACTGTGTCCGCTGGTTGGCATGTTTTCACAGCCATGCTAAAAATATATCACAAGTGTTTGGGTGCAAGTGTGTGTTTGAATGGCACACAGACCTTAAGAGCAAGACCAACAATTTAAGCATCAAGTTCAGCGGCATTAACTTTGCTCCCGAGCAAACCGGCCCAGCCATGCAGTCAACCTGTGCCACGCTGGCTGGGGCACAGCTTGAAATTGAAGCATCACCACAGACAGACGCGCGCACACACACACACACATCACAGCATGACGGCGTATGTGAACGCTCGAGTGTGGCTGCCGTTAGCGTGGCGTGAAATCCTTTTTCGCTTTTTTGTTGCGTTTGATGGCAGCGAGCAGGACACCGGCACGGGCCTAGAGCTGGATGCCAGTGAGAAATGCTGGCCAGAGCAGGAAGTTGAGGTAACGCACACAAATGAAAAATTGAATGAATTTCCGTTCGGTTCATCATCGTCATCATCAACACCAACGACGAAGGGCAGCGAACGTGGCGTCGACGTTGCAAACTGAAGCGTACGCACACTCGAACAGGACATGCGCCGCCAGTGTGGATGTATGAGTGTGTACTATATATGAAATGGCATAGTGCTCTGCTGGAATTGATATTGTAGCTTAAAAGCGCATACAAGCGCGGTCATGCCACGTTGTTATGCTTTTCAGCTTATCATTTTTTTTACAGTTTATCGCTTTTTGTTGGCAATTAACAAAATTAGTTTCATATTAAATGCATGAATCGGTTTTCATGACATGAGTAAATTGATATCAATGGTTGATGCCATTTGGAAGATTAAGCTTTTGAAGCAGAGGGCAAAGTCGGATAGGTACCTTACTGCAGTCGAGATAAAACAAGACAAAGGTCACAGTTATAAGAATAAATAGGCACGAAAAAATAGAAATATAAACAGGCACAGAAAGTGGCATTTAAATTTTTTTAATGGTGGTATTCACGAACTATTATAACTGCCTAAACAAAAGTCTAAAAAAAACTAACAAAAATCTAACAAAAAACTAAAAAAAAAAAAATTTTTCAATCAGCTGAATGCGCAACTAACCTAATGGGAAGTGACCTATTCACTTACTATCTCCATTTAATTACATTCTATCCCACTCATTCGAGCTGAACATTCACGGCCAATTGTAAATGCCACAAATTTGTTTACATGGCAACACTGTTTTCCCCAAAATTAATAGCATTTTTGTACTTAAAACTCGCATATGTTAGTAAAACTATCAGTTAAATTTTTGTAGGGTTTTTGCAACTTTGTCCAACGACAAGTTGAAAATAGCTATTATTTTGTTGTTGTTGTTGTAGTGCTGCTAGAATGCCCAGATAAACCACAAATGTGCGCAACACATTCATATGCGGTCAGAGAGCAGACAGGACGCGGAACCAACAGTCACAGACTTAAAAAGACAACAGCAAGGATTCCTACATGCATGCTCTCTCAACTCTCTCTCATTCAGCTAAAATGGAGCTGCTCAAAAGGCATATTCAATATTTATGCAGACCAATTGAACAAGTGTCTGATAACAACTAACAACACCAACAACTCCTTGTTGCAACAGCAACAAGAACAACACTACAAATGTAAGCGAACAATTTGCAACTTTATACAACGACTCAGACGTTCGGCCAGACAAAATGTTTAAAAAGATTTGGATGATTTGCACTATTTTGTTCGGTGGCCAACAACAACAAACTACTGCAGTTTTTCTAGTTGTTGTAGAAAGGATTAAACGTAGTGTACACAGAAGTTCGCTTATGAAGTTTACACAAAAGATTTGTGTCATTTCACACAAAGTGCCAGCCGTGGCGCAAAGGTAAACTAAATGCAACATTCGTCTGGGTGAGAAAACCATTGGATGGCCGCTTTTGAAATGGGTAATGCTGACATCTGCCACAGTAAATTTCTTCGGTCCATACTTATGCAGTGGGAAAATGAGTGAAAAATGAGTTAGGCTTCAATACTTTGACAGTAGTTTCGAGTGTGAGTTGCACGCGGATTTGCAGTGATTTCAAGGCACTCACATAGACACATTCACATTTTTCATTAGTTTAATGTAATTGCTTGCCACTTATGACAGCCAGAGCGCTAAAGGACATTTTAGCATCCCCATTCACGGCTGTTAGAACTCAAAATGTCAATGGGAAGAGGCATCTGTGAGTGAGGCAGAGTCAGGGCTGAAGGGGAATATGTAAAAAGTGTACAGCACAGTTGTGGTTGTTTGTAAATGGTCCTATTTCATATGTGTGTGTATGAATGGAAAAGTTTACAGAACCACTTAAAAAAGCATTAATAACTGATGAGCATTTTATTCACTTAGATAGGCGGCTCATTGAATGAATTAATCTTTTAAATGGCTTGGAAGTTATTGGTACATGTTGTGAAGAATTTTTGGTTTGAGGGATTAAATTTTGGTACCAATTTTGAAGCCTACACAATTAATTTCGAATCTACCTGCGGAGAAACCCATTGTCTACGGACTGAACTAATTCAACTTGTTGCAATTCTATTATTCAATAAACATAGTTCTTACATCCTCTGTGCGTTCACGGTCACCAACGACGCACATTGGGAAAAAACAGGCAAAAACGCTCGGATCGCCTGTTTTGAGCTCTAGAATATATAGTTTTTGCACTAGAGAACTGAAATTTTGCTATTTTCTTCAGAATTCCTCAGAGAATTGTATGGTGTAATTTTTTTTTTATTTTCCTTACCAGGAGCTGGTACCCTACAGTCGGAAGTAAAGAGTTTTCGAAATATGCATAATCAGAAGCAAACAAAATAAGTCAATATTTTGATAACTGATTCTCGTAGAAGATTAAAAATAAAGTTACAGTTGTTTTAGCGTTTTTTAATTTGAGCCCTTTTTCGCAGCACACGGTTTATGGTTTCCGAATGTAAAACGAAAAATTTAATAACTTTGTAAATAAAAAAGATAAAAGATTGAATTTTTGTGTAACGGTTTCCCATAAGTAGAAGATGATTTATTCCAGAAATGAAAAAAATTGGCCCACGGCCACGGCTACTCTCCATACAGACTTTATTTTCAAGAATATTAAAATAGGCTCAAATTGTATTGTCATGCATTCAAATCCTCTTTAGATGAAGAAATTTGAATGATGTGACACTTAGCCCACTTTTATAAAAATAGGCAAACTCATTATTAAAAAAAATTTTAAATTTCTAAACTACTCATTTACTTTTATATAGCACTGGAAAGGTTAACTGACAAGTATATCTTTGCTCACTAAAAGTTAAAATAATGACTTATTATGTATCATAGGGGGTTAAAGAAGCATGACACACATATTTCTAGACAAAAAAATATAACGGACGGAAAATATTTAATTTTCATTTCGAAAAATTCATATTTGTTCATATTTTGAAAAAATATATTTATATGGCAACCCTGTTAAAAAATGGGGAAACCGCGCCCATTTTAGTAAATTTGTTGTCCTCATGATTTCTACAGATTTGTACAAAATTTCAGTTTTGTATCTCAACTTTTTCAAAAGCTTTTATGAATACCTTCTATCAGACAGACGAGTTGGAAGACATATTAACGGACGGACATAGATAAATCAATGCGATACATATCTCAATTTTATATATTTAAATACATATTTATTTCTTTCAATACCAGCCTTGCTGTTTTTCATACGTTATAGTTTTGCTCAGCAATTAAAAATATATCGTTGCTCACCAGAACTGAGTACAAAAGTGTTTGGGTTGGCATGCGAAAATTGCTCGCAGTCATGCTGACGCAGGACTCCGCAGATAAGTTTGGTACCAGCATTTAGCTGAATGTTCCACCTATTCAGTGTATAGGTATTTCGTGCAATGCTGTGGAATCTCAAAAGTTACAGTCCATAGAAAATCCTGACTTTTCTCATTTTTATCAAAAAATAAGGCAAAGGTTAGATATGCTTTTTTCTGTCAAAATAAACATTTCTGAAATAAAATTTTGTGAGATATTAATTGCTTAAATATCGTTACTCCACATGTGAAAAATTGTGGGAGTTCATTAAAAAATATAGATTCTACGGGCGTCTGAACACAGCCTTGTTAACGATATTTTGCTAGAAGTGTAAATAATATAATAAAACGTTCAACTTTAAAAGGCCGTAAAGTCCAGGTCATGGGATGAAGAGACTTGAAAAGTTGATTTTCCATCTGGCTAGTGTATCAATATTACAAGTTAAAAAAAAAAAATTCAGAATCGAAACTTCTGAATATGCTCCAATGCGAGCGTTTTTGCCTGTTTTTTCCCAATGTGAGGAAGCGAAAGTCTGAAAAAAAATCTCTATGACTTCCTATTTGAAACGACACTTTAAATTTGCGTCGCAGACAATTTACGTCATGACTGACAGTAACACACCACCGCAATATCAAAACGTCACAGACAATTCACAACACAAGGCGCCCCTCTCCACCCATTCCCTTCCCAAATTGGTTGTGTCGACTTTGTGCGTTTTCCATTTACAGCGAGCGCTTCAAATCGTATCCCCCGTGGTGTCAATGCAAATTGCCGCCAATATTGCTGAGGAAAACAATTCGATTTCCTGCCGCAGCGCACATCCTTTGCTTGCGACAAGAAAACCACTGCTCCTGCCAGCGCCAGCCGGATTGTTCTTTGACTTTATCGCATGCGTGGCAGCAGTGTCCTCGTTCATTGTCAGCCAGCCAACCACTCGAGGCAAAATAAATTATTACGGCAGGTAATTGACGGTGCAGAAAGTGTGCCAGTGTCAGTGCCGGTGTCGCTGCCAGTGTCAGTGTCAGTGCCAGCGTCGATGTTTGCGCAGCAATGCTTAACAAAACGCTTTGATGTCGCTCGCTGTATTTGTTTATGTTGTAGTTGTTGGCGCTGCTGCGGTCCTGTTGCTTGGGCTTTAAAGTGTGAGCTCAAATGCTCAACGCTTGTCCATCAAGTGCCGAGCGAATTGAAATGGCAGCAAAGCGGATGAAGTGATTGACGTGAGTTGATATTTTAAAGAGCCGCAAAATGTTTCAACATACACAAATTGAGTGTTTGACTGGCTGGACTTTTGGCGGGCATGGAAATGGGGGAAAAGGACTGGCTTGGCTAAGGATAGAATGGCAATGATGAAAGGTGTTGTTGTGTGTCCTGGAATGGGTGGTTGGGTGTGGCGCCTTTGTTTGTCAGATAGCCTTAAGGTCGGGGCTTCGTTGTGCCGCATAAAGGCTTCGGTTTCGTGTTGTTAGCACACACACCTTTTGCCGCAGGATCAAAATGGCGCTGACAGAAATCGTGGTGCTTGATTTTATGGAAAATCAATTTATGTCAAAAATTGAGTTAGCAGCAGTCAGACCGCTGACTGTCAATACGTGTGTAACTCATTGCCAGTAGAAGTTTGGGCAATTGAGCAATTTTGGACATTGATTTTGAGGACGCAACATACATTTTAAGGCTTCACCGAAGTCGCGAAGCAAATTGAATTTGAATGCACGTGACGGATTCATGGAGCCACACCAGCAAATTTCGTGCCTTCAGTTTCAGTTCGGTAAAATTATTTCTATTTAATTTGTGATTCTATTTATGACTCTATTTAACACTTCAAGCCAAATGATATTTTAAGAATTCATTAATGGACACAGCATAAAATTGGCAAACAATGTCACTTAGCGTGAACAGCAAAATGCTCTTAGAAAATAAACAATTTCCGCGAACACTCGGCTCACCTAAAATATTTATGATTAATTTCAAAATATTTATGTGTCACGTTGCCTACAACTAGAACAATTTTTAATTTTTTAAACTAACAAAAAAACACAAATCAATGATATAATGACCAAGAAAGAAATAAATGAAGAAAATCGATTGTAAAAGGAATTTAAAAAAGAAAAATGCTTCCCACAAAGAAACGTTGAAAGAAGCAATCAAACAAAACGAAAGTACAAACAACAACAAAACAACATTAAAAAGCAAAAGAATATCACATGAAAAAGTACTTAAAAATTATAGAAAACTTTTACTTTGAATTTATGCCGAAATATTTTGTTGACTTATTTTACTAGCAGAGGGAGAGGGCGAGACCGAGAGTGCTTTAGTCGGCATACACCGACACATTTATACCCTACTTTTCAGTAGGCATTACATTGTTTCACTTTATAGAGTAAAAAATTTTTTAAATATTGTAAAATTTTAATCAAGTTAATACAACTCATTAGACATTCCTGTGATTAATATGGATATGTTTAAAAAATATGCTTATGAGCCAACCCTACTCGAAAGTGAGCGCACCACTCTCATATGTCAATCAGTTTTTGGTTACAGCTTCAGTACAAAGAAACCCGAACTCTCAATTCTTTTGGGTAGGTAATTTCATAAAATTTATTATCGAGCATTAAAAACTTCCAGACAAAGTAAATATACCTTCTCAACTCAGTGCAGCGCATAAAACGCACAAAAATGTGCAAAAAAGCAAACAAAACCGCAGACAGAAAGAAAAAAAAGTTATCGCTAATTTTCGCGTCAATTTCATAGTTAATGATGACTTTTTTCTAGATCAAGTTTATGACTAATTAAAACTTGACAAGTTGACGCAAGCAGGGCAGGCAGGGAAGACGGCGCTGCTGGCATTTTTTTGTTTTTATAGTTTTGGAAACTTTTTAATTGGCAACACACGAAAGCACAACCAATGGCAGCAAAAAGTGTTAAGATGTGTAGAGAGCAGACTCTGAAATACAAATGTAACGAAAGTGGAAATTTGAAAGCGTTGTTTGTGCGTTGAAAATTAACAAAGCGACAATTCGCTGACAGCTAAATGGTACCAAACTATCAAATAGCCAAAGTGGTTGGTTAGAGAAATTGATAATGATTTATGATTGTTGGCTTAGTTGACTTAGAAATGCACAAAATTTATGACCAAACGAAAAACTAAATTTCACATTTGATTAAATATTTTTCGAAAAGAGTCGAACGAAAACTCTTCAGTAATAAAACATAATAAAAGTTGGTCATAAATTTCGCCAAAAATTTTTATATTGAATTTTTCGCAGAAATTAATGGCGTAAAATGCTGCAACAATGAGAGAAACTTTGTCAAAAATAAAAATAATAAATATTGGGGAAAAGTGCAAGCAACTCTCTGGGGCCCATTTAAAACACAAATACAAATGTAAGCCGCACACACATACATACACAAATAGCAGCTAAAATATTGTCTGAACGATGCACCACGCGGCGTATACGCAACACTAAGCAACAAAGCAGGAGGCGAACGATGGCAGACAAATAGACAGACAGACATTACCAACGATGGGTGGTGACGTTGGGCGTCCATGTTTTCTAATATTATTTGCATTGCTCGCCACTCAGCTGCAGCTGACTTGAACTCTACTAAACTGTCGACACTAAAACACATCTCACGCCCCCGCTTCCACCACACGGTGGAATTTTTGCAACTTGTAGTTGTTTTTAAGGCGGATGTGCACTTGTGGTGGCAAACAACAGTTATTGCAAAAATAAAAGCGAAAAAAAATCACATGAAATGAAATGAAAAACTAAGCAAAATTTTCAATAAAATTTTACGTATCCTGCGCAAACAAAATAAACCCACAAACGTGCAAGGCCAAGCAACGCAGCAAAAACTAGAAGTGAACAACAAAAAACGAAAATATTGGCACTGCTGTTATGATGTGCACCGCAGTGCACAAAGCGGCAGTAAAAGCGCGCAAAGCTGCTTGAAATGGCGACGCAGCACAACGCGCGGCCAAACAGCAAAACGAATCGCATATGCTGTGCACCAATAAAAGCGATACCGCCAGCTCAATGGTGCGTGTGTTCGGCTGTATGGCTGTGTGTGTGTGTTGTCAATATTTGTTTAGTTTATTTTTTTATTTTATATTTTGGCTGAGCGCAGACAATGCTCCAAATGGCAGCGGCCGCTCTGCAGATGGCAGTCAAAATTTAATATTCTCATTTCCCACTTTTTTGTTGAATGCACGTCTGCGCATTTAAAGACTCACAAGTTGAAAAAAAAATTTCAACATTATAAAAAATTTGATAGCGTTGGAAACTAGATAGTAGAAAGCATTTTCTCTAGGAGACATTATGAGGAAATGAGTGCCAAGAGATGAGAAATCTGTAGTGGATTGAAGTCAAGTTTCTAGAAGCGCTTCGTTTTCGAAAAATCTGACATTTCCATTGAAAAGTTTGGCATTTTTTACCATAAACGCGCTTGGAACCTTTTGATGTTGAAGCGCTACTTGTGCTGTTTACAGTGACTTGAAAAATGTATCTCAGTCAAAGAATTGATTTAACTCGTGAACATTTTCGAGCAATGATTTTTTACGATTTCCGAAGTGAATTATCTCAACAACAGTGGTTCGATCGCCTTCATTCGGCATTCATTCAGCGTGGTCCCTGTTCGCTCTAGGACGAATTTTGTGAAGGTCGTCCAAAATTGGTCATTGTGCCAGAAACCATCGATGCTGTGCGTGAACTGGTAATGAAAGATCGTCATGGGACATACCGTCAGATAGAGGCATCCTTGGGCATTAGTTCCACGGCCGAGCATTCGATATTGCATGAAGATTTAGCTGTCAGAAAGATTTGTTCTTGTTGGATCCCACATAATTTGACAATCGCTCAAAAAAAGGCTCGTGTCGATTGGTGCAAAGAAATTATAGAAAAATTTGATCGCGGTACTTCGAAAGACTTTTATAAGATCGTGACAGGTGACGGATATATGGATATATGCGTATGAACCCGAAACAAAATAGCAATCGGTCGTGTGGATCTACCAAGACGAGCCAAATCCAACAAACGTTGTTGGGCTTAAAAGTTGCAAGCAAAACCGCCCCAAATGAAATTCTGTGTGCCTCACTAATCATTTCATTAGTGGAGTTCACTCTTCATAGCATTTTATCGTAGCAATTTTTGAATTTTCGCAATATTTTTTAAAGCAGTTGTAGCGACAGATTGCTACGATAGCAACTTAACCCTTTCGGAACTTCTTTTTTGTTTTTAACTTTAAAAATCATTCTTTTCCATTTTATTACTGTTTAAGCCTACATAATGAATAATCAAAAGTCATTTTTTAAAATATTGTTCGAAAAAGTGGTTTTTGGGCATCATGAAATATGGCATAGTAAGAAATTAAAAAAATCCTACAGCCTTAGCGAACTATATTTGGGATCTAACTTTTTTTACACTTACTAAAGCAATAAATACCTTCTATATTACTTACATAAACCTATAAAATAAATTGATTTTTGTAATAGAATAAATAAAAGTACGAAGTGACGTCTTTTTGTAAAATACGCAGCTCGATAGGACTGCGCACTTTCTGAACCCTTACAATTTACTTGGTACACTAATCAAAATATTTTTTTCATTATTTGGTATAAAAACCTTCAGAAAAAAATACAAAAATTGAAAATATAGTATCCACAAGTTTTTGACCTAAAACAGGCACTAAAAAGAGGCTATGCCATATGGCATAGAATAACCGAAAGGGTTAACAGCTAAAATGCTATGAAGAGTGAACTCCAATTATTGTTCTTTGGAACCTCGTGATTGAATGTTCTTTCTCACAAACTTTTGAACAACATTATTTTATTTATTTATTTATTTTTTTAATTACAAAAACATCGGCATTGAAGAATCACTCCTTTTACATGCCATGCTTTGTCTAAAGCTTTACTTCATGATTTTTTTATATCAAAAATTGTAAATTCAGATGTCAATGGCTGTGGTGTGGCTTTACTTAGTCATAAATAAAATAGTCAAAATCACTCAAAATGTGCTCTTAACTACTATTAATGCAGACACATTTATTCTAAGCTAACACAAATTCTATTTAATCAAGCTTTATGACGATTTTGCAGCAATTAGCATTGCCATTCCAGCTTGAATATTCAACTTGAGGAAAATCCACTTTTATCTAATTTAATTCCAAGACTTTCGTTACTATTGACAAATGCCAACGAGCAGCTGCATTTAAGCGACTACAATTAATTTGCCAGCCAAGTTTGCTGAGCTGAATTTGTAAAACGGTATCAAGTGCTGGGCAAATAAATGGCTTGCACCACCAAACAAATATGGCCACAATTAGCATTGAATATTAAAATTGCAGCCTCCTAACTGCTTGTAATTGAGGCGATGACGACGGCAGCAATGACGGCAACGTATACCGCAACAACAATAGCAACAACAATGCCAACGACAACAGTAACGACGAGTAGTGTTGGCATTGGCAAGTGTTGCTCGCATTTGCTGTAATTGCAACTCAAAATTTAAGTGAGCGCACAATAATAACAACAACAAAAAGCTGCATTGCATTTCCGTTATAACTAGCAGCAACTTGTTGTTGTTGTTTGCAAATTGCAATTAATATTGTATGCGCTCAAATATTTACACAAATGCACACGAAACCGGTAACTATGGCAACAACAACAAGAAAAGTAGCAATAGTATCTAATGGAGCAACAACAACAACAGCATTGAGCTTACGTAAATCCCAGCGACTGCCAACGTATGCAACAACGTAATGTAAATTTAGACATGAATAATTTAACAAAATGACGTCGCCAACAGCAACCAGCAACCGGCAGCAGCCGCAGCCAGCAGTCAGGCAACCAACAATCGGCACACAGCCAGCTGAAACGAACAGCAAATGTTGCCGGAATGCGGTAAATATTAGGTTGTCGTTGTCGCTGTCGTTGTCGTTGTCGCTGCCAACCTGGGTGCCACCTGTCGCCGACAGCAGGGAAGAAGGGTGCACACACAGCCCATCCACGGGCACAAAATATGCATTCGGCATAAATTGAACTAGTTTCATATGCTGGTGACATAGTTTTACACGCTAATGCAGGCATAATTAGTTCCCACTGTAGCAGCACACACACAGCGCGCTGGCAACACTGGCAGCTGCTGCACTCGCAGACTGTCGGTATGAGCCGCTGGTGTTGCTGAAATGCAAATAATTCGATTAGTATGGCGAATGATGAATGGTTTTGGCAGCGGCCGCGGCTAGTTGATGTCGATGGCTACAGCGATAGTGATATCTGCGACAGTGACGTTTGTTGCTTATTGCAAATGAAAATATTGCTTTTGCAGCAAGTGTCAATTTGCATTTGTGTACACCATCGAAAATCCACATCGGAAAACCAATTCAAATTTGCATTTTTATTGCAATTTAACAACAACAAAAACAAAAGTCACAAATTTGTGACAATCTATGACAAGCGCATTGTATGCATAATTTCGCTCACAATATGTGAAAGCGAAAATCCAATACGGCAGCGTACAAATTTTCGATCTATCAATGCACGATCTATCAAAATATAACAAAGGGAATTTTTATAAATTCCAAATAATCAGCATGGAGGGAAATTTTCCAATAATTGTGCACATAACACATAGTTTGTTACCTTCTAACTATTATATAATTTTTTTGAGTGTATTTTAAGCATACAGTATTCAATTTGGAAAATAATAGTTTCAATTACTAAATAATTATTAATTATTTTAGGTAGATCTTCCGTTTTGTGCAAATGCCACTTCAGCTATGTGAGATTTTTGCTTGCTGAATTCAAGTTTTTGTTATTTTGTTATTTTTTTGTTTTTGTTATTTTTTTGTTTTTTTTATTTTTTTTATTTTTATATTTTTTTTTATTTTTTATTTTTATATTTTTTAATTTTTATATTTTTTATATTTTTATATTTTTTTAATTTTTTTATTTTTATATTTTTTATTTTTATATTTTTTAATTTTTATTTTTGTTTTATTTTTATTTTTTTATTTTTGTTTTATTTTTATTTTTTTATTTTTGTTTTATTTTTATTTTTTTATAATTTTTTTTCATTATTATTTTTTTATTATTGTTAAAAGCTATTTGAATTCACTCTAATCAGTACTTTAAGCAATTTGAGATAGTTTTTTTTTTAGTGCAATTTAAGCATTCAGCATTCAATTTTGTCTTCCAAATTGTGTTTTTTAAGCATTCAGCATTCAATTGGGAAGACAATAGTTTCAATTATTAAATAATTATTAATTATTTTTTGATCCATTTTCTGTTTTGTGCAAATGCCACTCCTGCTGTGTGAGGTTTTTGCTTGCTGAATTCGAGTTTTTATTTTTATTTTTTATCATTTTTAAAAGCAATTTCAATGCACTCTAATCAGTAATTTAAGCAATTTGAGATCGTGCAATTTGATTTTAGTGCAATTTAAGCATTCACTATTCAATTTGAAAAACTATAGTTTCAATTATTAAATACTTATTAATTAATTTCTGGTACCTCTTCTGTTTTCTGCAAATGCCACTTGAGCTGTGTTAGATTTTTGCTAGCTGAATTCAAGTTATTATTTTTATTTTTTGATTTTTTTTATTTTATTTTTTATTTCTAAAAGCAATTCCAATTCACGTTAATCAGTCATTTAAGGGGGGTTTCTACCTTGTGCGGTCAAAAAAATCGATTTTTTTTTTCATGCATTTTTGGATTAATACATGATTGTAGAATACGCTCCCAAAATGTGAAGTTGAAATCTTTCGAATTACGGAAGCAATTTATCGAAACAGGTAGCGGTGTCGAGCGCGCCGAGCCGCTGAAGCAAAA
This sequence comes from Melieria crassipennis, assembly GCA_963668005.1. NCBI lineage: Eukaryota > Metazoa > Arthropoda > Insecta > Diptera > Ulidiidae > Melieria > Melieria crassipennis. The sequence goes on along the minus strand of OY764962.1, from coordinate 120,307,128 downwards.
CTTTGAACGCGTTTTTCTCAAAACTACATTTTTTGACCTTGCGGAAGTGATTTAGGCCACACGAGTTGAGCAATAGCTACGAAATTTTAAACAGTCATTTATCAAGGTCTTAGCTATGGCACGAACTAGGATCTTCAAGAAATAATAATTTTTTCTCATTAAAAATAGAAATTTGTATTGAAAAAAGTAGGTAAAAATTGAGTTTTTTAGTCAAAATCGCATATTTCCTTCATTTTTCATTTTTTAAAAAAAATCCTAGTTCCAGCCATAGACAAAAGGATACAGAATAAGAAAAAATTTCATTTTTGTGTTTCAAGTCATCTCAAACAGCGGCAGGACTTCCGCGAGTAAGGAAGTCCTGCCGCCATTGCTCGATGGCCTCCCCCCCTTTGCATATTTTATCTTGAAACTTTTTTTACTTGTACAATAAACATATACCTACATCTGAAAAAATTTTCCAGTGTTTATCTTAAAAACCTTCCCATCAACAATTTTTCAAAAAAAACATGTTTTCTCGGCCGCACAAGGTAGAAACCTGCCTTAAGCAATTTGAGATCGCCTTTTTTAGTGTAATTTAAGCATTCAGTATTCAATTTGGAAAATCATAGTTTCACTTATTAATTTAATTTAATTAATTTAAACTTCTGCTACAACTTCTGTTTTGTGCAAATGCCACTTCAGCTGTGTCAGAATTTTGTTTTTATTATTTTTATTTTTTTTATTTCATTTATTATTTTTAAAAGCAATTTGAATTTACTCTAATCAGTAATTTAAGCAATTTGAGATCGCTTCATCCAATTCAAATGCAACCAAATGGCATTTGCGTTTTCTGTTGCTTGAACGTGACAACTTCTGACATTCTGCCAATCCGTATGCCATCAGCGTGCGCCAATTTTACAGGCACCCAATTGCAATTGCAACTGCGGTCATTAAAATTGCTGCAGTGGCCAGCGTTCGACACAAACATTTGCACACCGCACAAAAAATACCAAAAAAAAACAAAACCAAAATGGAATCGAACAAGAGCAGCGAACAAATTGGAAGCGCAATTGGGACAGCCACAACTTCATCATCAACTCAACTCAAGTGGCCCCGAGCGTTCGCTCACTTCGAACATTTGACAATTAAAATTTATTGCCGATTTGATTCGTCACAGACTATTCAATTGCCATCGACTGGAACTTTCTAATGATGGTCATTGTTGTTGTTGGTGCAGTGCAAACTCGAACTAAATTTGCAAGCACGTGCAAAAGAAAGAAGAGAAAAATGTTACACTAACTCTTCTTTTTTTGGTAATATAGCAACACTGCGCACGACAAATGAGCAGCAAATAGCCTCAAACTAACAACAAATCGCTACATAATTTATCAGCGCACAAATTCTTTTATGTTATGGCCAAATTTCTAAATTGCGCATAGAAGCGGCAACAACAACAACAACAACGGCAGCATCAGGCATCCACTGACCGCCGACTGCACGCTGTCAAGTGCGATTTACAACAAATTTTCGCAGGCAATTAGATGTAATTAAAGCATTCTAAATGGGCGGAAACGTGGAGAAGCGTTTCGCTGTGGCGGCCACAGTGAATTCAGACGACAACGTCAACGATTTGCCACGCGGATTTACATTTGCCACGCGCACAGCAGCAGCAGCAGCAGCAGCTGAAACAAATCTAAAATCTTGAAACATTCTCAAAAACGGCAAATCGTGCGCAGCCCCGCTGCTACATGCAGTGTTGTTGTTGTTGTGATTATTTTTGGATATTTTCTTATGGAAATTTTTCGACAAGAAAGAAGAAATAGTATAATAAACAAAAAAAAAACGCAATGAAAAAGGTGAAGCAATACGAAGTGCTGAAGTGAAAAGTGTGCGTTGTGATTTATTTCCTTAAGCGGCATTGACGCGTTCACTAAAAATTATGGGAATCACAGAGGCAGCGGCAAGTTGGGCGTTGCTGCTTTCGGTTTCATTTGCATTTCAACCGCGCCAACGTTTCGTTTGGTGTTTTATTTATTTGTTTTTTTGATTTACACTTTTTTGATTCTGCGTGAGTTTATATGTGTAGCCACAAAAAGCTTAAAGTAAGCGGCAGTTGACGCGCCCCTCAAGAGAGAATCTTGGCCGCATGAGGTGGAGGGAGCGCTGCATTTCCGGCCTTTGCTGTGGGCGGCAGGTGGCAACAATACACGAAACCAGATCTGAGTGTCACTGGAGTAGAGGGCGTCGTGTACAAAGCACGTAAGACAGAAGTGTTAACAAGAAGACACAAGTTAGCCAGTGGACGACAAGGTGGACAATGCAATTTCCGTAGAGAATCTGTCACTAAGTGAAAGCGTGCGGCAACAGTTGAAAACTTCTGCTTTGTCTTGAATGATGACTGCAAGCAATGGAAGGTAAGAACTGAAATGGACGCAGAATTGATACAAGCGAGCAATCATTGCTTGGTTTTGTCTACAAACAAATATAATAGCTGCACTCTCATACATATAAATGGATTTTTAAAGAGGGAATATTAATTTTGAAAGATGAACATTTTAGAAATATTAACAAATACCAAACTGAAATTATACAAATGAACCAAGTAGAATGATGGCATCTTTTTTGTATCCCAAAACGAGAGAAATTTAAAAAAATTGTTTGTCATGATTCATATCAGAGAGCAATTTGAGGGGTGTTGGGTTAATGCAATAGAAAAAATATTTATATTTATTTGACAAAATATTTGTCATGTTTTTTTTTATTTATAAAGAAATATAAGGCCGTGTCAAAATCTGCTCTACTGCATACTGTGACAAATACTAAATTAAAAATTTTTCTTTTTTTTTAAATCCAAGGACGCCATCGAATAGACTTTTTTCTCAAAACTCTACATTTCAAAGCAGCTCCCACGATATCTCAAGGCATACAAACCTCTCAGTGTGAAATTTGGCTTATAGTTATGTATTTTTAGTGATATGCCTCTATATCTTTTACCGGGATTACGTCGATAAAAAAATTTTCTAGTTTTTCGAAAATCGGACATTGGTTTTTGGAACGTTTCAATACCTACTTTTTAATTCAGCGGGTAGCGCGCTGGTTTCTTCTGGCTTCTAGGCTTTTCTAGTTGGCTTCTCATACCAGAGGCCCTAGGTTCGATTCCTAGCTCGGACTGGTAAAACACTCGCCTACTTCTATTTCTATCCACATGAAGTAGATGAGAATTACAAGAATCGCAGGCAATGGCAAAGCATCCAAGTGTGAAAGGAAAATTGCCAAAACCGTCATTCAGGTTTGGATAAAACTGTAGGCCTCTTCTATGCCCCCGCACACTTCCCCCATCCGTTTGAAATGTGTAATGTAAGTAACACATGTTGAAAAGAACAGGATTGCATATAAATTTCAAAGGGGTTGAAATGATTAAGATTAATGATTAAGGCCTTTTATAAATTTTAGCACTTTTTGGGGTTGTAGTTTCCAGATGGTTGATGGCGGTAGTGGCATCTAACCAAACTGGAGAAATCTCTTTCTGCTGAGCGCAGGACATTCGCATAGAATATGGAGCTATGTTTCCTGTTCCAGCTCACATATCCTGCACACATCCGTTGAGGATATTCCCATATTTTTGAGATGCTGCCTAAGTGAGCAATGCCCTGTTAGGTACCCAGTGAGGATGCCAATGTCCTCTCGGTTTAGCTTGAGGAGTTTGTTGGATACCCCTCTGTCCGGGGACGGCAGTACTTCATAAAAACATTTTGCTTCATTTGGTTCCAATGAATAAAACTACTTTAATTGTGGGAATTTTTGCAAGATTTTTTTATTAGTATGTCTCCATGCTCCCTCCATATCCAAGCTTCGTGCATTTTGAATTAATCTGTAAGATTGTTACTGTGGACCGAATAAATAAATAAAATTATGTCTGATCCCCTCCTTCAACAAGTTGTTATGGCCAAATATGTAGGTACATAAGTAAACTGTAAGCATGCATAACGATTACCTTGTCTACTAAAAATAGTACCTTGAAGTACTAAAAATAGTAAGAAATAGAAATACCGAAAAAATAGCCAACAATAACATTTTCTAGACTAGAACGCCTTCTGAAGGAGGCGTTACACCGTACGACAGCATTTTCGGGAATGATATGAAATTTTTACACGTGAACAAGGAAATTTTGGGTTTTAACATAGTTACTTTTCAAGAAAATTCTATATACATTTTCAAGGATATAAAGTATTAAAATTTTCAAAGGACCTTTTTCATATCCTTTTTCAAAAATAAATAAAAATCAATCTTATTTCATTTCTTGTGCCTTTTTGTGCTTTTTCTTTTGATATACATATTGCCATATTCTAACGAGGTTAAGTATTTTTTATATTTTTGTTATTTTTTATCCTCTTTGAAATTTTAAAGTCCTTTTAAAAGGACAAAGGATGTAGAAATGAAAAACTGAGTACGCAGTATTACTATGTTTGGTCTCTCTAGTTTCACGCCCATATGGATTTTTCCGGTGTAAAAAATTTGTTTATCTGTTTTATCTGTTATCTACTTTTTTTTAATATTTTTTCATTTGCTTGAAAATGGAATTTCAACTTCAAATTGGAATTACAATCAATGACAATCAATGTTGTAATTCCATTAATTTATCTACAAAATTTTAAACATCTTCTTCTTTAATTACTATTTCAATTATTTCTTTCAGTGCGATTCCCTAAGTAATCTTTCTGCCCCACGAAGCACTTGAAATTATGTATGTCAATGCATAACCAGATACGCGCAACAGATACAATTGTCAACAGTGCTAATATGGCAGCGATGCAAGCAACAACAGCGACAACAAAAACAAAACGCCAATAAATTAAGACAGAGAATGGTGTAGGAAAATCAATAAGTGCTGCACATAAATATTTCACATTTCACACACATACACAAAAGTCATTACAAAAGACCAGCAACAATAACAACAACAACCCAAGTGCCCAGCAGCAACATTCAAGCCAGGCCACATGCGGCTGCAGCGCCCAATGCAGTCATTTACTCGTCGTATCTGTCTTATTGGTCGCTGTTGCTGACTGTATGGCGTCATTGTTGCAGCGTCGCGTGTATGCGGTGGCGTGCTGTGTTGCTGGCAGCATCTACAAAATATATGTAAATAGTCGAAAGTTTATTTCATTACAATTATGCATAAATTTCAATTAAGTATTTATTTATGTTGCATAAGCAACGAACAGCAGCCACAAACAATTGGCAGCATGCACTTTAAAATTGTGTTGTTTTTGTTGTTGTTGCTGTTGTTGTTGAGTCGGCATATGCTATGTGTGTACAGTTATTTTTAACAGTGCACAACAATCTCGTTCAGACGCTACAGCCGCGCACAAGACGTGTTCATTAACTTTGACAGTGAATAAAATTACTGGGCCACCCAAAGGGACGAGGAACCCAAAAGAGCTCAATGTGGGTGAATTTTTAGAGAATCAGTTTTTAAGCGTTCATAAGCATTATTGCTGCTCAATTCTTCATACTAATTGCTCCACCCTTTTGGCGTCTGTCCCAATTGCGGCATTGAAATGTCGCCTGTATGCAAATAAATTATTTCCACAATCACTATTTCATTTATTATTTGTAATTGTCGCCACGTTCACATGCGCTGTCGCATTGTTTGTGGCGATAGATAATTACAATTGCGATTCCCATTTATCGTCTTTTGCTTTTTGCTGCCAGCCAACGTGTGCGCGCCGCGTGGTGTTTCCAGCCAATATCACAAACAGCAAATGTCCGTAACATTTTTATCAATAATTTCCTTTACGTCATTAAACGTTGTGCAAATCAAATGTCAACATAAAAAATACAATTAAAAAACTTGACGAGTTGCAAAAAAATGAAATTATATCAATGGAAAATATTGAAAACGGGAGAGAGAAATGGGAAAAGGGAAGCCACTCTGCTAGGGCACGAACAATTGTCAATTGTTGTTGCTGTTGTAATGAGTATTGTTGTAATGAACGTCTGTGTGCGGTGTGACATTGAAAGTTGCCGTTGTTAGTGACACCATAATTAAGTAATTTTCATTTCATTTCATTTGTTTTGATTTGATTGTTTTTCTGCTATTCATTTCGCGTTTGCAAAAGTAGAAATCAATTAAACAATTCTCTATGCAAATGTCAAGTCATATTGACACAAGTATTGACGCTATCGAGAAAAATTGGATTGCTGATGGGACACGCTTTTGGGTCTGAACATGGACCAGCGTAGGTCGACTGATTGAAACCAGATATAGAATAAAGTTTTCTCTTAGCAATCCAGCGAAATTCAGACTTTTTTCATCGACAATTATCATACTTTTTCGTTTCTTTAGTTGAAACAAGATTCGAACCTATGACCCTCTGACACATTAACACTGTGGCTAGTCAAAGCAAGTCAAACTAATTGCAATTTTCAGGTAATTTTTGTAGGCTATCTTAAAGTTAGAGTAATGAAATTTTGACACGTGATCAAGGAGATTTTGCGTTTTAACATACCGTACTTTTCGCTTAAAGCGAACTTCGAGGGACTCGGCAAAATCGTTCGTTTTAACCGAAAGTTTGCTTTAAAAGGGGTCCGTAATAAGCGAAAACATAAAGCGCGTACTTTTGAAATTGGTTCGTTTTAGGCGGAAAATCGTTTCAAACGGGTTCGTTTAAACGAAAAGTACTGTACTTACATTTCAAGAAAATTCTATATAAATTTTCAAGGAAATAAAGGATTAAAATTTTCAAAGGACCTTTTTCATATCCTTTTTTTACAAATAGATAAAAAAATCGATTTTATTTAAATTCTTGAGCCTTTCCTCTTTCATTTGATATATTATATATATCTCCATATTCTAACGAGGTTAAGTATTTTTTATATTTTTTTATTTTCTATCCCCTTCAAAATTTTGAAGTCCTTTTAAAATGACATAGGATGTAGAAATGAAAAACTGAGTACGCAGTATTACTATGTTTAGTCTCTAGTTTCACGTCCATATGGATTTTTTCCGGTGTGAGCATTTTGTTTAGTTTTTGTCGCACGGTGTTTTTTGTAAAGAACTACTTCAGTTAAAATCTGACAGGCATTAAGTGACAAAAAAATTCACTTTAATGCGAAACTTCTTATTGAAACTTTTTCTGAACATTGTTTAGTTTATATTTAAACTCACTTTATTATTACATTCATTTTTCATACTAAAATAATCACTCTTTGGAGTCAAGGCCCTTCATCAGTATTTGGACATCTCTTTCATTTATAGACTGTTTGAAACTATTTCTTTCGTTTCATTTAATTTTGATTTTCATACGGGCCCAATGTCGGTCAAATGGTCGTAGCTTCGGCCAATTCGAAGAGTTGCCCTCTTTTGGCCTAACGTTGACCAAATATGTTTGCAATAGTGATTTGTTGCCAAGTCAGGCCATAGTTTCATAGTTTTTAATAAAAGGCAGAATTTCTCTAAGCATTAGTTTATCTAATTTTTCCATAATAGTTAACTGCCCCTTCAGAAATGAATTCTTCATACTTTTTATACCACAGATGCACATTGCCAGCCAAACTGAATATTTCTATCAATATTTTAATGCTTTTGAGTTTTTCAACTTTGAATATACTTTTCTTTCTTCTCTACAATATAAAACTCCAAACCAGATCAACATTATTTTTGATCAAAAAAAAAAGAAGCAATTTATCTCGTCATCCATGACAAATCAATAAATTTTTGTCGAAAAGGCACTGTACAACTTTCAAGATTTTACACAACTGCTCTTTAGTACCATTTCTATTCGGAACTTTAAACGTTCTTAGGTTTGCTTTGCGTTTAACTCTGTGAACAGTTGATGCTGATATTTTAAATTTAGCGACAACAAAACGGTTAGGAAGATTTGAATCTCTCTTATAAGTTCTTAACCCTAACTCCCAGAAGTGAGCCTCAAAGTCTCACAAAAGATTTCAAATGGTGATAAATCCAAAAGATTTTCGATTACATTATTTGATGTAATGCTCTAACGGAATGTTAGAATTATATTGCATTAATAAATTTAACATTTTAGACAGTTTTTGTGCTTTTTAAACAAATGTTTTCAGTGATTTAGCTCATATAAGCCTGACAGTCTCACTTCTGGGTTTACGTTACTTTTAAAATTCTGGGAATTAGGGTTAACATATCATTTTAAATATATTTTTTGTTCATGCCCGATTTTCTGCCACATCTAGCTTTTCTCTCAACTCTGACATTGTTGCTGATATTTGCTAATACTTTTTATATCATTTATATTGCAAGTTCCAATATTTTTCCTAGGCGTGATTAGGAGTTGCTTGCATTTTGCAGATATTTGTTTAAAATTCCTTAATTTCCTTTGCTTAAAGCTTAACTTAGCTGCGATCGAAAACAGTAGTGGCAAAATTAGCGCACTAAACGAAAGCTGATAGTAGCAATAAATAATAAAATTGTGCTTTGTGATGTGCTGCCGGAACTAAAACAGTTCTTACTATCGAGAATAACCTTGCCAGAGTATTTGCTTTCACCGCAACTACTCTTTAACGCCTACTACTGTAATTCCAATTAACCCTGCAACACTAACGTTAATCGATTCGACTAACATCGCATACGTCTTGTAACAAAGCTGCAAAATCAAATCACTATTCCAGGGCCAATTTCAATTCGAGTTTCGTTTTGGACACCTCCAACGCTCGACCCAAGCACACACTTCCAAAAAAGCATCCGATTTATGTTTGCTGACTATTTCTTTGCATCTTTTCAACTCTTGTTTCGTCAATGTGTTCACCTCTTTCGTCGCTGCTGCTGCTTAATCCCAGAGCTCAGAAGCAACCTACAATGCCAGATGATGAGATAAGCTGAAGAAGCGATAAAGATAGCAATTGTTGCGAACAGCAGCCGCGCGTAGTATGTGTAGAGTGCAAAAATAAAAATCGCAAACGTGGAATCCAAATCAAAGTGTGTGGCGAAATAGCAACGCAGCATACCAACCAGCAGCAGTCGAAAGGGAAGAGGCAAAATCAAGCAGCAAAACCGGCAGGCAAAGAAAAAAAAAACAACGGCCCAAAAAAAATCTGCAAATGAAGGTCATCGCGAATTTAGATACAATCCGCACTATTTTTTGCCAGCTGCTTCTTCTCGTATTTGCCGATTTTTCTCGTTCTTATTTTCATAGCTACGTACACTGCTGGTTGTGTTTATTGTTGCTGTTGTTGTTACTATTACTACTTGAATTATTGATTTAAATGCTGCAGCAGTTGACCGCGTTTTCATCTCCCCGCTTTTTGTGCTCTATTCAGATATTTCTTTTTTGGCTTTACTCTTTCACGTTCTGCTGCTGCCAATGGTTGGGAAATTTGGTGTTGGTGTGTGTGTGTGTGTGTGTGTGTATACAACCAGCAGCGTATCACAAAAGCTGGCACAACGTTACAGTTAAATGCATTGTCGATGGCAACATTTGCACCGAACGCCAGTTGGATGCTTTCCCAATTGTGTGCGGCTCGTTGCTGCACTTCGAATGCCACAACCAGGCGCTGCACGGCCCGAAGCGGTCCAGAAAGCGCAGCACACGATGGAGCAGCTTTAAAATATTCACCTGATTTTTTTTCTATTAAAAAGAAAAATAGAAGCAAACACAAATATTGCAGAATTAAATATTTTCAGCAGCAAACTGCATGAAAACAATTTCCTTTTGGGCTGCACAAGAGTGCAGTCCACTGGGTTTTGGCATAATTTTTGTTTTTCAAGTTAAGCTGTTGGAAACATTCGTAAGATAAATTTAGAAACTTCAGTTTTTTTGTAGTCAAACTAATAAAGTTTTCTTTTAACAATTCAGCGAAATTCACAGTTTTTTCATAGACAATTATCATATTTTTTTGGTTTTTTAGTTGAAACAAGATTCGAACCCATGAATCAAAGAAAGAATCAAACCCATCTTTCGGAAACGATTGGAATCGCAGGTCATAAGTGAGGTAAGTGGTTTTCGTTCTCCACAAACTTGGTCGCCATTCAAAAGAACTTGCAATTCTGCTCAATTATTCAATTTGCTTGCAATATTCAGAATTATTGCTCAAACATTGCCCAATCAAAGAAAGATTCAAAACCATCTTTAGGAAACGATTAGAATCGCAGGTCATAAGTGAGGTTAGTGGTTTTCGTTTTCCACAAACTTGGTCGCCATTCAAAAGAACTTGCAATTCTGTTCAATTATTCAATTTGCTAGCAAAGTTGAGAAAGTTGCTCAAACATTGCCCAATCAAAGAAAGATTCAAACCCATCTTTCGGAAACGAGTGGAATCGCAGGTCATAAGTGAGGTTAGTGGTTTTCGTTCTCCACAAACTTGGTCGCCCTATTCGAAAGAACTTGCAATTCTGTTCAATTATTCAATTTGCTTGCCATGTTCAGAATTATTGCTCAAACATTGCCCAATCAAAGAAAGATTCAAACCCATCTTTCGAAAACGATTGGAATTGCAGGTCATAAGTGAGGTTAGTGGTTTTCGTTCTCCACAATCTAGTTCGCCATTCAAAAGAACTTGCAATTCTGCTCAATTATTCAATTTGCTTGCAATGTTCAGAATTATTGCTCAAACATTGCCCAATCAAAGAAAGATTCAAACCCATCTTTCGGAAACGAGTGGAATCGTAGGTCATAAGTGAGGTTGGTGGTTTTCGTTCTCCACAAACTTGGTCGCCCTATTCAAAAGAACCTGCAATTCTGCTCAATTATTCAATTTGCTTGGAATGTTCAGAATTATTGCTCAAACATTGCCCAGGTCAGGTCTTTTACAAGTCTTCGAAACCTTCGTATGACTTTTGCCGCATTGTAAGCAATTTGCAGCAGGCTGAAAAGTTGTTGTTGTTGCTGACAGGAATGCAAATGGCGAAGCACAGAGTGAAGCAGAGACGAAAACCGGCTTTGGACCAGCGCAGTGTGCGTGAGTGCATTGATTTCTCGGCAGTTTGTTGTTGCCCACAAATCGCATACTTAGTGCAGCTACACCGCACTTGCCTTGGGCCATTTTCCGCTGCACTGAAATCGCCAGCGAGCGCACTCCTCAGTCCTCACTCCACCACCAACCATCATTCCACAATTTTTCAATTCTGCTTGTGCGCTCGTTTGCTAACATTTTCCATTTTTATATTCGTTGCTCTGCTGGCTTTTTATCGTTTCTCTACATAACTCAAAAGGCAATTTGGGGCGAGCGAGCGCCTTATCAGCGACCACTATTTGCTTTGCAGCCCGTCTAGCGGTTCGCCCTGCCCACCGCCTCTACAAAATTGTTTATCTCGTTTCTTATTTATTTACTGCTTATCGTGCGTTTCTGCTTTTTAATTAGCTCAAAGTAAACAATGAGCCGTGGCAACAGCTGCAGCTGAAGCGGGCCGTGCAAAGTGCCTGTTGCGCGCAGAAAAAGCTGAGCAACGCCAACTGCATTCGATGCGTGTTGTCTAATGTTGTGATGGACATTGTCATCGAACGCGCTGAACACGCAGCGTAATTGCCAAAAAGGACACGCTGTGTTTGACGCTGCCGCCCACTCAACGTGAATCAAACAATTTGACTGCTGCAGCGCTGTAATTTGCGCAGTCCAGCTTCCTTCTGATCTATATTGAAAATTTATAGTTGCTACAACACGCAGCACAGATGCGAAGCAGTTTAATTTGCTGCTGCCAATCTGCCTTCAAGACAATTGACACTTTGACGGACGCTGCCAGCGCCCATGCGTGCGGCCCACTCGAAACGCCCGTCTGCGAAACGTGTTCAAGTGTTTGATTTACAATTTTTCTGCTTTATTCGCACATGGCAGATTTTAATGCGTTTATTTTCATGCATTTTTTTTTATGTATTGATTTGATTTTCACATGAAAAGTAAATATTGATTGATGGATTTGATTGAAAGCACCTGATGTTTGAGATTTGTTTGTGATTTATCATCATCAGCGACAGCCATAAAACTAGCGCCGACAGCTGGTACCAGCAAAAGCGGAACAAATTTGTTTGAGGTTTTTTATTGATATTATTCTTTTTTTTTTTTTTTTTGTTAATAAGGTACAATTTTTGTGGACTTTCATTCAGTGTCTGGCGATAATTGCTTGATAAGCTCTGTGCGATTTTTATTATTTGTACAGCCTGACAGCTGAGGAAGTTTAAAGAAAAACAATGATTGCGCTGATCAACTATTTCATCATAACCACAGACAACAATGCCATAATCTTAAATAATATTAAAGCCTCAAATCGAAAATGTCATAGTAGAACGATGACAAACATTCAGGCAATCAAAGAACAAAAAGAAACACAAATGTTGACATAGCTAAACAAGTTAATTAAAAAAATTACTGGGATCTTTGGATATTGTTAAACAAAACATTGACAAAGTCAACAAATGGTTCAAAGGAAAAGGAAGCACGACACCACACAACACAAAATGTACAACTTGAACTAGGAAATGGTTAGAGCTTTCAAAAACCAGGAGATCAATTTTTTTTTTAATTTTATTTCTCATAGATCAAGTCATATAAAAGTGTGTGTCAAATAAGCTTCTTGAAACTGCAGTCATTCAACTTCGATTTTGTGTGAAATTTAGCTAAGAAAAGTGTGAAATTTAGCTAAGAAAAAGCTGACAGCATTCTTGCTCAACAAACATTTAAAAATACAAATATTGATGAAGATTTACGAAAACGATGGCGCCGTAAAATGGAATTGATGAAATATGTTTATAAATGTTGAGAAAAAAAGTGGGCAAAAGAAGGCACTAAATATTTTAAGATGCAACAAAAATCGGTTAGTACACTATACTTCGGTTCAGTGGCGCACACAGGGGCAGTTTTGGGGGGTTCAAACCCCTCATAAGCACAAAAATTGCTGGTACAAAATATAATTTCGAATGGTGTTGGGTTTAAAAGTTGTACGCAAACACCCCAAATGAATTTTTTGTGTACGCCACTGCTTCGGTTGTAAGCAAATTAAACATGTAAGCAATAAAAGTCATTAATACTGCCAATAAAATTATAACAGTTCAACGGTTCAATGGATTAAGTCAGGTAAGATTAACACATTTGTCCTTTTAGGAAGTTGTTGTCCCTGTAGGATTAAGGATCAAATCACTTTCATCTCCTCTAAGCACACACACTTTCTATCAGTTGCTGCCCAATAATTCAAATTCAAATAAGAAAATTACCACAAAAACTAGTAAACTGCCTTTTTAATTTCATTTAAGTACTGAAACAACTCAAACACAAAACATTTTATTCCACTCACTTTCAAAGCAACACAGAAATCATTCCCAAACATAACCGAAAACTCGATGTAAATTTTTACACATTAAAAAAACTGGGTCAACGTTGCCCGTCAGCCCGCCCGCCCTCTGCCGGCTCACTTCATGTTGTTTTTAAATTGCATTTTGCGCACTTACCGTCCTTAGTCGTTTTCGTTGCGGCCATGGCCATTGTTGTTGTGGTGTGACCTGAAGAATCAGCACCACCGGCTGACAGGCTCCTCTCCATCGAGCAGTGCATCGTTAGTCACGTTGCTCTTCTGCTCGGCTACTTATTGCTCTACGATTTGGCCGACACGTTGGAAGCGCACTTTGCGGGAGGTCAAAGCGTTGACTGTGTGTTGAAGAGGGGGGGGCGGGAAATACACGGCAAGGTACACGGCAAAGGGGAAATGCGTAAAAGTTCAAGTTAGCGCCGAGTGCAATCTGACTTTATTTCACTTATTTACTTTATCGCATTTGTAACTTTGAATTGGTGTGACTGCCAATTTGGCACTTTTTCTTCCTATCTACTTTTGCTTGCACTCGCTTTTCTGTTATTTATGTTTTGCACTTAACGTATTGACGAATTAATTGCTTGAAAACAACAACAAAATATACAACTTTTCAACTTTGTGTAAGTGGCGTTTTATGTTTTCGTGCTCTGCTCAGCTTCTTCTTCTTCTTCTGCAATCCATCAGCCACTCATTCATTCATTCATTCAAATTGGCTACAGTTGAGCGGGCGACCGGGCAGGCGGGTACAGAGCACGAGCGGAGCCAAGAATTTCAACGCGATTTCTGCTGTTCTTTATTTTCAAATTGGATGGATGGATGGAGTACGTAGCAGAGATAAAGCCAAAGAGGAAGCAATCACACGGCAAGCAATAAAAAAAAACCAAATAACAGCAGCCGCCGTAGCGCAAAAGGAAACCGAAAATAAAACAGCAAAGCGTACAAAATAAAAATGCACGCAACTATAGCGCAACCGCTCGCACTAACGGCACGTGACACTCGCGCAGCGGATTTCGAACAAGCGAGCGAGACACCGCACACGAATTGTTGGGCCAACGACGACGGCAGCAACCGCGACAACTGTCAAATTGCTATGCGGTTAATAACATATTTAATTTATGCACTGCTGCTTCTTGTTCTGAGCCGCGACGCTACTTGGCAACCCGAAACAGCACCGGGAAGGCGAACTATCTGCTAGCCAAATTCTTGCTTGTTGCACTTTCGCGTTGACGATCTCAACCAGGCACGTTCCCGTCCATTTGCCCACTGCGCTCCTGTGCCGTGCCGTGTTTTGCGTTACACGAGCGCTGAAGTACACAACAAAACGCAGCGCACAATAAAAATGGCCAGCAAAGGAGAGCACCGCTCAAAATCGTACTTCGCCTTCCGCTGGACGGGACACCACGAGCGCACGTAATTCGGTTGCGGCTATTTTGCACTATGCCAACTCCGTTTCCGCTTATTACGCGCACGTTTTCATTGCCGTTTGCTCGCCGCTGTGCTGGACTTTCGTTTCATTTACGTTCGCCCACGTACAACTACTTTTAATATTTTTTGTTTCGCAAAAACTTTGCAACACTTCCGTGCCACAACGCTCACTCAGGGACTGTCTTCGTTGACAGCTGTTTCGGAATGAGTTTAACCTCACTCCGAAACTATTTCAACGTAATGACTCGCCATGCAATGGCACTCAAACTGTTCTGGGCATTTGTTCGAGACGGCTCGAAATCGCTTTCGGACTGTGTTGCCGTGGTTAATGCAGCGGAGTAGGCGATTTCGTTGGCTACGAATTGAAATATTACATTTTGTTGCCCATCAAAGTTGTTAAATTTTTTATATTAAACATTTCTTTTAGCTGCAGTCTACAACAAAAGATAATCCAAATTTATTTTAATAATACTAAATTATCTTTGCCACAACTTATTTTCGCCGTAATGCTAAAGCTATATTAAACATTTGAGGCTTTTACATTAACCCTTTCGGTCACAATGTCCAATATATTGGACTACAGCCCATACAATTCAAACAGGACGGGTTTATTTTCATGTAGGAAAGAGTTAAAGTGTTTTGAAATAGTTTGCTGTTAAAATAAAAATTGTAATTGAATTGAAATCCTTTTTCTTAGACATCCATTGTTTTCATAAGAGAAGGTGTATCGTTTATTTCATTGCATGTTTTTTTCGTTTTTTTTTTAACATTTGTCCTCTGTGCTGTAGTAAACCTGCACGAAACGTTCGAAACTTCAGTCGAATTTCGATTATACTTGATTCGGTTAACCGGAAACATCAATAATCCGGCATCAATAATAAGAACAACACCTATAAACATTGGTAAATTTGATTTTTATCCCAAATGTGGTTTAATCTGCCGTTCTTATGTGTGGAAATTAAGTAACTCAAGAATTAAAAATATTATTTTAAACTCCTTACGAAATTTTACCTCAAACAACGTTAAAAATCAATTATCCGGTACGATCTTGGTCCAGTTCGCCTGAAAAACTCTGATTCGACTAAGTGGAGCACTCAGGATTTCATTTTGAGGGGAGATTCTGTATGCAACTTTTGTTAATGTCAGTTGAAGCCATTTATTATTGATGGGGATAATGCACTGCGACCTATTAGATCTATTGTGCCCCCTTCTTGGACCTCAAAGACTGTCAGTAAGTCCAGTATCCAAGAGTAATTTTAGTATACTTCCTATACCTCTGGATACCCAGTCTGCACCCGGTATGATATGGTCTCCCAGGTGCTTCTTTCTCTTATGCATGAGTACAGGGCATTTTCCTAGTATATGTATTGCAGTCTCGTTTTCCTGCAAGCAGAACCTGCAATACCCGTTTTCACGGATTCCTAGTTTCGTTAGATGATAGTTCAATCTACAATGCCCTGTAAGCATTCCCGTGATAATCCTAAGATTATTTTTTGACAAGGTCATACACTCCTCGAAACGTTTTCTATTATAGGAACCGATAACCAGCTTCGAATGCTCGAATGCTCAAGTTGAAGCCATACTTGCCACCCGAAATGTTTTTAACAGATATTTGGGAGGGTTTGAAACCCCAATACCCCTCTTGCGAACACCACTGGTTCGACTAACCACGAACTAACTTCTCGCGAAAACCTTAATAGGGGTATTCACATCGGCCTTGTTAATTTTGAAATTCGTTGATTGGTAACTCGGTAAAGTTTTTAATTGTGAGTATCTTTTTTTCTATAGTCTCGTTTGTCTAGCAACACGAGAGCTGTTGTTTCCAACAGCTGATTTTGTACAAATTTGTTGCAAAAAATGCACAGAAATCAATCCCAAAATGCCCAAAACAGGTGCAACGCGCGAATAGAATGAAATTGAACAGCTGATCGCAGTGTTACCAACTAACGAACCAATTGTGGGGCCTGCAAACTTGTTACTTTGTTACTCCGTAATTCGTTGGTTCCATACTTTTACAAAAACAAAATATACGTACAAAACCAGCGAGTACCGAACTTACAAAGTAACGAGCTCGATGTGAATATCCCTAATGTTTTTAAATTTTGCGGTAAGCAGAATTTCTTTTACGAGCGATTTTCAGAGTTCAAATTTCGATTCTTGAAGTTTATATAAATATTCAACAAATATTAAGTTTATATGTATAATCTAATAGTTTAATTAGAGAAAGGGGAAAATTGGAGAACTAATAAGGAGAATGAAGTAAGCAGAAGATATATAATTTACAAAATGGGAGGATAACGTGCGGTAGACGACAAAGTAGAAAAGGGAAGAAAAGAGTTAACAACAATCGAAGCAGCAGAGGTTGTATCTTTTCTTATCTTTGAAAAAGAATATTCTCTAATATATCATGAGAAAACTGTATCTTTTAGTTCAAGATGCTTTAATATTTCCGGAAATTTGTATGATATATCGTACAATCGTTTCCAAGATTTTTTATTTGACAGCGAACGCATTTTTTATGGAATGGCTTTTTAATTCTTATTAAGTAGGCTGTGTTGTATCATTCTGTTTAAAAATATAAATCATTATAGCCGTGGCTACACAGTATGAGTGCGTTTTGTAGCAGCTTTTTGCATGAATTTGAAAAACCAGTAAATAACGGTTCTTCAGCGGAGAAATTTGTAAATACGTAATACTTTTTGGTAGCAAAAAGAAGTTCCGAGCCTTTAAAAAAATTGTACGATATATCGTGCAAATGACCACAAGGGTTGCAACGCTTTGTACGATATATCGTACAAATAGAACTCAAAGGTGCAAGTTGTGTTTGCATTTATTTAAGTTATAAGTTTGGTTATATAATTTTTGCCACTGCCACGCCCACCTGTAAACCACGTGGCTAATAAAATTCGACTATTCGGCAATTTTCGATTAAAAATAAGAATTACTAGACGATTTTGTGTTTTATCGGGCAGATACAGGTTATATAATGTTAGACATGCGTACTTGCCACTCCCACTACGATAAAAGGTATCGGCTATATTCAGTATCTTTCTGTAAAGCTACACGAATTTTAATTGATTCTGTGTTTTATTGAGGGGAAAAGGGCTTTGCAACAACAACTAAAGTTATATAAGGCGGAATAAATGTGATTCAATCGTTTATTTATATAATTCAGATAAGTTTCGATCAAAATTAAATCACGTTTTTATTTTTTGTTGTTATAACTTATGTTTTCTGTCAAAAAAATCAATGAATTGTTCATAAAACTTAAAAAAACGAAACAAAAATGTAATGCATTTTTACTCCTTTGCGGAGTACTTTGATTAAGCTGTAATTCTCAACATAAATGATTTTTTTTTATATTTTGTTGAATTTACCGGAAAGGGTTAAGCTGAGCAGAAAGCTATATCTACTTGAAAAATCAAAATACATATACAAAAAGATAGTGCAGTGAGTTTGTACTATATTGAAAGATTTCTATTACCATGTGAGGGTTAATTTTGCTTTGGTTTATTTAAAACATTTTCTATTCATATCTTTTTAATTTGTTTCAATTGCATCCTTGTGCAATCGCAAAAAATTATCTTCACTTTTATGTTGTGGCAACACTCAGTTCTACTGGCTGCCGTTTAACAGTTGTTCTCAAACTGTATTATAAGCAGCGAAATCTTAGTCACGGGTAAACACTTTGGAAGCTTGGGAAGCTTTCGATTTTGCTCAAGTGACCAATGCCCACTAGATGGCGCTACACATTTTGCCATTAATTTTTTAATTTACAAAGCACTAATAAAAAAGTGATTAATATTTAACAAAATCTTCGCACATCTCGACTATAAATCAACAAAATGTGACTTGAAGTAAAGATCATTACTGCAACTTTAAGCACTGAGCTAAGTAATTGCTGCTGTAAAACCTGCGAACGATTTTTGCGCTTCAGTGTACGTTCATTTATTTTGTTATGTGTTCATGTTGTTAACTGCTCTATTTACAGCAGCAACACTTAAAACCCAGCACGCATGGCGCACATGTGCCATCACAATGGCACTAAAAAACGGAAGTCCAATGCAAGCGCCGCATTTTAATAAACATTTCTGCCAACAACAGCAGCAACATTTTAAAATTCCACTACCAATGCGCACACTTATATCGAGTTTGTTTTATTTTCAGTCATTTTTCTTATCGCACAACACTTTGCAGTGCGCTGCATGCAGCACAGCGTCCAAACGTTGAGTGTCACTGCATCGACTGTCAATATTGTCCATTTTATTGTCGTCTATTTGACTCGCATTTACCGTACGCCGTACGCGCTGTGCATTTGTTGGCAAAATGTTGCTATTGTTGTTGTCGTTGTTTGTGTTTTTTTATGTAATGTCGTCGTGGCAGCTGAACGGCGTTTTGTTAAAATACGTCACGAATTTCATACCTTCGACGACGTAATGTTGCGCACTTTTACTTTCTTCCCGTTTTGCATTTCACATCGCTTCAACTCGATTCATTTTATATTCAATTTACATTAAAATTTTATGAGTTCACTTGATCACATAAATGTTTATTGCTCCAGTTTTATCTAAATTACACTGTGCAGTGAGCTGAGGTGATCGTGGCGGCGATGGCAGTGCTGCGCGCTGAATGGCAAATTAATTGCATAGATAATGAATGATAGCATGTTGTATGAGTTCGTGTTGTTGTTGTTTTTGTTCTTTTTTTTCACTGAAATGTTGTGATGCATTGCTTCAAGTTTGAACTTAGCCGTTTTCCACAAAGGTTATCGTATATAACCTCAAACAATTTTTTTATTTTTTTTTTACTAATTGATTGTGACATCAACAAAAACAATGATGTACATGTCTGGAATCCTGGGTCTAAAATTTGAATTTTATTAAATTTATTTAATTAATTTTTTGCAAATTAAATTGTTTGTAACCTCAATTATTTCTTTTATGTTTCTTTCTAGTCTACAAGAACAAGAAAAACTACTTGACTGAAGTGCAAATGAATAACAAAACCTGTATTGTGCCCAGTGTTGAGCGTTGGTTCAAAAATGTGTTCAAATTATTTTACTAAAATTATTATAACTAACCTCAAATATTTTGTTAATGTTTATTTCCAACCAGAACAACAACAATCCATTAACCGAAGTGAAAATACATACTAATTACAGTAATTTACCAACGATTTGACCACACAAATATTCATATAATTGACAACATAACCTCAAATATGTGACTTTTTTTTATTTTCAAACATGTTAGCTGATCTTTTTGACCTTCAATTTTGAGCAGTGCCTCATTCATTTGGCAATCTCACCTCAGCAGCAGCGGCTGTAGTTGCTTTCAACTTCATGCAATAAAAATATAAAGCAACCAAATTTCGCCAACTATTCATTACAACAACAATTACTAGTAATATATTTCGGGTGCAGCAGCAAATACCGTTAATCAATTCTGCAAATAGTTGACCTTCACAAGAGCTTCTCAATTGCGAGTATTGTTGACTTTTGTTTATGTTGTTGTGATTTCGAAATCAGGTGAAGGTGTCATCGGTGTTGTTGACATTCAAAACAATGTAATAGAAAATTGTACAAGTCTCGCAAAAGTATTTTGTGGTCAACAGTTTTTGCTTCAAACGCTTTGCTTACATATTTGCGCTCTTTTTATTCTGACAGGAAAAACAAAAATATTTTATTATATGAACGAAATTTCACTCTCATTGACATGAATCATGTGTCTGTGCGGCTTTGGACAAATTCATTTTCAGCCATTCAAGTGCAAAGGTGTTAATTGCACACACACACAGACGCACACATGCACAACACACGTAAGCAAGTTTTGAGTTTGTTGCTTTTTAATCTTTTGTGTAATTATGTTAATTTGCTGGTAGTAAAATTATTGACACAATTTTTTATTTTTTTTTGTTTATACATTTTTATTAATTTTTTTGGCACTTTGTGGGGCGAGAGGTGAACAAATTGCAAATAGTTTTTGTGGCTTACGGTTTACGTTTGTTTATGTCTACTTTTTCGCACTCCAAAAGAAATTATGTAACATTTGTTAAGAAAGATTGACGTGCGCGTGTGTGTGTGTATATAATTTTTCCATCGCTGCGGCCGTGCGGAGGCGAACGTGCTGACAAGTGTGCGCCAACGAAATGGAATTAGGCTGCAACTGCAATGTCAAAACTTTACTACAGCAAATGAAATTGAAATGAAGCGTGAGTAATGGCAGGGAAATCGAGTAATTTACAGTAAGCTGATTAATGTTGTACAATCATGCTGAATGAGACAAAAGACTTAGGACACGAACTTATGGTTCTTTTTGGGAGAGTTGGACTGTTTGAACTTTAAATGAGTTTTACTACAGCTATGTTGTTTTTTTAGAATAAAACAAAATTTAATTCAAAGCTTTAAAACAAGTTTTAGCGAGGGTAAGGAAATTTGCAGCAACTGCAAGTTTTCTTTATAATTATTTTCTTTATTTTATTTTTTTATTTTCTGCTGACTATTTGTAGGCACAAATGAAAGACTCAGAACACAAATTTATTTGCATGAATATGAGGAAATTTTCTTCAAAAATACATAAAATCAAAAATACAATAAATGTCATATCACATATCAGACGCTTCAACTTACTTGCCTTAAAAGTTCTCTCCGGGCGCCTGCCTAGTTGGTCACAACAAGAAATGATAGAGCGTCCTTCCACCGGAGAGACGATCTCCTTCTTCCTTGCCTATCTACAACTACCACATCGAGCACCTCTTCCGGCAGAGCTTCATCGTCCATACGGCAGACATGACCAAGTCAGCCAAGCATGCAAAATTCAAAACCTTAAGAAATTATCAAAAATATGAGTTTGAAAACCTAATAACGGAATACGCTAAAAACGCTCCTCTTGCTAGGACGCTCTCAGAACTTAATCGCATTCCACACTTAGATCTCTCTTTTCCAAGAATAATAGTCTTAAGTATTATTGTTGAATTTTTTAATTGAACTGTATTATTTTCTTTTATTATTTTATTTTAATATTTTAGTTTTATCGATGGTCTGTTAAAATTTATTTTTTGTTTGAATGGATTATAAATAAATAAATAAATAAATAAATATATATATTAAATAAATAAATAAATTAATTAATTATAAGTCTTAAGAATTATTGTTGCATTTTTTAATTGAACTTTATTATTTTCTTTTATTATTTTATTTTAGTATTCTAGTTTTATCGATGGTCTGTTAAAAATTTATTTTCTGTTTGAATGGATTATAAATAAATAAATAAATAAATAAATATATATATTAAATAAATAAATAAATTAAATAATTATAAATAATTAAATAAAATTGTAAATAAATAAATAAATAAATAAATAAATAAATAAATAAATAAATAAATAAATACATAAATATATAAATATATAAATAAATTAATAATACAAATGTCTTTTACACCATAACACTGTGACTATAAATTAGTGCAAAAAAAGGTTTAAATAATGTAAAAAGCCAGCAATGCATTTGGAGTCATTGTCCTTTAAGCGTAACACATACAAACCTACCTGCGCGGCAAGTGGCAGCTCTCAGTCTGAGGCGATTGTGAAACCAAAGGAAGGCAGCGAACTGCAAGCAATAAGGAAACCACCACAACACTAACAACAAATCCAACAATAATTACAATTACAAAAAAAGGCCAAGCAAAGCACCAACAACAACGACAAACAACATTAAGCCAAGCAAATAGAGTCAAAAGGAAGCACATAAAAAAGAAACAAGAATTACTTGTTGCCGATTCTGTCTTCAAAAGGCAACAAATTACAACAACAACAACTGTAGTAAGACGCAAATGAAATCAAATGTCTGCCGCATAACGACACAATAGCAACAACAACAACAACAAGCTACTCTACCAGTTGCAGCCAGTCTCAGCCACATTGCGGCCGATTGCACGCAGCGTAATAAAGTCGCAATGCAAGTTGTTGGCTGCATTGAAACGCATTGCATTGGCCATTTTTTGCCGGCCGGCTTTTCGATGCGCCACAACAACACATGAAGCAACGCTGCGAAAATGCAATGTCAAGTTCATGGTGTCTTGCAACTAGTTCCTCATGCCCCCCTCTCCTCAACACACTTTATAGGCTTTGTTCAAGTGCAACTTAAATGGAGGTGCAGCCGCGGCAGTGATGCGTTGCAGCCGATTTCTCAATTTTATTTTGCAATATTTACAATGAAGTTGTGGCACACACAGCGCTGTCAACATTAAATATTTGCCTTGCCAAAGGCTTTTAGCCATTGTGTGGCATCGAAATAAAGTCAACAGACAGACAACTTACACATTAACCATGTTTAGGGTGCAACTTGTGGTTATTTATTTGACCTTTCAGTCGCACAATTAGTCTTTTGTGCACTTGGCACTGATTTGACCAACTTTTACCCGGCCGCTCGCTCAGCTGTGTGTGTGTGTGTCCCAGTGCCGGCGAAAGGAATTTGTGTGAATTTTTTCAAAGAAATTTCTATGAAATCATTTCCCGCTGCACGCACATTGACCCACTTCCCCACAAGCAATATTTTCAAGTTTCTCATTAGGCTTTTCCGCCGCAGCCAAACGATTCGTCACAGCGTCCGCTCATTTGCATTTGCATTCGCAGCGCTGCACTGTTCTGCCGCTGATGTTGTTTGCTTTCATTTTGCCGCCACGGCTGCCATAACTTAAGTATTTTCCTTTCCATTCCTTTGCCATTGTTGGAATGGACCGTCCGAGCGACAGCGCAAAGCGAGCAAATGTAAACAAGTACAATAAATATGCAAATTGCGCGCAGCCACTGCAGCCCGAAATTGACCCAAAAAGAGATGAAATTCTGTCGAAGCTGACCATGCTTGTCGACTTGGCCGCTGGCATATTGTTGTTGGTCTGGGCTAAAAATAGACGACGCTCAGCTCAAGACGGCCACATTTTCTCTTTCTATGCAGGCGGTGTGCCCCTCCAATGCAGTCGCAGCGGGTACTGCTGCATTTGTGCATAAATCAGCACAACAACATTGTGTGAGTTTGTGTGTGTGTGAGTTTGAAGAACACAAACTTGTTCTTTATTGGCCGCAACAATGTTGGCTTAAATGCACTTCAAACGCTGACTGCATTCAACTGGTTTGTGATGCTACGACCAGCGCTCAGGAAATAATAAAAGAACTTTTCCATCTTGGCGAAATTGCAGAATTGCATTCTTGCAGGTAGGAAAGCAGCGCGTTTTGGTCAGTGGTCAACACACACACACACACACTCAGCCTCAATGAAGCAGTTCATTGACTTCGGGTCCAGTGGCATACAGAATCAACAGATTGCAACTGGAAGCAGTGCAACAAGAATTAAACGAAGAAGAAGAAAAAGCTGCAGCAACAAGAAGTGCGCTGCTGGAGCCCGAAATGTGCAGCTCATCAAAACGCTGTTGTCTGTATTTTTTGCGTAATGTGTGGAAAAAGGCAAATTGCTAAGTCAATGCGGAATGGAAGCATACAAAAATTAATTATTTTTGATATTTATGAACTAATATTGTATATGAATACAATGCAATGAACAATGTGGGGTAATTAACTCTTTCAACCCCAAAGTTGCCTGAGAGTAACTTCACCTATTTGTCATCTTATAGCAAAAGCTACCATAGATTTATGGGTTTAATTTGAGTAGGCACCAACAAATTAATATTTTTAGAAGTGAATTCAAAGCAAATTAAAAAAATGTTACTGTTATCCCCAAAATAATTTTCAATAATTTGCAGCGATATCAGCGAAAGTTTGTGTTCTAATTGAAGTTTACGAATTGGGCGCGTTTGATCCAAACCCTGTTTCTTTACTTAAACAAAATCAAAACGTGATAATTTTGTATTTTTCCATAAGTATTAAATAATTTTTCTGTAATTAAAAAAAGTTGATATCAAATTTATTTAACCCGTTCTGAGCTAAAATTATTCAAAAGTATATATACATACCGAATATAATTGATTATTTTTACTACGAGTAATCGAATAATTGATTATTTTTAGTCAATTCAATTATTATATAGTTAGTTTTGTTGAAATTAATCAATTCGCAAATAAGTGTCACAAATTTACGAGTTTACCAAACATAATACACTATTTTTACTTCGACTAATCCATTATTTCTAGGTAATTGAAATATTTTCTAGTCAATTTTTTGTGAAAATAATCAATTCAATACAATCAATTGAAAATCAAAAGTTAAAAAATTTAATTTAAATTTGTATTAAATTTTTTGTTAAAAATAATAATTTACAAAAAAAAATTATCAGAAATGATGGAGTTTACCGAATATCATCGATTATTTTTACTACGAGTAAAATATTATTTTTATTATTATTTCAGATTATTTTTAGTCAATTCAATTATTATAAAATTTTATTATATAATTTATTATAATTGTTATATAATTTAGTTAGTTTTATAACTATAATATATAGTTATATAATATAATTGATTATTTTTACTACGAGTAATCGAATAATTGATTATTTTTAGTCAATTCAATTATTATATAAATAGTTTTGTTGAAATTAATCAATTCGCAAATAAGTGTCACAAATTTACGATTTAACCAAACATAATACACTATTTTTACTTCGACTAATCGATTATTTCTAGGTAATTGAAATACTTTCTAGTCAACTTTTTGTGAAAATAATCAATTCAATACAATCAATCAATTTTCTATTAATTTTTTTTTAATAATCAATTTGCAAAAAAATGATCGCAAATGATGGATTTTACCGATTATAATCGATTATTTTTACTACGAGTAATCGAATAATTAAAGCAATTTAAAAACAATTGCTATCCCCAAAATAATTTCCAATAATTTGCAGCGATTTCAGGGAAAGTTTGTGTTCTAATTGAAGTCTACGAATTGGGCGCGCTTGATCAAAACCCTGTTTTTTTAATAATGGTTTAATAAAATCAAAAAGTGATAATTTTGTATTTTTCCATAAATATTAAATAATTTTTCTGTAATTCAAAAATATTGATACAAAATTTATTTTACAAAATTTATTTTATTTATTTAAAAGTAAACCAGCTCTAGAATTCTAACAAAGAGGCGTGGCGTCTTCAAATGTCGTGTGTACACTTCTTAAGTATTTCATGATTTAAATGCCAAAAAGTAATATTGACACACAGAGTAAAATTCGAGGTCAAAAGGGTTAAGAAGACATAAATTAAATTTCCGAAAGCCCCAATCTGCTTCTTTTGCATGTTGGCTTTTTGAGAACCCATTGCATGCTCGAATTCAACTCTTGCTGCAGGTCCTAATGGGATGCCAAGTATTGATTTGATTTCAGCAAAAAGTGTGGTTAGAAGTTGTTTAAGTTTCCTTAAAGCAATTCAAGTCATAAAAGTCGGTTATAATTGTGTTTACTTTTCAACTTCATTGAACCTCAAATCATTTTACAGGTCAAAGGTTTCAGTACGATTGTAAAGTGAGGTTAAAAACGACACTTAAATACAGAAAACCCATAAATTGAAAAATTGGAAAGTATTGTAGTTACAGTTTCTTCTTATTTTTGCTGAAAAACTTCATCAACAAATCGGTCAACATAAAAATTCAACCTGCACCTTTCCATATTTTTCTTTCTCTCCAATTCTCGACTCTTTCTCTCTTTACTTTTGCCCTTCTGTTCCCTTGCGGCCAGCCACCCACTGCCTATAACAACAAAAACAACGCGCCGCATTGCACCATCAAACAAGATCACTTCGATTAAAGTGCGCCGTTGCGCCCAACAACAACAACAACAACAACAAAGCAATGCGACGGCGCTGCTGCTATCACCATTCCAACGCCACTTCCTTCACCGTTGGCACCGCTATCACCATCGCTCTCAACAATTCACCAACGGTGCGACGCTGTTGCTGGCGCTGCCGCTGCCACTGTCGCCGCTGCCGTCACCTGTTGCCGCTGTCCGCCAGTATAAATGCGCTTCTGCTGTGCGAGACTCCGACAGTTTCGGCCGTGCGCTGAAAGTGAATTCGTCGTTGTCGCTCAACGTTTGTGCGCGCTGTTTTGTTGTTGGCCTGTTTGCAATTGCCTGTCTGTCTGTCTGTGGCACTTTTGTTGCACAAGAGAAGTGTTGACTCTTGACTGTTGATCGCTGTAAAAAATTGCGCGGTGCTAATTTGAGTGTGGACCGAGTGTGCTATTTGTGCTCGCACGCCGTTTGGATAAGTTATTAGCACCAACAACAACAACAACAACAACAACAGCGCTTGAGCAAATATTTAGAGAAAATGCGATTTGCCATTGCTGGATTATGGCCAACGCTGCCGCTGCTGCTGTTGATTGGCAGCAGTCAGGCGGGGCTGGTGCATCGTCACTATCGCGACGTGTTGCTGCCGGCCGAGGCGCTGGCTGCGACCACCAGCGATCTGCGCAAAGACCAAATACCTGTGACCATCATACAGGATGAGCTGCCAGCGCAGCAAGAGCCCAAAAATGAAGCAGCACACAATCCAAAGACAGAGGCCGCAGCGTCGGCAGTGGAGGCGCAGCAGGCAATTGCCGAAACCGACGCCATTGCCGAGGACATTGTCAAGGCGGTGGAGCAGGAACAGCAGCTGCGCGTTGTTGGCGCCGTGGCAGAGGCCGAACGGCTGCAGGAAGAACAGTTGTTGCAGGAAGAGATTAAGCAGGCCATAGCCGAAGAGAATCCGGATCTTTTGCAGACCGCAACTGTAGCCGACTCACAGCAACCACAAGAACTGCAACAACAGCAGCAGCAAGCGATTGCGCCCGCCATCGATGTTGCACTTGAGCCACAACAACAACAGGTAAAGGCCCAAATAACGCCCAACCAGGAGCCAGTTGCTGCCGCTGCTGTCGAGCAGCTGCAGCCAATTGCTGCCGCGGAAAACGTAGCCGTTGAGACGGTGGACAACGCCGCCGCCGAGCCACAACTTGCCGCCGCCGAACCAGTGGCAATTGAAGAGTCAGTGAATGTGCGTCAAGCCACTCCGGCCACGCCCACTCAGTCTACCACACAGTCAAACATTGTACAACAACTCATACAGAACTCACCGCTCGGCCAGTTATTCAATCAGCTAACCGGCCAAAATCAACAGAGCGCGCAGCAACCACTCGCCGGCCAAGTGGCCGCCGACGAGCCCGTCACACCGGCACCCACGCTGCCCGGTTTTCTGAATCCGCAGAACGCCATCACCTCCGCGCAGCAGGCAGTGCAAAATGCCGCCCAATCGGTGGTCAACTCTACGACACAAGCTTTCCAGGGACTGCAGCAGTTCGCCACCAATCTGGGCACCCAATTCCAGAACACACTCTCCAGCCTGGGCGGCCAGAATCAGCTCAGCACTGCCGATTCAACCACCATTCGGCCACCTGGCCCCTTCCAGTCCATCATCAGCAATTTCGTTGGCGGCAATAATCCACCGCAAGCCGCTGTCGCCGGCGCCATTGCGCCCGCACAGCCAACAGCAGCGGGCCCGCTGCAGGGCATTCTTAGCTTCTTCCAAGGCGGCAATCGGCCGCAAAACGGCGGTGCCGCTGTTGCGGTCTTGACGCCAGCAGCAGCCGCACCCGCCGTGGTCACCATTGACAATCTGGCGCCGGCGCAAGTCGACAACAAGGTCGATATAAAGAGCGACGAGGTGGCTGAACCCGAAGCCGAACCCGAGCCGGAGTCACAGAACGCCGATCAACTGGCAGCTGCAGCCGCCGAGCACGAAACCGATGCGGCCAACGAGCTGCGCAACAGCGCCGAGACGGGCGTGGACTCGTTCGAGGATGCGCATCCCGAGGAGTTGATTGTGGTTAACGATGATGCTGGCCAGCAGGAGGAAGTCGTGGTATAGGGTTCCAATTTGCATCCAGCGCCACTCGAACGCCCCCACTGTAGTTGTTAGATTAAGATTTCATGCCATTCGCTAAGAGTTTTAGACGCGTTCGCGTGTGTAATTTGAGTCGCAACGACTGACGCCATTTTTCGTAATCTTAATTTAAATTAACTTAATTGCAACCACTGTCACCATTTCTAGTAGGCATTCCCGCATCATAAGCTCATAAATTTTATTTATTTCACTCATGTTTGTAATTTTAATTGATACAAAATAAACATCAACTTTTTTATAAAACAAAAAAAAAGAAATTGTTTTATTTAAGTGGAGATATGTGATATGCGATATGTGCATTAGGCATGAAGTGAAGGCAAGGTTAATGAGGTTTCGACAAAACATTTGGATTTTTGCTTCGTAGAAACCCAAAAGTTGACCACCACACAACTCCGATTGTATGGGAGCCGCCCTCTGGTGTTGAATTTCTAAGCCTTAAGTAATTTTGTATTTTTTGCACTTAAAAATGTTGCCGATCGCTGAATAAATCATTGAAATCGGTTTAGTAGTTTCCGAGATACGATTTTTCGTCGCTTACTACATTTGCAAGTGGGGAGCCAATTCCATAGAAAATGGCCCATTTTGTATGGCAGCCCCCTTAAGACTTGAAGATAGCGGGTAGCTATGTTTGAAAGAAATATTCGGAAGGGAAAATAAATGAGTGTTGGTCTTATATTTGACACATCCGGGGGCAACCTGGGAGTAGTTGGAGCCGATTTAATAAAAACGATCATTTTGTATGGGAGCCCCATGAAGGGTTGTAGATAAGGTATAAATATGTTTGAATCAAATGATCAGGAGAGACAACTAGTGGGGGTCGGTCATAGATTTTAACCCTCTAAGAGCAACTTCTGAGCAGCTGTGAAGCAATTTGTCGAATTTCCAAGCTTTTTTGTGAACTTTCATCTCGATGCGATGCCATTTAACTCCACTCGAGCCTCACAATTTTTTGTTTCATGTTCTTTTCAACCAAACTGCAAGAAATAAGAGGTTCTTCAGCATTGAGAACCCATTATTTAGAATCTCAATTACGTCTAATGTGCATGAAAGTATGCAGAATTTAATAGTTATTGCAAAAAACCAGGGCTCTGAATCACAGAGGCGTTCGGTTCAGTGAGACAGACTGCATATCGCGAAAAACAGAGCTTAACAAATTTTTGAAGTGATTCATTATTGTTTCAAAGTATTAGTTTGGTTCATGAACCGAATGGAGCTCATTATTGGTTCAATGGTTCTATCCAAAAATAGTTTGGTTACAAAAATATAATCTATTGTTATTTTATTATTATTTCATACACTTTTTTATATGAATCATCCCTATTCTTTTGTCTTTTCTTCTTAATAAAACAAAACCCATATAAAAAGAAGTCATATAAAAATAATAATTCATATAAAAATAATAATTTTTTTTTTCATATGAAAATAATAAAAATAATTGTGTTGGGAATGAAAAACTTTAAGTTTTGTCAATGAAAACTTTGAGAAATTTGTACTCGTATTTTGATAAATGAATTTTTATATTTTTTGATTTATTCATTTAAATTTTTTTAACCATTTTCAACCAAATTTTAATTTTTAAGTTTGAACAAGATTTTAATAAATATTGCTCTGAATCACAGAGGCTTTCGGTTCAGTGAGACTGACTGCGTACTCAGATTGGCATATCGCGAAAAACAGAGTTTCAGAAATTGTAAAGTGATTCATTATTGTTTCAAAGTATTAGTTTGGTTCATGAACCGAATCGAGCTCATCATTGGTTCAATGGTTCCATCCAAAAATATTTTGGTTACAAAAATATTACTATAAATATTAACTTATGGTTACTTTTTTTATAAATAAATCATAAATCAATTTCAAAAATCACCCCTTTTATTTTTTGTTTTCTTCTAAATAAAACAAAACCCACATAAAAATATTAAAAAAAATAATAAAAATAATAATTCATATAAAAATAATTGTGTTGGAAATGAAAAACTTCAAGTTTTGTCAATGAACACTGAGAAATTTGTACTCGAATTTTGTTAAATGAATTTTTATATTTTTTGATTTATTACTTATTATTTATTATATTCATTTAAATTTTTTTTAATCATTTTGAACCAAATTGTTTGAACCAGATTTTAATAATTATTGCTCTGAATCACAGAGGCTTTCGGTTCAGTGAGAAAAAAAACAGAGCTTCTATTAATCTTAATCTATTGTTATTTTATTATTAATTTATACTTTTTTTTATAAATAAATCATAAATAAATTTTATAAATCATCGCCATTATTTTTTCTTTTCTTCTAAATAAAACAAAACCCATACAAAAATAATTCACATTCATATAAAATAATAATTCATATAAAAATAATTGTGTTGGAAATGAAAAACTTCAAGTTTTGTCATTAAAAACTTTGAGAATTTTGTACTCGTATTTTGTTAAATGTATTTTTATATTTTTTGATTTATTAAAAAATGCTTCATTAAAATTTGATTAACCATTTGAACCATTGAACGCAATTATTTATGATAATATTCCCTTCGGTTTTTGGTTCGGTACAGAAAATTTCAATGGTTCAGTGTTCGGTTTGGTTCAGTAAAAACCAATTCAGAGTCCTTCAAAACCCCACTTCTTCTCTCCCTCGCTCCCCGAAAAAATCACAGCACAATGCCATTTCATTACAAAAATGCCGCTATCGTATATTTATTTACTCATTTATTGATTTAATTTTTATATTATATTATATTTTTATTATAATTAATATTCACTTATACGTTAAGGTGGTTCAGAGCAGGTCGAGTTAGAGTTAAGAAAAATTAGTTTCGCATAAAAAATCGCAATAAAACGTGGAAGGAACAAACGCAAAACGGGAAAATTTGCCTAAATATTTCTGTCGATATAGCACAGTGTGTGTGTGTATAGTACATTTCAGTATGTATATATATATATAGATATATCTGTATAGTTATACATTTATAGTGTGTGTGTATATATGTATATATTGTATATAAATTGTACAAGCGTTTGTTAGCAAATGAAAATGTCGAAAGGTCCACATCGACGAAAGACCGGAACATGAATGGAAAGTGGAAAGGGGAGACTTGTGCATGGAAGTTGCGCAAATATAAAAAAAAACTGAGGACAACTGAGCAGCGTTTGATGGCTGCTCAGTTAGGGTTTTGGTTCAGCAACAAGCTAGCAGACTATGTAGGCTCTTCGGTAGTGTACTTTTGATTATGCGTAGGTAATTGTTAAGGTTTGCTGCTTTGTTTGGTTGTTCGATTGTTTGTGTTGGTGACATTGCAAACTGAGAGTTGAGTGACAACAAGTTGGAAATTTCCATAATGAAAATGTTTGGGCAAAGTTGGTTAGTTGTAAGAAAATTGTAGTAATTGCTTTGTGGGAAAACATGAAACATTGCGCGCACTTTGAATACAGACACACACACACACACACACACACACATAAACACATTCTCAAGCTTACATCCCTGCGGGACAGTGATGCTCACGTGACCCATCATCTGACTATCAGCGCTGATTAAAGTTTCCATCACCTTTCCCATCACGTTCTTAAGGGCTTTGTGAAAAAATGGATGGAAACTTTTGTGTACATGTGATCTTGCATCACCTTTCAACACACGAACTTCAGTAGCTTGTGAAACATACAGCTGTCTCATTTACTCCTATTAAAATTGAATGCACGCTTTCAGTCAGCACTGATGAAGAAGTTCAGCACCACTGATGTGTAAATGCATCACCGCTGATGTAAATATCCATCAACGGTGCTAATCACCGCTGATGGGAAAGCTCATCACCACTGATGACTAAATTCATCACCGCTGATATAAAATTCCATCAGCGGTGATGTGAAATTAAATAATAAAAATTTTTTAATTATTTGCATTTATTTTAAAAATTTACTTAATTTAACAATTTACTTTAATTTACTTACTGGACCAAAAGAGAACTCTGCAACTCTTACGGTTTAGCAAATCAACACTTCGTACTCTCACGGGAGTCTTAACGGGGCACTGCGCCATCGGAATTTATGCGGAAAGACTCGGTCTGCCCCATCGAGACTACTGTCGCAGCTGCGAAGATGAGGAGGAAATTGAATCCGTGCAGCACCTCCTATGCGAATGCCCTGCGCTTCACAGCATACGCCACCGGTATCTAGGGGGCAGAGTGCTGGGCGATTTGGGCTTGGTTTGTACCACACCACTGGAGGATTTTGCCAGATTTATTCGACGCTCAGGTTGGTTTCAGCCAGCACCGAATACAGGGTGACAAGGGCTAGCCACACTCTCATCGGGCATCACAATGGGCCTTTGGGGCCTCCGAGTGTACTTGCTGAGAACCAGCAAGCCGCCTGTCTTACCTAACCTAACCTAACAAAAATTAGTCAAGTAAATAGTAAATAGAGTTGGGAGCTTTGTAGACGTCAAGACGCTGAAATTGATTTCATCCGTTTTGAAAACCCCTGTAAATATCGTTAAAAAGTTTATTATGTTAATTAATTTGTTTAATTTTATTAATTTTCTTTATACTTATCTTTAAATCCTTTTAAAAAGCCGATAATTTTTCTGCGTCGAGTTCTTCGTTCACCACGTTCACTGAAATTTCACATAATGTCAAAATCGAATCTGACAAGGTGCCACGTGGTGGCGGCTGGCATAGCTGTCTCTTTTCCACACATAGTTACCTATACGTATGAACTGTTTAGTTCTTTCTGTGCTCTCTTTTCTGTCAGCGCTGAGGCATTTATTCCTCGTTGCTGTTGTATAAATGCATCATCGCTGATGCAAAAGCTGATGAAATGAAAGTTTGATTTTTTCTTTCAAATTTTGAAATGTCAATGTACATTAGCCCTTCATCTCGCTCTCTCTTATAAAATAATTTCATAGCCAAACAGTCTCTTTTCCACCGAAGTGGCTCCAGTACAAAAATTTGACCACAATGTGTGAATGTGTTAGTTTTTGCGTTTTATGTGTATGAGTTTCCATCACCCATGTCCCGTAGGGATTAAATTAGTTAATATTTGAATTTTAATGTCCCTATTGCTTGGCGGTTTAAAGCCTTTTGCTATTTTGGTCGTAAGTAAAACAAACATTTCACATTTGTGTCTACGAATGCAAGTGTGTGTGTGTGTGTGCGTGCAAGTGTTGCTGCGACGCAATATCCAATAGTTAGTTGTGTCATTCTTCAACACATAAACATTTAATTTGCATTTTTGCAAATACATTGACAAGTTTGCATAAATTGTGGCTAAGTGTGACAAATTTTAAGTGTAAATTTTCACTCACTTTTGTTGACTGCACACATTCTCTTTTAGTCGCTTTTTTACTCTTTCTTTTTCTTTTTATTTTTCTCTTTTTCTCTTTTTCTTTCTTTCTCTTTCTGCATCTCTCTTCTTCACTTCTTAATTCGTTCAATTTGTGTTTTGTTTCTTTGAGATTCAAGTCTTTGGTTTAAAGTATTTGCGTTTGATTTTGTTGTTTTGTATACATGAATTATATCAGTTAGCATTTATGCTGTTTTGTATTAATTGGTTTTCTTGTTGTTGTTGTTGTTGTTTTTCTTAGGGATTAAATGCCAAACAAAGGCATAAAGCAGTTGATTACATTTTTGAGTATGTTGGCATTAGTATTAGTATTGTGCTTGTGTGTGTGTGTGTGTGTGTGTGTGTGTGTGTTTTAAAATTTTAACGAGGAGAAATCATCTAAACCCCATCAGTGTGTGACTTTAGAAAGTAAACCTCCTCTTGTCACATACCGGAATCCCAATGGACCCAACAGGGTCTCCGAGTGGAAGTGCTTGCCGCACACACCCCTTGCGTAACCTAACCTAACCTACCGGAATCCGGATTTCGGACACTACCGTTAAGTATTTATTACGTCAGAGGGCGGTTTTGAGTACTTGGCTTACACGATTGCTTCGGTCTCAGTGCAGTTAGTCGCTAAATGCAGTTACTTGATTCCGCCACCGTGTGTCATAAATGGGTCCCAACCCTCTTTAAACTGACGTCTCGTTCGTATGTCCGCGTGGTAGTGGTGTCTGTCCATCTCATCCTCGGAATCCAGCATTAGCTCTATTACATTGTCCGCTGTAGTCGTCACCGCAATATGACTTCTTGCTGCCTTAAAATTGGGGCAGTGAAACAGAGCATGTTTCGCGTCTTCTGCGATGTTGCAACGCCGGCATAGGGGTGAGTCCCGTGCCCGAAGCGGTGCAAGTAGCTCCTGAATATTGCGTCAAGTGGTAGTTTAGCTCTCCATGCTTGCAGTTCATGCACCTTCTCTTCTTATATTTGGTATCAGCGTGTGAGCCCATCTGCTCTGGGAGGAGGACTCCCAGCATTGCTGCCACAGTCGTAACGACTCCTCTTTCTCCTCCGTATTCATCCTCTCGCCGTGTTCGCCTCTCTTCTTCCTGACGTGAATTAGGCTGCACTCGTCCTGTCATGATGCCGATCGGAGTCCACTTCCAGCCAGCAGGAGCACAGCTTCGTCCCACTTGATCTTGAAGGCGCTGATCGTCCTTGGTATTGTCGCCAGTTTGCCTTTACTTGCAGCGACGTTGCCCAGACCGGCGCTGCGTAGAGCAGTAGTCGAGCTATCTACTCTTGCCAGCAGATACCTTCGACTGCTTCTCGGACCGCCAATGTTAGGCAGCATTCTCGAGAGGGAACTATTTGTTTTAGCCGCCTTTTTTCCGATGTTCTCCGCGTGGTGGTTGAAGCTTAGCCGGTCGTCTATGAATGATTCCGAGGTACCTAATGCATCTGCTGGACGCAATTGCGGAACGAATCCGTTTGTGGTTTCTTTCGGCTGCTGATGAGCACCGGCTCGGGTTTTTCTTGCGCCAGAGAGAGCCCGGCGCTGCCAAGCCACCTTTCTACTCTATCTTGAGTGCTACATCGTCTGCGAGCGCTATGGTCTGAACTCCATTTGGTAGAGGGAGATTGAATATTCCGGACCGAGAACCGAGCATTGTGGAACGTTGGCCGTGACAGTATAGCGCTTTATTCTTCTTCGCTGTCGTACGATAGGATTCTGCCGCTGAAATAACTTTTTATTATATTAAATGTGTACGCGGGGACGCTTCGTTGCGCCCTTACACCTTTTGCCAGCAATGGCGTCACCAGCAATTGACACTGCCAAGTTGACCGCGTCTACTGTTGACCAATTCCTTCGGAATCCAAATTGATTTGGCAATAGCCCTCGTTCTCCTTCCGTGAACTTTAGGATACTGTTTAGAATAATTCTCGAACGTGTCCAAGAGACAAATAGGGCAATATGCTTGCGGCGTTCCAAGCGGTTTTTCCGGCTTTTGGCAGAATCAATTTCTTCCACCTGTCTGGGAACACTCCTTGCTCCAAGCGCAGCTGCAGGATGTGCACAAAAACAATTGATTGATCGCAGTAGGCCAATCGTCCTCGGCATTCTTGCAGTCGCTGGACATGTGATGTTCTTTTTCACATCGGCGGCACAGATTCGAACGGTCACAGTTTGCACAGTCCTTGACACATCCTTGTGTGTGTGTGTGTATGTAGTTATGTTTGCATGTGTGTGTTTGAGTGTGTTTGTATATATAAATGCAAGTATGTATGTTTTATGGTATTAAGTTTAACTTATCAAATATAATATACAACAATGACTCAAATGACCAGTTTTTGGGGCAAAAATTCCATTTTTAAAGTTTCATAATTCATAAAAAATTTTTTTTTTTAGTTAATGATTACCAGAAAAGACAGAATAAATATTTCAAACTAGCTGACAGCTGTGTCTTATGATTGCAGTTTTTTCTATTTTAGTATTTTTTGTCAACATTTTTTAAAACCCAACAATTATCGCATAAGAACCAACAACGAGCTGTATGAACTGTTCAAAGACATGGACGCTGCACAGCAATTACCATTCAGCGGCTACCTCGGCTTGGCTATGTCTTCCGTTTGAATGATGAAGTTTCGGCCAAATGGTGTTGGATGCAATAATTGGAGGTCGATGGCCAAGAGGGAGAGGGAGAACATGTCTCCGATGGAAGGACCGAGGTGAGGACGCCCCAACATCTCTTGGTGTGACCAGCTCCCGAAGACTCTAGCTGGCTTTGTTACGGCCACTTTCCGCTTAAATTGACTTTTGGCCCCAAAAACTGATCACTGCGCCACTGTGCACAGCAGGTTTAAAAACATTTACTATTGATTAGTTGAGCTGACGACACACTCAGCCCTTCACATCTTTACATGGCTGTTGCATGCATTTATTTGTTTGTTTGTTGGTGTGTGTGTGTGTGTGTGTGTGTATGTATGTACATGTATATCTGATATAGTTGAGAATGCTTTAGGTCATAAATTGATTGCATGAAAATAGTATTTATACATTCTCGGTGTAATACAATAAAATTGTCTCCTTTAATTCAAATGAAGCCGTTTCATGATTTGTTCGTGTTGCTTTATTTGATTCATTTCGTTTTGTTTTGTTAATGGTTAAATAATGGTTTTTGTTTTTGTTTTGTTGTTGTCAAGTATTTGCATATAACATATATGTGTTCATTTTTTGTGTAGAATTTATTCTTTTCATGCATATTCTTTATACTAGAAAGCTTGCAAGTATTTTGTAAAAAACCAAAACAATTCCTTAATGCTTTTATTAAATGATCGAGTTGTTTTTGTTGTATTATTTCATTCAGGAAGGATTCATCAATAAGCCACGCTTAAATGCGTTTATTGTGTTTGTAGTTGTTTGTGTGTTTCATTGCTGTTTTCATGTTGCTTGACGCTGGCTTGGCTTAAAGGTACATTTGAAAATTGTTAGCTGTACGCTCGCTGTTAGCTGGTCTGCGAGCGCAATACAATAACTATTCAATAATATTTAGTACTAAAGAATTAAGTGTGTCGTTTGAGCGTTTGCGCTGGGCCAAAGTCAAGTTTCAAATCAATTCAATTCGAGTCAAACGGATACATCGATAGTTACATATGACACACGCATACTTGGAAAAAAGGCCTTAATACTTTTTTGGCTGTTTGTTTTTTACATATTTTTTTTAATATATTTTTTATTCAATTTAACGCTTTTTATGGGTTTTATCGTTTTAGTTTCATTTCGTTTCTTACAATCGCCCATTAGCGCTTTTAGTTATTTTACATACACAGATAATAAATGCAAATTCCTTTAATGCCAAAACAAAACTGTTTTTCTCTTATACAAATATAAACTTTATCATTATTTCAATCAATATGTTTACAATATCCGTGTTTGCTAATATTCTGCGCACCGTCCGTTGAGTATAGTTTTTAGTTCATTGAGTACGCTTCGGATTCCTTGTTTCTGTAGTGGAACATTGCAGTTGATTACTTGGGGGAATGGAGAGTTCTTATTGCTTTTAGCCGTTTTAGATAATTTCAAATTGTTTATAGAACTAGATTTGGCTTTACGCTGTCTGTGCAAAAAGTTGACATATTAAAATTAAATGCGCATGTGGTGTGTGGATGTTCAGTGAAAAGCCTTGAATTAGTGAAATTATGAACACAATGGAAGAGATTCGAGCGAATGCAAGATTACAGTGGTACATTGTGGAATACTTTTGGACTTTACAAGTCTCATAAATGACACTAAAGTGGCGAATTTAAGCAATTTTGGTTCAAGACTTTAATGGTTTTTGCTGCAATCATACAAAATTTCGATTTATTTAAACAATTTTTGCTCAACTTGTAATCACACATGATGACTGTTTTTGCTTGAAACATAAACAAGTCAAACATCATCAGAAATTCAAAATTGATGCCGATGTCAATCAAATTAATTACTACTTTATGTTATAATATTTAAGGACATTTGATTATAGAACACAGATATTGACTTTAGATTGCATTATGAATTTTTTAGATATTAGATTTTGAGCCGGGAACATTGAAGGATTTGGCGCTTTAGAATCATTTGTGCAATAACTAAAAGTATATTTAAATATATTCTGAGACTAAATTTTAGACGTTTGTGTTCACTATAAACAAAATAACAAAAAGAAACATTTAAAAAATTTTTTTCCTACGAATTGTAAAAACATACAAAAACCTGTAACAAAAAGCCTGTTAACTAAAAGTGTGTGGGAAGTTTTTGTATCTATTCGGGTAGACTTATTTTTCTCCACATAAAGAACCTTTTTGGATGTCAACTGAGGAGTTGAAAAAAAAGTGAAAAAATTTATATATTTATATATTGTTTCAATCTAAACAGAAAACATATATTATTTAATAAAGATATCGTATCTACGTGTTTAAAATAACCTAATTAAATTTGATTTGAAATTTTATTATAAAATTTTAAAAATCTCTGAATTCAGTTTTTAAAGCTTTGTTTAAACTAAATTAATGAATTAATTTTTCAAATCGTGTTTAATATTTTTAAATAAAATAAAATAAAATAAAATAAAATAAAATAAAATAAAATAAAATAAAATCAAATAAAATAAAATAAAATAAAATAAAATAAAACAAAATAAAATATTATAAAATAAAATAAAATAAAAATAAAATAATAAAATCAGTATTAATTAATATTTCAAAGCTCAATTATTACTTAAAAATTCAGTCACGTTCATTATTCTAATATAAAAATTTATATCTACCACCTACGCATTTAATTGTAGTACGTCAGCTATTACAACAACACAGCGCTCAGCCAATATATGCAAATATGCTTCATATGATATTTTATATATGTTATAGCTATTACATAATTGATTTGTTTTTATACATTTAGGATCAGATTCAATCGTTTCCCACATTTACACTGCATTTGCAAATCTGATTTTTGGAATGTTTTCGTATGGAGTTGCTTTTCGTTTTCATTTGATTTACTTTGGACATTTTAGCTGCTTGATTATACATAGATGTATGTCATTTACTAATCGCTATGAATGTATAGGTGACTTATTTAGCAAATATTTGGTTATGTGGCAAAGGGCAGCGCGCCGGCACAAACGCAGACAAGGCGTGGCAGCGTGGGATGGCAGAACAATACGCGTGAAGCTAATATTGCGCTGCTTAATTTTCATTTCTACACTCACTTCTCTCAAGCGCGCAATTAGCTAAGCGCGCAAATGCGCCTAAAACTATGCCGTGTGCATTATTTATTTGTCTGCTATACATTTGGGCGGTGTAAAATTGCGAAAAGCGCCAATGACTTCTCACTTGCATCAGTATGTGTGAATGTTGTATGTGTGCGTGTGTGATTAATGGTTTGACTCATCAATAGTTTTACGTTCTTGTGTCAGGATCTTTGTTACCCCAACGCCGAGTTTCCCTCTTCAGCCCATTTCAGACTCTGTCGGCTTTTAAGCTCTGGACGCTGTATCTCGCTGCTTCAACTACGTGTACATGTGTGTGTATGCATATGTGTTTGGGTGCGAGTGTGTGTAAATAAATATCTAATTTTATTTATAAATTCGTTTCAGTCCTTTGCGGCAACACAGCCGCTTGTTGCACCACGTTTGTGATTGCATCCGCTGTCGTGCTGCCTTCCGCTGCCGCTTGAGCAGCTCCTGCCAACACGATTGTGTTGCGCACCCGCTCGCCCACCCCTGGTCCCACACCGGTGCCGCTGAAGAGCTTCGTGTGCCGCAGCAGCTTCGGCGTCGCTTGCGCCGCTTTCTGGCTGAACGTCGCTTGCGAAGCGACGCTGCTCAGATTGGAAGATGTTGTTGTTGTGTTGGTGCCTTTCGTGCCGCTGCGCGCCGAGCAGCGCATCGACCATTCGTTCTGTTTGAGCAAAAACTGTTTGACGTTGTACTCCATTTGCGCAATGTCGACGCTCTGCGTGGTGGTGTGCAGCTCCGCCTTGATGGCGCGCGTCTTGTCCGTGTCGCTCGGGTAGTACTTGTAGTTGAGTATATCACACGTGGGCTGTTCGGGCGATGTGGGCGTGGTGCCATTGTTGTTGCTATAGCAGTAGCCGTTCTCGGCGTTGGGATCGGGCGTGGTGTAGGCGACTGGAAGACCCGAACGTGTGGTGCGCCGGTAGTAGGTGTTGGTGATGGGCTGCGATTGGTGTTGTTGTTGGTGGTGGTGCTGCTGCAACGGCACCAGCGGCTGACTGTGCTGATGGTTGTAATGATTGTAGGGTAAATTGTTGTTGTTGTTGCTTTTGTTGTTATTATGACTGGAATTGGTGTCGGTTTTGGGCGACAGCGAGTCTTCGGTGGACTTGTTGGCATCGTCCGCCTGATAGCCGTTCGTCTGCGGCTGCGGTGTGGTCTTGTAGCCCGAGTCCATGGACAGCTTCTCCATGGACACCGAGTCCAGTTGGTCCAACGTCGAAAATGACGACTGCCGATCAGTGCCCGAGGAGTCGCAGTTATTCAGCGCACTCATCACCTGTTGCTGCTGTTGCTGCTGCTGCTGCTGCTCGAGCTGCTGCGTGTTGTTCTGCACCCATTCGGCCACGCGGCTGAGCTGCTGTCGCCGCAGTATTACGCTTTCCTGAAAGTCAATGACGTCGCTTATCGAACTGGACTGAGTGCATGACTTGGAGTTGAGCGAATTTTTCGAACTCGACTCGTTTCGCAGTATCTCATAGCTGGGCGAGTGCTTCCCGAGAGCGACCACAGGCAGCGTCGTTTGCAGGTTCAATAAATTAATGGTTGCGTTCGAGCTCAGTTCGGCGGCTACGGGCGCGCTGGCGCCCTCTGTCGCCGCGTTCAATTGGTCACCGCTTTTCGTGTCCAACTCTGTGCTTGCAGTCTTTTGCTCAGTGTTTGTGTCGCCATTGATCGAAGTATGCAATTCCGTTGCTGCTGCAACCACTGTCACGTTTTCGCCTCCCCCATCGCCACTGCCGCCTGCATCTTCGGCACAATTCGCCACAGCAACGGCCACCTTGCACTCTGCGTTGCTTTCGGTAGTGGCGTTCTTGGCCCACGCCTCCGCCTTTATGCTCACTGGGTCCACCAGTTTGCCATCAGCGGTGGCCGTCACGAGCTCATTTCGCGGCGCCGCTGGCGTCATGGTGCTCTTGGAGGTAATAATGTCCTTGGTGTCGTCCAGTTCCTCGTCGAGCAGGCGCTCGCGTCGCTTGTAAATGATGGGCGTTACTGCCTCTATGGATTCAATGTTGTCCAGCAAAATGTTGCTCTGTCCGTTCTGCTGTATGCGCATCGCACACAGACGTGGTCCCCGATACTTTGGATTCTCAGCCTGCAAACAAGGAGCAGCGGTTAGAAAGCATAATCGCATCATCGCACAGCCAACTCACCTTAATTGTTTTTATTAAATTCCTGTTAAAGTTCTCAAACATTTTGGCGCCCTCGCAGCTGCTCGTCTTGCTCCACAGACTGTTGACGCTGCCCGTGATGGCGGACTTCATCAGGTGCGGCTTGGCATTGGCCGCGCTGCAGGTGCTGGCCGGCGACTTCACCTGCTGCTCAGCAGTTCCACTGGCGCCGAGCGCCCGCTCGACTGCCTCCGCACCGCTCTTCAGTTTCTCCACATCGAGCAGATTGGTGTGCGACACTCCGCTCAACAGTGGCTTTGCCTCATCCTCGCCGTCGTCGTTGCCGTTCAGCTCGAGCAGCTTGCTGCCCTTCTTGGGCGTGTTGCTGCTATTCAGCAGTTCCAGCGCGGTGCCGCCGCCATCCAGAAAGCGCCGCTGAAAGCCATTCTTCAGTTGCCCAATGACGTTGCCGCCGCCGAGCGCAGCCAGGCTGCTCGTCTCCAGCAGATACTTTTCCGCCGCGTAGGCACCCAAATGTGTGGTCGGATACAGCAATGTGGCGTTCAGCTTGCCACCATTTTGCTGCTGTTGCGCGGCCAATGCCAACGCCAGCGCTCCGCTGCCG
This sequence comes from Melieria crassipennis, assembly GCA_963668005.1. Classification (NCBI taxonomy): domain Eukaryota; kingdom Metazoa; phylum Arthropoda; class Insecta; order Diptera; family Ulidiidae; genus Melieria; species Melieria crassipennis. The sequence continues at coordinate 120,264,749 of OY764962.1, read as the reverse complement.
CTGGTGCGATCGCAGAGCCGATGGTGGCCCAAAATGGGATTCACCATCAGATCGTCCTTCTTGGCGGGCGTGAACAACTTGTCCAGATCGTTCAGATCCGACACGGAGCTCTTCGTCTCCGAGATCACAGAATCGCTGGACTTGACCAGCTTCATGAGATAGGGACTGTTGGTGCGCGACGGCGAGTTGAGGTTGCTGTGGCAGCGCAGGCAGAGCTGCGCGAGTGGCTCGTTCAGCGTGCCGCTGCCGCTGCCGCCGCCGCTCAAATGCTGGAACGGCGTCTGCGTCGCCACTGTGTAGGAGCGCGAGACGTCGGCCAGCACGGTGAGGTCCTGCTTGGAGCATTGGCAGGTGTCGCAGTGCTTCACCTCGCCCGCCTTCAGCTCGTCCTCCAGAAACTTGGCCATGACGATGGGCGAAATCAGCTCGGGATCGGCGAGGCCAACGTTGGCGTTGGTGAGGCAAGTGGAGGCTGTGCTGACTGCTGCGCTGCTGGCGGAAACGTTGCCAACGTTCAACGATGCGGTTGGGTGGCAAGTTGTGGCGTTGCTGTTGTTTGTAGTGGTTTGCGTTGGCTCTTTCAGATTGTTGTTGTTGTTATTGACATTGTTGTTATTGTTGTGATTTAATGTCGCATCGGTGTCGGCCGCGGGTTTGGCGTCTAAAGATGAAATGCGAGTGGGGGAAAAGAAAAAAATGTGTGTTAATATTTTGGTGGCGAAAACTGCATTAAATGGCAAGAAAATCTAATTAAAAAATGCAATGCAAATTTTAAATAAATTTTATGCAATTTTCACGCAACATTTGCGAATAAAATCATTTCAATTAGGTTTTTAGAGGAAAAACTGTTTTACAGTTTTTGTTATTAAAATTGAAAATCAATGGCAATGAATTAATAAATGAAAATTTTAATTAACATTCTGTTTGCAGTGTAATCGAAGCACTGCACAGGTTATAGCGGTAATTGAAAAATAATAACTGTAATGTAATTACAAAAAGTAAACAACAAAAACAGCAGCAAATCGAAGCAAACTGAATCAACAATGTCCGCTTGAGTGCACAATAATATCACATATTAAAATCAGCCAGTTAAGGACTAAAAAAGGAATGCGACGAGTCATTTTGTAAATGTTAAATAGTTATTTCAATGAAAATAAACATTGCTTTTTCAAAAATAAAAAATAAACATTGATTGCAGTCCAACAAATGTCACTCAATGAATGCGCATTTGAACAATTTAACGCTTTGTAGCATCTAGAACTGTGTCTAAACTCTTTACTGATGCCACTTGTTTAGCCAACAGCTCAAACATTGATTAAGGACTTCAATCTGCAAGCTCGGATTTGAGCGCTTGGCAAACAAAGCGGCGCCAAAACAATCCCAATTCAATTTCAGCTGTTGCCACAATCGAATTTCATCACAAAAAAATACACACATATGCTGCACAAAAAATAATAAAAAATAAACAACAACACAAGCAAACATGAAAAATATTTCATTGAAAATAGCTGTAAAATGTTGTAAAGTTTTAAAATTGAAAAAGAATAACAAAAAATGTCACGCGAAATGCCAATTTACACAGAAATTCACTGCAATACAGCAACACAACATTTACATACAAACATATATGTAAATACATACATATGTAGAGGGCAACTGCATTGTGCATGCGCGCCAGTGATGAGTGTAATCTGTTTTTTTTTTACTGAAGCGATTTGGAAAATTTCAAATTTGAGTCAGAAAGGACTCTACGTGGTAGTGACACACATTTCCTAACATTGCATCATATTTACTAGTTTTATTGTAGCATACTTTCAGGTGCAATACCTTTTAAAAGGTGTTACTTGTCCTTCGCGCGGAGGAAAAATAAAGTGTCGATTAATGAAAAAAATTATGAAAATATTTGTTCAATTTCCCTCACTTTTCAGACTTAATCTAGGCTTGCAGAATTTTCTTGGAATTATTTCAACTTTGTTTATTTTTATTTTTAAATACTTGTTCAATTTCCTTTCACTTTTCACACTAAATGTAGACTTTGCAAAATCTTGCTTAGAATTATTTCAACGTTGTTTATTTTTATTTTTAAATATTTGTTCAATTTCCTTTCATTTTTCAGACTAAATGTTGGCTTGCAGAATTTTGCTAAGAATTATTTAAACTTTGTTAATTTTAAGTAATTTTTTTAAAACCATTACTCATTCATGAAGTGTTGAACGCTCGAATAAATTTTTAAAATATTTATGCTGCCCCTTTCCATCCTTTTCACACTAAACACTATACTGAAATAATTCACTTTAATGTGGCATACTTTCAGGCACAATTTTTAAAAAGTACTAAGCATACAAAGAAAATGAAAACGGTACAAATTTGAATTTTTATGGAATTATTTATTTATTTTGCTTGGAATTATTTCAACTTTGTTTATTTTTATTTTTAAATATTTGTTCAATTTCCTTTCACTTTTTAAACTAAGTGTTGGCTTGCAGAATTTTGCTTACAATTAAATATTTCAACTTTGTTAATTTTAAGTAATTTAAAAAAACCATTACTCATTTATGAAGTGTTGAATACTCGAGTAAATTATCAAAATACTTATGCAGCCCTCTTTTATTTCCTTTTCACACTAATCGCTATACTGAAATAATTCACTTAAATGTAGCATACTTTCAGGCACAGTTTAAGTATCAGTACTAAGCATCCAATGCACATGAAAGCTATACAAAAATTATCGAATTATTTTCCCTATTCCAGCCTCTATAACTTCTCCCACAAATTAATGTTTTCCAAGTTGAAACTTTGACAAAAGTTGGCACTTTAAAAACTCAAAATACTTCTTGGAAACCCCATATTCTCTACATATATTTGAATGATTTAATTAGCTAGGATATTTATATATCTCAATGTACTTCTCGTAGTAATCTGTATGAATTGTAAAACAAAACTTCTGGATTACTTAAACAATGAAATAAATAAATAAAATATTGTTACGAAAATGACCAGTTCGTATCTGATTGTGCTTGAAAATAAAACTACTTCAGTTATTCAGCGCAAACGCAGACAAAAATAAACAATTGCTTTATTCACAAATTTCACACTTTGCTTGTATTTACACTTGTTTCTACTTTGCTTGCTCAGCTAAGACTCGACTCGTTGCGCCGCGCACCGCTGCTTATATACCAGTTTTCTTATCGCGCCGAAGTTTCTTGCAACTTCCAATTGGAAAACGCTCGACAATTCTCGCATAGTCCATTCGTTCGCGAACCATCCTTGCCATATCTTCATAACACCAAGCGAATTATATAACACCGAGCGAATTTGCCGCACTTCAAAGTGCATGCCTAAAAGTATGCTTGGAAAAGCATTCAGCATTCATAGTACAGTGTGGGCCAACACAAAATGCCTCCTCGTAGCAATATATTTCACTAATTCATAGTCCAAATCATCACTTAAAAAAACAAAATGAAATTTAATTTAAAAATTCCTCCTCTGCAAATTCCTTCTCGGCCTCAACACTGCCGCTTTTACATGTAACGCTCACATGTATCCTGTTCCCATGTACAATATATATGTTTGCATGAAGTTTGTTGTTGCCATATGTATGTATACATCTGCCTATGTATGCCAGTTGATGGCGCACAAAATTACACGCCAGCAAACAACAATTTTCATACGCGGCCGCAACTGTGATTGATGTGAAAATGTCAATCAATATCAAATGTTTTATTGTCAAATCAATCGCAACAGCAATTTGCACAATTCCACAGCATGTTGAAAATCAAAACAACCCATTATTACAAAAAACAAGGCTGCAACACATTGAAAACGCCAAAACGGAGAAGGGAAACAGAAAGCGAAATTATTAAATGATTAACTCAAAAGTAAACATAAAAGAACAAAGCATGGTCTACTAACACTTACCGAGGCCCCGCATTGAGTATACCATGGCTGTGGGTGGAAAGGGGCATGGCGCCGGCGGCGGCGAGTCCGAGGCCGGAAGTACTTTGTAGGAAGCTGTGGTGGCCACACCCACACCGCTGGTGCTGCCCTCCGAGTCCGAGTGCGAGTGCGTCTCCAGGCGCATGTAGGCGGACACCTTCGACTGTATGTCGATGGGCAGCTGTGGCAATTATTGTTTACCATAGTTGTTGTTGTTGTTATGGGGTTTTTTTTTACATCGTCCATGCAGTATTGAAGGTGAAGGTAGCATAGAAAATTCAATTGAAATTAATTGAAAAGCTCATTTAATAAGCAAACAAAAGCATTGTGTTTGTTATTGTGTATTCAACTCACCGAGGACACCTTCTGCGGCATGAAACTTTCCGGCTTGCACTGCAGCAATTGTATGGCCAGATTTATGTCCGCCTTGTAGCGTTCCTGCAGATAGCGAGAGAGGTGAAAGGGTCAGCAATGTTTTGTGCAACGTTAATTTTGTTAAAAATTCTATGCAAATGTCAAATGTAACACACATGTTGTGTAGTTGAAGTTTTCCAGGCACACACACACACACACACACACACACATGGCTCAGCGCACAAGTCAAGGCATGGCAACGTGAGACATTAGACGGTAAGTCGAAGCGAAACGAAAACGCAGCTAATGGAAGTGAAGTGCAACCAAGTCTGGCATGAAAGCATTCGCACAACGTGACGTATGCGTAACCTTTTCGTCGCACTTTGCTGGCGCACACAGCGGTTACTCAACAAACAAACAAACAGCGCTGGCACTCAGGCAAGACGTGCGCACCTACACTAACACACGTACAAACACACACTTACACAATTATATAAGTGTATGAGTGAGTGTGTGTCGGTTTGTAGTTTTTGTGAGATTTGTTTTTTTTATAGAACTGTTGCAAGTCTTTGGACGCACACAGACACATATGTAGGTTGACCCAAATAACGGAAATAGTAACAGCCGGCCAGCAATGGTGCCCACTCTGCTCTGACTGCTTTTCGAACGGTTTGTGAATCTCGGTTTGCTTACCGTACCACACTAAAATTGCTTTGTAATTTTTTGTTTTCTTTTGTTTTGTTTTTATTGTTGTTAACAATTGTTTTGCCATAGCATGGCAACTGAATAAAATAGCAGCGACTGCAAGAGGCATTTGATATTTACAGCCATTGCTCGTATCTGCATGCAGCTGTTTGTTGTTCATTGTGCCATGCCAAGTCGACGCATCAGTCGTTCAACGAAATTTTAGCAAACCGTGTAGAATCATACTGTGACGCAAGTAACCATGACAAAGTAGTGAGTGCCTCTGTCGGTTTTCTCTTTAATTAAAGGACTTGCAAGCATATCTTACGTAAGTCGAAAGCTGCAAGCCCAACTGCACTTGAATGGCTGAGTGAGCTTAAGTACAAATGGAAATTAATTCCAGCAAAAGATGAATACTCTGCATTAAATTCGTGTAAATGTGATTAAGTAAACACTGGTAAAAACTATAACATTAACATCTTCAAATTTGTATATATTTTTATTACTGCTCGAGCAGTTTTAGCAGCTGACAATTAAATGTATGTACTGACTGACAAAATGTTCAGTTTGGAGTGAAGTCTGATTAGAAGATATTACATTAAAATCAACAAAGCATTAAGGCAGGTTCTCACCTTGTGGATCCGAAAAAGTGCACTTTTTTTTAGGAATTTTTTTGAGAAAACGGTTAAAGATAAACATTTTCTGGATATGAACACACATTTATTTAGAGAATACAATTTTTTAAATTGAATGAATCAAAAAAGGAGGGGAGGGGCGTCCATCAGTGGCGGCATGTCGGCGAGGAGGTGTCCCGCTACCGGAAGTGATTCCGTCAAAACCCGTGATCTGAAACACAAAAATCGAACACATTCTTAATGTGTACCGTATTATCTATTGAATGAACCAAGATCATGAAAAAATAATCAAAATTACAAAAGTTATGAGGTTTTGAAAAAAAATTAAGATTTTCGCATTTTTTTGTTCACTTATTATTTTTTTAAATAAACAATTTTCAATATTTTTGGCTGATCGTGGTTCGTTTATTAGAAAAAACCCTAAGGAACATTTTAAAAATTTAAGGAACATTTTTAAAATTTAATTTATTTAAAAAATTTGGTGACGATTGGTTCATTCCAGCGCCTTCAATCACTTCCGTTAGGTCCGAAAATATGGTTCTCAGAAAAACGCGTTTAAAGTTTAAAGCGCGCTTGGCCGGTGCTCGACACTGCTCTATGTAACGGCCTGTAACTTTTGTAATTTTTCAGATTTTGATTTGAAATTTCTGGAGCACATTTTTCAAACATATATCTACACGATAAGGCAAAAAAAAAATCGGTTTTTTCCCCCACATGGTGAGAACCTGCCTTAAGCATTCTATTTTCAAACACTTTTCTTAACTCTGCCCTTCCTTACTTTTTGCACTATTTTTTCCTTTTTTTTCTTCCTCTTTCTTTCTTTTAAATATTAAGTGTGCATCGAATTGCTAATGAATTGTTAATAAATTTAAGTAAACCTTGTTTTCAACTTGTGGCATGCAAAAGAAGTGATTCTTAAATGCCGAGATTTTGTAAATAAATAAATAAAATAAATAAATAAAATAAATAAAATAAATAAAATAAATAAAATAAATAAAATAAATAAAATAAATAAAATAAATAAAATAAATAAAATAAATAAAATAAATAAAATAAATAAAATAAATAAAATAAATAAAATAAATAAAATAAATAAAATAAATTAAATAAATAACATAAATAAAATAAAAAAAATAAATAAAATAAATAAAATAAATAAAATAAATAAAATAAATAAAATAATAAAATAAATAAAATAAATAAAATAAATAAAATAAATAAAATAAATAAAATAAATAAAATAAATAAATAAAGTGCAAAAAACGAACCAGCTTTTAGTTGAACCGACAATTTCAAAATTGAAACGGCCAAATGAGCTTTGATTGAATGTACCTTGAGAAAGTCGCAGAATAAACGTACCTGCGTGACTATTGGTGGAATTTTTAAAGAATTTCCAATAAACACTTTTATGTTTACAAAGAAAAAAATTAATTTCTTTACTTGAATTGAATGACTTCAATTTCTATTAAATTTTGGAATTTTTATTCTATTTCTATGTTTAAGGATTTTCGGGTAAAAACTTAACTCCATGACTTGCTGAAGGAATCAAATATATATAAAGATCAAAGAGATCGGTGTTTTAAAACGATTTCAAATGACGAATTCTGAACAGTTTTATAGCCAATTTTTGAATTGCCAGGCATTGCTTGCTCTGATGTCAGTCTTTTCGGGATATGGATCCACGATCTGGAAACTTTTGTTCTAACACATAGCACACTGAGCCACGTTGACTGCTCATAAACAGCATTTATCAATCCATCAATCAAACAATATTTATCAATCAATCAATCATTCCATCAATCAATCAATCAATCAATCAGCCAATCAATCAATCAATTCAGCAATCAATCAATTCAGTAATCAATCAATCAAACAATCAATCAATCATTCAATCAATCAATCAATCAATCAATCGATCAATCAATCAATCGAGCAATCAATCGAGCAATCAATCGAGCAATCAATCAATAAATCAATCGATCAATCAATCACTCAATCAATTCAGCAATCAATCAATCAAACAATGAATCAATGAATCAATCAATCAATCAATCAATCAATCAATCGATCGATCAATCAGTCGATCAATCAATCAATCAATCAATCAATAAATCGAGCAATCAATCAATAAATCAATCAATCAATCAATTCAGCAATCAATCAATCAAACAATGAATCAATCAATCAATCAATCAATTAATCAATCAATCAATCAATCAATCAATCAATCGATCGATCAATCAATCAACCAATCAATCAATTGATCAATCAATCAATCAATCAATCAATCGAGCAATCAATCGAGCATTCAATCAATCCATCAGTCAATCATTCAATCAATCAATCAATAAATCAATCGATCGATCAATCAACCAATTAATCAATCAATCAATCAAATAATCAATCAATCAATCAATCAGTCAATCAATAAATCAATCAATCAATTAATCAATCAATCAATCAATCAATAAATCAATAAACCAATCAATCAACGAATGAATCAATCAATAAATCAGTCAATCAATCAATCAGTCAATCAATCGATCAATCAATCAATCAATCTTTATTAAAAAAAATTTTAGAAAAGCGCAAACAATTTATTGATATATTTTCTTTTGCAAATCGAAGTGGCTTTCGCATCAAATTACACCACAAGCCATCATATTAATTATAGTAGATTCGTTCAAAATGTTCAAACTAAACAAAACTAGTTTTCTGAGTATATTTTTAGGCTGCCTCACTACATGTAGTTCAGTGTATCAGTTTACTTCAATACTGCAGTCTCAAATCGAATCACAAGTGCCTTTGTGCACAGAAATTACCTCAATTAAACGTTGACCTATCTCAGATGTCCCGCCTTACTTCAATCTGTCAACAAGTTTCCCCTTCCCCCACTTTGCTACGCTCTGCTTGTTTCTGGTTCACTATTTGTGTAAAAGCAACTTGTTTCTTGGGCTCTCTTATTCTTCAATAAACCAAACAATTATTCAATTTCCAAGGCTAGAAAGTTCACAAGCACTCTCAGTGCCATTACCATCATTCGCTGCACTGTCGCTGCCATAGTTGCCATCACTTTTTAATACAATTAACTCTGAAATATTTATTTGCAATGACTTTAACCCAACAGTTGCAATTCGAATGTCATAAATTTTGCTCATTCATAGCGTAATTGAATTTGCATTGGCTCCGCCTTCTGGCTTCCTCTATGGTCTACGCGTCTAGGTTGCAGGCCTAGTGGCGCCCACGTTGCCTGCCCATTTGTCACTGTAACAAGCGGCACCTGTCAGTCAGGTCCGGTCAGGCCAAAGTGGCAACACGGTGCTAGCAGCAAGTTGCTGAGGCAAGTCATTTTATCAGCGCGTTTGCATGCACCTAAACGTGCATCATGGCTGACAGCTCAATTCGATTACTTCTATGTGTGTGTGTGTGTGAGGGTGTGTGTGTAGGTGTATTGCAATGTATTTGTGTAGATTGTGTTTGGTTGTGTTTGTGCGTTGCTTACAGCCAACGCACAGCTAATAAACACAAATGTATGCATGTGACAATGGCAACAGCAACAATACTCAGCCAAAACTAAAGCATTGCATCAGCTGTGGCTCTGCTCAACTTGTGCCGCTGCCAGAAAATTTAAACTGTCTATGAAATTAGTGACAAATGCGTATCAATTAAATTCGCATTGTTCGTTTTGTTATGGCAAATGCGAGAATACATTTCATTGTTGCTATTGTTGGTGTTATTGCTGGTATTATTGGTATAACTGTTTACTGCTTTTTTTGTTACACTTAATACGGCTGTTGCTGTAAAATTCGCTGCCTTCTTTCATTGTGTTCAAAATTTGTTTTTGCGGTTGTTGCCGAATTCTTGTCAATCTTATTGTACACAACAAAAACACGTTTACGTATGCATTGGTATTTTGTGTATGTATAATGGGGTTGTTTGTATGTCAACGATTGCGACATGTGATGGTAATGGAAAAGCATGCAAATAAAATTTGAACCATATTTGCCACAAATTGAACACAATTTTTGTTACATGACGGTATTTCTGTGTGTTTCTTATTTGTTATAAATGATTTTGTTCTTATTTCATTGTCCTTTCTTTTTACTAATTTGAATCCCTGTCTTTATTTTTATTCCCATCTCTATAAATTGCATTCTAACATTCAAATTTATTTTCACGTATCTACTTTCTGCATTATTATTATTATTTGCCTGTCAACATTGGGCGCATATTGCACTCCCTTTCCCCTTGCGTTGTTACTCTCCTAACCCACCTGTATGTCAATTATTCAATTGCATCGCTGCACAGTGATTCGATTCCATACAACCGCGGGACAAAATTAGAAGGAGTGTTCCGTTCTTCTTAAAATTTGGTATACTAGTTAATCATGGTCATGAATTGAAATCTCCATTTTTTTCTTAAACTTTTGTAGTTTGGCAATGCCTGAGACTTAAATTTGCAATTTTCGTCATTTTTGGTGAGCTATAGCACCAAATGTGTTGGCTATATTTTTCAGATTTTACATTTAATCGGTAACGTCAACATTGATAATTGCATAGAGTAAAAGAAATTGTCCTAGGGTCCTTCAGTTTTGCAATAAAAACGATAATAATAGACGTATGTTTTGCTTTTTTGCAGTTTTCTCAATTTTTCATGCTGATTGCATACTTTTAAGGATGAACAAAAAAAAATTTTGAAGAAAAATAGGTGTTTAAATTTTCAAATTGAATTATTTTCTGAGATCGGAAGATATCGGAGGATATAATTACATTATCCGACAAAGAAAGAATGCTTCTTAAAATACAAGGTGCGTCCCAAAGTAAACAGGACTTTTGCAATAGGGACGTTTCTGGTGGCGCCATCTATGTGTGAGGACATGCGTTGGAAAGGTACATCTTTCATTCACATACTGTCTAAATTTCATGACATTTGGTCTAGTAGACGCCGAAATATCCCGCTCAATGTGACAGTATGTTTTTAACTTTGGTACGAGAATGTCGATCGAACAAAGAGCTAATATTAAGTTCTGTTTTAAACTTGGTAAAACTTTTACCGAAACGTTTAAATTGTTAAAGCAAGTTTATGGTGATGATTGTTTATCCCGTGGCCGTGTTAATGAGTGGTTGAATCGATTCAAGAATGGTCGTGAAGACTTGAATGACGACGAACACGTCGGCCAGTCGAAATTTGTGATTACTGACGATGCCATCAAAACTGTGCGTGATTTTATCAAAATGCAGCCAAAATCATCATTGGAATTGATGGAAATGGAATTGAACATCTCCAAAACATCAATTGATCGCATTTTAACCGAACATTTGGGTCTCCGTAAAGTGTGTTCTCGCTTCATTCCGCACACTTTAACCGACGACCAAAAAGCGCAGAGAATTGAGCACGCAAAAGACATCGTTCGGGAAGCCAGACGTGATCCAAATTTCTTGTTCAACATCGTAACCGGTGACGAAACGTGGTGCTTTCAATATGATCCCGAAACAAAGCGTCAAAGTGCCGAATGGAAGCACCCAGATGAGCCAAATCCGAAAAAAACCCGCCGTGAGAAGTCAAAAATCAAAACTCATCTCATTTGTTTCTACGATTCAAAGGGAATAATTCATCGAGAGTTTGTTCCACCGGGAAAAACAATTAACGCTTTGTTTTATGTTGAAGTTTTGAAGCGTTTGGTGCATCGCATTCGTCGTATTCGGCCAGAATATCGCGAGGAAGGAAGTTGGCGTTTATTGCATGATAATGCACCGGCTCACAGAGCCCTAGTTACGACCGATTATTTGACCAAAAATCGCATTTTTACCATCAATCATTCACCGTATTCGCCTGATATGGCTCCCTGTGACTTCTACTTATTCGGTCAGTTGCATTTGCCGATGAAAGGAAACCGTTATAAGGACGTTGAGGACATCCAAAAGGCTTGTACCAACATTCTGAAGGCGATGCCGGCCGATGACCTAAAACACTCATTCCAAATGCTTTTGGACCGTGCAAAACGTTGTATCGAAGCAGAAGGAGAGTATTTTGAATAAATAAAAAGAATTATACAAAAATAATCATCCGTTTTCATTATTTTATAAAAGTCCTGTTTACTTTGGGTTGCACCTTGTAAAAAAAATACAGGAACATACTTTCACATACTTTTTAGATATTTTCCTCTAAGTTTTGCTAACTTTCAGATTTTTAATTTTGAAAAATATTTTAAATTAAAAGTGAAGTAAAAGCCTCCGCTTTGCAAATTTTAAAAGCGAAAATGGCCACATCATTTCTTAATCTATATTGAAAGTTTTAGCAACTTCTTTTTTTTATGCAGTCTATTGCAGAACAGAAAATATGTGTTTAAATTTTTTTGTGAAAAAAGTTTCAACTTTGAGCCGCTTTTGCACACACACTAATACATTTTTTTCACAGATTTTTTGAGGTTTTCTTAATTGGAGTTTTACCTTTCAAATGACATCAAAATCGTTAAATTCTGAGACTATAAATTTATTGAATTTTATCTATGGAACGAATCACTGTGCGCTCGTACAAATCTCAACCAGTCAACTTTCTTATTTATCATAAATTATGAAAATCCACTTACTCTCGTGTCAACCACAAGTCATAAGCACTCAATTGTAACAACAAACACGCCAACAGCACAAGGCATCAGTTCCTTTACCAGTCCAACTGCAACTTTTGAAATCAATTGAGCAGTCAGCAGCAGTTGCCGACCAATGCTGCCACGTTTTGCGCGCACGCCACCGCAAAAAATGCCAACACCGCAACGCCGCCACATGCGGCGCCCTGTCGCTGACATTATTGCAAATAATACGAAAATAATTTATTGCATTTTACGCGCCGGTTATTGGCTCTCCAAATTGCTAGGCATAACAACGCTTACATATCACCAGCTCCACCACAACAACAACAACAAGAGCAATCGGCATTGCGACAACGTGAAAAGTGCTCAGTATGACTGCCGCGTCCGCTGCATTCGCCACTCGCACTTTTGGCGCCTCTACTCGCACACAGCGCTGCTGCTGGTAATTTTCGCGCTGCCGCTTGCCACAGTCACACTTTACGTCGAGATGCAGTTCCTGCACCAGACGGCGCTGCTGTCGCTGGTCGGCTACAGCCGCTATGTGATGCTGCAAGTGTGCGCGGTGGGCACGTTGCTCAGGCAGAGCTGGAAGCAGCGCGCCGTCATCACATGCCTGCGCCGCATGTTGCAGCTGCGTTGCACGCTGCGCACCGCTGTGTGGCGGCACAGCGAACGGCGCCTGCCGCAGTTCGATCGTCGTTCGACGTTGCTGCTGTGCTTGAAGCTGCTGCCGCTGTTTTGCTCGCCCGTGTGGACGCTCTTCTTGGCGGTTTTTGAGTGCGCGCAGCAGCGGCCCAGCTACCTGGCCGCGCTGCTTTTCGTCTACTACTGTCAGCTGGTGCTGCAGCTGACGCTGAATATGTACTACGCAGGCACGTTGCTGCTGACCAGCCACGTTCGGCAACTCAACGGGCTTCTGTGCAGCCTGCTGCACCAAGCCGGGCAATACTTGCACGTCCGCCGGCCGCCAAAGGCGCGCGAGCGGCAGCAATTGCTTTGCCTCGTGGATGTGTTGCGTCGCCTGCGGCGACAGCACGTGCGCACCGCGCAGCTCAGCCGCCAGCTCGGCCGGCTGTACGGGCCGAACGTGCTGATGCTGCTGGCGTTTGTGCTGTTCGAGTGCGTGATGCAGCTGTTCGTTGTCTACTTTTCCACCTACAGCCGCCATGGGCTGCGCGGACCGCAGCGACAACACCGGCACGAGCACGGCACCCTCCATGCGCCCGACCTGCGCATCAATCCGTACGCGGCCGTCTATGTGGTCAGTCTGCTGGTCGACATGTGCCTCATCGTCTGTGCCACGCAGCAGCTGCAGTCACGTTTGCTGGCAACGCGCACTGTGCTTGCCGAGAGCGGCGTCTATTTGCCGTGGCGGCGCCGTGTGCGTTGCGGCCGCAGCATCGAGACGCAGTTCGATGAAGCGGTGAGTTAATGATGTTGTCCATGTTCTTATAATTGTTGTTGTTTTCGCAGATGTTGCTGTGTGTGTGTGTGGGTGTGTTTGTGTTCGGGGCGCTGCAAGTGACGTGCTGCGCTGACACAATTACACGCAAATGCCGGAAGCAAAACCGCGTTGCCGCTTATGTCAACGCATATCTGGTTGCGTGGGCTTACAGCGCGTCTTCTGTTGCATGCCACGTATCCGCAAACGCACTCGCACATGGCCGCACACCAACATGGCGTAATTGAAAAATTGCAGGCGGGCCAACGCAAACGTTAAAAGCGCACATCAGCTCGCACTCTTTTGATGCTTTAAACGATTTGCGTTCTACGCGAAACAATTTACATTTTCCTGCACTCTCGTCGTCCTCTTCAAGTTAGCGCCATATTGATTTCTTTTCGTTTTCAATTTTTATTTAATTCCCGATTTCCGACAGCTGACACAATTTGTGCTTTACTTGCGCCTGCAGCAGCAACGCGGCAAGCAGCAGCAATTCGCCTTCACCGCATGCGGTCTCTTTGCGCTGGACCGACGTCTCTTGTTCGCCGTCTGCGAAACGATTTTAACCTATTTTCTGATCCTCATCCAATACGACCAAATATGAAGATGTATACAACGCAGTGGAGGGGAGCGATTGTGGTGCGTGATTTTTGTTTTGCTGCGTTCATGTGCCGGCACTGTGTGTGCGTCGTGTGGTTATGTATCTATGTAATTGTGTGAATATGTATTTGTATGTGGGCGAGTTCGATTTGGGCGAATTCGATTTTTACGATTTACCACACTTTGCGCCTGGCATTCAATTCGCCATACATAAATATGTATTTGCCATAAAATGTTACTCATACGCCATGTGCGCTCAATAAAATGTTTTACTGTTGCTTAGCGATGAACATCGAAAATTATGATTGTATTTGTTGTAAAGAAAAGTTGTGTCATAATGATGTTTGTTTTTGTTATTTTGTATGGAAAATTGAGAAAATCAATTTCCATGTATTATATACACAGAAACAAAGTAATGAAGGTAGCAGATTTGTGCATCAATTGAAATTGAAATATAGTCAAAAATTACTTGAACATATTTAGAAATGCACAAAAAACTTCAGAAAATATACTGAATTACTTTTAAAAGATATATTGAAAACTATTTTAAAGAAATGGAATAAATATTTCGCAAAATATTCTAAAAGTACTCACAAATATTTAGAAAATACATGAGACTTGTAAGTAAAAACACTAACACTAACACTTGACAAAATATTTAGAAAATATACAAAAATATTGAAAGCTATTTAAAAAATGTAATACATATTTCGCCAAACAAGCAGAAAATACACTCAAATATTTAGAAAATACATATTTTTTAGAAAAACACAAACAAAAGACAAAAGACAAGACAAACTATTCAGAAAACAGAAAATATATTAAAAGAAGAAAACTATTTTAAGAAATGGAATAAGTATTTCGGAAAATAATCAAAAAACACACACAAATATTTAAAAGACACCTTTTCCAGAAAGCACGATTTCGACGAAATAATAAGAAAGTACACAAAATTATTTAAGAAATATTGAAAAACATTTCAAAGCAATGCAATACAGATTTAGGAAAATAATCAAAAAACACACACATACAAGGTGCGTCCCAAAGTAAACAGGACTTTTGCAATAGGGACGTTTCTGGTGGCGCCATCTATGTGTGAGGACATGCGTTGGAAAGGTACATCTTTCATTCACATACTGTCTAAATTTCATGACATTTGGTCTAATAGACGCCGAAATATCCCGCTCAATGTGACAGTATGTTTTTAACTTTGGTACGAGAATGTCGATCGAACAAAGAGCTAATATTAAGTTCTGTTTTAAACTTGGTAAAACTTTTACCGAAACGTTTAAATTGTTAAAGCAAGTTTATGGTGATGATTGTTTATCCCGTGGCCGTGTTAATGAGTGGTTGAATCGATTCAAGAATGGTCGTGAAGACTTGAATGACGACGAACACGTCGGCCAGTCGAAATTTGTGATTACTGACGATGCCATCAAAACTGTGCTTGATTTTATCAAAATGCAGCCAAAATCATCATTGGAATTGATGGAAATGGAATTGAACATCTCCAAAACATCAATTGATCGCATTTTAACCGAACATTTGGGTCTCCGTAAAGTGTGTTCTCGCTTCATTCCGCACACTTTAACCGACGACCAAAAAGCGCAGAGAATTGAGCACGCAAAAGACATCGTTCGGGAAGCCAGACGTGATCCAAATTTCTTGTTCAACATCGTAACCGGTGACGAAACGTGGTGCTTTCAATATGATCCCGAAACAAAGCGTCAAAGTGCCGAATGGAAGCACCCAGATGAGCCAAATCCGAAAAAAACCCGCCGTGAGAAGTCAAAAATCAAAACTCATCTCATTTGTTTCTACGATTCAAAGGGAATAATTCATCGAGAGTTTGTTCCACCGGGAAAAACAATTAACGCTTTGTTTTATGTTGAAGTTTTGAAGCGTTTGGTGCATCGCATTCGTCGTATTCGGCCAGAATATCGCGAGGAAGGAAGTTGGCGTTTATTGCATGATAATGCACCGGCTCACAGAGCCCTAGTTACGACCGATTATTTGACCAAAAATCGCATTTTTACCATCAATCATTCACCGTATTCGCCTGATATGGCTCCCTGTGACTTCTACTTATTCGGTCAGTTGCATTTGCCGATGAAAGGAAACCGTTATAAGGACGTTGAGGACATCCAAAAGGCTTGTACCAACATTCTGAAGGCGATGCCGGCCGATGACCTAAAACACCCATTCCAAATGCTTTTGGACCGTTCAAAACGTTGCATCGAAGCAGAAGGAGAGTATTTTGAATAAATAAAAAGAATTATACAAAAATAATCATCCGTTTTCTTTATTTTATAAAAGTCCTGTTTACTTTGGGTTGCACCTTGTATATTCTGAAAATACTTAAGGGGGAAAGCCACTGTGACGGGTAAAAAAAAAAAATTTTTTTTTTTTTGTTTTAAATCAAAGCTTATATATTCAAAAATATGTGTACAAAATTTCAAGTCATATAGTCCAGGACTCGATAGTTTAATATAGGTATGAAAATTTTAAAAGATACATGATTTCATTACGAGAGAAATGGACTCAAAACTTTAAACGCGTTTTTCTCGAAACGACTTTTGTTGAACTGGCGGCATCAATAACTCGAACAATTATGAACCGATTTCTAAATTTTTTTTTGTTTTGTTCGTCTTAGTAGTAGTTAAGGTTAAGCGTAGCCGATTTGGAAAATTTTGTTTTTTACTATTTTTTAAACTGTCTCAAAACCAAAAAAACAAGGTCGAAAACATGGAAATATTTTCAATCGGTCGCCATTTTGTGAAAAATCAAAATTAAAAAAAACGGCTACGTACAAAGATAGCTACATTCATACAGATTACAATAAAATTTTATTTTATTTTTTCTGAGTACGGGTTTTTGAGAAATCGATGCCGCCATGGAGGGGGAATTTTTTTTCAAGCGCTACGGGATCATCTCTATTGTTGAAACTATTTAATATTTTTTAATAAAAATTTGTGGAAATATTATTACATGTCTGCTTAATAAAATAAAAAAAACCCGATCCAAAAATTCCTATATTTACTCGGTCAAAAAAAATGTTGAAAATCACTAATTTTTTGACCCGTCACAGTGGCTTTCCCCCTTAAGGCAAAAAAATCAAAAACACAAAAATATTTAGACAAAATATTCAGAAAGTATACAAAAAGATTTAAGAAATATTGAAAACTATTTCAAAAACTGTTTTAAAAAAATGGAATAAATGTTTCGGAAAATAATCAAACAATATACATAAATATTCAGAAAACACATCTAGTGATAACACAAAGATATTTCGACAAATTATTCAGAAAATATAGAAAAATATTTAAGAAATATTGAAAACTGTTTCAAAAAATTGAATGAAATTAAAAAAAAATTGAATAAAAATTTCGCCAAAAAATCAAAAAATACACTCAAATATTTAGAAAATACATATTTTTTAGTAAAAACGCAAACAAAAGACAAGACAAATTTAGAAAAAAAATAAAAAATATTAAAAGGACACAACTATTTTAAAAAATGGAATAAGTATGATATTTTGAAAAATAATCAAAAAATACACACATATATTTAGAAAACACATACGATTTTCTAATAAAAACTCAAAACTATTTCGACAAAATATTCAGAAAATATACACAAATATTTAAGAAATATTGAAAACCATTGTAAAGAAATGCAATAAAGATTACGGAAAATAATCAGAAAACACACACAAATATTCAGAAAATACTTAAGGCAAAAAAGCAAAAACACAAGCAATATACGCAAATATTTAAGAAATATTGAAAAAAATTTCGGTAGAAAATCAGAAAATTCATGCAAATATTAAAAAAAAAATACATACTACTTTTTGGTACAAACACAAATTTTTTTCGACAAAATATGCAACAAAAATACAAAAATATTTAAATATTATATTTAAACTATTTTATTAACATTTTTTATTAAATATTTAAACTATTCCAAAAACGGAATAAGCATTTTGCAAAATATTAAAAAAATACTAACAAATATTTAAAAATACATGCGTTTTAGTAAAAACACAAAGATATTTTTTTAATTATTTAGAAAATATACAAAAATTGAAAACTTCAAAAACAGGAATAAATATTTCAGAAAACACATTCAAAAAATACTCATAAATATTTAGAAAATACCTAAAAATGTTTGGCAAAAACACAAAAATATTTCGACAAAATAATATAAAAAAAAGCATGAAAACTTTACAATTCCCAGAAAATTTAGCACATACTCAAAAAAGTTTTATAACAATGTTTAGAAAAAATACACAATTGCACAAACGATTAATTCCACTTTTTCAAAATATCTTTTTTAAAATATATTTAAGTGTCACTTGCTAAAGTCATGACTTGTTATATTTAATAGCTTTTCTGAATAATAAAGACAAACACAATTCAACAACCAAATTGGATTGGCCATTGATTAAAAAATAAGGGCATTTTAAGAAACTTTGTACCTATTTCATTGCAATTCTTAACTTTTTGTTTTATGGAGTCAATCGTTTTGTGTAATGAATGGTTTAAATCTTTTGAAAAATACACATATATCCATTCAATTGTTTTTAAAATGGCAATAACTTCTGTGTGGATGCTATTTTATGTCTCCATATTAGTCTCCTAATAAAAAACTTTCATTTAAATGCCATCAACATAGTGAAAAAAGCATCCACAAAAATTCCATAAAAACTCCGCAGCTCAAACGCGACTGTCCTTCGTCTTGCTTTCCGTTAAGCATTATTGCCATTAATTGCCAGCTATTAGCTATAACTTTACATTTTTAATATGCTGCACATGTCCGGCAGATGTCCATTAACTGTCAATTTGCTGTAATAAATTCCATTTCAGTTTACAGACGCGCAGACTTCCGAGCTCCAACGACCGTTGATAAAATAATTTGCCAACTTGTGGTAACTTGAAACACAAACTCATTACGCCAAAAAGCGCGGCAAATGTAAATCGATTGAGCGCCATTAAAGAGTCCGGCTAGGCCAATTGCGATCCGCATAACTTTCATCATCGAGTGACAACGCTACGCACACACACACACACACACACCACACACACACACACACGCATGCATCATGAATATACAATGAACTGATGAATTGCTGCTAGCACAATGAATATGCAATAAAATCTCGAATTAATTGCACATGCAATGAAAGCAACGTTTTTGCAGCGACCGCACAATTCGCCATATTGTGAATTTAGTGGCATTTTACGAGCACCGCTCAATTTCGGTTGTATTGCAATTTTTAATTGAAAACGCATACAATTATGAGCGAAAGCAAGTGAAAACAGAGCGTAAACAAATATGCCGACAGAAATTGAAAGCAGTAGAAAGGCATTAATGCATTTACAAAAATGCTCGTACATGGGTGCATATGTAAGCATGAGTATGATTATACATGTGAGTATGTTTGTGTATGTGTGTGGGTGTTTGTAAATTTGTGGGCAAAAAGAATAACCGCTTTGTGGTGGCCAGTCGAGTGGAGCCCGTCGAAGTTGAGTAAATTTCAATTAAAATTAAATTAAAATTAAATTTAAATTGAATTAAAATTAAATTAAAATTAAATTAAAATGAAATTAAAATTAAATTTAAATTGAATTAAAATTAAATTTAAATTAAATTAAAATTAAATTAAAATTAAATTAAAATTAAATTAAAATTAAATTAAAATTAAATTAAAATTAAATTAAAATTAAATTAAAATTAAATTAAAATTAAATTAAAATTAAATTAAAATTAAATTAAAATTAAATTAAAATTAAATTAAAATTAAATTAAAATTAAATTAAAATTAAATTAAAATTAAATTAAAATTAAATTAAAATTAAATTAAAATTAAATTAAAATTAAATTAAAATTAAATTAAAATTAAATTAAAATTAAATTAAAATTAAATTAAAATTAAATTAAAATTAAATTAAAATTAAATTAAAATTAAATTAAAATTAAATTAAAATTAAATTAAATTAAAATTAAATTAAAATTAAATTAAAATTAAATTAAACTTAAATTAAAATTAAATTAAAATTAAATTAAAATTAAATTAAAATTAAATTAAAATTAAATTAAAATTAAATTAAATTAAAATTAAATTAAAATTAAATTAAAATTAAATTAAAATTAAATTAAAATTAAATTAAAATTAAATTAAAATTAAATTAAAATTAAATTAAAATTAAATTAAAATTAAATTAAAATTAAATTAAAATTAAATTAAAATTAAATAAAAATTAAATTAAAATTAAATTAAAATTAAATTAAAATTAAATTAAAATTAAATTAAAATTAAATTAAAATTAAATTAAAATTAAATTAAAATTAAATTAAAATTAAATTAAAATTAAATTAAAATTAAATTAAAATTAAATTAAAATTAAATTAAAATTAAATTAAAATTAAATTAAAATTAAATTAAAATTAAATTAAAATTAAATTAAAATTAAATTTAAATTAAAATTAAATTAAAATTAAATTAAAATTAAATTAAAATTAAATTAAAATTAAATTAAAATTAAATTAAAATTAAATTAAAATTAAATTAAAATTAAATTAAAATTAAATTAAAATTAAATTAAAATTAAATTAAAATTAAATTAAAATTAAATTAAAATTAAATTAAAATTAAATTAAAATTAAATTAAAATTAAATTAAAATTAAATTAAAATTAAATTAAAATTAAATTAAAATTAAATTAAAATTAAATTAAAATTAAATTAAAATTAAATTAAAATTAAATTAAAATTAAATTAAAATTAAATTAAAATTAAATTAAAATTAAATTAAAATTAAATTAAAATTAAATTAAAATTAAATTAAAATTAAATTAAAATTAAATTAAAATTAAAATTAAATTAAAATTAAATTAAAATTAAATTAAAATTAAATTAAAATTAAATTAAAATTAAATTAAAATTAAATTAAAATTAAATTAAAATTAATTAAAATTAAAATTAAAAATTAAATTCAATTTAATTTTTGCTCACCTAACATATAACAAACTTAACTAATATGTAAAAAAATATCCTTCAAAAATTCAATATTTATTACTAATTTGAGTTTGAACTCCACGCCAGTTTTTGCTCAAACGTTCAAGGGACTTCATTTTTTTCTAAAAAACCTAAATTACTTTTTTGCCAAACTAACGTTATGAAATTAAAAATATTTAAAAAAAAGTGTGGTTAGAAGTTTTCTGGATGACCCAGTATTTGACACCAGTTTTAGGGCAAACATTTAAAGGATTTAAATTAAAATTGAGTTAAATATTTTTAAAATTTTTTTATTTTCATACCCAAAAAACCTTAATTACTTTTGTTTACCAAATATATGACACACATAAATAGTCTGTATGCTTATATCGCATACATGCCCACGTATCTAATTGCTTGAGTAGTAGTGAGTGAGTTGCATAAATTTTTTGTATATGCTTTAATAAATTTCACTGTTTGAATGTTTATTGCCTCGTCATCGTCATTTATTTCGCATTTGTGTTTCTACTACAATTTGCGCTTTTGCTGCATTTCTAGTCGGCAATTTGCCACTAAAACTCACTGTCACATGTTTACATTCAATTTTTGAAGTATGTCAAGCATGTTTTGCATATAATTACAAAATAAGAGCAATAAAACACAACAACGAAAAGCAAAACAGCAAATCAGCAAAGGGATGCAAACAAATCCAAACAAAGTGGAACAGCAAAAAATATAACCAATGTATATTGTGTGTGTTTGTGTGTGCGTGCACACATGCAAGCACAAATATTGCAATTTTCAATGTTGTACAACATGCAGCCAACAACAATAACAACTGACACAATAACAATTGACGATGACAATGCAAGTTTGTTCTTTGAAGTACGATTTTTAATAGAATGCATGCAGCGTGTTGCATGTTGCACTTTTGAAACGCCAAGCAGCAGCAACAACAATGGTGATTGTAAACAATTTGGCTCGTTGGCCTTTAGAGAGGCGTTAAGAGTGCACACAGCGACGAAAAAGGGTTAATGGCACACGCGGCGTATGCGTTGAAAAGTGCAGCCAATCAAATATTTAAATTCTGTTGCTTTCGTATGTATGTGTAGCAGTGTGTGTGGATGATCCTGGCAGATTGGTGAATGCCATATGGCGAGAGCAGTGACTGCAATGAGTGACACTGCCAAGCGCTGCCGGCAAAAAGCAACAGCGAAGCGAGCAGCGACAGCACAGGAAGCGACAGGAGGCAAACAGCGCGTCAGAGCGTGCATTGAAAATGTATGGATGCAGCTTAGAAGGGTGAGAGGAAGAAAAGCGCGGTCGGGTCATTTGCAATGAAATAGTAGCATTGTAGCATTTAAAATGCGCATATTTGAATGAAAGTGTCAAGCAATGCTTGATTAAAAAGCAAAACAAAAAGGTGCACACAAAAGTCAAGATTCCAATTGGTATGAGTTTGCATTTAAGTAGAGTCCTTGCAGCGTTTCATTATTTAAACATCAACCTTATGCAAGGTAAATTTTTGGTAAGTTTATATGTCGAGCGGGGATGTAAGGGGACGAGGACGGAAGGACCATGGTTACTAGGGATGGGGCGGGTGTAACACTTCGTTCAATAATGTGTGTGACTAACTAATTAAAACACATTTTTTTGCCAAAATTCGTTTTTATTCATCAACATAGTTGCCATCGAGGGCGATACACCGATTATAGCGATCTTCCAACTTTTCAGTACCATTTTTTTTTTTGCTCCGAAGCATCGACACGTTCTGGTTTTGGTCGATTTTGAGCTCGCGCGGCACCCACTTTGCACATAGCTTTCGCATACCCAAATATTCATGAACGATATGTCCAACACGTTCCTTTGATATCTTTAGAGTGTCAGCTATACAAATCAACCTCAATTTACGATCTTCCAAAATCATTTTGTGGATTTTTTTGATGTTTTCGTCCGTAACAGCCTCTTTTGGACGTCCACTGCGTTCATCGTCTTCGGTGCTCATATGGCCTGTACGGAATTTAGCAAACCACTTACGAATGGTTCTTTTTGATGGAGCAGAGTCCGAATAATGTTTTTCAAGCCATTCCTGCATTGAACAGTATTTTTTTTCATTAAAAAACAATGACAAATCAGCACACGGAATTGCTTTGAATTCATTTTTTTTGAAAACTCAAAAGTAGTGTCACTTAAAGCACTGTAACTTGTAAACTAATGGTCGGATTGACATATAATTTTGACAGTAAGCCTAAAAAGGTTCACAATTTCGAAAAAAAATATTGATTTAGTATTAGTGCCGCCATCTATGTGTCAGTCACACACTTTATTGAACGAAGTGTTAGTTTTACAAATTCAAATGCAGATACGAATGTAATAATTGTTTTAAACGGATGTTTGAAGACAGCTGCGGCGCTGCTAACCACAAAGGTTACAATATTTTATTTCTATATTTTTTTTTTTTAATTCATCTGTCTCTAGATTTAAGTTTAACTTGTTCACTATTTTTTAGTTAGTCTGTAACAATTCATTCTGTAGACCGAAATAAATAAATAAATATGAATCTGGTTGTCTCCCTAATTTCGAGTGCTGAAAGCTCGGTAAAATTAAGAACCTAGGAATTTTCATGGCCAAGATTTTCTCTCCACGGATTTTCTTCTCTTTCATCTATTCTTATTAACCCTTTTGACTCCATAGTTGCCTGAGAGCAACTTCACATATTTGTCATCTTATATCAAAACCTACGATTGATTTATGGGTTTAATTTAAGCAGGCACCAACAAATTAATATTTTTAGAAGTGAACTCGAAGCAAATTACAAAAATTTTACTGTTATCCCCAAAATAATTTCCAATAATTTGCAGCGATATCAGGGAAAGTTTGTGTTCTAATTGAAGTCTTCGAATTGGGCGCATTTGATCAAAACCCTGTTTCTTTAATAATGGTTTAACGAAATCACAAAGTGATAATTTTGCATTTTTCCATGTATATTAAATAATTTTTCTGTAATTAAAAAATATTGTTACAAAATTTATTTAACCCGTTCTAAGCTAAAATTGTTCAAAAATATGTATATAGGTATATACTGATATACTTGATTATTTTTACTACGAGTAATCGAATAATTATTATATAGTTAGTTTTGTTGAAATTAATCAATTCGCAAACAAGTGTCACAAATTATCGATTTTACCGAACATAATACACAATTTTTACTTCGACTAATCGATTATTTCTAGGTCATTGAAATATTTTCTAGTAAATTTTTTGTGAAAATAATCAATTCAATTAAATCAATTGAAAATAAAAAGTTAAAAAATTTAATTTCAATTTTTATTAAATTTTTTGTTAAAAATAATAATTTACAAAAAAAATGATCAGAAATGATGGAGTTTACCGAATATCATCGATTATTTTTACTACGAGTAAAAGATTATTTTTATTATTATTTCAGATTATTTTTAGTCAATTCAATTATTATAAATTTTTATTATATAATTTATTATAATTATTATATAATTTAGTTAGTTGTGTTGAAATTAATCAATTCGCAAACAAGTGTCACAAATTTACGATTTTACCAAACATAATACACCATTTTTACTTCGACAATAGATTATTTCTGAAGTAATTTAAATATTTTCTAGTCAATTTTTTGTGAAAATAATCAATTCAATACAATCAATCAATTTTCTATTAAATTTTTTTTAAATAATAAATTTGAAAAAAAATTAACACAAATGATGGATTTTACCGAATACAATCGATTATTTTTACTACGAGTAATCGAATAATGAAAGTAAAAAAATTTTACTGTTATCCTCAAAATAATTTCCAATAATTTGCAGCGATATCAGGGAAAGTTTGTGTTCTAATTGAAGTCTACGAATTGGGCGCGTTTGACCAAAACCCCTGTTTCTTTAATAATGGTTAAATAAAATAAATAAATGATAATTTTGTATTTTTCCATAAGTATGAACAAATTTTTTGTAATTAAAAAAATATTGATACAAAATGTATTTAACCCGTTTTAAGCTAAAATTATTCAAAAGTAAACTAGCTCTAGAACTCGAACAAAGAGGCGTGGCGACTTCGGTAAAATTAAGAACCTAGGAATTTTAGTTTTCTTCTGGGCAAAGCCCCATGCGTTCCTCTGCCTCATGCCATGATTTTCTCTCCACGGATTTTCTTCTCTTTTATCTATTCTTATTAAAATCCATTCCGCTATGAATTCCAATATTGCTGCAACGCAATGTTGCTCAAATTAGCTCAACGCATATGTGACATAAAAATAGTTCATATTGTATCCTGCAGTTATTATGAAATCTTATTATATTAACGCAAATTGCTCAGGCGACACAAAAGCAACCGTTGCACAGAACGTTGGGATTTGCGTTGCGTCCATTATGCCAATCGCTGTAATAGTATGCAAAAAAAAAACATTGTCGGCGAGCGATCAATTGTTGCTACTGCGTTGCCAGTATTTGGTTGTTTTCACTTCATTAGGCAAAGCAATAGAAAGACAGCAGCTGAGCGAGCCAACCAAACAACTCTGGCGCTGAGCTCACACACACACACACACAGAGACACTCATGAGAGTGTTGCTCAATGAGCTGACTTTCACTCCACGGCCGAGTTTAAGGAAAAGTATAGGCAGCTTCATTCAAAAACTCAAAGACGTGTGTGATGCTACCATGCCGAGGAAGGGTGCTGGGGTCTACAAGAAGCCAGTATATTGGTGGAATCACGACATAGCGGTCCTCCGCGCCGACTGCCTCCGGTTGAGGCGTCTTCAACAGCGCGCTGTCAGACGGGATAGGCCGGACATCTACAGTGCCGAGCTGAAACGCAAAAAAGCTGCTTTGCGCAAGGCAATTAAGGCCAGCAAAAAGAAAACGTTCAGTGAACTCGTCGAGCAGGTTGAAGATAACCCATGGGGAAATGCCTACAAGATCGTGGTCAAAAAACTGGCGCAGCAGAAACCCCAGCCACCGACATGTCCCACGATGCTGAGACGGATAGTCTGCACATTGTTTCCGCAATCTCCCTTGCGTCGTCAAGGCCTCTTTCCCCGGCCCTGCTTTGGCGACAGCTTTGAAGACTTCTCAATAGATGAAGTTCTTGCTGCGGCGCACAGGCTTAAAGCCAACAAAGCGCCAGGCCCCGACGGCATACCAAACGCCTTACTCAAGGCAGCAATAGTCGCAAAGCCACAAGTTTTCTCTAACGTTTTCTCCTATTGCCTACAAGCCGGCATCTTCCCATCCTGCTGGAAAACTCAGCGCCTAGTACTCCTGCCCAAAGCAGGGAAATCTCCTGGCGATGCATCTGCTTACAGACCACTCTGTATGCTCGATACTATGGGTAAACTCTATGAAAGACTGCTTTGCGTCAGGCTAGAACAATACACGGAAGGCCCAAATGGCCTCTCTCCACTCCAGTTCGGCTTCCGCAAAGGCCGTAGTACTGTCGATGCCATAGCTGCAGTGGTCGACCTCGCCGCGAAGGCAATTGAAGGAAAGCGCTGGAGAGAGGGCTCCAAGCAATACTGCGCGGTCGTCACGCTCGATGTACGAAACGCCTTCAACTCTGCCAAGTGGACTAGAATTCTCGATGCTCTTAGAGATCTAGGAACGCCAGCCTACCTTCTTCGTGTAATCGGCAGCTACCTTAGCAATAGGCAGCTCACTTATGACACTAACGAGGGTGTGCGCAAATACACCATCACGTGTGGCGTTCCACAAGGTTCTGTCCTTGGACCATTGTTGTGGAACGTGATGTACGACGGCCTGTTGCGTACCGAGGTGCCTAACGGAGTAACCACCGTTGGATACGCTGACGATGTAGCGCTAGTCGTAGTTGCTAAACATCTACACGAAATCGAAGCCAAGGCAAACGAGTCGATCGCTCGGCTTACAGTCTGGCTGACAGAAGCAGGTCTGCAACTGGCAGGTGAAAAGACCGAAGCCGTGCTGATAAGCAGCAGAAAATGCGTGGAAAGCGTGACGTTAAATGTCGGAGGGCAACTCATACAGTCGCGCCCCGAAATAAAGTATCTCGGCGTTTTGCTGGACTGCCGTCTGAGTTACAAGGCGCACCTATCGCACTCCGGCGAGAAGGCCCTAAAAGTAACAGCCAGGCTCTCGCGGCTAACGCTTGTCCAGTGTGGCACAAGGCGATGTTGGTGACTTCATACAGCAGGCAGCTTAAAGCAGCGTACCGGCTCAACTCGCTACGAGTCTGTCGCGCATTTAGAACGGTCTCGGACGAGGCGGCCGACGTAATCGCTGGTAGACCACCTATTCAGCTAGTGATTCTGCAACAGGCAAATGCGTACTGGCAGAAACGCGGTGCGCAGGTCTCACCCGAAGACACGATAGCTGCATGGCAACGTAGATGGAGTTCGTCCTCGAAAGGCAATTGGACGCGAACGCTCATCCCAGTGCTGGCACCGTGGTTAAAACGAACGCATGGTGAGCTGAATTTCTTCCTCACGCAGTTTCTCTCTGGCCATGGATGCTTCCGCGCATACCTGCACAGATTCAAGCACGCAGAGAGCCCTAACTGCAATCAGTGCATAGGGGTGGCGGAAACGGTCCACCATACATTTTTCGAATGCGCCAAATACGCCGATGAAAGAGCCGACCTCGAAGAGGCTATCGGCGGTGCCATGACACCATCCTCATTGGTGTCGTACATGCTTGCGTCGCCAGAATCGTGGGACCGAGCATGCAGGAGTATTGCTCGTATAATGCTCTTACAGAGACGAGACATACGGGACTGTCCGGTGACAAATGCCAACGACTGACCATCCGTCCGTCCGAACACGACACTTTTCGGCTGAGCATCTCATGACTCATGCCTGGACGTAGCTGAACGCTAACATATCCGCCTCCATCGTGAAGTAATACCTTGCGGTGGTGCCATGATGAAGGTACACGGACTGTGAGTACAGGGGTTTTAGCGTGTTAAAGTCTCGCACTCGTTTGGCTTTCGATGCTTTCCCCTACTGGAAAAAAAAAAAAAAAAAAAAAACTCATGAGAGTCGGTCCAGCGAACAAGAATAATAACATGAAATCTGCTGATTAATCGATTGGCAATAGGAGAAGCATCCAGCAGACAACGAGCAGCCGGAAATTTGAGTGCGGCACCTCGATGCATTGCGATGCGGAATCCAGTCATTTCGGGACAGCACGCTCAGTCACTCCACCTGCCCGCCCGTGAGTGAATGAGTGAGCGAAAAGCGCTGTCAGAAATTCAGTGAAACCATTTCAAGTGCGTGCGTGCAACGGACGACGAAACGAAATGAAAACCAAACCAGTAAACCGAAAACCAATATTTGCCAAGTTCTGCGCTTGCGGTTGTGGCCTAAGTAACGACTACAAATGCGGCGGAAAGAACACAGCAACAGTGATGTCATCTTAATAAAATATTTGCAAACGCAGACGAGAGCTGCGAACGGACAGAAGTGCGCCGCCGATGATGATGAGAACGTTGACAAGGATGCGTGCCACATTGAGGACATCGTCCGGCCAGGGAAAAAAAACAACTACAAAATCGTTGGCGCGTGCGACGAAGAGATGCAGGAATGTGCGCGACAGAGCGAAAGTGGATGCTGAACGACAATGGCAGACGAATGAAATTCAGTGGCCAGGGCTGAGCATGGCTGACGGCACACCGACGCATACATATTTACATACTAATTCCAACATGCGAACACAGACGGACAGTCTGTGGCGCAATGAACGATGCGCAAACGTTTGTAAATGGTGTCAGTTTACATGACATGGTACATGTTTGCGGACTCTGTCAGCGTTAGACAAACAGTTTGGGCACCAATGATGCTACAGACGAGTCCGCCACTTAATAAAGAGGACGGAAGTTTTTTTTTGTAATTGTTTAGGCCATTTTAGGGCCCCACAGGTGTAACGATTATGTGAAGTTTTATGGGGGTAATAAAAAGCAAACAACCTTTAACGATGACATTTCTGTGGGGCAATGAGGCGGTGAGTAATTCTTCAAGGTTGCCCTCTCGCCGATAAGAATCGCACAAATTGATTTCAAGGACTAACGAAACGTTGCTGAGCTCATTTCTGAACAAAACCGGAAGGAAACAGAATAGTTATGGTTAGAATAAAATTAATGCTGAAAGACACATTTTGGCCGGCAAGTTGTCGCATTGTAATAGTACACAAGGAACAGTGTTGCCAGATCAGGAGATTTCCTCCTAGATTTAGGAGATTCTTGGCCTTTTAGGAGAATTTTTAGGAGGATGAATTGTTAAGGAGAAAGTTTAGGAGATATATATATTGTATGTTAGGGGATTTTTAGGATCTTTAGTGGATTTTTGGGAGATTTTTGGATAACGAAGTATGATGTATTGGGAACACTGGCAACAGAACATATTTTGGCAACTATTTTAATCGTCAAAGCACCCTATTGTGTTAAAAATTTGTAAGCTTACAAAATGTAAGCTCGTTCTATCTCGTTCTCAACTATTGCTGTCACAATGAAATCCCGCCAAAAATGGGACTTTTTGTTTAATTCATTTGTTATTTGTTAAGTTTTTGTTGTTAAGCTGAAGATGAATAAAAAAAGGCTACATCAAAAAAAAAATTATATATTTTCATTTTTTATGATATATATTTTTATATTTTTATTTTTTATTATTCCTTTAAAATTACGCAAATTATAAAAAAATTTTAGGAGATTTTTTAACTTTTGGAAGGAAATTTCAGTATTTTTGTAAGATTAAGGAGAAAGTATTTTCAGGTATCTGGCAACACTGACAAAGAGAGAGAAAAGAGATTGATTTTAGTATAAAATCGTTCAGAAATAAGTTTCTATTATTGTACAATAAGACTCTTTTGGCTTGTTAAAGATTGTTGACCAAGTTGGTTGGTCTTTTTCTTAGAAAAAGGCAGTGACAAAGTTGGAGCCTTGCAGCCAACGCGTCACTAAACCAGTTTCGACGAGTGTCCAAAGCAACTATTCAGCGATGACTAAAATTAGTTGGTTTGCTCTAAGAAAACTGCTCACTGTTTTCCACAAGAATCAAGAAGGAGAAGGCGCTGCAGCATCAACAGCTTTGAATGCTGTCGTTCGCAGAGTAAACCGTCCATCGCACTGTGAACCGAGTCCAGTAGTTTCTAATGAATATCCACTGAAACATCACTTCACAAAGAACAGTGAAACTAGTGGCTTGCAAACAAATCAAATTAGAAAGCAACTGATTATTGTTAATTGTTGTCTTATAAAATGAATTAATTAGTCAATTAATTATTTAATGCAAATTGTTTTTCCTACCTAACCAAGAAAACACTTTAAAGCTTTCTTTCACATTTTGCTGCTTTTAAACACAAAATGACAGCACGACAGCAGCAACGACACTAAAGCAGCAGTTTGAGGGCACACTTTGTTGTTGTAGTTGTTGTTGTTGTTGTTTAGTGTAGTAGTGTTTGTTGTTGTGTTACAATTAAGGCGACAGCATTGCCATTTGCCAACAAGCACTCACTAACATCGTCAACTGCTGACGATGTCGATGTCATTGACTGTCGCTGTCGGCATTGTTGTTGTTGTTGCTATGGTTATGACCGAGACTGTTGTGGTTGTTATTGTTGTTATTCATGTTAGTGCCGCTGCTTTTGACATTGTTGCTTCATGGTTGATGAAGTTGTTGACGTTGCTGTTTATGTTGTTGTTGTTGTTGTTGTTGTTGCTGCTTATGTTGCTGATAGCAATGCTGTTGAGGCTGATGTTATTGTTTTTGTTGTCATTATTGTTAGCTACATATGTGAGTGAGTGTTGTTTGCTGTCATTGCTGCTGTTGTTTTTGCTGTTTGTGATGTTGTTTATGTTGTTGTTGCGCACGCAGCAATGTGGCCGGAATGTTTTAGCATACCTTATGGCATTCAAGCGGCGCATTTTAATTACTTTTAAGTTGTTTTCCTTTGTGTAGACACATAAACTAACACACTCACATACCGCATATGAATGTATGTATGTATGTGTGTCGGTATGTGTGTAGCGTAGGTGCCTTCGTCTCGGCATGCCTTTGCGTTTGTCATGAACTCATAAACGCTGTTTTATTTTTGTTGCAACTATTTACTGCTGACAATTTGGCAGACTTGTGGTGAGAGTGACCGTTTGGCAGCCTTGACAGCCACACTAAAACCAAATAAACTACCTATTAATGTCGAATATGTTGCTTCTAACAAGCGAGTTGTGTGTTTGTCGTTGCATTGGTGAAATTGTTTTTGTAATTTTCTTACAAGTTTTTTAAAGTTTGTAATGTTTTTGTTTACTGTTGCTGCTGCTACCCACTAATTGTGACGGATTTGCAAATTGTTAGCTATGATGTGGTTTTAATACACTTGAAGGTCATCAAAGTCAACGAAATCTTACAGTGCATTCGGGAAAGTTCATGTTGCATGAGAAACTCCAAAATGATGAATTTTTTTTATTTATAACACAGTGCGACAAAAATCAAAAAATCTCAAAACACACGAAAAATTCTATATGCTCGCGAAACAAGGGGCCAAATGTAGTAAAACTGCGTTTTCAGTTTTTCTGTCTGACGTCAGGATATTTTTTTTAAAGAATCTTGAAAATTCAAGGACATGTCTATTTCCAAAAAGTATTTTAAATATTGAGCGTAATGTAGAGTAACAATATGGGTATGAAATGAAAGAGAAAAATCCTCAGAATCTTAGAAAAGTTAATGTTTTGGTGCAAAAGAACAAAGAGGTATTGAAATGTCTTTTTAAAATTTTTTCCTTCAATATCCTTGGAAATTTCCAATAGATTTTTGATAGCTATGTGTCAACAAAATCTCACGGTGTATTCGGGAAAGTTCATGTTGAATGAGAACCTCCTTTGGAGAATCCTTTGGACATAGCGAAATTATGGTTCAATAGCATCTAAAGGATTCTTCAAATTTGCTCGATTCAAGATTTATATATAGGCTTATATATAGATTTACTATGGATACTGGAATTGAACTCAGCCATAGCTTTTGTAATGGGCTCATTGAAGGCACAATTTGGGATTCGACTATACTGTCGTAGAGTTCTTGCTACAGCAATAAACTTCTTAAGCTCAAAAAAACAAAGACAATCAATGAAACCTCGAATTCAATTAGAAAGGAAAGGAAAGCAAAGAATTAAGAAAGAAAGAAAGAAAGAAATTAGGTTAAGACGAATGTAAGGAAGAATCGGAAATTCGAGTTTCAGAGCTGAAAGTCACAGTTAAATTTTCCTGCTCAATTCTCCTCAAACTATAGACTTCAAAAACCTGATATTTTTTTTAATAATAATTGACTGGCACGACAGCCCGCTTACGCGAGACTAAGGCCTAGCTTCCCGCAACCACCCGTGTTGTGCGTGTGAATTTGTACGCGGGTAGAAGGGACCTACAGTTTTTATACCGGTTCCGAACGGCAGGTTGGGAGCTTTATCATAGGCAATTTTTACTCTCAGAGGTTTGCCATTTCCAGCTGAGAGGACAGCCACCGAAAGAGAAAACGAATTTTCCCGTTATTTTTTTAGGTGTTATTACGGGCAGTATTTGAACCTGCGGTTTGCTGCCTTCGACTCGCGGTCCAACGCACTAACCAACTGAGCCACGGCGGCTACCTGATATTGGCTCTTGAAAATTATGCTTGAAAATGGACTTAATTTTACGAAATCCCTTAGAAGTAGCAAGTAGAAAAGTATCTTTTCCCAGACATTAACAGAGCCTGGCGAAAATTCCCAATGTCAATTGGCAACTTAACCTCACTTTCTTCATGTAACCATGGCTAAATATCATAATCGCATAACTGTGATTGTAAATGATACGAATTGAATACTACTTAATTTGATTGAAATAAATAGTATTATTCACTTATTTTTATAATTACTTAGTTTTATGTCGTTGAATAATGACTAACAATTTTAATCACAATTATTAGCACAACTGGCTCTCACTCAGAAGCCAGACAGCCCGAGTGACTCATCCGAATGTCAGATGCCATTGAATTATGGCCAATAACTTTGCGCTTTGTGAGTCAAGTCACATGTCCGGTTGTAGGCGGTTGGCGTACCGAGACGGAGATGTTTGTGCCCTAAATGCAACATTGCCAGCTCAAACAAATTCCAAGCGACTACTTAAAATGTAACTTTGCCAGCATATGAATCATTATATCGTACAAATTTACAAATTAATTCATGAAACTAAAGCCAATTACGTCTAATTCGCTTCCTCTCGCTTCGTCTTGGCCGCTGCGTGCGGCGACTGTCGACTGTTTATCTGCTTTCCCGGAAACGGAAATTGCATGCGCAACTGCAACTACACAAGTCCGAAGCCAACGCAATGTGGCATGCATAATTGATATAAAGCAACAACAACACTGGCAACAATTACAACAAAATGCCAATAGCAACAATGGCAATAAGGGCAACGCCATTGCGGCAAGCGTGCACAGGGCGGCGAATGTTGTCGCCTGCTGACAACAACGCAACTAACAACAACAACAATAATGACTACAGCAACAACGATGGAAATGCAAATGTGTGCAGGCGCTTTTTGGGAGCATTGAGAGTCGCAAGTAGCGGAAGGAAGCGTTGACGCACGGACAGTTAGACAGACGACCGGATGACCGGGCGACTGTCAACGAGCGGTTGCAGCGTCGGCATTTAACGCTAATAGTGCTTCATAAACAATGGAAAATTAATTAATTGCACACACACATACACACATTGACTGGGAAACCCAGCAAATTATTGCGCTGCCCAATTTAAACCATAAATCAGCTCAGACTTTTGTGTATATGTGTGTACGTGCGTGCTTGCATGTTGGTGTGTGGGAACGAATAAAAGGAAATAAGAAAAACTTCATAGCCATCAGAGCCGACAGCCCGACGCGGCAATTAAGCAACGCAACAGGTTCACGCCACTGCGGGCAGAGTTGCCAACAGTGGCAGCAACTGAACGTTGGGACCAGCTAAACCGATTTGATGGTCGCATCCGCTCTTCGACTTTTCGCTTTATTAATAGTATTTAATTTTTTATTCACTGCAAGCTATGACAGCAAAATAATGAAAATTTCAACTGCAGCCGTGATTATGTGCGCAAAAGTTTCACGGCGCGCACATCAAGTACCGAAATCAATTATGCCTGTAAGCATAATGGGAGATGGCTCAATGATTCTCGAAATCGATAAACAGGCACCCCCTGAATTTGACAAAAGCCATATGTTGTTGACTGAGATAAGAGCGCAGCACGTTGAACATCTTCAGCACGATTTCATGTGCACACTGTCTACGCCTACAGTCATTGTTCAGCTAAATGACGACGGTTTGATAACATTTGAGTCGACGACGACTTAGAAATGAGCTCTGAGCTACACTGTGGAAATTTTGAGTTGGCTTGAATTGGTGACTAATTGAACACGGTGTATGTAAATAATTAGAGTGGGAGGGGAAAGTTGTTGAGATCTTCTCTGTGGAATAGTTTTCAGTTGAAATATAGAAACTCTGCTTATAGAGAATGCAATGAACAGAAATGATTTTGAAAAGTATATTTTTTCATGTCATTGGTTCTTTTTGCAAAGATTGCTTTCAACAATTGGACTTTACTGGGTTTAGAAGCTGTAGGAATGATAGGAAAGTTGAATGTCTGCACTCATTGTCAGAAGCGAATCTCTTCTAGATCGACACTATTCTAATGGTTTGGGAGAGGCCGCCAAAACTCCAATGTGTTCAACACAATAAATAATTACTTTTGACTAAAAGCCAATTCTTACTGAAAAGTTTTTATTTATGACTCTTGATTGATTGATTTTAAGTAAAAAATAATCGTTTTGATTAAAAATAATCATTGATTATTAGTCCATTTAATCGATGTGATTTAAAAAAAAGTTTAATTGTAATGGATTTAATCGATTTGATTAAAACTAATATATAAAAAAAATAAAATAAAAAAAAAAAGAAAATTAAAATAAAAATAAAAAAAAATAAAAATAAATAAATGAAAATAAAAATTATAATAATAAAAAAATTACGAATAATCGAATTATCGATTATTTTCATTCATTTCAACTATTTTTCAGTTAATGTTTTTTGTAGGAAATAATCATTTTGCAAAATAAAATATCACACATTATCGATTTTACCAAATAAAATCGACTATTTTTACTACGAATAATCGATTATTAATTAACTATTTTCTATTAATTTTTTTGTAATTGTCGAATTATTGATTATTTTCATTCGCTCCAACTATTTTTTAGTTAATGTTTTTTGTTTAAAATAATCATTTGGAAAAATAAAGTATCACATTGTCGATTTTACCAAATATAATCGACTATTTTTACTACGAATAATCGATTATTTCTTGTTACTTGAACTATTTTCTATTAAATTTTTTGTTAAAATTAATCAATTTGCCAAAAAAATAATCACAAATGATAGATTTTCCGAATATAATCGATTATTTTTACTACGAGTAATCGAATAATTGATTATT
The DNA here is from genome assembly GCA_963668005.1 of Melieria crassipennis. NCBI lineage: Eukaryota > Metazoa > Arthropoda > Insecta > Diptera > Ulidiidae > Melieria > Melieria crassipennis. The sequence goes on along the minus strand of OY764962.1, from coordinate 120,229,013 downwards.
TTAAGTCAATTCAATTAGTATATAGTTAGTTTTGTTGAAATTAATTAATTTACCAAATTATAAATTTCAATTTATAATAAATTAATTTTACCAAATATAATCGATTATTTTTTGTTAATTGAACTATTTACTATTACATTTTTTGTTAAAAATAATCAATTTGCAAAAAAATGATCACAAGTGATGGATTTTACCGAATATAATCGATTATTTTTACTACGAGTAATCGAATATTTCTTGTTAATTGAACTATTCTATATTAAATCTTTTATGCAAAATAATCAATTTGCAAAGAAATGATCACAAGGTAAAATCCATACCGAATATAATCGATTATTTTTACTAAGAGTCAAAGAATAATTGATTAGTTTCAGTCAATTCAATTATTCTATAGTTAGTTTTGTTGAAATTAATTAATTCGCAAAAAAGTGTCACAAATGATCGATTTTACTAAACATAATACACTATTTTTACTTCGACTAATCGATTATTTCTAGATAATTGAAATATTTTCTAGTAAATTTTTGGTGAAAATAATCAATTCAATTCAATCAATCAATTTTCTATTAAATTTTTTTTAAATCAATTTGCAAAAAAAAATTATGACAAATGATGGATATTACCGAATATAATCGATTATTTTTACTACGAGTAATCGAATTATTGATTATTTTTAGTCAATTCAATTATTATTCAATTATTATATACGTTTTTTAATATAATTTATCATAATTATTATATAATTTAGTTAGTTTTGTTGAAATTAATCAATTCGCAAAAAAGTGTCATAAATTATCGATTTTACCAAACATAATACACTATTTTTACTTCGACAAATCGATTATTTCTTGGTAATTGAAATATTTTCTAGTCAATTTTTTGTGAATATAATCAATTTGCAAAAAAAATTATCATAAATGATGGATTTTTGATTATTTTTACTACGAGTAATCGAATAATCGATTATTTTTAGTCAATTCAACTGTTTTTTAGTTATTATTGTTAGATTCAAATATTGATTAGAACTGTAGTGGTGGGCCTAAGCCTCTCTTCTTTTGGGGGCGAAACACTAACTACACTCGATTTTTTTCTTAGCGTAAAAAGATTCAATGCAGCACTAAACATGCGTCGTATTCTATGTCGTAAATGTTGCCAAGGTAATTTTATGTTAGTAATTTTTTTTTATCATGTCAAAATCAAAATCGATTTTCCGCAAGCAATTTGCATATGCTAACACATCCACCTGCACACACTCACACAAACAAAAGTGCGTCTATGTTCATGTGCGTTGAGTATAAAATCACAGCAGTCGATAGCAAAATTTTGAAGCAACGAGACCCAGACCCAGCGCCACCCAGCGACAGGCGCGAATTCGGCGCGCGGGCACATTGCCTTCAGTACAGGCGATTTGTCTTGTCGTTGCGGCTGACGGCGCATGGCAGGAAGACAGAGCAGCACGAAGGGCAGATGGTATAAAGACGCGTGGCAACACAACAGCGCCTGCGACGTCACAGCGGGACGGGTGACCTGCTGAAAGATTTTGGCGAAGGCGCGCTGTGATTTAATGTTTATGCCGAAATAAACATAAAAATACATACATACATATGCATGGTAGGTAGGTATCTTTGTTGTCCTTGTTGTTGTTGTGCAATGTTATGTCATTGTTTACCTTACGCCTGAACGACAATAATGAATCACTTTTTAATGGGTGTTCAATGTTCATTAAATTCACATTTTACGAGCGCGCAGCAAGTGTGACGCACAGCAATAACACAAACACACACACACACACCCACACACACACATAAACATGTATGTGTGAAAATTTGCACAAGTGGACAAATTTCCGTGTAACATTGGCGGTATTCACGCGCTGTGACAAATGCGGGCATCATGTATCAAATGAGCAAATTTGTTGTTTTCATTTAATTAATTCTTATAATAGCAAATTTATCGTAAACAACAATAAAATTCATTCGCAGATTTACCACTTTCGGTCCGTTGCTATTTCTAATACAATTAAGTTAGGTTAGGTTAGGTAGAAAAGGGTGTGTTCGGCATAGAGATTGCACTTTCGATCGGAGGCCAAATTTGCCCATTGTGACTCCGTTTCTTACACAATCTTCCCTTCACAATTCCTTCTTATACAGCTAATTTAATTTTAATGTAATTTTGAAAGCACTAAATGAAATACTGGCACCTGTCTAAAATAAAAAAATACCAATTGATTTAAAAGATTTTGTTCGTTAATGCCGCCAATGTGGCTGTCACATATTTATGCTTCGATTTATGGTAATTACCCAATCAGTCAACACAACACGGAGGTGGCAGCAATATCATGGACCACGTTGAACGGGCATTTTTAATTTGAAGGGAATGGCGCAATGCATTAAAGCGACACCTGTACTTAACCCCTTTACGGTTAAGTGGAGTGGAATTTTAACTAAAATTCGCTCGCCTGTCACACATACATATTTCTACAGCGCCTACTGGTCACACTAGCCCCGCTGCTGGCTACATTAAATACATAACATAAACAGCATAATTGAAATTAACCCTTTCAGACCGAGTAATAGCAGATTGGACTATTTACAAAATTAGTCAAATTAATCTTTGGCTTCAAATGGAAAATACTTTGAAAAATTATAAAAATGAATTACAAAATATTTCTATAAATATTTCGATATTGAAATATTTTGATTTTCCTAAAATTTTTATAACTCTTTCAGAAAAAATAACCATCAATGATTTGAGGCTCAACTCTAAAAGGGCTTAAACCTTTCGACCCCAAAGTTGCCTGAGAGCAACTTCACCTATTTGTCATCTTATAGCAAAAGCTACGATTGATGGATTTAATTTAAGTAGACATCAGCAAATTAATACTTATAGAAGTGAATTCAAAGCAAATTACAAAAATTTTACTGTTATTCCCAAAATAATTTCCAATAATTTGCAGCGATATCAGAGAAAGTTTGTGTTCTAATTGAAGTCTATGGATTGGACGGGTTTGATCAAAACCCTGTTTCTGTGATAATGGATAAATAAAATCAAAAAGTGATAATTTTGTATTTTTTCGTGAATATTAAATAATTTGTCTGTAATTAAAAAATATTGATACAAAATTTATTTAACCCGTTTTAAGCTAAAATTGTTTAAAAGTAAACTAGCTCTAGAACCCTAACAAAGACGTGTGGCGACTTCAAATGTCATGTGCACACTTCTTAGGCAAATGTTTCATGATTTAAATACGAAAGAGTAATGTCGAGACAAAGGTTAAAATTCGGGGTCGAAAGGGTTAGTAAATATTTTACAAAAATTAACCTTTAGTCCTTCTTTCGGCCCATCACTCTGCAGTTGAAACCCCTTAAAACAATTCAGTGGCCTTTACCGACACATTCCCCTCTCTACCGTCTCTGCATCGTTCTGCTCCACTCTTAACCCGGCAACGCATAGCAATAATTTAATTTACGCACGAATTCCCTTCAGCACTCAATTCAGCCGGGTTTCGCTGGCAAATAAATTGTGCCAATAAATAAAATTGTGTTGCATTGCGATTTGCCCACTTGGCAAGCTACAGTCTCTCACTGAATCAAATATTGGCTGTAAAGCTGGCAACAACAACAACAACAAAAACTGCCTGCCATTTACATTTTCCAACGTACACAATTCACATTTTACGTTTACATAGTTTTGGCGGGGCACGTGCTACTATTTTGATTAATGCGTTCGCTGCATATGTGTGTGTGTGTATGTGTGTGTATGTGTGTGTGTGTGTAGTAAAGTTTGCCCTATTCACTGCTACTTAGGTCAACATGCCCGAAGCAGTTGCACGCGCAAATGCCAACTATCGACACTGGCCTCCTTTACAATGAATTACCATATGGAAATTTTGCACTGAATTCGCTTTGTTGGTTAATATAAGACGGATTCGGAAGATGGTGTGGGGGTCCTCATTGGTCAGCGGCGTATGGTGTGCACATCAAGTGGCGAATGCATGAAGCCGAACACATTATTCATGCAACCATGAAGGCGACTGTGGCGAATGCTGGCTGACCTCAGAGATGTTATGAGAATGCAGGCATCTACCATATTTTGATTTGTTGAAGGTAGTTGCAGAAATGAAGTGAAGATGCCACCATGTTGTTTTTGTACAGATGGAAGGAAAACACTAATGCTTGAGTAGATACAAGTAAGGTAGATGGACGAATGAATGTAAGAGAGGCTATCTTCGGTCCAGAGTAGCAAGAAGTCACACTTGGCTCATTAAAAATCTAATCAGAATTGGGTTTCAAAACATACAGAATACATTATTTATAAATTAAATCAATATTTGTGAAAATCAGTTGCTTATTTATAGTGAAAGTAGGTATAAAATAATAATAAATAAATTCTCAAAAATAATAAAAAATACTAATAAATACTCAAAACTACTGTGAGTCACTTTTTTAACAGAAACCAATATCAGAGGACTAACAATTTCGGGACAATATTTGATTTCTGTGAAAATTTCAAATGTCTCCAATAGTTTTCTTGGTTTTTACAATAAATTTTAAAAAATATAGATATCAAAATATAAAAAATATAAACCAATATATAATATAAAAATATAATAAATATAAAAATATAAATACAATAAATATATCATAAAAATAAATAAATAAATAAAATTAATATTTTACAAAATCTTCAAATAAGTTTAGCTTGCGTATGTTTTTTAACATACCAACATCACATGAAACTAGAGCAGATTATATCCATCACAATCTATGTTTCAGAATATCACAGCCATTTTAGTCTAGAAGACTATGCAAGTATTCACACAGACTGTCGTGTTCCAGTCGCGACTATACTTCAGGCAATAAATAATAAATATGGAACACTTTTGCTTCATTGTATTTTCGCATAAACATAAAAGTGCAGTATATAAATTTAAACTCAACAAGATGTCTTATTTATCTTGGCTTCCTAAACACACAACACACACTGATTCAGCACCAAAAGAATATCCTCTAAGTAAGTTAGTTTTTATACATATTTCATATGCAACATTTTCTGAGATTGAAGAACCATTTAACAAGCACTCAACCATTTACTTCATGTAGCATATAATTTCAAGCTTTTACTCTCAAAACTCTGAAGACCACATCACTTGTTATATTCACCAGCCAACTCATAAAAAAAAAACAGAATAAGGATATTTCAACTACTTCTCATATGTAACACTTGAATCCATGCACACCAGTTCTAATTTGTAACATCTTTAATTCAGTTCAAGTAACTAAACAGAGTGCGACATATAAATGTCCTTCAAGATCTACGCACAATTCTTGGCTTCGTCATGGATGAGATTATGTCGTTGTGCAATTGTGAATTTAAATTTTTGGACGCAATGTCGCCGAAAAATGAAAAAAAAACCCATAACGAATCTGACTTACAGCAAAACGACGCATCAATTATTCATAGCGCGCACACACACACACACATAAACACTGACACACATGCACACACACACACACACACACGAAATGGCTGTGGCAATGACAGCAATACCAAAAATAGCACAAAAATTGAAGTTCCCCCTTGGCATTTCATATGAATAAGTACAATTTTTATATCTTCCTAAACGTACACACACACACACACACACACACACTTACATATAAACACGCTCCTCGTCAACAAGCATCACAGGATAACTCGCCTTCGAGCGCATAAGCAGCAACAGCCTCAGCGCAGCTTCTTTGGCTGCTCTTTGCTGCTTTGCCTGCATTGATCCCTTCGCCCTTCCTTCGGCGCTGAAATGGCCTGCAGCTTGCAGCGCTTCAGTGCGACTCTTGATTTGGAAAATTCTTCATCAGTGCCACTTGAAATAATAAATGAGTGTGGCTGTGCCATCTCTCTCATTTTCTCTGCCCCCACTACCGTTCGCCACGAGTATTTGTTTGTGTGTGTGTGTGGGTTAGTGATTTCTCTGCATTCGTGTAGTGCAAAAGTTTTTGCACCGAATGCAAAATGGCAAAAAACTAGACTCGACAAGCTTGTTTACTTTTATGCTGGCAACCATTCATATATGTACACAAACATATGCAGGTATGTATGTATGTGTGTACAAAGAACGCGCGGGATTGGTACAGCAATGAGACCATGAAACCATAAACCGTTTTGTCAAGGCTTGTGTCAAGGTATTTGACTATTGATTAAAATAAATGACGAAAATGTAAACGTGCACACCAACGCACCAACACAGCGACAGCGCCAACTTGAAACGAATACTGGCAAAGTGTGGCCAAATGCTTTTATATTTTGGCCACATTCAAGTCCTATACACGAGACACTGAATTCATTCAATGCATTAAGGGAAGCGTAAAAACGAGTTTGCAGCCGCATTAGATGCCAAGGCTTTTTGGCTATTTCGGGCACAAGACAGACAGTGTTGGGTTCATTCAAATATAGACCAGGTGTAGGTTAGAGTGAGCCTACCAAGAACAGTGGAAATAATTTGAGAATAATAAAAAGTTACAATTCGAAATAAGCAGCCCACGGTTAGAGTGTTGAAAATAGCAAAATTATTTAAAGCTTTTAATGAGAGATGCCCAGAAGCCTTTAAAATGGAATGTGGTGAATTCTTGCAGCATTTTCTTCAACATACATTTTGGATAATGGGATTCAATACTAAATAGCAGAGACCTAAATTAATTATTATCCATATTTTTGGAAATAAAAAAATTGCCCTTATTTAAGAAATTTCTTAAAATATTGCTTTATAATAATTATTCCCAATAAGAAATTGTTTACGTGACCTGTAACTATAATCATGTAATAAATATTTTTGAGTTGCATAATAATTATTATAAGAAAGAAGTATATTTTTCGTTGTCGATAATTATTATTTGGAGATTTTTTTTACGTTGAATTACCACATTTTGGGTATGAATTGATTTTTAATTGTTTAGTTGTTGGTGCCAATTGGTTTTCTGCAGTTAATTTGCGTTTGTCAATTTAAAAATAAAACAAAATAAAATAAAATCAAATCAAATCAAATAAAATAAAATAGAATAAAATAAAATAAAATAAAATAAAATAAAATAAAATAAAATAAAATAAAATAAAATAAAATGAAATAAAATGAAATAAAATAAAATAAAATAAAATAAAATAAAATAAAATAAAATAAAATAAAATAAAATAAAATAAAATAAAATAAACCAAACTCAAATCAAATCAACTAAAATCAAATAAAATCACATAAAATCAAATCAAATCAAATAAAAAAATTAAATAAAATAAAGGGAGGGGAGAGAGGCAATAAAATAAAATTAAATTAAAGAAAATGAAGTAAAATGAAATAAAATTAAATAAAATTAAAAAAAAATAAAATACAATAAAATAAAAGAAAATAAAATAAAATAAAATAAAATAAAATAAAATAAAATAAAATAAAATAAAATAAAATAAAATAAAATAAAATAAAATAAAACAAAATAAAACAACATAAAACAAAATAAAACAAAATGAAATAAAATTAAATTAAATTAAATTAAATTAAATTAAATTAAATTAAATTAAATAAAATAATATAAAATAAATCAAATCAAATCAAATCAAATCAAATCAAATCAAATCAAATAATAAAATAAAATAAAATAAAATAAAATAAAATAAAATAAAATTAAATTAAATAAAATAAAATTAAAAAATAAAATAAAATAAAATAAAATAAAATAAAATAAAATAAAATGAATTGAAATGAAATAAAATAAATGAAAAATGTGATAAGGCAACGTAAAAAAAGAAATTTTTCATAAAAGTTATATAGTATAGCAACGTAAAAAAAGTGTCTTTCAAATAATAGTGATCTGCAACGTATACAACAAAAATCATAAATAAAAGTTATGAGGCAACGTAAAAAATATTTCTCAAAATAATAGTTATCGGTAATGTAAATAAAAAAAGTCATAAATAAAAGTTATGAAGCAACGTAATTTTTTAAAAATAAATTCCAAAATAATAATTATCGAGACCGAAAACAATTGTTTCTCATAACAGTTATTATGCAAAGTAAAAAACTAACTGTCGCAAATAATAATTATAATTGCAATATTAACATTGCAATTATTTTCTTAAACAAATTATAAAAGTCCCTGCTAAATAGAAATTAATAATAAAAAAAAAAAATGGAGCGCACACTTATTGCATAAATTTCAGGAATTACTGTTCAGATCTTATTATCGCATCTCATCTCTGTCAATCAATAACCCAACATTCGATTTCGAACTTCGAATTGGACTTTTCAACTTTTTTCATGGACAATTCTTCATAGCCGCTTGAGTTACGTGGCAACCAAACAACCCTCCCGACTTGTTATCCAAAGCACCAAACGCTAATTGCTTGCTCCCAAAAATTTGACTTGCTCAATTTTTCATTACTGTCCCGTCCCTTCATTATTTGTGTCATTTGCCTGCTTGTTTGTATCATTTGTAATTGTCGATTGTCGAAAATGTACGCCACATTCCTCATCGCACACGACACACAAACCCAGCGCAATGTCATACGTGTAATTTTCATTGCACGACTGTCACAGTTTCCACCTGAATGTTGTTCGCTTATTTATTTGCTTCCTGTGGCAACGGCCCAAACCAGCGTCGACGCAAATTGTTGGCTCGCGGCGACAGCGCGCGTTGCGAGTGCAAGTACGAGTAATTTCGCTGATTGCGACACAATTGCAACACATTGCTACAACGTCCCACTGCCGTGCAACATTTAGGTGACAGCAGCCAGCGACAGTTGCTTCATGCGCTGGCGACCTTATCTAGTCGCGTGCTTTCTTCGCGCCCCATGCTCCATGCATTCGTTCATTTGCTATTCCAGCTATTTTTCTTGCGTTGTTGTTTCGTCGATGTTCTCTGCTTCGAGTTGTTGACTTAATTTTAAATGAGTGCTCATTACTTTTAACGGCAATGACGCTGCGACGCGTTGGCTTGCAGTTCACAGCGCAGGTGAAATGATGTACATACATACCATAGATGACGCTGTATGTATGTGTGTGTGTGTGCAAGTGTGGCCGGGCATTGAGATAAAAAATGGGCAATAAAAAGTGTAACAATGATAATAAAGCCCCAGTCGACATTCGGCGAGCGGTGAGCGACGAGAGGCTGCAGCCATTGTGGCTTGTTGACAATAAACGTCGAGACATTAACAAATAGTTTAGACGTGCTAATGGCGGTGCGTTGACATGCCGCTGGCTGAGGCTATGCTACAATCATTTTTGTAATGTTGCATGTGCTAACAGCAATTGGCCTATCAGACATGTCTAAGATGTGAGAAATTTGTATCAGGAATTTGTTGACAACAATTGGACAAAAGACACTAACACGAATGTATTGAAAGCGAAAATTGTATACATTTTCAAATTGATACTTTTTTGTATGGTTTTCTCGAGGTTAAACTTTCTTTCATTTATTTATTGACATCTTTCAGTACACAGCATATTTCTTCTTTGCCATTATTAGGTCCAAGGAGTCTTCAATAATTTCTTTCGGCCAGTAATTGGCTTCCCCGTATTACATAACAAAATCTGGTCGGTTACTCATGGACTTCGGCACGAGCCGACTGCATATTTCAATTTGATACCTAACCCTTGACCCTTGATTTTTCAATTCAAATTTAATATTAATTCAAATTTATTATATTCAGTACGAACCAACTGCATTTTTCAATTGCATACTTGACCCTTAACTTCTGCTTTATTTAATTTAATTTTAACCCTTTCGACCCCGAATTTTACCCTGTGTCTCGATATTACTTTTTGGTATTTAAATCATGAAACACTTTCCTAAGAAGTGGGAACACGACATTTGAAGTCGCCACGCCTCTTTGTTAGAGTTCCAGAGCTAGTTTACTATTGAACAATTTTAGCTTAAAACGGGTTACATAAATTTTGTATCAATATTCTTTAATTACCGCAAAATTATCTAATATTTATGCAAAAATACAAAATTATCACTTTTCAATTTTATTTAACCATTATTAAAAAACAGGGTTTTGATCAAACGCGCCCAATTCGTAGACTTCAATTAGAACACAAACTTTCCCTGATATCGCTGCAAAATATTGGAAATTATTTTGGGGATAACAGTAAAATTTTTGTTGTTGCTTCTAAAAATATTAATTTGTTGATGCCTACTTAAATTAAACCCATAAATCAATCGCAGCTTTTGCTATAAGATGAAAAATAGGTAAAGCTGCTCTCAGGCAAGTTTGGGGTCGAAAGGGTTAATATTAATATTGCAATATGATATCCAAAAGTGATCTCTAAGTATGATTTATTATACATAGTTTAAAATTTTTAATAATTACTAGACCAATTGAACACACAAAAGATTCAATCGAAGTATCTTGTCCCTTTCTTATTTTAAATATCCAAACTCCATTTGCTATAACTTTTTGGTTTTTGAATTTTTCAATAATCACAACACTTTCGAGACTTAAATTTCATGAGTTTTCAAAATTTATCTTTTTATAAAAAAATGTGTTGATTGTTATAAAAATTTAAGAGGATACAGTAGTTGATTAATTTATAGAATAAAAATATCATACTTTAAGTTCAAATAACAAAGCACTGAGTGTTTATTTGGTGCTGAATGGTTCTCAAACTAGAAAGGCGAACATTCATAATATTTTTTGTATGTGATCGATTCAACCTAATCACAAGTTTTCTGATTCCACAGATGGTGGTGCTTTCAACTGCTTCAAACATTTCCAGTATGCAAAAATTTGTATCATTCTTTTGAACTGAAGTGCATGACAGGGAAATTCCAAGTGACTGAAATTTAACTTCTAATTTTTAAATTTAATTTTTTTAATTTTAATTTTTTATTTTGAGCTTTTGAGCTGAAGTGCATGACAAGGAAATTCCAACTTGAAAAAAATTTAATTTAATTTTAATTTGATGAAATTTAACTTCTTGTTTTTAATTTTTAATTTTTTAATTCTTAATTTTTTAATTAAAAATTATTAATTAAAATTAAATTAATTAAAATTTAATTAAGTTAAATTAATTAATTTTTTAATTTTTATTTTGTATTTTTCTATTTTTTTATTTGTTGTTATTAAAATAATTGCAAAACAAAAATATTAAACAAAGTCAGCTCCTCAGTGAAACGATGAGTATTTGATTTAAAAACAAATCTGCTGCTCTTGCAATCTGCTGCATCTCAATCAAAAAGTTCTCGGAATTCCCTCAAATTAAAAATACAATATTATCCTTGAAAATAAATTTTGTTCCTTAGAAATAATCCCCATTGACATCCCAGTTCTCAACACATTTGTGCCCCAAACATTTTCAGTATATAAAATTGTTTATAATTTATTTTGTTTTTTTTTAAGTGCATTTTTTATTTTTTAATTTTTTTTATATTTGTTGTTATTAAAATAATTGCAAACAAAAATAATAAACAAAGTCAGCTCTTCACTGAAACGATTTGAGTACTTGATTTAAAAACAAATCTGCTTGCCAAAAAAGTTCTGCTGCTATTGCAAATATTTGGTCTGAACATACAAACCATCTCAATCAAAAAGTTCTCGGAATTCCCTCAAATTAAAAATACAATTTTATCCTTGAAAATCAATTTTGTTCCTTAGAAATCATCCCCATTGACATTCCAGTTCTCAATACATTTGTGGTACTTGAAATGTTTGCAAACTTTTTCACTCCACTCCTTCCAATGACAATTTCCTTATAGTTGCCATGTGCAGAAAACAAAAACAGCCTGAAATGCGTAAAAAATTCAATATCCAGTATCATTTTTATGTTGTAAATTTTCTGTTAAATTATTAAAAACTAAATACCAGCTGCTCGCCAGCCACTTCACCGCTTCTGGCCACTTAATCCATCACTTCATTCTCCGGTTATTTGTTTTGCACTTTTCCTAATCGAAAATAATTGTTCGAACAATATTGATTGAAAAAGTTTGCAAAGTTTTTTCCCATACATTCTGTGCATTCAAATGTCCGAATCTATTAGTTAAATTGAATGCGAAAAAGGATTGCTACACATTAAGCCAGATAAATGCATAAATACGACGCATTGCCAACGTTTTGCCAGTTATCGCAACGTACAGTCAATGATCAAAAAGTTGTTTCGTTGTTGTTGTTATTGTCATTATTGTAGAACAATAACACTTTAAATTGACTTTTTAATGGATTTTTCAAAATTGTCGAATAGCAACAAATAAATGACCGACTTAACTGTGATAAAAACAACAACAATGGCGAGCAATGGCCACGTTCTTGCCTTCATTTTTATAACGGCACGTTGAAATTAAAACCAACCAAACTACACACACATACACACACACACACAAACATATAATAAAAACAATAGCGAAGAGCTGCAGACATGAAAAAAGTATGTGGCCTGTTGGCGCAGTTTCCCCCCCTGGGTCCGGTCGAACTGTGGCCGACGTAATGTTCGGTTGGTAAATGGCAATAAAATTCAATCGATATAAACCAGATTTACACACATTTTTCAATCAGAGCGCTTAACGGCATTTACGCTCTGTTCACAGCGGCGGCGGCGGCGGCGTCAGGCACTGTAAGCTGTTAGGCCGGCAGGGGGGCGGCAGGTGATGTTGGCAGTATAAATTAACCCAGCAACAAAAACCACAACTACAGCAGAACGTAACGGTAAAAACAATATTGTGGACACGTCTTGTGATTAAACATTACCAACGATGCTGTATGCACGTACAACTACTATACAAACATATGTTTGTGTGAGTGTTTGTTTGTTTTGTTTCTGTTTGTTTGTGTTTGTTGGTGTTGCCATTTAAACCGAAAATCTCCAACACAACTGCTGATATGGCTGAAAAATAGAGCAACAGCAGGCAAAACAACACAAAACAACAAAACAAAATAGTTTCATGGCAACCGCACGTGGGCAGTAAAAACCGAAAGGGGAGCAAAAAAAAGGGATGACAGCAGTGGCGCACACAGGGAACGGGTTGGGGGTTTAAACCCCCCGAAATATTTTCAAGTTAGTACAAAGATTAAATTTATAACCGTCGCCTATATATTCAATCATCAATAACTCTACTGGACACAAAAAATGCACCTAAAAATAAGAGTGTTTTCTAGACTAACTTTGGGCCGCTGAACACGAAACTAAAGATCAAACAATTTTTGTAAGAAGCGTTTTCGAAAAATCTTTGGAAAATCAGTTTTTTCACTGTTGTTTCAGTTATGAGCCTATATCTCGGAAACAAATCATCCGACTAGCACAAGCTGCTCGTTGGTCAGAAGATAATACCTTAGCCTTTCCAGAGATATACAAATTATCCACATCAGATGAGATTTGGGGAAGTTACTGACGGTGAAAGTTGTAAAGAAGTGAATTTTTCGACAAATTAAAAAAATCATAAATTTTCGAATGTTTTTTTATAGATAAAATAAATGATCTCCTCTGGTTTTAAAATCTAAGATTAAAGACATAATGTTTGAGCAAATATTAAGCCCAACATCAATAGAATTCAAAGAAAATGACAAAGTTATGATGCACTGAGTGAAAACACCAACTTTACATTTATTACACTGTGCCAAGGAATTTTTTTTTTGTCGAGACCCATCCGAATTTTGATATAGACGTGGAACTAGAGGTCATTTATAGTATCCTGGCATAGTCAGTTTTTCGTTTTCTGAGCCAAAGTCCTTTTTAAAGGACTTTAAAATTTAAAGGACATACATATTTCAAATATTTTTTTAAATATTTGCGGTTGTGCAATGATCAAAACATGGGTATCAAATGAAAGCGGCAATTTGTCTCCTTTTAACTAAATTTTATATTTTTTTTTTATATTTTCAGTCTGTAGATTCAGACATCTAAATTTTATTCTATTCCAAAGTTCTCAACAAAGTTACACAAACCCCCCCCCCCCGCCCCCCCCGAAACAAAATTCTGCGTGCCCCACTGAATGACAGGCACTGTTTGTGGAAGATGTAAACTGAAAAAAGGGTACAAGATGACGCACTCTGACTTTCACATTATTCCAAATGCAATGCAGTGAACAGCAGACAACGCATACCCTCTGCAGCTTCCACTATCCCATACATACACACACACATTCACACAAATAAATAGCGCCGAAACGAAAACAATATTGCAAACTGGCAAATAAGAAAGCAAGCGCCCACGTTCGAACGTCCCACCGGTGCAGCGTGCGCAGAACGTGAGAGGAAGGTCCATGCGAGGGACTGAGCCCAGCACAGCACCACTTTATTTTAACCAAAAGATTTAAGTGCAAACTGTGGTTATCTGGTTTTCTAGGTTATGTGTGCAGCATACGAGATATGGCAGTCAACAGCAGCAACAACAACAACAACAGCAGCACAATTCCGCTCTTCGTTACACTTTCGATTTGTAGAACATGTGCGGCGTACAACAAATCGCTGAACAGCTGAACAGCCGAATGTGGCCTGAAAAGTGGCAGACAGGCAGCAAGTTTGGTACAACTGTAACCGACGCCAGCAACACGCCAGTCAGTCAGACGCTTTAATTAAAAAGCAAGCCAGCTCAGACTGGCACAGCTCCCAGTCCTTCTGCCCCAGCAGCAACAACATCAAATTGTGCATTTTCTCGTGCACTTTTCAAAAAGTTATGCGACGCCAACAAGCCACACCAACATAAGCGACAATAATCATAATCTAGTCGACAACATTTGACACCTCCCCGCACTTGCCTCCTTACCGGCTGCTCTGACCCGCCTTGTGGTGGTTGGCTGGCCACAGTTAAACGCTTCGTTGACCAGCGTCACTGTGGTTTGCCGCTCTATTACTTTTTCCTCACTAAATACTTTTCGTCTCACTGCTGCCCGCTGCTCTGTCTCCCCCCGCCCACCCAAATGTCGTTTCTTTGCGGCCTTTGCACTTTTTTCGCTGCATGATTCCTTCAGGATTCGCCCTAAGCTACAACAACCACAAATTAAAAACGACATAAAAACAACAACAAAAATGTGTTTATTGTTGTCGTCTTTTCTTTTCTGCTGCTTATTCATTTCGGTTTTCCCTTTCTTTTTGTTCTGCTTGCAACAAAAAAAAAAATATTCTTTTTTTGTTTGTTTTTATTTGCAAAGTAAACTTTTATGGTGGCAACGCAACTTTTATCTGACTCACACACGAAATCCCTCAGCACATTAGCGCCGCTGCCGTTCGACGCGTTAGCGTTCGGTTCGTTCTCGCTGTTGGCTGCAGTGTTCGGTACACAATCAGCCATGCAGCAACCTACAATACAACGAAGTTGCTCTGCACATGTGTTGTACTCGTAGAGCATAGAAATGTGTCACTGTTGCATGAAATTGACGTTTTGTTCACTTCTTGTATAGATTCGGTTTCTGATAGATATTTATGGTCCCCTTGTCGAAATGGTGCAGCAGCAACATTTTCAGCTTAGCTTAGAAAATCGTAGCCAGATAATGACATTTGTGTTGGATATGTGTTTGTAAGTATATTCCACATACATAAAGATATGTTTGTATATATGTACATATGTAAGTATAAGCATATATTTACTATGGGAATAGTGGTTATTTATAAGTATGAAATGTCAGTCTAAATGAAGAAAAATATGGGTAAAGTCAAAGTTTACAGAAATTATGAAATATGATACTCGTAGATATGTAGTTGAAAATAGACAAGGAACTAGACAGCAAAATACAATACAAGTATGTAGCTAAAAAGATAAATAATGATGCAGTATATTTTCGTACAGCTTTTTGGTTCTGGCTTGTGGTGCAAAGCTTCTTCCCTAACCTTAAATGCTTAAAAATTGGAAATGGGAAAAAATTCTTTATGATGTTTTTATGTTTATTTTTATAAATGATGCATCAACATTTCTGAACTAATGTATGACAATAAATAGTGTGTGGAAAAATGTTTTAAAAAGAATTTTAAATCAATCTTTCATTCGTTTTGAAACTTTACGATTACATGAGTTTTTCTAGAAACTACGTTTTCGAAAACGGTGGCCAAGGTAACTGCACAACTGTAACAATTCAACTGTGGTTTCTACTGTCAAAGCTGCAAAGACGAGGTGAAAAACAGTGTTGCCAGATACCTGAAATGACTTTCTCTTAAATTTTAAGATTTAATACTGAAATTTCCTCCCAAAAGTAAAAAAAATCTCCTAACATGTATTTTAACGTCATTTTAAAGCAATTAAAATTCTGATAAAAAAATAAAAACATATAAATATAATATTTTTATTGCAGTCTTTTTTTGTTCATCTTCAGCTTAATAACAAAAACTTAGAATAAAAACTTTAACAAATGAATTAAATAAAAAGTGCCAAAAAAAACAACTGAATTAAATAAAAAATGCAATTTGTAACGGGATTTCATTGTGCAGCAATAAGTGAGAATGAGGTAAAACGAGCTTGCATTTTGTAAACTTAAACATTTTAATACAATAGGGTGCTTTGATTTTTTATATAGTTGCCAAAATATGTTTTGTTGCCAGTGTTCCCAATACATCATACTTCGTTATCCAAAAAACTCCCAAAAATCCACCACGGATCCGAAAAATCCCCTAACATAAAATATAAATCTCTTAAACTTTCTCAATTCTTAGTCCTAAAAATTCTCCTAAAAGGTCAAGAATCTCCTAAATCGAGGAGAAAATCTCTTGATCTGGCAACACTGGTGAAAAAATACACTACGTGGCATCACCTACGTGAATGTCTGGCATTTGAAATCATGCGACACTACTTTTTAGGGAATTGAGCATCTAAAGGAAGTATATCGCCAGATTCATTCAAAGTTCATGTTGATTCAAATCACTATAGCACACAGCATAAGAGAGGCTCTGCCACACTAGTAGGCATCAATATGGGCCGTTGAGACCAACGACTCGAAATCTTACCAAACCTAAGCTAATCTTCCCACCATGGACCTCTAATAAAAAAGTCTTTGTGTTGCTCCTACGCTATCGTAAACATTTTGTTTTAACATACTTAAATTGTAAAAATGTTTATTTTATTTTATATTATTTTATTTTATTTCATTTTATTTTATTTTATTTAATTTTTTAATTTAATTTTATTTTATTATATTTTATTATATTTTATTACATTTTATTATATTTGATTTGATTTGATTTGATTTGATTTGATTTGATTTGATTTGATTTGATTTGATTTTATTTTATTTTATTTTATTTTATTTTATTTTATTTTATTTTATTTTATTTTATTTTATTTTATTTGATTTGATTTGATTTTATTTTATTTTATTTTATTTTATTTTATTTTATTTTATTTTATTTTATTTTATTTGATTTGATTTGATTTTATTCGATTTGATTTGATTTGAGTTTATTTTATTTTATTTTATTTTATTTCATTTTATTTTATTTTATTTTATTTAGTTTAGATTAGATTAGCCAATAAATACAATAAAAATTCGTATAGGCTAAGTTGAACACATTTTAAATGAACATTATACATGCGTAAGAATTAAAGAAAATAAAAGTGAAGCTACTTATGTATCTATGTATTCTACGCTAAAAAATTATTTTATTGATTGGATTATTCGTTATGGAGAATAAAATTCCTCAATAAAGCTTCTTTTCTGGCGTTCAAAAAAGTCCTTAAATATTCTTAAAGCATATTTAAATGTGTACCAACTTTTCTAAGTTTTCATGTAGTACATATTTATGTACTTTTGTTTTTGTGTTATTTATTCGAATATGGTCGGATCTGTTTGAGTTAACAATGACAGAAAATAAATTAGTTTAAGCAGTTAACAGAAGACCTCAGCGAATTGCTCTCTCATTGATCTCTCATATATTCGAATACACAATGCAAAAATGGGCCAGATTTAATAACTGTAAACTATTTATTGTATGTATTTATTGTATATTGAAAATCTCTAACCTTCTTTTGTAGCACTTTTCATGATTGTTAAATTTCAAAGTAAACACTTGCCAGCCCGCATTTTTCTGATTATTTTTCTACATTCTACACGGCATTTTTGCTTTTTCCGCTTTTCATGTCACTTCCGCACCAGCTGCCCCGATTTACACACATGTGCGTATGGATGTGTGTGTGTGTGTCTGCATGAGTGAGCCCATTACAGTTTTCTCGTGCTGAGCTTCAATGCGCGTTATACGATTTTAGAATTGCGCGCGAAAAGTGTATTATTAAAAAATAAAACGCGCTTGTTGCAACACTTGGGTTGCCATTATTGCGACCAGCTTCGACACCAGCACCAACACCAGCGTCGCCGGCGCCATTTTCATTCCCTTTCCACCATAATACTTTTACCACAATTGGACGGCAGATATGCCGCCACTGTTCGGTATTATTGCTATTGTTAACCATTGCTGTTGTTGTTGTTGTTGTTGCTATAGTATTTATTGCTGCTAGTTGCCTGCACATGGTGGCAGCTTGCCGCAGCCATATTCCGAATCCTCGCACTCCACCATAACACCGACGATATGCTATGATATGAGATATTACAGCAACAGCAAACATTGCGCCAGCAACTACAACAATGCTAACAAAAATGTAGTGCATGCAAAAGAAGAAAAGAAATTGTAAATAATAGCAACAACAACGTCTGCATGCAACCGCAATAAAAATACAATAAAATGCTAGAAACGAGCGTGTGTGTGTGTTTTCATGTTGACTTGTGGGAATAGTTTAGACACACACACACACATACACATCATAGCCGAAGTAAAAATTGCACGGAATTCGAGACATTTTTGTGTTTTGTTTTTGTATTGCGGCTTTTTGGAGGACAATAACCGCACTGCCACAAATGAGAATTAACGGTTGCTACTACACTGAAAGCCGTAATGTAGTCAATATCAATGAGAGCTTTTTAAAAAATATTTATTTTTGAATAACTGTGTATTTCATATGGCAATCAAGGCTTCTGAAATCAAACGAGTGCAAAGGATAAAAAGGAGACAATTGAAATAATATTAAAATAAAATCTTTTCAAATAAGCCAACTAAATTCCTTTAGATTGAAATCACTTGACTAAATTTTGTAAGTGCTCTTTTCCAAGTAAATGTATTTAACAGTGTTGAGATATTTATTTGAGAATCTTGAAAGTTATTGACATTGTAAAGACCCAATTGTCATAAAGTCGTCACTGCTTTCTTGATGATCGATCGTTCAAGGATCCCGTCATAGTTGGTTAGTAGGTAAATTTATGGATATACTGAATGTTTTTATCAAACATCCTAGTCGAAGCCTCAAGTCCCAGTCGCAGCTAGCGATAGCCTAGCGTGAGTTCACTAGTCCATCATACCAGAGATCGTGGTTTCGACTCCTACCTGGAGCATGGTCCCACACTCTTTCCACTTTTCCCATTTTTTTTGTCTTCTAAATGTTCCCTAGCCCAGCAACATACCCCAGTTCCGAAATTCCGACCCTCAGATGATCCTTTCCCATACACTCCAATACACGCAATATTACGCTGATGTAAAAAGTAAACAAATATACAGCTACACGATGCACTAGTGACACCTCTAAGGGGAAGCGGGCATCAACGAAAAACAGCGCCCCAAACCGATCTTAGTGAAGTCCCCAACCATACACCTTTACTGTACCTTTACAGAACAGATGGCGCTATGAGCGATAGCTCACTATAGCGGTAGCTCGTTTCTAAGTCTCGGTAGATGGCAGCCCCCACACTTAGGACTACCTGCGGCAGGCCAATCACCTTCCCTGGCAGAAAAACACAACCGATTAGCGAAACCAACACAAGGCCATGTCTTGGAGGCCCTATGCTACCGATAGGAGTGAACAAGGAAAAAAATCTTAGTTGAATACCTTAAATTGTTAGATTCCTTGCACCCTAAACATTGTTTCGATCTCCCCCCGATACAAATTGACACTGCAGCTTACCACAGTTTAAGTTTAAGGGGAGGTTCTCATCTAGAATCTTGAAATTTTCAATTTTTTTTTTTGCATTTTCTGAAAGTTTAACATGTCTAGAATGTTGTTTTACAATTATTAGTTGATCCGAGTTGTAGAACGTATTCTAGAGCCCGTTGATTGTTACGGTGTCTTGATTGCAGCGGGACGCTCGTAGGCGGAGGCGCCATTATCTCAGGACCAGATATTTCAAAACTGACCGGAGCATAACTCGAAAATGGTTCAACCGATTTTCTTCTAGTTACTTTCATTTTGAAGAAGACAATTTTTATTAAAGAATGACCTATTTTCGTTTCAATATTTTAACATTAACTATTTTTTTTAAATAATAAATTCTGGAAAAAAAGGTCTGAAAACGGCACTCAAATTTCAAAGTCGCGCCATTTTGTCAATTTTGATATTTTTTCTTAAATAATAGGTCATTCTTTAGTAAATTTATTCTAGTTTATGCTACATCAAGAATTTTTTGATTTCACATTGATTTCCAACCTGTGGACACCGGGCAGTTGAGCAAATTTTCCAAAACATGCCGTCGGAAAAGCCTAATAACGGACGCCATTTTATTTTTTTTCTAATAATAAAAATAGAAATCTATAAATAAAAGTACATTTTATCAAACTGCCAAATATCGTCTTGATATGTTTTTAGTTTTCCTGTAAATAATTCCCAAAGTTAACCTACTTTTTGGTGGTCTAGATGAGAACCTCCCCTTAAGTTATCGCAGCGAATCACAGTGTTGCCCAGATACCTGAAATGACTATCTTCTAAATCTTAAAAACGCTGAAATTTCTGCCCAAAAATGTAGAAATCTCCTCAGAATTTTTTTTATTATTATTGTCATTATAAACTAAGAAGTTAAACTTCTCATGAAATATAGCTAATTTTTTTTAATTGCAGCCTTTTTATTCATTCAGCTTCAGCCCTTTCGATCCCGAATGTTACCCTGCGTCTCGATATTATTTTTTGGTATTTAAATCATGAAATACTCGGCTAAGAAGTGTGCACACGATATTTGAAGTGGCCATGCCTCTTTGTTAGAGCTCTAGAGCTAGTTTACTTTTGAACAATTTTAGCTTAAAACGGGTTAAATAAATTTGTTATCAATATTTTTTAATTACAGAAAAATGATTTCATTATGGAAAAATACAAAATTATCACTTTTTGATTTTATTTAACCATTATTAAAGAAACAGGGTTTTGATCAAACGCGCCCAATTCGTAGACTTCAATTAGAACACAAACTTTCGCTGATATCGCTGCAAATTATTTTGGATAACAGTAAAATTTTTTTTAATTTGCTTTGAATTCACTTCTAACAATATTAATTTGTTGGTGCCTACTTAAATTAAACCCATAAATCAATCGTACCTTTTGCGATAAGATTACAAATAGGTGAAGTTGCTCTCAGGAAACTTTGGGCTCGAAAGGGTTAGCAACAACTTGGCAACTTAACACAAACAAACATAAAAAATGAGATCGGTATGAAATCCCTTTTTGTAGACTTTCTTCATTCATTGTATAAATTATATGTACACTTTGAAGCATACAATTTTATTAAATTAGAGTAGACACTTTAACTCTCAATATTCAAGGCGTGAGTGGCACTAATAATGTCAAATGTATCACCATTAAAATCGCTTTTGTAAACTTCTTCATAAAATGTAAATCTCCTAAACTTTCTCCTAAACAATTCTTCCTCCTAAAAATTCTCCGAAAATTACAAGAATCTCCTAAATCTAGGAGGAAATCCTGGTGAATCATAATGGTTTATCACTTTTATCATGTTTTTAACATAACTTCGAATGATTCTACTACTTTTTTACTACTCTTTCACATTCACTACGATTTCATTTTACTACTCTAATATAAGGTTTATTTCTCTCATTGTTTTTATATTACATATATATACAAAACACACATTGTCGTTGTACTTAAGAGTACTTCAAGCAAAGAATTGTTGAGAATTTCCGCATGGACATGTAAAAGGATTTATGAGTTTCGGCCCGAGCGTTGCCACCTATGGTACAATGACTTTATTAGCACTTAAGCAAAGCACTTTACGCTTCCGTAGATTCTCTTCGCCCTCTCCTGGCCCACAGTTGGCCGTTTCCGCAGTGGCCGATTTGACCCTATTTGTCAGTAATTATCATTTAAGATATGCGGTACATGGCATGCCACATAAATCACGATGGCCTGCCACATATCACTTTAATGTTGCCACATCAAGTGAAATTCACTTCATGACACAGGCCCCCAGCGAGGGTAGAACGCCGCGGTGGCAGTTGAAAGACACACACACAATAAATGCACAAA
This sequence comes from Melieria crassipennis, assembly GCA_963668005.1. Lineage (NCBI taxonomy): Eukaryota > Metazoa > Arthropoda > Insecta > Diptera > Ulidiidae > Melieria > Melieria crassipennis. Next base: position 120,206,764 of record OY764962.1, on the reverse strand, counting down.
ATGAATGCCAACGTGTCGGAGCGAGTAAATCAAGACGGACACTCGAAAGTCCAAAACAGCGGTGGACATAGTGAAAATACGCTGAGGGCAGAAAGCGAAAAAAAAGAAACCACTAAAAGGATATGAAAAACAATGCAAGCAAAAAAAATAACAACATATAGCAGCCGGAAGCGGCTTTGGCACAAGCCAACAACAACTCATGGCAGCAGCGTCAATCGACGCGACGATGGCGCAGTGCCAAAGCATCGCTTACTTGCCGCTTCCTTAAGCCGGCGCACCGACCGACGACAGTCATATATCATGGCGAAGTTGCGTGTCACAACACTCACAACAACAAATAGACAAACATACAAATAGACAACAAAAAAACAGCAACATTGCTGTGGCCGCGTGAGGCGTTCGTTGTGCGGCAAGGAATGCCTTTTATTGTATGCAATATTCAATTCCTTTCAACGTCACTCATTCAACGGTGTTGTGGTGTTGGTGCTGCGCTCTTTCGTATCTATGTTTTGTTGCCTCCTTGAGGATATTAAAAAAGCCGCAAGCTGCTTGCTTTGTTTTGGTTGGCGCTGTCGCTGACGTTGTTGCCCCTTTGCCATTCGTTGCCTCTATGCGCGCAGTGTGGCAGCCAGACAAATAGTTTACATACTTGCAGCAATTTATTTATAGTGTGAAAGCGCTCAAGAGCGCAAGAAAATGCGCCAGCAGCAGCAGCGCCCGCAGCGTTGCAATACCGCAAAAAGCAGTGCTCGCGGCAAAAGGGCAGCGCTGGTGGTAAAAGTGGCAGCAACAGCACGAACGGAAGCATATTTAATCTTGATGCTTCAATTGCAACGCCAGCTGGTGCCGGCTGCAAGCGGCGCGCAGGCGCAAGCGCAGTCGCAGCCTAACAACGTTTACCGCTAATAGCCACCACGCGGCCACCCGCACAAAAGGCTAATGGCCGAGCAGCGGCAATCATGGCACACGCACGCGGCATACGACGTACCATGGCGTGTGGCATGTGGCATGTGCGGCTGCTCCATGGCGCCGAGACACGCTTTTGCTGTGGCCGCATTTTTGTGTTAATTTCTCGCTGTGCAATGCTGGCAATTACTGGCCGGCTCGCCTGCTCGTCGCCACACACACGCTCGCGTATTTGCATTCTTGTTGTCCTTTTTGTTGAGAGCACAGCCCCACGCGTTCTTTGCGGTTAGTTGGCGCTATGGTTGTAGCATATTTTGCGGCTGAGGTTGTTGTTATTATTGTTGCTCTGATTATAGTTGTGGTTGTGTAATTTTTTCGCGATAATAATAACCTGAAGTGTACACTAGACTGGATTTAGTGCACGATTTTTCGATTTCGATGCTCCGGAACCTCTCATTTTATGCGGTTTGGTAAAAAAGTGCATGAGCCAAACAATTTTGGGGCTAGGGTGGGGCTAAATGGCGTCTCATCGAGGTCAAAGTTTACAAAAAAGCTGGGAAATTCGACATATTGCTCCACAGCTGCTCAAAAGTTGCTCTTAGAGGGTTAAAATCTATGACCGAGCCCCACTAGATTTCTCTCCTGAACATTTCTTTCAAACATATTTATACCTTATCTACAACCCTTCATTGGGCTTTCATACAAAATGATCGTTTTTATAAAATAGGCTCCAACTGCTTCCAGGTTGCCCCCGGATGTATCAAATATAAGACCGACATTAATTTATTTTCTCTTCTAAATGTTTCTTCCAAACATACCTACCCGCTATCTTCAAGTCTTAAGGGGCTACCATACAAAATGGTCCATTTTTTATGGAATTGGCTCCCACTTGTAAATGTAGTAAGCGACGAAAAATCGTATCTCGGAAACTACTGAACCGATTTCAATGATTTAGTCAGCGATCACCAACATTCTTGAGTACAAAAAATACAAAATTAATTATGGTTCAGAAATTCACCACCAGAGGGCGTCTCCCATACGATCGGATTTGTGACGTTGTCAACTTTTGGGTTTCTACAAAGCAAAAATCAAAATGTATTGTCGAAACCCCACGAACCTCCCTACGTTGAATATAATTGCAATCGTAGTATAAAATATGGTTTCGAATAGTATTCGACTCAAAAGTTGTACGCAAACCTTTATCCCCCAAAACGAAATACTGTGTGAACCACTGGTCCCACCGATACCCATTTCTTGGCCGAATCTCGCCCTTCAGTTTTTTTTAACTTAAATTTAAAACTTAAATGTTTTTTTTTTAACTTTAGTGATTTCAATAACAACAAAATATGCTAATTTTATATACATTTTTACATATTAATGCTTAGGTTTAGTCTTTGTAAACTTCGGCCAAACAATCGGCCACATCGGCCCACTGCCAAGCTGAAGCCGATTATGAAATTTTTGCTCCGTATCTACCGAAGCCAAAGCCATTTAATTGGTCCAAAGCTAAAAATAGCCAATGCGCTGCTCGGGCGCAATTAAATAAAATGGCGCAACAACAACAACAACATATTTTGTAATTGCATTCTCCATTCGAGCGTGCAGACGCGACGCGGTCTCGACAATTTCCTTGCCGGCGTGACACCACCAGGCACCGTTTTGTGTTGTTGGCCTTTTTTGTTTGTGCTTCCCTTTTCTTGTTGTTTTTGTGCCGTTGTTTTGCACTTTCCTGCTGGCCCTTTTAGTGAGCGGTTAGTGCCACATGGTGTTTGGCTTTTCAACTGTTTTTTTGCATTGTTTTGCTTGTTTCTTTCCGTCATTTTCATTTTATTTCTTGTTTGCCGCACCGCCATGTGGCACAATTGAAGTATACGATGTCCTTACACAAGTAACCGTTTTAAAATTACCGTTGCAGGATTAAATATATTACAGATGACAGTCTGGACGACTGTGCGAGGGCGCTAAAACGTAAAGTTTTTTTTTTGTACAGTTGGAAGTTGGTTAGTTTTAGGAGACATTTTTGGTAAACATTTCAATTGCTTTCAGTATATTTTTAAACTATATGCAATTGTTTCGAAATAAGTATAACTATAAAAATTTTCATATTTTGTAAAATTGTGTTTATGTTGTTCCAAGACCCTTTTATCAACAATTCATACATTTAAGGATCTTTAAAAAAAACCTTTTCAAATTATTTGTTGACTTTTTCCTTCGAAAGTTATGGAACCCTGCAGCGGAATAGCAAACGAACTGACCAACTTATGTAACTAAATCAAGTATCTTTAGGATTCTGTATTCAATACGCAACTCTTTTTATACTTTCTTATATGGATCACACT